>JAENPR010000245.1:62500-783574 GCA_018135685.1 Themeda triandra | reverse complement strand
ATCTTAGATGATCAGATCCTGGATGAAGAAAATGCAGGCGTCTCTCCTGGTTTTGTTCCCAGTCTAGATGTTCTGACAGACAGGACCACTAAGTTGAAGCGGTATCTTAATTCCAAGGATTTCCTTGATCTTTGGAGGAGTATAGCAGAAGGCCTCGACTACTTCATCTACAGCAGCATTCGATGGGGTGAAGTAAGTTTCTCTGATCCTGGAGCCATCCAGCTAAGAGTTGATACCAAAGCCCTTCTCCACATCTTTAGGCCCTTCTGTTCAAGACCTGAAGCTTTTCTCCCTTTTCTAAGTGAATCACTGAGGTTATTGACCATGAAAAAGTCAGATGCACAGTGCTTGCTGGAAATGCTAACGGATGACACAAAGAGTGACAATTGCCTAAAGCAGCAAGGATTGCATCATGTAAATGCTAGCCAGGCTGCAAAGATCTTAGGCAGCAGGAAGTTTTGTGGGTAATCTTGTTTGTACAAAGTGTAGCTGAGAATGACCTTCAGCGAAGCTTGATGTGAAAACTTTTATTCTTGGAGATTAACAATTCCAGGCCACAACAAAGTCGGGTGCACTAACCAAGGAGCCGTCGCTATTGGGACATATGGCACGCAACAGTGCCTTCCAAGACTGACAGGATTTGACCAGTGCTGCCTGCTTGGGTACTTCCTGGAATTCTTCAGGCGATAACTTGGAGAGGGCCGTTCACCGAGTTTTACTTCATCTGCAAGCACGAGGCTGCCATGTAATCAGTTTAAATTGTTTGATTAACTTGTAGTCTAGTCGCCCTTGTGCAAATGATTCAGCTGCCTCGTGCTTTCTGATTAATCCACACGATCTATTTCAGAGCTGGATCTCGTAAAGAAAGATTTTCCCGCATGGTCGCATCTCATAGCTTACACGAATTGAAATTGTCTTAGGTGTTTAGTCTATCGAGATGCCACGTGACTTTTTTGGAGGACAAAGTGCTCGTTTGATATGTTCAGAGATGCCGTGTATGTCAGCTATTTTGATATGTTCAGAGATGGAAAGGAAATTCTAATATGCTATGCTAGAGGCCGAAACCGCATGCAACAGTGAAACCCGGCCTCTTTTGCAGCCTGGCCTAAATGCCCATGCCCGGCCACTTTCCCTAGTCCATCCAGGTGATCCATGTGGGCTATTACGTGGTAGATTAGCTAGGTCATTAAAGGACGCAATGGGGGAGCTTTCCAAAAAAAAAAAGCTTTCAATGGGGGAGAAACAAAGTTAGAGAGGACCATGCCTCCTCCAACCCATCCCTGTCTTTACCACTGTGGAAGGTCAAGAGTGTACGCCGGGCTAAAGGATTATTAATTAATATAGCAGAAATTAGAAGAAACACAACATAAAAGGGATGAAGGTTTTCTTTCTCATGGTGTTAGATTGGCGCCAGGTCAGTTTTCAAGTCTGTGTATACTCCCTCTGTTCTTTTACATGTCATATTATTATCTTTGATCACCCATTTTAAAAATTATAGTTTCACAACATATAAATATTATGAAAATATTTCTCGTAGTAAATATTAAATCATCTTAATCATAGACTTATATAGTTTTTTTTAAAAAAAATCGATGATCAAAGACACAAATGTCTGGCTTAAAACAAAACAAACACGACATGTAAAAAAACCAAATAGAGGACCAAGTGTGCATAAGAATTGGCACCCATGGACCGACATGGATAAGGTGCTCCACAGTAAACTACCACCTTGTATGGAATTGATAAAAAAATGGTTGCAAATTCCAATCTAGCCTATGATCTTGTTTGCAGTTCTTAGCCCTTGACTTTTACTTGGTCGAACAATGCACGTGTGAGCCGCAAGAGAGCCCCAGTATAATATCCAACTCTGATTATTTGACATCACCTCATGATATGAACACTCTCGAGTTAGTGTCTACGTAATATTTAGATGAGTGCGGATTCCTAAGCATCAGTCAAATGTTCTCTGCGCTGGGCATTACTGAACAGCGGTGTTGCAACATCTCATATGCGATCGCTGAATTTGGCAAATTTCTTATCTCCCCTGTTCTAAATTACTCGTGATAGAAAGAATACAGTCGCCGTAAGTTTCTCAGCATCCATCAGCTTGAAAGCGCCAACAGCACTTCATGAAAGTTTCCATGCTACTCCATGATCCGACCACGCACGCACTCTTGCGGCTCACAGTATGCAATTTTTTATTCCTTCTGATTTAGTATGTCTAGTACTAGCTCATTTGCGCTAAAAAAGGTAGCTGAAGACCGAATCAGACGTGTTGGGACAAAGTTCTGTTTGTCCTTTCAATGGTGTTTCCATCAGAGAAACAACAAACAGCCCCGGCCTTCCCCAGTCCCAAGTTTTGCTACTGAGAAAGTTAAAGCTTCCTTTCCAAGTTTCCATGGGCGTGTTTATGGTGGTTATTGTGATGAGATAACGAAGTTTAACCTCTGGCTCTGAGTCTGAGAAGTATCTTGGAAGCTGTAAGTAAGTAGTGGCAGGGAATTTGCCTTTGTGTGGTTGACTGATAAACCTGATGGAAGGCTCCATCTCCATGCATTGCAGTTGCAGATCAGGTCAGTCAACGGACCCGCCGTCAGCATCTCCCTCCCTCCCTTGACTTCCATGCATCCTCGCCGCACTTATATTCTTCCACTCCCTCCTTTCACATCCTACAACTTTAATTGCTCCATTTGGAGTTCATTGCATCAGCTGCTGGTCGTTTCGTTGATCTATCTATTTAGAGGAGCACTGACAGGTAAAGACAGGATCGGAGGAAATTGTATCAGCTAGTGATATCATCATCAGGATATAATGGGGAACTGCTGCACAGGCTCTGCAAAGTGTGCCAATGCCTCCACTCCATTTGAATCAAGTAAGACGCGGCCAATTTCTTTCGTGTTCTCTCTAATTTTTCATATTTTTTCATGCTCTGGAACTGTCCTGATTGCAACCTTGATCATCGATTTCATGAATTCAGAGGTCATAAGCAGGAGCACCGCGTCCAATAACAGTAACTCGACGACGACCGCCAATAAGCTAGCGTCGCGCCGCAGCATCGGCGGCTCGTCGGCCTACTCCGGGCAGCTAGCTGGCGGCTCCGATGTGCAGGTGCAGGCGGCGAGCGCCGGGACCGGGGCCGGGGCCGGGGCCGGGCTCAAGTCGTTCAGCATGAGCGAGCTCCGTGCGGCGACCAAGAACTTCGGGTCCACGTCGTACCTTGGCGAGGGCGGGTTCGGGTGCGTGTACAAGGGGTGGATCGACGAGGCGACGCTGGCGCCGACGAGGCCGGGCGTCGGCCGGATGGTGGCCATCAAGAAGCTCAAGGAGGAGAGCTTCCAGGGCCACCGTGAGTGGCTGGCCGAGGTCACCTACCTGGGTGAGCTCCACCACGCCAACCTCGTGACCCTCGTCGGCTACTGCTCCGACTCCGGCGCCAACAAGGTGCTGGTGTACGAGTACATGCTGCGCGGTAGCCTGGAGAACCACCTGTTCCGGCGCGCCACGCAGCCGCTGTCGTGGCCCATGCGCGTGTCCATCGCCGTCGACGTCGCGCGCGGCCTGGCGTTCCTGCACTCCCGCGACGACAGCCCCGTCATCTTCCGCGACCTCAAGTCCTCCAACGTCCTCCTCGACTCCGACTACCGGGCCAAGCTGTCGGACTTCGGGCTGGCCAGGAACGGGCCGACGGGGGACAAGAGCCACGTCTCCACGCGCGTCGTGGGCACCCGGGGCTACGCCGCGCCGGAGTATCGCGACGGGCCACCTGTCGACCAAGAGCGACGTGTACAGCTTCGGCGTCGTGCTGCTTGAGCTCATGACGGGGCGGCGCGCCGTGGACGACGCCCGCGGCGGCGGGTCGGCAGCGACGCTGGTGGACTGGGCGTACCCGCAGCTCGGGGACCGCCGGAAGGTGATCCGGATCATGGACACCAGGCTGGGCGGGCAGTACCCCAAGAAGCAGGCGCAGGAGGTGGCCGCGATCGCGCTGCGCTGCCTCCAGAACGACCCCAAGAACCGCCCCGCCATGGCAGACGCCGTCCTGCCGGAGCTCGAGCAGCTGCTGCAGCACAACAACCACAAGTCCTCCTCCTACACCTCGTCGACGCCGCCACCGCCGGTGAACGGACGACCAGGACGACCCCACTCCAAGTCCAAGAGCTAGCTGGGCTAGATTTTGTTGCACTTTATGCTGAGTTTGTTTCATGTGTTCATTAATCAGTATAGATGATGAGACAGATTGTATTGTAGCTAAGGATCATAGATAGAGGTTTGTTTTCTCTTTTCTGTGCAGATTGAGATTGCTGTATTGCATTCAGAAAGATTAAGATTTCTGTGAATTGATCATCTGTTGTTTTCCGTACAAACAGTTAGTGTCAGCAGCGACGAGCGACGACCTTTCGCTATACGGCTATTCACATTACCGTTCTTAACCACATTATTATATGTAGGCAAAACAGCTGAGGCAGAGGAGGATACACGTGGGTGAATTAGGAGGGTTTTGGTGTGTCCAATGACTCGATCGGATAGAACTGACCGAAATAAAAATGCAGAGTACTACTAGCTTTTGTTCAGTCAGAGTTCCAGCACCCGGACGTGCACGCAAACTCTACTCCTTGTTGACGATACTACTTTACCTCTCAACATGTTTTTTTTTTTGGTTGCATCAAAGCATGTAATTTCGTTGGAATTGGATGGAGAAACGAGATTTAAATTTTCCTTGCATCAGGACTGACTTTCTTTTCCTTTTGCCTTTTAGATTAGAAATAAAAAAAGAATCGTGTTTACACTATACACGTTTTAGCCATGACCAGTTGATCAATTTGTTGCAAGAATAAACACTGTCTGCTTTACTAAATCATCTGTTTGGGTGGTGTAGTTTTTTTTTTCTCGAAAACTATAAAACTGTAGTGTTAAGTCAAAATATATAAAAGTTATGATTTTTTTTAAAATTACGAGTAGAGTTTTTAGAACATAAAAAAATTGCCCTTTTGATAAAATCATGGTTTTAGAAACTATAAAATTATTGTATCCAGAGATCTGGCAGATTTTAATAAAAACTAAAGTCTAAACAGGACCTGTACAGTGGTGATCTGGGAGGGAGAAAATTTGGAGCACAAGAGATGTTCGAAAAAAAAAACCCCCGGCAAATCCAGCTTCAGAGAGATCAGTAGAAGCGAAACACCCGGCACAGTGGCAGGAAATGAGCGCCAGCAACCCGTGTCGTGAAGCGACTGACGCCGCGGCGGGGCGGGGGCGGCCGCCGCACGACAGCGACCGCCATGCGGGGACGGGACGGCGGAGTCCTAGGTACCTCGTGGCCGACCCCCACTGGCGCCGTCTCTTCCTGGCTCCACGACATTGGTGAGCCACCGCAACCCTAGTGGGGGAAAGAAAGTCGCAGCTTTGCTTCACCGCTACATTGGTGATTTGGTGTGGTGGCCATAGTATTTTTTTTTTGAATGTATATGTCTATTCGTGCGATTGATCGAGGAATTGAAAAAATGATGGCACATTGTTGCTTCCCCGCGATGTGGAGCGGGAGTGAACGGAGAAGTAAAGCTTCAAACAGAATGCTGACGATGTCCCTGTCCGTTCCTATCTTCCTTTCGCATCATCATCATCTTCTTCTTGCTGGCTAGCTTTGCTTCCACTCGTGCAACTCCTTTTATGCAAATTGTTAGTTCTGTAACATAGTAGCGTGTGTGTACATATATATATGTGTGATGCCTCTTTGAGTTCGAGCTGTGGCTTAGCTCATAGCTCACACAATGGGCGTGCAGAGAGCCAGTGGCGCGTCCTTGCTCCGTGTTCTAGTTGGTGTGTGCGCCCTATGCTGGGCATTGTCTTCTCGGTGTGCGGAGGGGCAGAACCCACATGGCCAGCTGAGTGTGGATGCTTCGCCGCAGAATGCTAGGAAGATCCCTGATAAGATGTTTGGTATCTTTTTCGAGGTGTGAGTCAGGTTACAATTGTAGTATCTGTTAGCAGCAGCAGTTCATCTGGTTGCACATCAACAGTTCAAATTCTGAAACCATTTTTTTTATGATTATGCTCTGATGGTTATCCTGAGAAAAAGATGGTAATTCAGAAGTTTTTGGTTGTACCTGTAGGAGATCAACCATGCCGGAGCTGGTGGGTTGTGGGCAGAGCTTGTAAGCAACAGAGGTAGTGAAAAAATCTCTTACTTGTTTGGACATCTGTATCTGTTACTTAATTCTCCACTTCTCCATTTGTTTTGCTTAATTCATGTAAGCTCTCACAAAGCTATCTCCAGGATTCGAGGCTGGTGGGCCTAATACACCTTCCAATATTGATCCATGGCTGATCATTGGGGATGAATCAAGTATCGTTGTTGGAACTGATCGGACATCATGCTTTGAACGTAACCCGGTTGCACTTAGGATGGAAGTTCTTTGCGCTTCTAAAAAAACTAATGCCTGTCCATCAGGAGGTGTTGGGATCTATAATCCTGGTTACTGGGGCATGGTATGATATTTCCATGTATTCATGATTTCGTTTTTGGAACAAATATGCACATGGAACCTATAATCTTGGGGAGCTGACATGATATTTTTCTGTCCCATGAGATTCCATGACTGTTTTCTACCTTGCTCTGTGTGATGTGTTTCTGTCTCTTCCCAGAACATTGAAAAAGGGAAGGTTTATAAGGTGAGCCTGCATATTAGGTCATCAGATGCAGTGTCCTTGACTGTTTCCTTGACAAGCTCCGATGGTCAACAAAAGCTTGCTGCTCATACCATCACGTAATGTTTTTTCCTGTTAATGTTAGCATCAATGGATGCACATATTATCATGTAATGTTTACATGACTTTTCATTTCACTTTCAGAGGTAGCAAGAAAACTTTTGCGAAATGGACAAAGATAGAATTTCATTTGAGATCCAGCCAAAATAACACCAACTCAAGGCTTCAACTTACAACAAGTAAAAGTGGTGTAGTTTGGCTGGATCAAGTATCAGTTATGCCAATGGACACTTACATGGTACTACTAGCATTCATTTCTGCTTTTATTTTCTCTATTTTCTAGTGGCACTTATTTCTAACCAGCTGGATTGAAATATTTATTAATTAATTGCTGCTGGTCCAACTATACAGTTAATGCTTATTTTACTCAAATGTAGTTGTCCAGGGATGGTCTGACTCTGACTTTTATCCATTACCACATGTCTTTAGGGGCATGGTTTTCGGAAGGATCTTGCTTCTATGTTGGCCAATCTCAAGCCTCAGTTTCTCAAGTTTCCAGGTTTATTAACTTTGATTATTCTTACATTTTACTGGAGTCAAGTTAGACACCATATTTGTTGTGATGGTATGTGTAAGATTCTGTACCTACCATATTTTAGGCGGCAACTATGTCATGGGAAATTATCTAAGAAATGCATTTCGGTGGAGTGAGACTGTGGGACCATGGGAGGAAAGACCTGGTCACTTTAATGATGCCTGGGGATACTGGACTGATGATGGACTTGGATTTTATGAGTTCCTTCAGGTATACTCCTATTTAATACTGACCTGAGATTTATCAAACCCAAATGTACTTGATACTGACTTTCCTTGATTATAGTTGGCTGAAGACCTTGGTGCTTCCCCAGTTTGGGTGGTGAATGATGGTAATTTCAGTCTCAGCAGATATTTGATATGCAGCCATCACTTGATTTAAGTTAACAGATTCTTATTAACAATCCAGGAGCAAGCCTTAATGAAGAAGTTTCCACTAAAACAATTGCATCATTGGTTAAGGTATTTCTTGCATATTATTTAGTCAAATCTCCCTTTGATAAAAGAATGGAATATAGCTGCAAACAAGAAAAATCTTTGTTGTAATTTATTTAATTCATTTAGTACAATATTTTTGTTAGTTTGGCTGGACAATCAAAATCACACGCATTCATTATCTTTTGTTAACCAAGTTAAACATATTTTGAAAGCATTGCAAGTACATATTTTGAAAGCATTGCAAGTACACCATTCATTATCATGAATTACAAGCACATTGCACATATGATGTGTTCAATCCTGTATGTACGGAGTGACATGACCTTTTTAAACAGGTAATTATTGGTCTGTGACAAAAAAGATAAAAAAAAAAGGTAACTTGCAACTTGCAAAATTTAGGAACTGAACCACATAATCCATTTTTTGTGGAAGCTGTGTTTTCCAGCGAAATTGTTGATGTTTTGTTGAATTTACTGAAAATATCATTTCATTGTTTTGGTAGTAAAAACATCATTTCATTGTTTTGGTGGGACCTGGGACTGTGTGAGATGGCCAATTAGTATTGTTTTGGTTGGAAAAGGTGATGAGAATGTGAGAGTCCTGTGATTTGTGTCTTCTCAAATTCACCCTATTGACACCAACAATACTGTATTTTTTTCACTTCCAGTACCAAAGCCACTTATTTTTATTTGTACCCTTTAAGGTTGCCCAAATTTCTTAAGATCGTCTTTTATCAGCTCACTGTTGTCATTTCCTGCAATTTGTTTATGCTTGTACAATTTCAGTATGTTGTTAATGGCATAGAGTTTGCCAGGGAGGACCCAAGACAACTTGGGGTTCAGTTCGTGCAGCAATGGGACACCCAGAACCGTTTAATCTTGATTATGTTTCAATAGGAAATCAAGAATGTTGGATGTTGTACTACAGAGGTTGGTAATTCAGTTCAGCTGCATGCTCTTTATTTCTAGTTTCTAAACTAGAGCTAATTTACAAAGCAACAGAGTTCAGAGGGTTGCATTTTGAAAAGAAGTAAATAAACGTATTCGAGAAAAAAAGAAGAAGGAAACAAACAAATCTGAACTCCATTTATGGCACTCCTACACGTAAATGGTAGACAGTTAATTTACGGTTGTAGTGCATTACACATGAACTCGCATGATTTGGCATGTTTTTTTTTCTCGAACAACGCATGAGGGCTGCGTGTCATTTCGTGGGGGGAGGGTAAACCCTCCCAGAACATACTACGACTAATTCGACAAATTTGTTTATCAATTATTTTTATGCATATCCAGTTTAGGTTCTACTTTTTAGTCATTTGTGTTTAATGTTTAAGGAGATAATTCAGCGTGCTCTTTGTGTTCTGTTTTGCATAAAACAGGAAATGCTTATGCTCTTTTGTTGTCCATTTTATAGGAAATTACCAAAAGTTTTATTCTGCGATTAAATCTGCCTACCCAGACATCAACATTATATCAAGTTGTGATAGGCCAACTATTTCGCCATCCAACCCTGCCGATCTTTATGATGTTCATGTAATGTCTCAGTGCTATGTTCTTTGCTTGCTTGATCAATTTTTCCATCATGGTTGACAAAAACATCATATTTTGCCGCAGGTCTACACCTCTTCGACTAATATGTTTTCAAAAACTAGTATGTTTGACAACACACCACGTGGAGCACCAAAGGTTTGTTCTGATGCGCTCTGTATATCTGCAACTGCAATGATTTATGCCAAAACGTATACATTGAAATGACGGGAAACGCTTTGACTGTTTAGGCAATTGTTAGTGAGTATGCTGTGACTGGGAATGATGCTGGCAAAGGAACACTGGTAGCAGCACTGGCAGAAGCTGCGTTTCTCATTGGATTGGAAAAGAACAGGTTAGCTGTACTATACCCTTGTTTCATCATTTTAGAGTTCTGCTATATAACCATTTCTCAGATTTGTGTTGCTGGTGGCTGCCAAATTAATGAATGATACTCATTTTTTAATTAAGAAATTATATTGCAGATATAACTGTTTTGTTTGTTTGTTCTACTGCAGTGATGTGGTTGAGATGGCAAGCTGTGCACCCCTTTTTGTAAATGACAATGATTGCAGGTAAGGAGTCAACACCTTAAAGGAGCGGCTAAGTCACATGGCACAATACTAGTCCCTTTCCAGTTTCCACTGAATATGAACAGAATCCAGCATTCTGTTATTCAGCTGATTTCGGCATGTGTGCAAATATAAGAACTGTCCAGCCTTCGTATCCTGTTATCATTCTAACTTCATAATCATTTCCTTCTGCTATGAGCTTCAACAATCCACATAATTTGAAAAGAGAATGTGTGAAATTAGGTGGAGCCCAGATGCCATCGTCTTCAACTCGTGGCAGTACTATGGGTGTCCCAACTATTGGATGCTACACTTCTTCAAGGAATCTAGTGGCGCCAGCCTTCATCCTACAGCCATCCAGATCTCCAACTATGATCAGCTGGTTGCGTCTGCCATCACTTGGCAGAATTCTAAAGACAGGAGCACTTACCTCAGGATAAAGGTAACTAATCTTGTTCTCTCACGCATGATTTTTTTTTTTTGGAGATCGTGCTACCAGCAAATACTGATGCTGTGAAAAGAAAATAACTAACAAGCACGGCGGCAATCCGCTGCAGGTGGTCAACTTTGGCAACCAAGCTGTGGATCTCAACATATCCATCACACAACTACCCACCGGCATCAAGAAGTCTGGATCGAAGCAGACAGTTCTAACATCCAGCAGCCCACTTGACGAGAACTCCTTCCAGCAGCCAGAGAAGGTTAGTGCACGTACTGAATCAGTGATTGAAAATACAAAATCACTGCAAGCAATGAAGGTTTACAGATAGCTGTGCGGAATGTACTGTGCAGGTGGCGCCAGTGTTGAGCCCAATGGCAAATGCGGGGCAGCAGATGGGCGTGTCCGTGGGGCCGTACTCCCTCACCTCGTTTGACCTGCTGCTGGAGCCGAGCAAGCATGGCAGCATTTGAACTGTCAACTGAAGAGGCAAAATGAACAAAGAGGAGGAAAGAACAGATAGATGCTATAGTACTAGTTGTATTCTTTAGATATATTTATGTGTGCTGCTCAAGTTGCCAAGTTGGTGTCGTAGACCGTAGACATGTTCTGTATTTGCAAGAAATAAGTGTGATTGTCATTAAGTGATTAAGATATATACCAATGGGCACCATTCGTAGAAGACCACTTATTTTTCATGATCCTGTGCTAATGTGCTATTACTGTTAAGCAACGTTGGATGGAGGATTACAGAGTAGCTTGTTTCCTGTTACATATGATCACTTGACTGGTACTCTGGTAATCTGGTAGAGGAGCGTAGTGAAAGCACTTGAGTGGATAAGAACACCAGCAGAGCACAATCCGTTGTAGTCTAGCTGGTTAGGATACTCGGCTCTCACCCGAGAGACCCGGGTTCGAGTCCCGGCAACGGAATTCTTTTTTTTTTTTTTTTTTAAGTTTCTTCCTGGCCAGGTCGCGCGCCGAGCTCGCCGTTTTATTAAATTTTAAATTTAAATAA
Organism: Themeda triandra; assembly: GCA_018135685.1. Lineage (NCBI taxonomy): Eukaryota > Viridiplantae > Streptophyta > Magnoliopsida > Poales > Poaceae > Themeda > Themeda triandra. Next base: position 772,282 of record JAENPR010000245.1, on the reverse strand, counting down.
ACGAACCAGAGGGAGACGGGACAAACGGCAAGGTGAGGTGACGAAGGCCGATGGTGTCGTCACGTCGCCCCACGACATGGTGACCAGCTGCCACCTGATGACCTGACCTGGAGGAAGCTTCCTGTACAGGCCATCGCATTCCATTCAGGGCCTTGTTTAGATCCCGAATTTGGGATGCCAAATTCGAGTCGGTGTTCACACACCGTAAATAAGCCTTACCGTAAAGAATTTCCTTTTTTTTTTTGTGAAATATTGTCTAAATATTGATTAATTAGACTCAAAAGATTCGTCTCACAAAGTACAATAAAACTGTGCAATTAGTTTTTGATTTCATCTATATTTAGTACTCCATGCATGCGCCGACATTTTGATGTGATGGGGAATCTTCTTTTTGCATAGTGGAATTTGGGGAGAAATTCTGGAACTAAACAAGGCCCAGTTTGTTTTGTTGGAATGGCACGTCCCGCTGTTTTCCTCTCATGAGAGTAGCCGATAAAATACTCGTATGTACGAGCTGCTTTCGATAGGGCTAGGCAAATTGAATCCAGCCCGAACCAAGTCCGCAGGGGTTTAGGCTTTAGCCTGCCCATGAGCCCTTATCTCGAGCCTTACCTGAAAATTGGTGTAGGCATGGTCAGATTCCGCTGCATACAAAAACTTTAGTCAGTCTGAGACCGGCATGAAATATTTACTTTAACTATTTTACATTGTAAATTATGTGAGACAGTAATAGACGGGGTTTTTTCGATCAAAAGCAACGATACTTTTTTCGGACACGCCTGAACCTAGCCCGGCCTGCAAAATGTTCAAATCTAGGCATAATTGACCAAAAAATGAACTAAGCGAGACACTGATCGAAGTTTTCGGCCCCTAATTTCGTCTTGAGTCCATACTCATCAAACTTTTTACTGTTAGCTTGGTTATATGCCTTGGGTAGCTAATTGAACATTTGGATTTTGTTATAATAAATAAAAATGCGCAATTTGGACACGGATACCATATAGCGAAACTTAAAAAGAGACACAGAGAATACATAAACAACAATTCTATCTAGCATGACATACTACACAAAACAAATTTATTTATTTAAAAAGGGCGTGGTCGTCCTAACTTTGTGTATCTTCACCAGACTCGAACCACTATTACAGAAGACTCGTCTCTAAGCCCTCTTTGAATGCAACTTTTTTTATGCTTTCTACATTATTATTTCTATAAACATGAACTGATTCATGTATACTTTATATAAATTTCTTGCATTTCAAAGAGATCCTTAATGGTATTGGTTTGCTACTAGGATGTGGTGAGAGTCGGTTCATATAACTTAAGTTTGAGAAATTTGAGTCACTAGTTGGTCTAAAATTTAATTTGAATAAGTTAAGGTTTTAATTTAGGGGAGACCGGTTCCGCGGTGGGGCAACGAGATGTCTTGTCTCAACAAGGCAACAATGTTTGCCTTGCAATCACGAGTGCCTTGCCAACAATGCTCACGTGGTCTAGTGAGTCCTTATTTTGTTCAACGTGTTGCCTATCCCGCGTGCCAAATGTACGCTCACGGTACTTACACATCAGGAAAGGAAGCTTCCTAGCAGCCGGTGTTCCAGGTCGCCATTGGCAATGCAAACCCATTATTGATACAAATACCAATTAATAAAGGGTGTGTTTAGTTGTATTCTCATATCTATATTTTTCTAATACTAAAATAAATGAATGTTTTTTATCCCTTCTAAAACCTTTCTCGCAAAAGCAACAGAACATGTACATCTCCTATGCGTAGCGACACCTAGCCCGTGTCGAGTCCCATCTATGCATGCATCCATCTCCTTTATATTTAAAATCACTGTCATGTCTTTCGTAAGGTTGAAGCCGGAATAAGTAAGTGTTGTCACCCTCTTAGAGCAATAAATGCAAAGCATGCTTTCGAAAAAAAAGTAAGTGTTGTCACGTAGGCATCTAAGATCAATACATAATTTGTCGTGATTTCTAATGAACATCTCGTTGTGATGAAGTTCAGACGTGACAAGGATTGCCCCATTATCTTTTTTTTTCCTCCATGCAAACGTGATCAGTCTACCTAGTCCGGACAGCATATGTAAACACGAACACCGAACTACCGCGTTCAAGTCCTCGTCCAAGCATGTTTGATTGGAGCCCAGTTGCCTAGTCTTGTCACCTTTGCTTCATCCAACCACAGTCAATCCAAATCGGACGCAAAGATTATTACATTCCTTTCTTTAGGGGAAGATTATTACATTCCTTACATAAGGCAACCTTCTCGTTTCTGTTAGTTTGTCATGATGAGGTGAAAACTTATTTAAAAAAAACTTGGCTAACTATTGTCTTTTTCTAAATAAATGTCAACCGGTCCATGGCGTTTTTAAAGAAGAGCAAGCCAGCAAGCATGCCAGTCACGTCCAGCATCCGCTTACATAAATATCTCTATCAGTACGTCACTACACAAAACAAATTTATTTATTATAAAAAAGGTGGAGTCGTCTTAGCCTTGTGTTTGTGTATCACGCGGGAAAACGTGGACGAATAACGTCACTACACAAGACTCATTAAGCCCTCTTTGAATGCAAGATTCTTTTTTATATTTCTATACTTTTTATTTTTCCAGGAAAATAAACACTGATTCATGCAAAATTCATTTATAATTTCTTTGATTTTAGAAATTTGATGAATTGTCTGCATTCCAAAGGGATTTTTAGTGGTGTTGTGCTGCAGGATGTGGTGAGAATATGTTAGAGGAACACGAGTCATTGAATGGTAAACCTAAAGTCTACTTAAGTTAGCCATAAGTTAGAGGAGATCGGTCCAGTGGTGCGGCGATAGACCTAGTTTGGGCTTGTGCCAACAAGGCAACAATTTTGCGCTTGCAATCCCAAGTCCCTTACCAACAATCCTGCCCTTGCAGTCCCGAGTCCCTTTGCCAACAATGTTGATGTGGTTTGTTGGTTCCTTATTTTGTTTGACGTGTTGCTTGCCCCCACAATCGGATGTACACACTACCCGCACGTGAGGAGAGGAAGCTTCCTAGCAGGTCATGGTATGCAATGCATGCCCATAGGTTTATATGATACATAGACCAAGTAAAGTGGACGCTTAGTTGTATTTGTATTTATTTTTTTAATATTAAATTAAATAAAGTTTTTTTTATCGCTTCGAAAACCTTTCGTTTCTCACAAGAGCAAAGATGTTTATCTCGTGGTCGTAACGTCACCTAGCCCTCGTTTTATTTGAAGTGTTGCCTGCTCTGCACCACCTGCACGACAAAAGGAAGCTTCCTCGTAGGTGGTGTAGGTCGTCGTATGCGATACATACCCATAGATTTATATGATATATAGACCAATTAGTTAGTGGGTACTCAGTTGTATTCGTATTTATGTTTTTAATACTAAATTAATAAAGTTTTTTCTATCACCTCTAAGACCTTTCTTTCTCACAAGAGCAACAAAAGATGTTTATCTCACAGTCGTAACGCCACCTAGTCCTTGTTTTGTTTGACATGTTGCCTGCCCTGTGCCTAATGTATGCGCCACCTGCACGTCAGAAGAGGAAGCTTCCTAGCAGGTGGTGTCGGTTGTCGTATGCGATGCATGCCCATAGATTTATATGATACATAGACTAGTAAGTGGGCTCTTAGTTGTATTTATATTTTTAATACTAAACTAAATAAAGGTTTTTCTATCACTTCTAAAACCTTCCTTTCTCACAAGAGCAACAAAACATGTTTATCTTGCGGTCGTAACGTCACCTGGTCCTCGTTTTGTTTGACGTGTTGCCTGCCCCGTGCCCGGATGTATGCACCACCTGCACATCAGGAGAGGAAGCTTCCTAGCAGGTAATGTAGGTTGTCATATACGATACATGCCCATAAATTTATATGATACATATACAAAAAGCGTGTGCTCAGTTGTATATGTATTTATATTTTCAATACAAAAATAAATATAGTTTTCTGTCGTTCATGAAACCTTCCTTCTCACAAGAGCAACAAATGAAACACGTCTATATTGTAGTCGTAGTGACACCTAACCAGTGTCCAGTTCAATAACAGAACACACGAGATTGTTGCTTGGACTGAATGAAAAGGCTCGTAAGAGGTGGTCGTTCCATGCTTGTTATACTGACGAACGGTCGGTTCTTTATATCTAACAATACATAACAGAAGCAATGCATTTGATTGAGATTACAGGAATTCTACCGTAATCAGTTTATTTTTGTAGAAAGAAAAAACATAAAAGACAGAAAATTTCCCTACAATCTAAAAGAGGCCTCAATTTGGATGTACCTCTGCTAGATCCCGATGAGGGTATATTCTTTGTGCTTAGGGTCGCTAGTCCATGAGACCGTCATTCGTGCCTAGCATATCCTCCTCCAACTCCAAGCGGTGGCCATATATATATATATATGCAAATAAAAACTGTAAAGTTAGCATCACGTGGAAGAAGAAATATATATATCGTCGCTTGCAACAGCACAATGTACGTAATGGCCCCTCTTGTATATTATTCTGTTTATTATGACGCTTATTAGCTTGCAATGCGCTCCTAACTGCCAAGCCTCGTGCGTGCGTCCGTCTGAAACAAACAGCAAATTAAATGATCAGAGCAGCGAGGGAGAAAAAAGAGAGAGAGAATTCGCCGTCTGACCAAGGAAGAGAAAGTGATTGAATACTAGTGCAATCTGCGATTGGATCTTAGGTAGCACAGCTAGGCACCATCGTGTTTGCATTGCGTTGCATAATAGTTTATGGTAATGTCAATGGCAACCAGCACCAGCAAACCAGTTCATCATCAATTTTTAATGCTCCAGCTCCAGCTCCAGCATGCTAATCACGTACTGTACTACGTCTCCACCATCCATTATTCCAGCGGCGTAATAAGAATAATAAAGCCAGTCTGGCGTTTCCAAAAAAAAGAGTGAAATGTAACCGTGGTGGATCTTTAAACTCTTGTTACGTTTTTCATCTGGGTCCATGCTTGAGAATCAGAGTGAGTGTGATCTATCATCGATCATGCCGTTGATTTGAGATCCACAGTTACAGGCGAGTCCGGAAGGCTCCGCATGGTGTGGCGGCGACCGGCAATCGCTTTCCGGTGCGCGCCTCCCACTGTCGCGGGCGAGTCCGCGAATGGCTCCGCGTGGTGTGGCGGCGGCCGGAAAGCCTCTGCCTGGGGTGAAGTCGGTGCGCGCCTCCCTCTGTCACGGGCGAGTCCGGGAACGGCTCCGTGCGGTGTGGCGGCGGCCGGCAATTGCTTCCCGGTGCACGCCTCCCACTATTGCGGGCGAGTCCTTCAATGGCTCCGCATGGTGTGGCGGCGACCGGAAAGCCCCCGTCAGGACGAAGGTAGACGCGCGCCTCCATCTGTCACGGGCGAGTCCGGGAACGGCTCCGTGTAGTGTGGCGGCGGCTGACACATGCCCCCTCCCATTCAAGCATCGACGGTCGGTGCTGCAAGCTAACCTCCTTCTCGGGCGGATCCTCACGGGCACTAGCAATGGTTCTGGGTGAAAGCTTAGCTCGGATTTCTCTGGGCCAGTGACGAGAATTTCCTTCTTGAAGGCTTCACTGAAGAACTCCTTGCTGCCGTCTCCGTGATCGGTCCTCTCAACAACTCGGCATAAGGCTCAGGCGAAAGCCTTGCCAAGCTTTGCTTGGCTGACGATGATTATGTTACGGCGTCATCCACCTCCCCGGAGGCATCGTTGATGAGCTCATATGCCTTGTTGTCCCCTCGTTGATATCTTTGGTCGTGCTTTTGTTGCCCCGTGTTGGGGCATAGTTGCCGATTTCTTATCGTGGATATGCCATGTTGTATAAAAATGTGTTGTAAAACTTTCTATCGGGCGTTTTGGGCCAATATATATAAAATTCAGGTGGGGAACGCCTCCCCCCGGTGACCTTAAAAAAAATATTGGCGTCGAATGTTGACCTGAGATGTAACAATTAGTTAACGAAAATGATTGATGGATAAGCAAGTCTTGACAAGGAGATCAAATTACCATGGACGCAAAAAAAAAAAAAAGTAACTCGTCACCTGATAGTGATGGATGGCAATGGCGCCAATGGGAATGGCATTGTGCCGATGCCCGACAGGCACACCGGCTGGCGCCCACAGACAAAAAAGGGAGGAAGACGCAGTCACCTAAAAGGGAATGAAGTTGAGTTGTCCAGTACAAGGTGAGATTGATTGAGAAAGGAAGGAGCATCCATATCCATGGCAAAATTCGCAGGGCCAACCGTACCATGATACTCCAGTAGTTGATAGGATAGCAGGAGCACTCCGTCCGTTAACCAGCCAGCATCGATCGATCGATTTGTGCTGTGTGTCCGCTCCGCTCCGCTCCTCTGTCATCTCCTCGCCTCCACCGCGTTGTGCTCGTGTGGTCGCCTTGCCGGCCTCGCATGGCATGGTATACTTTGTCGCTCGCCGCAACGCAGCCAAGTCGCCAACCTCTCTTCCTTCCTCGTAGTTTCCGACTCGTAACGCTCGTCTCTTGCAGACCAGGCTCCAAACCGCATGCCCTCCCTCCCTCCATATCTCCCCCTGACCCTCTCTTCGGTCATTCTTGTCTCTTCAGGCGCTTGATTTCATCCCTGACGCCGGCCGCTCGTTCGCTCTTCCCCGGCCGCAACCCAACCCAAGCCCCAAGGTACACCTGTCGATCGACCTGAGAGCACTCCACTTTCTTTCTTTCTTTTTGCTCCTGTGGTGAATTTCGATTAGTTCCACCGGCTGGCCGGCCAGCGCCTAGCCTGCTAGTGCTTGCTACATCGCCGTCGTCATTCGGTTGTCGCCTTCACGAAGCAGGAGCAGGTGCGGTAGGGGCGACGTCCTTTTCATGCGAGTTCCTTCTCCCTTGCGCTTTTTCCTCGATCGGGACCCGCTGCTGCTTCATCGCACCACTGCGTTCGTTTGCGTGTTTCTCGCTTCCTGCTGCTGCTGGAGGTTGAGACCTGCCCGCGCGATTTCATTTTCTCCTTCTCTTTCGTTCGTTCTTTCTTTCGCTCGTTCTTTTGACTCTTTTTTTTTTTTTTTTTTTGGACTAGTCTTTCTGCCGCCGAATTCTGTCCAGCTCAGACTTTTGCTTGGTTTTGTATTCACCGGGAGAACAAGATTCAGGTTCGTGTACGTACGTTCTATTCACCCGGCCACGATGCCTGGGGAGTGAAAATAGCCTAGCTGAAGATAACTGGATTATATTCAGATCAGTTCGAGATAGATCCAGTTCATCAAATTTCTGCAAATGTATGTTCTGACTGATGCAGTTCGTGTTGTATTGCATTCTGTACTGACAAAGGCTTCCACCTTTCGGATTATTGTATATATCTATCCCCTATGTTCATATTCAGTTCTGTACTGATTTACCTTTGCAATGCCTGTCAATTCTGAATGCCAAATTACCATGCTTCGTGCTTTCAGCAGCAGGTCTTTGACAAGTAGCTAGCTGGTTTCAAGGCGCTTGGCAGAGACTGGCTTAGACAACAAGGAAAGGATAATGTACAGGGCCAAGAGGGCTGCTTCGCTCAAAGCGAAGCGCCGCGTTGGCAAGTATGAGCTCGGACGCACCATTGGGGAAGGAACATTTGCAAAGGTCAGGATCGCCAAGAACATGGAGAACGGGGAACATGTTGCTATCAAGATCCTTGACAAGGCAAAGGTTCACAAGAACAGACTGGCTGAACAGGTGAGGCGTTAAGACTCTGCATTCTATTTCCATTGATTTTCACTGCATATTTTTTTAAAAAATCTTTACAGTAAATTCCCTTCTGTTTGCATATATATCTAGTGAGAGAAAAATATAACTACTGATCCCACCCACTGAACTGTACGGCAGATTAGGAGGGAAATATGTACGATGAAGTTGATACAGCATCCCAATGTTGTTCGCTTGTACGAGGTAACAGAGCTTAAACTTTGAATATAAAAATGTATGATTTTTCCAGTATTTCGTTTCCCCATTGGAATGGGATATGCACATCCTGGTTCATAACCATTTATTTGGATTGTTTTTGTTCCTTTTCTTATAACAGGTGATGGGAAGTAAAACAAGGATTTACATTGTGCTGGAGTTCATTATGGGTGGAGAGCTCCATGATATCATTGTAAGTCATTGCTTCCTCTGTCATTTGGCCTTATTATTTTCTCATCAAATACAAAATTATATAGCATGCTAATTGCTAGCTGCTTTTCTAGCCTAAACTTTGCATCTGCAGACATTTAGCATTTCCATGATTTACATGTATAGCACGTTGCTTCTTTTCTCTTCATGACAGTTTAGTAACTTACTGTCCAAATTTACAATGCAATCAGGCTACAAGTGGAAGATTGAAGGAGGAGGACGCACGTAGATACTTTCAGCAGTTGATCAATGCTGTAGACTATTGCCACAGTAGGGGTGTATACCACAGAGACTTGAAGGTGCAGTGTTCATTCTTGATTCTGCTCTTTGTTTGTATCATCAGTTATGATGTAGCAAAATAGTCTGAAATTGAAATGTTCACATTTCTCGTATGCATGCCAGCTAGAGAATCTCTTACTCGATGTTGCTGGAAACCTCAAAATTTCAGATTTCGGATTAAGTGCTTTATCAGACCAAGTGAAGGTACTATCAGACAAGATAATAAAGGTTTTTTTTTTCCACTGCATTTCACTAATTTACACCATAATCTTGAGCTACTTCAATGCTAACAGAACGATGGGTTGCTGCATACTACATGTGGAACACCTAACTATGTTGCTCCAGAGGTAATATTTGTTTATACATCACTTCATGTTTTTAGCCAGAAATAAGTTTGCCTAATGAAGATTGGTATCCAATATATAGGTTATTGATGACAAAGGCTATGATGGTGCCCTTGCTGACCTTTGGTCTTGTGGGGTAATCCTTTTTGTGCTGCTCGCAGGATGTCTGCCTTTCGAGGATGACAACATCGCAACCCTTTATAAAAAGGTATCTACATGAAACTACTACTTCTTTGACCAAAAAAAGAAGAAAAAACTAGCACCTAAAAACTGACATTTTAGGATACATTTTTTTTTTAATCTCTGTTCCAGATCTCAGAAGCTCAGTTTACTTGTCCATCTTGGTTTTCTGCTGGAGCAAAGAGGCTGATCAACAGAATTCTGGATCCTAATCCTTCCACTGTGAGTCACTACTTAAATATGAATATGGAAAAGAACAATTTTCAAGAAGCACAAGCGATAGCTTTAAGGCAGTACTGGAATTTGCAAGATGAACATTTTCACTCTCAGATCACCACTGCTTGTTAGTGCCTATGTTGCTTGTGGAATTCCATCTTACTTGGTTTTTTATTGTTACTTTAACAGCGCATTACAATTCCTCAAGTACAAAAAGATCCATGGTTCAAAAAAGGTTACAAGCAACCTGTTTTTGATGAACAATGTCAAGCTAGTCTAGATGATGTTGATGCTGCCTTTGGAGACTCAGAGGTGAATTGACTGAGTAAAAGCTTATCACTTAAAGGTATAAGGCTTTTTTTGGTTGAAATAAGATTATTAAGTTGATGCCGTACATTTTTCAGGAACATCATGTGATTGAGGAAATTGAAGGGCAACCAGCCTCGATGAATGCATTTGAGTTGATTTCAATGAACAAGGGGTTGAATCTGGATAATTTTTTTGAATCTGATAAGGTAAGGATATTTCAGTTTCAGTTGCAGAAATGTGTATCATGAACCAGTTTATATCGCCTATATAGTGTGTTAATGCTATACACATTTTCTACAAAACAATCTGAAATGTTCAACTGTGCTGATGAGCTCAATTTTACTAATCTCTGACAGAAGTACAAGCGAGAAACACGATTCACATCGCAGTGTCCGCCAAAAGAAATCATCAATAGAATAGAAGAAGCTGCTAAGCCACTTGGATTCGATATCCAAAAGAAAAATTACAAGGTATGATGACAATCCTTTGCCTCTATTATCACAATAACACTTTTTTGAACTAATCCTGCAAAGCTTGAAGCAAATTTGAGTATCAAAAATACAGTAATCTTTATTACCCCCTACCAACAACCCATAATTTTTTTCTCCCCCATTGCTGTTCTAGATGTTACTGGAAAACCCAAAGGCAGGAAGAAAAGGAAATCTTAATGTTGAGACTGAGGTAAGGGAGAACATGCAACGGTTAAGAAGAAAACTTTGGAAATAAAAGAGAACTACTAATTGAGATATTGTCCTGTGGCATGTTTAGGTTTTCCAAGTGGCTCCATCGCTTCATGTGGTTGAGCTGAAGAAGGCAAAGGGAGATACTCTGGAGTTTCAAAATGTACCAATCTTACTCAATATAGTTCAAATAATCAATTCAGTATCTAAACTAACATCTACCACTCACAGTTCTACAAAACTCTGTCCACGGAGCTGAAGGACGTTGTTTGGGCATGTGATGATGAAATCGAAGACAGGAGCTCCTCCCCATGAAACAGTTGCATGCTTCCAAGCTTACAGAACTTAGTGGGGGTCGAGATGAGGAATATAGTGTTAGTTATCCTGTACATAGCTCTTGTTTGATCCAACTCCAAAAGATAAGTTTAGTGCCTAGTGTACATATAGGCTTCGCTAGACAAATGCAGCATAAGGTTTTCAGCGCTCAAGACCTGCCAATGATGGTCTGGAATGAATGAAGTGGTCGATGAAACATAGATCAGAAGGCTGGTTGAGTGGTTGCAGTGAAACACTGAATATGGTGTTGAGCTATTCATATTCATTTGTTCAATTTTCTCCAAACCTTTCTAGAATAGAATATTTGTTAGTTGGTGAAACTTCAGGAAGAAATGGAGTGCCATTACAGCCTGTGGTATCAATCTCAGTCAATGTTGCATTCAACAATCTTACTACTAAAAGAACTCAAATTGTATCGTAATCCCCTCGCTAATCCCCCCTCCCGCGGTAAACACCGTCCACTAATCTCCCCGCCTCTTCCTTCACCGCAGCCCCGGGGAAATACCCAACCGACGCCCACGTAGTCACGCCATTACGAACTGCTCTGCCCATGATCCTCCATCTGCCGCTCCAGCATACACGCACCTTTCCACTAAGCCAGCCCGAAATTCATCGCTCCCTGCGATCCCATCACGCCTCCATCGCCCGCTGGCCTCGCTCCTCCGATGTCGCCCTCGTTGGCTTGCCTCGCTGCGCGCCACCGTTCTCCGCGGTCGCACCTGCACCATCGTCATCGTCGTCGCAAGGCGCGGCCGCCCTCGCCAAGCCCGCAGCGACCCAATCAGCCAGGGCGGTTGCTTTCCTTCCTCCGACGTCGCACTCGCCTGCCGGACTTCGTCGGAAGCAGTTTACCCATGTCTTCCATCGCCACCAGCTCGGTACCCGCCGCTGTCGTGGCCTGGTTTCCGCTGCCAGCCGCGTCGGTGACGAACCTCGATCGGCCATTAGGATGATGGTCAGCCCGACACATAGGAGGCAGGACGCAGGAGGACGCAGAGACTCGATGCTCGCTGTTCAGGCGGATTTGTCGGTTGGCTCGGAGGATGGGAAATTGCGACGCGGCTTCACCTTGGTCCTTGGGTGTCCATCAGCCAGTGAGAACGCCAAGTGAAGCTCCACGTGCGTGCTGGCAGGTTTTCCTCGTTACGCGCCACCCACCACAGGCTCGAGAGAATGCCTGACCCATTGACCATTGTTGTATGTAAGTTTCCACTGAACCATTCATTCACTTTTTACTAAATCATTCGTTAGTCATGGAATCCTCCGACAGAATTTTCTGCTTAGTCGATTCCGGATGAATATACAGGTTCCAGTGTTCCAGTTACATCATTCAAAAAAAATGCCGTGACCGTGATCCATCATTGTGCAAAATGAGGACAGTACTGGATAATTCCCAGCAGTCTGGACAACGCCTGGTTGCGGTAGTTTGAATGGTCTATTTATTTCTTTCCAGCAGTGTGCAAGCATTTTAAAACTAAAATAAATCTTCCATGTTTTAATTAGGTTCCTGGCTCAATTTGCTGCAGCTGCAGAGATACATGGTCGTGGTGATCAAGTGCTGGGGTGTCCTCTTCACGGTCAATCTATGTTATTACAGTAGTGAAATTTCTGGCCTTTAATATGTGACATATCAATATTGAATATTTGACCAAAACATGGAATATTGGGTCATTTGGCATCTCTTGTATTAATACTAATAGGATTTCTGTCTTCTTTATACGAGTTTTTCTTAGAGTTTACATTGGACTGGAATTGGTAGGCTATAATTTTATAGTAGTTTTCTTAAGTCCATGTCATTTCTCTAAATGACAACTAATGGTTTATGGTTTGTCTCTGAATCAATGAAAAAGGATGCTGTCTTCTTTATAGTTATTTGTTTCTAGCGTATTTCTCTTTTTTGTTAGTTATGAAATGACTGGAGTCATCTTTTATACCATTAGATCGATGATGCCAATTTCAGGAATGGCTCTTTTAAACAAACTGTGGTTTTAGGACAAATACCTCGGGAGTTGCATCTAACAATTGTTTCACTACAGATGGAATTTACTGATTTTTTTTTATTGCAGATTGATCAATTTGTCAATAACATCTTCTCTTAGTGGTGATCAGGCGAACCACATCCACTACTTTTGTTTTGGTTATCAAGGCTCTGTTTCAGGTATATTTCATATCTCATCTCATGCTTGGAGTAGAATCAAACCATATTTCAGCTATCTATTCAAACTTCTGTCATATGAATTTCAGTGCTTCAAGGTTTTATTGCAAGCAAACTAATGGTGCTCACCACTTTTGCACAATCTTGTAGGTATCATGTCTGTTTCATGTATTCTAGAATGGTGTGTTCCAACTGATTAGCACAGGGCAAGTGTTCTAGCTCAAGCATTTGCTGCGCTCTACTAAGGAAGGAGTATTATATAAGATCCATAAGATCTTTTGATTGCTGATGCTTTTCGAAAAGTTTCGAAAGCCCCATTGTGCTACTGTATGGAGATGCTATTTCAGCCAGGTGCCTAGAAGCACTAGGCTAGGGTTAATGCCAATGCACATTAATTAGCACCTCAATAGCCCCTTGTTTGTACATAAGAAGCACTAAACTATCACTGGTACAATGCCTGAGATGCCCAAATATGTGCATATATAACTTGTTGGAATAAGAAACATTTATGTTTAAATTGCTATCAAGTTCTTTGTAATATATGTTATGCTAATACAACATACGACCATACATATATATTATTGTGGTATTATATTTTCCGTTGCAACGCACGGGCATTTACCTAGTACCTTGCAAACGAATGCAAACCGCATTGGACGTCTGAATCCATTTGTTTGAGTTGTAGCTCTAGATAACGATTTATTGTTTTGCCAATCCAATACACATGCGATCAAACAAGTTCCACGCACTACACAGATCATAATAAAAGCGGTACAAGACTCAAATGCAACCATGCCATGAAAGTGGGCATGCCTCAAGCTTTTACCAGGTTTTCTGCGATTTCCGCACCAGTAGCCTCTTTATCAGATGGTTTGCCTGAATCTAAGGCGTCGGGAACATTTACGTTCTTGAGGTCTTCCAGGATGCCTGAGCTCCATTCAGAAAGCTGTTTCACAGACACATCGTCTGCAAAAGAATATAACAGATAATCAGTGAGAGCACTATGCATAAACACTGGTGATTAGCTGAGTGAAAAGCAAGCAGCTTATATATATGCTGATTCCATGGACACAAATCGGACAGAAAGATTTGAGAAGAGTGCGAACCAAGCCTAGGGACAGTGTGGCCCTGAGGATGCCTTATGATGAGAGGCTCATCAAAGGCAGAAGCCAGCTCCTCGGAAGGTACCTTGAGCCAGTCTTTTTCTCCAATAAAGTGCACTGATTTCACCTTGATTGGGTCTTTGTAAGCGACATCACAGATGCTTGGGTCCCTGAACTTGCTCCCAGATATTGAGACCATGAACTTAATCGGTGGATGATCACTCAGCACCTTGCCCTAAATTGCTCAGATTATTTACAACAGTTAAGTAAAATGGTTAAATTTATTATTTAGATATTCTATTAGAAGAGAGCTGGCGTTTCTATATTATTCAAAACTCACAACTACCAAGTTATTGTTACATTTCTTTCTTTTGCAAGTTATCCTGTTTAAAAGTAAGAGCTTTATTACATTTATTAAAAGATACAAATTGAGTGTTATGTTTCTTGCTACTGTGTGCTCTCTATAATTTAGTTCACAAGTACTACGGATTTTTAGGAGCAAAAATTACCTGTGCTTGGTAGCCTATCAAAAGGGCTGAAAGTGTTGCGCCCTGGAAAGAGGAATGGATACATAAGCTGCAAGACTAAGCTGGGGCCACAATTCTAGTTTACATGCAGATATTATCTTACACTAGAGAATCTCAGGAATAAACTCAAATTCCAAAGAAACAGGGCTCAGTAGAAGAACTTCTGGTTTCCATTTTTACCTGGGAGAATCCAAGCAGGCCATCAAAAGGCCCATTTTTCACCATGTAATCACATAGATATGAAATGCACTCGTCCAGATTTGTGTACTCAGTGAATTCCTGCATGGAAAACATGCAAGTACTGATGTCTTACAGCACAAAAAGAAAGGAGTGTTCCATCTTTGACATCAATAGACAATGGCTAAGGCACAGATGGTGATGAAACTGTAGCTGAAATACAACTCAGGTATCAGAATGCCATGAGAAGAGCTGATTTCAGTTTGGTTCCAACTAAAGCACTGACCTTATTGAACTGGAACCACTCAAGTATGGCGGTGGAAATATGCCCTCTATCTCTGACTTTCCACCAGCTGGGAATATGCCATCAGGGAATACCTTTAAAAACAGAAAAAAAAAATGTTCAAGAACAAGACAAAGAAGGGAACCAATTAGATCAGATCATTAGATCCAGCACAGAACCATCTCAAACTGCTCAAATATGGAAGGGTGCCATTTGCTGATCTGCTTCTTCAGGAAACTCCCACTTGTACGGAAGCCATGCAGGCACAGCACTTTGGTTCTCTTTTCCTGCTCCATGAGCTCAACTCTCCCAAGCACAGAGCAAGTTTTGACAAGCACAAGAAACTTGAGACCTTAGATGACCTGGAGCTGGAGGGCATGTGACGCAAGAAACCTGAGGCCTTAAGAAGGCCTGGATATGTGGTAGCTGGTACCTACCACTCCAAGGCTGCATGTCGCTTTCACCCAACAACAAATAGTTGCAACCAAACCAGCAACAAAAAGGACGAGACTGCATTCACTTAGCACAAAGAGCATCTTGAATAGTCCACATCATGCATCTTAAACCAACAATACAAGTCAGCAGTTTGGAATAAATTTGCATCTGTCGCGGTAACCACAGATCATCGCATTAAAAACAACGGACCATCCATTGATACTAACAGAGTGAATCAGAAGTTGATGTCTGTGGGTGGGGGTGGGGGGAGGTGGAATATAACTACATATTGTTTCAATTGCAATCAAGACACAGCAGGGAGCGCACTCATTACAGGTTTACATGAAACAACAGTTCTGAAAACACACTGGAGGGAAGAACAAAGCAGGAACTACATTGCCTTTCAGCAACTACAACTAGCAGAATGTTTCACTGGAAGTCGATGAAATAAGAGTTGCATCTTGACTAATAAAGTAATAATATGCAATGCACAATCTTCTCTGCCTTCAGATTATGGTTCTGTGGCTCACTTGGCCATCATAACCTTGACAAACTCTTCGTAGTTGATCTGGCCATCACCATCAACATCAGCCTCACGGATCATCTCATCCACCTCCTCATCAGTTAGCTTCTCACCAAGATTTGTCATGACATGGCGGAGCTCGGCAGCGGAGATGAAGCCGTTCTGGTCCTTGTCGAACACACGGAAGGCCTCCTTGAGCTCTTCCTCAGAGTCCGTGTCCTTCATCTTGCGAGCCATAAGGTTGAGGAACTCTGGAAAATCAATGGTGCCGTTGCCATCTGCATCAACCTCATTGATCATGTCCTGGAGCTCAGCCTCTGTAGGGTTTTGCCCCAGTGAACGCATGACAGTTCCCAGCTCCTTGGTCGTGATGCAACCTGTACAAAATATGCACAACCATTTCTGTAATTATTATAATTATAACTAGGTAAATAGTTACTTAAGAGAGAACATAGTTTGGCAAGCTAGGGGGGATAAATCAAGATGTCAAAAGGGGCAATATATTAGTCAAAAAGTTTGCAATGCTATGTGGAAAGCAGGGAAGTTTCTAAATGGTAAATCATCAGCTTCTGATCCAACATGAATAGCAACAGGAATTGAGCCAATCAGGGTGCTAAGCATTACTGCTTTCCTAACATAAGTATGGCCCAAGGTTTCCTTTTTTGGGTCAACTACTCCACAGTATGACTATGGAACAAGGTATTGACAAACACATACAGGGGGAAAAACAGGTTTGAAGTTGAAGCTGGATCACATAATTACTAGAAGAATTACTTGCACAAGCTGAGCACAATTTTTAACCCTCTGCAAACTTGGGTCAACCTGGAGCATGAAAAGCCTAATATAATAAATTGAAAAAGACTCGGTAGCAATCAGTCTCCTGCAACCTCATCGTGCTACACCGCCCACGCTGCCATGCCCAGCGAGCAAGATTCGCAGCAACGATACAAACAGAGGACGACATGGTGGTCAAACTAGCAGATAAGCCTAAGGTCCACATCGCCGATTCCGCCACTAGCAGGGAGAAATGCACACGACAGCGACGCGATCGAGGCCCCGCCGCAGATCCGGAATGGATCGGATCCTACCCACATCTAAACAACCTTGCGGGCGGCAATGCCACTACGCAGGCAGCCGCGCACGTCGAAATCACCAGGAAGATCAGATCCGGAGTAACACGGAGGAAAGGGAATGAAGAGAGGGAACCTTACCATCCCCGTCCTTGTCGAAGAGGCTGAAGGCCTCCTTGAACTCAGCGATCTGGTCGTCGGTGAGCTGGTCCGCCATGGCCGCCGGTGGTTGGGAAGGATCAGATCGATCGGAGCGGGAAGCGGGGAGTGGATCGGGGACGCGGAAGGAAACAAGGAAGAAAGGGGTGGGAGCGTTCAGTGGCGTTGCGTCCGCTGGAATTTTCCTTGTCCCGGTTTATACGCGCTTCCACTAGACGTGGCCGTCACATTCGCCAACATCCAAATACAGTATATTTTTTCCCCAAACTACCCCTGAGCGATTCTTTTTCCCTTCTCAACTCAAATCCAATGTCCATTTTTAACATGGCAATATGGCATACAAGTTGCTTTGATGAAATTCGAACAGAACAATCCATATATACACGTGAAGAAAATTCAATGTCAAGCTAATTGATATTTTATTATGAAAATCTTTTAGGGGTATTATATAATAATTAATGCCAATAAGAATGATATTGCTATATCATTATAAATAGCACATATGTCTTTTCACTTAAAATAATATACATTTATAAATGTTGAAAATTCAAAATATTATTATGTTGAATGTGTTCGTGTTTTAACGGGTTTACCTTTCTAGTGGGAGATAGTAAGATTTAATTGAGCCAAGTCTGGGCTTATAACCCTTTCAAAAAAAAAAAAAAAAAAAAAAAAAAGTCTGGGCTTATAAAAGGCTCCTTAGGGAAGGACCTCTTTGGAGCGTAAAAAAAAAAAGGCATACATAAATATGACAAGAATGTCTATGCAAAATGGAGGAATGAAAAACAGAAATTATGTACAAATATATGTTAGGGTGAACTGAATATAGGAAACAGAAGCAATGAGGTTTGGAGAGGATGTGTTTTTTAACTATGGAAATGAACCCAAAGGAAGTTTCCTACACATGATCCTTGCATATGCAAACCAAATGAGCTACAATAACTCAACCCATATGGATTGGAATCCTAGGTTTTTAATCCATGTTTTTCCTACAATCCCAAGGGCATGTTCTTTTATAACATTTAAGTGACAACAAAATTCTCGGACGCTAAACATCAAGATTAAATACTAAGAATCTCTTGCAAAAGTTCAGTACAACAGTGGTAGCATATATTTTATCCCAAAACATTTACAAAATCTAAAATTTTGGCATATACAAATTATTACTATTTGTACTTTAAACCACTAATTCAATCTTGTTGAAACAACTCCATGTGCCTTAAGAGGATGTTTTTTTTTTTTGGCCACATTCAAATGCTAGTCAGTTTGCATGGCTATCATCATCTATTGCAAGTATAACATCATTTTTTTACAAGAAGGATGTAAGTGGACTAACCCACCAACTTACTTATAGGCTTATTATGTGTACTCATGAGAGCTGGTTGAACATGGATCATTAATAAAATTTAGGATTTTTTAACAAAATGATTAAATTCCACGATAGAAGCAAAGTATTATCAAGGAGATATAAGAAATCTGGACATTTTGGTAACTTGGAACAACTCCGTCAAGGCGAGGTCAGAGACTTTTGCCGGACCATGCGAACACGTGGGGCCCTAAAGCTAGGGAATCTGGATTATGGACGGTAGTTGGCCTTTTTCAAACGAGGAAAATGACGTATATAGCCCCCACGCGGTTGCGACGCGGAGTGCCAAAAGTCCAATCAGTTTTCAACGGAACCCTTCGATTTGTAGCTATTCGGATGTTGGCACGTCATCTAGTGCTCGTGGGCTTTCATTATATTCATTCATTCAATCAATTTCTGAGATAACGGCCCAACTGGCCCTGGAATTTGCTTGAGCGCTAGCAGTAGCCTATCACTCAATAATAAGCTTAGAAAATGACAGACCACGGCAGTAAAATTCTCCACCATTTGCACATGTCAATAAGCTGAGCTGAGAATGACAATATCCTTACCGAGTTACTGTCCCGGCACTAAGCCGTCATATATTATCATTATCCCAAGGAAAGTTTGAAGAATAAAAAATGCTAAGCTCTAACAGCCAACAAAAAAAACATGGATTTGCGCCCACCTCTTTAGTTCATCATCAGATGAACGAATTATGCAGGAGAGAGAGAGACTTCTAAACCTGAACGAACTGCCAAGTTCACCACTGCAGCTTTTCTCTTTGGATGAGCTATAGCTTGTCGGCAGCACAGCAGCGATCGATCAGGCTACCGCTCGATGGCCTTGTACAGGACGCAGGTCACGTACTTGGAGCGGAACCTGTGGGTGTAGCCGAGGGCCACCAGCGGCTGTGCGCCCCAGCCCTTCTCGATGTACAGATGGTCCAGGACGACGTGCCTCGGTCTCGTGCAGCCTTCTTCCGAGCTCCGAGAATTCAGCACGCCGAGGTAGAGCTGGGCCGGCAGCTGGGGAGGTTCCTTGGCTAACTCCTTTTCGCCGGGAACATGGAAACCATAGCTGGAGTCCGGGGAGGGAGGAGCCATCAGCTCAGATACACTTTCCACGCTTTCAGGAATGAAGTCCTGCATGATTACAAACAAGAGAAACAGAGTAAGATTACATTCAGCAGCCGAGTTTTACATACAACAGCTAGCCAGCCGAGTTTTACAAACAAGAGCAACTGAGTAGGACATGCAGTGAGCAGTCCTACTTATTGCTGAAACTGAAACCATTCTTTACAGATGGCCTTCCTACAGTTATATCTTTTCTGTTCTTTTCCTGTAACAATCTAGAAGTCTAAATTGTGATTTCGTTTAATTTGCGTTTATCTCCAGCAAAAGTTCAGTGAGCAATTAGTGTCAGCTAATTGGTCTGTAATCTATACTATAAAAGAGCTTAGAAATTGAAATTCATTTTCACCCAAAAAACTTCTACCCACCTTAGTTTGACAGATGGACCCACTTCCTAACCACCTTACGTTGACAGTGGACCCACAAAAGAAGACGGCAGGAACATATGAAACATGCGTGTTTCTCTCCTGGCGCCTCGCTCCCGTCGGTTTTTTTGCACCATGCGACCCCGCGCGTACCCACACCCACCACCGTGACCCTTGTTCGCCGCCAGTCGCGACGCTTCGACCCGCGCGGCACCGAGGAAGTCTGGAGTAGCGCGGCATGCAGTTCCAACTTCCAAGCCTTCGTCCATCACCCCTCCACTTGCGAGATTGCACCCTGGCCCCTTGGCCAGGCCAGTTGCCGGCCACTGATCCTTGCAGTCCATCGATGGCAGCCCGTCGTCGTCGCTCTCTCCCGGCTCGCTGCGAGATTCCACCCTGGCCCAGCGGCCCAGGCCAAAGGAGAGGAAGGAAATCAAGGAAGCAACGGAAGTGGATCGTTGGTGGCCATCGCGCTGCATGTGCGCCTTCCTCTTGCCGGCGGCGGGGTCAGAAGCGTCATCACCGTGGACTCCTTCGCCGTCGACAACCTCTCGCTCGGCTTCGTCCTGCTGCCACACGCCCACACCCATGTGTGATCGAGTGCAGAGAGCAGAGAGGCCTGAGGGGTTCGACCACTTCTCCTATATTGGATCAGCGCATGGATTCTGATCGAATTCAACGATGTTCTCGTGTCAGGGTTTGACGAGTCAACTTATCAGATTGTTTGACATTGTTTCGATGCTTGAAAGTCATGAGTAATACAACAGAATTTGGTGATAAAAGCAAAAACATTAGTTGTAGAATCATGGATTGCATATTCAAGCACTCATAACAGTAGGCTGCTGTGTGCCCATGGAAAATTTGAGTAAGGTACGTATATATTTCTCACGTCTGTACTTCTTCCTTCTCAGCCATGTTATATTGATTTTTAGAGTTTATAGAACATCTAAATTTACTGGCATCTCTGATTGCTTGTTCGCTTGTGGCTCTATTTAATAATCAAGCATTGGTTGCTCTTCAGGATTCAGCTGATTGCCACACCTAATCTCTGGAAGCAAGACTAGATTAGTGCTCCAATCTAGGGCTTTATGATTTCAGATGATTTACTCCAACCTGGGGGTTTACCTTTTAAGATAAGACAATTTTCTTATATTTAACATCACATTCAAAGATTGTACTGGTTTGGTTAATATATGTGAGAAATTTAGCATGGGGACATTTTGATTAACTTGAGAATTTCAAGTTTTGACATACTGACAGAATTTTGGTTCCTTTTTTGTTCTTTAAACCTATATATAAGGTGATGAATCATGAATTACTGATTTGGCTAAAAAGGTTATATATGGCATATGGAGATTGTCTTCTACTAAAAAAGGGTCTGCTATGAGAAAATAGGGGAAAAGATTTCCTTCAAAATATTATCTGTGCTGGCTTAAATATTTTTTAATCATTTCAAATTAAGCATATTTATTTCTTTGGATTAGAAGTATCAGATTGGCTGTTTGTTACACTTCTATAGGCCTATCTTTATATAGCTTTCTCTCCATTGTAATTGTTGAGCATTATGAGGTTTGTTTTGTCACTTTTCTATCAGATATATAGCACTTTTATTTGAGTGTGCAATTTAGCTACCTCATAGAAAAGTTTTGCCATCTGTATTAGTAATCATCACTAATTTTTCTTTACCTCTTTTCTTGATTGTTAAGCGATGTATAATTAAATTTTGTTGTGACCTAAAATTTCATGTTTTGTGAACTCATGATTAAAAAAATGCAACTACATATCTTTACCTTAGAATTTAGGATGTGAAGGACATTAAGAACTAATTGTGAATATTATTTGGACAGAGATCATGAACAATGGAGCTGATAACTTGTGTCCAATTCACATGAATTATGCAAAAGCGCGTGAAGGAGAAACTGTTAGAGATGGTGTACTCTACGTCATTGAACATCTGACTCTCAAGGAGAACATATATATAATTTGGTCTGCACGTTAGCAAATACCTTTGTTCTTAATTTTCATGTTGAGCAACCTTTGACAACATTGAAACATGATGACTTACTAAAGGTTCCTTAGGATTACCTTGTTGCTTCTAATAATTAGAGTCAACCAGAATTTTAGTGGCGTGTTCGGCAGAGCTAATGTTCAAATAAAGTAAGAAGCCAAGTAGTTAAAGCTAGGAGTTTCTTGTGTTGTAGACATGTGCGTGTCGCACGTGCCTGTCCGCTAGTAATCAACAAAGGATGACTGGAATATAATATTCAGAAAAAGGACTTGACCGGCTATTATATCATGTGTAAATGATACATTTCCGTATGCATTCTGCCTGATTCTTGTGGCTAAGTAGGTTTAGTCTATATAAACACTAAAAGCAGCATGTTGAGTTCAGTAAAGCTCAAATTCAAACACACAGTAAGTCGAGTCAGATATCCAGTGTGAAAGGGTGAATACTTACATGGACATCTACTAGGTTCACAATCTGACCCATATTGTCGGTTTCACAGGGAAGATCAGGTATAAATCTTCTTTCTCCATCTACAATGAATCGATAACGGTGAACTCCAGATGAAAGCATCAGCAGAATTGTGTGATCTTTTCGGATTTCTCAACAGGTTTCCTGTCATGTATGTATATATTAACAGTCAGAATAAACTCTTTTCTATTGATAAGTTTCAGAGGCATAGGAGATAATGGAACACATATGTATTTTTGTCTGACTGTACTTTGACGTCCACTTGTCCCATGATCCTTCCACATAGATATTTCTCCCTCCAAGAGTCCAAGTAAGCAACGTGGGGATTTTCTTTTGAGGTGGGCCATCAGAATCCTCCTGTTGTTGATTCATCAATATCTGGTTGAACACTGGAGGAGGTACGTCTGCCGCTCTTTGCAACGGAGTTACAGGACTCTGAAATATCAAATACCGCAATTCATTTTATTTACCATAAAAAGATTGATAGATCAGAGAAGAGAATCCTGCACATAGAAGTATATTAAGCAGGCCTTGAAAAATTTACTATGAATGGTCTAAAGCTGCATTGCTCCACCAAAATCCGAATATAACACAAACATCAATTACATACACTCTGCAACATCGTTAACATCAACAAAAAAAAAAACTATATTTTAGCCAATCAAGAGGTTACAATACACGTTTTTTTATTTGAGGAAACTACAATACACGTTTTAAAAGTATCATATATATCACCAGCCTTAATTTTCATAATAACAATAACAATAATAATAGGAGGACATACACCATCTCCTACATATTGTTCTCCCTATGAAAAGTCTTTTTTTCCCTGCTAAATCTTTGATACCTTGGTAAAAAATAAAACACGACATTCTTGGATACAGCCATTGTCTACTATGAAAATCTAAAACTTAAAACATAATAATTATGTTTTAAGAAACTATGAACATAAAGTAAGTGATGATGATACACTAGTAGTAAACCCATGTTATCATAGAAAAAAAACCGCTTGTACAGCGGGAAAAAAAACTTTGTTATACACAGGAGAAGTTGACGTACTACTAGATTCGCCCCCTTTTTCAGACATATACAGAGGTTGTTATATTCAGGCAACAGTAGAGTGTCAGAGACACAAGGCTGAACATTTTAGTTAGTTAATGCCTTGATGCATCATGCATGCATGTTCTGACCTCGACAGAACAAAAACAACCCTCACACCAAAAACACTCGAGGCCAAACGCCCGGACCGGGACAGACACACAAATCCCAAGCGATATATCAATCAACTACGTGTAAACGTGCGTCGTGCCGAGCCAAACAATTCGAGGAGCCGCGCGATCGAGGCGCAAAAACTACCAGAAGGCCGGCGGCGATCTGACCTGGGGCACGAACATCCGCGGCGAATGCGGCCTCGGCGGGCTGGCGGGCGGGGACGACGACGAGCCGCCGCCCCGGACGTAGCCCGCGGAGGAGGAGGAGGCGCGGCGCACGTGGTTGCCGTCGTCCATGTCGGCGTCCGCGAGGTCGTCTTCCGCCCGGCCGCTCGCGTTGCCCATCTCTTGGCCTGGCTGGGGATCCTCGCGGGCGGAGACACGCCTGCCGTGCCTGCCGCGCGATGCGTGCTTCTCTTGTGCCGTGGCCCGTGCCGTGCGTGCACCTGCGGGACCCACCCACCCCCGACGCATGCATCACGCGACTCCTGCCGGAGTGCCGACCGCGTGCACGCCAGAGTTCATGGGCTCACTTTTCATTTCTTTTCAGCCCATAAAGATCTTTCAGTCCACTAAGAACGAGCGGCTGAAAGGCTCAGCCCATCATCTGACAAAGCCCAGGCCCAGGTCCGGCTCCTTCTTCTTCAATCGTCAGGGAGAAGCAGCTGCACGAGGCGAGAGCGAGAGGCATCCAGCTCTCCCCAGCAAAGGAATCTTCCCTCCCTCCCCTTCCTCGGCGGGCAGGGCAGGGTAGCCATGCTTGGTCTCCGGGCCCGCGCAGCGGCGCAGCTCCCGCGCCCGTCCCCGTCTCCCTCCTCCTCCGCTCCCGCGGCGTCGCTCTCGCTCGTGAGGCTCGCGTGCGCCTCCCCGCTCGCCGCCCTCGCGCCTCTGGCGTCCGCACCGCCGTCGGCGAGGACGACGCAGCCGGGCTCCCTCTCCGCCAGGTGGCCCGCCGCGCCCATGCGTCCTGGGGGAACCGGTGGCCACTCCAGGCCGACCACACGCGGTGAGTGTGCAGCTAGTTTTGCAAATTAATTCGTTGGTCCTAGCACATTCTAGTAGTGGTTTTGCAAATTAATTCGTTGGTCCTAGCACATTCTAGTAGTGATATGCTCGACAATTTGGCGCTACCATTTTTAGTTGTGTAGTTTGTTGGGATTTTGCTACTTATCTGCTGGAAATGAATGTTTCACACTTTCCATCATGTAACGTGGCTACTGGTTGCGGTCATTTTCATTCGGAATGTTACTACTCACAAATTTGAATTGAGAAACTCAAACAAATCTTTTTCTGCTTAGTTCTCTGCACTGCCGCTGGCAGCGTCCAAAGAGAGGGGAAAGAATTGCTAGTTCAGCACTTGCTTGTTGGTGAAAAGGACGTCAGGCTTCTGGTTGATCTCGAAAAGAGTATCATTGCAGGAGGTACCATCTGATTCTCAAACTACCTTTGTATGTAGTATTGGATGACCTTCTAATCTTGCTTGGACCGTGATATTTAATGTGCAATGTGCTCAGCTTACATAATTTCGGTTAATCGGGAGCATATGCGTTTACATTGGAAATGACACTGTTGAACATTTCAGGAGCAGACTTGAGTGATTTTGCTGTGGAGCACTCCTTATGTCCATCCAAAGAAAATGGTGGTATGCTCGGGTGGGTTCGAAGGGGACAGATGGTACAGCATTAACTTGTTTTTCTAGCAGTAGTAGACTAGACTTTACATATCTTTATCACCTCCTTTACCTGGGCAGTGTCGATGAAATCTATATAGTAAACTAAAAAAATGATGCTCCAGAGTACATTGTGTCGGGCTACTGTGACATTCAAGACTTTTGTGGTGTAATAAGGATTTACTCTTTCTTTGCAACATGTCAAGAATTGGCAACCAATTTATAAACAAGAAAAATATTTATTGTTTTGGTACAGCCACTTCATTCTTCCACATGCCAAAATAGTCTTGACTCTTGACTATCAAAGCATTAGACATATAAGGCAATTTTCCTAGGGGAAAAGTGATATCCAGCACAGTTTCACCAATTTGATCAATATGCCCTACACTTTTTTCTTCAACTGTGGAAACCCCGGGACATTTAGTAGTAGGATTGGTTCTCATAATTATCACATAATTTTCAAAGGATTACCACAAATTAATTTGTTTTCTTGTTGGAGACATTTGTACTATCTGTATACTGAAGGCTGTCACCTGCATTTGCACCTAAAGTTACAAGGCACTGAATTATCTGTCGTAGGTTTTCATGCATTCATTGATCTGTCATTTCATTTATATACTTTTGTACTGTTTGTCCTGTTGTAGTTTGAACTTTCAATCTTGCATTGAGCAGGTACCAGAATTTGAGGAGGCAGCATTTAGTGCTCCTTTGAACAAAGTTGTAAGATGTAAAACAAAATTTGGATGGCATCTATTGCAAGTTCTTGCTGAGAGGTAGATGGTACTAACATTGAAATACTGGGTGTAGGTAATTTGCCATGCATGAACAGAAACTGATACCTTCCTTACTAAATGCCAGGGATCAATGCGTACTACAAGACATTGACCCAGAGGAGCTTCACACAAAAATGCAAGACCCTAGTTTTCTCGAAGAGGCTCAATTGATTGATGTTCGGGAGCCTGATGAAGTGTAAGATATTTCACAATTATACTTTCTTTCCCTTTTATTTTGTCTCTACACAATAGGTAAACTTTTAGTTATTGGGACATACAGGTTTTTTTCATTCAGCTAGTATATTACTTTTAGTTATCTTCCATTTCTAGGAATGATATTGTGATGAGGTTCAGTTTCATTCTTTTATTTAATTATAATTATTTTCTACTGGATCGATGCTGAATTTCTACTACCTGCATGGCAGGGAGAAAGCTTCACTTCCCGGCTTCAAAATTCTACCGCTCCGCCAATTTGGGACCTGGGGACCAGTTATGACAGATGAGTTTAATCCTCAAAAGGACACTTTCGTTCTGGTAAATTCTTTTCCATGAAACTTGCTGACAGTATTCTCGTGTTGAGTTAATGGTAAATTGATTTCCATGTTTGAAGCACAAGTCTAATGTCAAGAAAATTGAAATGGTAAATTGATCATATTAGCAGCGGTGCATAATGCCATCTGTTTTTTTTTTTCAGTGCCACCATGGCATGCGCTCAATGCAGGTGGCTAAATGGTTGCAGTCACAGGTAATTGGTGTACCTACACTCCTGCAAAAGGGTGCTCTTACTCTTCATTCGATATGCAAATAATATTGTGCTTTGTAATCCACATTTTCCATCATTTTGCAGGGTTTCAAAAAAGTTTACAATGTCACAGGTGGAATTCATGCCTATGCGGTTAAAGCCGACTCCTCCATCCCAACATATTAGAGGATCCTCATTGTGACCCTTTGACCAAGGCTGGCAACTTTTCATATATCATAGGCAATGATTTGGTCGTTGATCAATGCCTGAATTCAGAGCTCTATTTTCTTTCTCATACTCTGTATCAGAAGTTTTGGGAGCCCCACGGGGTACAACTATTTTTGTAAAATAGATACACGAGTATTTCCTTTATTAAATGAACCGTTTCATCAGGAATTTTCTGTTGTGACATTCTGAGATTCTGGATATTCTTTTACCAGTGAGAAGTACTCTCCCCCTCTGGCCGCATGGGCCAATGACCTCAAAATGGGGCTTGAGGCACCACCCCAACCCCATAGGTTAGGCTAACCAGCCAACACAGATGACTGAAACCAAAATGCGGAAGACAAACAGCCAAATAGATAACCCCAAGACATACAGGTTCACCAAAACACGACCAATGTTGAAATGCTAAGAAACGCTAACTAAGATAAGCAGGTTGGGAAATAAATAATTAATCACCAAAACACGACCAATATCGAGCATGATTAACGGACAATGTTTAAGCCATTTAATGTTTATATACATGGATCAAGGTTGCTTTTTGTACATGGACCTTAGACTTGCAGACACTTGTACTGTTGTGCGTCAGGCGGCGCAATGTAGAAGGTTCAGTATATAGAAATGGCCCCTAGCTCTGGGCTTAATCCTACACTTGAGCTCACGGCATCATATAGATCAAGGTTGCTTTTTGTACATGGACCTTAGACTTGCAGACACTTGTACCGTTGTGCATCAGGCGGCGCGATGTAAAAAGTTCAGTATATAGAAATGGCCCCTATCTGTGGGCTTAATCCTACACTTGAGCTCACGGCATCATAGTTAGCCTCTGAATTTGAGCCAATTTCTTCACATCCAGATAATGAAGTTTGCAAGAGGCTGGAAAATACAAGAAAAAAAAGATGTTGACGAAGATCAGTGCTTTGATTTAATCCCAATGAGGGTAAAAAAAAAGATGGAAAAAGTTGTATCATACCTATCAATTGATGCAAGGGCAACTTTAATTTTCCTTGTCACAAGATCAATGGATAATGGCATGTATGACTTCGTTAATTTCGCTATCCACGGCTCTAGATCTTCCAAAGCTCTAGAGAATAAAAGGCATTAGTGATAGTCAAAGGTACTAGATCTTTCAAAGCTCCAAACAATAAAAGGTATTAGTGATAGTCAAAGGTAAGTCTTATTTGCTTCACAAACAATCACACTTTGCAAAGGTTTACCTAATACATTTGCCCACAGCTTCATTGTCTTCACTATTTCTCGGAGCATAACAAAGAATCTGCACGAGACAAATTGCATTTAGACATAAATATGTACACATTATGAAAGAAGAATGATTAAAAAAGGAATCTAAACAAAAATACGAAGAGAACTTACTCTTTGGATACTGCCATGCAAAGATGATGCTCTTGTAGAAAAAAATATTGGTCTGTAATTGATCTCGAATTCCAATGCTTTCTCTGCAAAGAATTTAAATGGTTCTTAGAATATGATGTGCTAACTAATCACCCTAGAACTAACGCAAGGTCTTTCTTCTAGCAGCAAATAATAGTAATATTAGTATGATAGAAATATGGCGCCTTGTATCCAAAGAAAATTACAACGTACAAGGTAAACAAAACCAACAGCAGAATTACAGAAAAAAAATAACATATCATAATTGAGATAAGTTAACATATTGTAATTGAGATTTTCTGAATCAAAACCAATAGTGGAATTACAGAAAAATAAAATAAGGTATTGTATTTGAGATTTTCTGAATTAATGGACAGTAGCTGCTCAGTTCTTTTATATGCTAATTCCTCTGTTTATATGCTAATTGCTCTGTTTTATATGCTAGTTGCTCTGTCTTATATGCTAGTTGCACTGTCTTTGATGCTAAAGTAATTTGTCTATAAGGCTCGAGGGTGCTCCGTTTAATATTCAAACTTCTTAGTCTGATGCTGTTGCTATTGCCACCTCTATTCCTACACTTTGCCCTTCTCCGAATTCATTAGTTCATAAAAACCTATGCAGCGGGAACCATGGCAAGTCCACCATCAATTGTTAGCCAGTACGATCCCAAGAACGATCCAGCCCGAAAGCCTCAAAGGTCAAAAGATACAAAGTGGAAGTTTGGCTATTCCTATATAGCTACTAGTAGTAACATGAGTGAACAACTAGACCTGATAAATTGAGCAGATAATACAATGATGGTTAAAAAAATGTCTAGAACATGACTAACATGCATGACGTTGTCTAACGATGATGGAATGTTAATGCCATGTGTTACGCTTATATACAAATAGAAAAAAATAATCATGATAAGCAGGATAGCCAATTACCAAATTTGTTTAGCTGGTCATGAACAGACAATAACAACATAATCAAGAAGTCCGGCTGCTTATGAACTTTTTCTTCTCTGAAAAGTGGCATTCAGCCGCAACAGAAACGAAGGAGCAATTAGTTGTAATTGCTGACCAAAACAAGAATAAAACAACAGTGCACATGTGTGCCTAGTGACATATGTGACTACCTCCTGAGATAGTAGGCCGATATATCAACTGGTTCTTCTCCTGCAACAGTTTAAACATAGCATGCCAATTACACATTCAACTTAGGAAAGAAATAGCATGTAAGAGCTAAAACTATGATCGGAACTTAAGTCAAGAAGTCATGAAAAGTACAATGAACAAAATTCTAACGAACACTCAAAAGTCTATTCGATGCCTAGTTACAGCGCCCAATATAAACATTGTTTGTTGCTAGCACATAAATCCATGGTGTTCTAGTGCAATCAAAAGCGTAAGATACTAAGGTTTAACAAGTTGCTGGAACAGAAGACAATGATGCAAATAATACCCAAGCCAAGGTACTTGTGTTACCTGAAACCATGCCAAGGTACTTGGAGAAAGTACATGGATAGAAGATGGCATCAAAATCAAATATCCTTCTAACAGAACATGGATCCAATGCTTTGAGTGTATTCTTTCTCACGTCAAAGGCAAGTACCCAAGCCCCCTCCTGGCTACCAGTGTTGTCCAGCTTAGACATCATGTAAACAACACCATCGTCATGCATGGTAATCACTGGAGCTGAACAGTTTATATTCTCCAAGGTGAACTTTCCAGACTGGGCATCCCGCAGCTCAGGAATCACATCAAGGTCATCAGCGGGCAATATGGTAGCAGAGTCAACCTTGGAATCCTTTCTCCAGTAACTGTTGCTGGTAAACAACCTTCTCTTGAATATGGTAGCTGTCCAGGTACGCGAGACAGGAGTGTCTGAGTCGGAATCGTTATCAGAGTCAGAATCTGAAATAGTATTGTCCCAGTACGAGGCAGGAGGTGATCATTAGCAGTCTTGGGGAAGTGTATCTCAACACACGTGACGAGGTTGTTGATACAAGTGACATCCCTAATCAACCCTGGGTAGCATTTCCATCTCTTAGCAACCATGGGCTTGGGCAAAGTGATGAGGCTGAGCACAGGATCATCATCATTAAGCACATTGCAGATAAGTATGCCCCTCCAGAGATCAACCCAGCCCATGAAACCTCCTCCGAGCACGATAACCTTGCTAGTCTCATGGGACAAGAGCCTGCCACTGTCCTGGCACGCCGGGTCCAGACGAGGCACCACAGTACGCCATCCCCCTGATCCATCGCGTGACGAGAAGAGGTGGAGATCAAAGGGTTGAAGAGGCCGGTGAAGGGGGTTTAAGAGCGGCATGAGTGCTGCCACGACGAAGCCCTCCTCGCCATCGCCGCCGCCGCAGGGTGGTAAGGGCAGTAAGCCAACCTCCCGGGGACTGAATTCACGCGGGAATGGATCCGGAAGGCAGCGGAGCGACGGCTTCCCGGGGCCAGCCCGGTAGACGAAGTAATCCTTCATCCCAGAGTCGTAGAGGAAGGACCTGGGTCCGAAGTTGAAGCGGAGGTGGAGGAGGACGAACGCGCCCTCGGCGCTGGCGACGACGGGCTCGCAGCAGAAGCCCCCGTCCTCGGCGCGATCCTCGAGATGGGGGGCAGTGGGCGCACAGGTAGGAGAGGGCCGGTGGATCCGCGAGGCAGAAGGAAACCTCGACGGCGACGCCGCCGTTGGAGGGGGCCGAAGCGGTGGTCGCGTTCTCGCGCTTGGCTATGTAGCCCTCCTTGTCCACGAGCACCCACGGCCGAGGGCGGGATCTGCCGCCGTCGGCATGATCTGCCGTCGCCGTCGGCGGGCAGAAGGAACGCGATCGGGGATGTGATTTCGCCGGCATTGGGGTTGGGGCTCGCCGTCGGCGGACAGAAGGAAATTCGATTCGATTTGGGGATTGTGGCCTTGTGGGTGTTTTTTTTTTTATGCCTCTCGTCTGGGTACAGCTGTAGTATCGGCCTTGTGCGTGTTACGAATCAATCAATCCCTAGTCTGTCTGTCTGTCTACCTCGGGCCGCGCTGTCCCGCCTAGGAGTATATAGAGATATGGATCGGGCCGGGGTCGATGTGTGCTCGGACTGGGCTGGGCTCGCCAGTTTTCGGCCCCGTCCCAACAAGAGTCGAAATCTTTCGCCTGTGTTTACTTTACACCTTACGAGCATCACGTCACGTCTAAAAACGAGAGAACATGAACGGAGGCACATCGTGCGACGGATGCCTTACCACTAAATATGTGTATTATCAATTTAATTAATCATCGCCTTCGGAGATGTTGCTAGTGCTCGTCGCGGCGGACGACGAAGAGGCAACCGACGACACGAGCCGGTGTTGGGCGAGCTGGCGTCGTCGGTCGACTTCCAGCGTCCGCCGCGTAGGCCATGGCCTTGCGAAAAGCACCCTCAGCATGGGAAAACGACTAATGATAATGATGTACATTTGAGACAACACTGTGGGCCACACCTCATTCTATCGCGCACGTGCAAGTTAACGTATAGCGTCCTACAACTGTAAATACCGCCTTGTAAAAAAAACTGTAAATACCTGCCTTGCTCTAACACTCACTCATAACACTCACTCATGAATAAGCAATATGATAATAATATAATAGTTATTATAAAACATGTTGCCAACGTTAGACCTTCCCTCTCCGTCTCTCACGATCAACATGGTAGATGAAAGTAGAAACAGTAGGCCTTGAAGATGTAGGAGACTATTCTTTATTTCTCCGAATATTGGTGATTACAACATAGAGCTCCCACGTATATATAGTCGCATGCGCCTAGAGTTTTGTAGTTGTTCACATACAAACGGATTAGTATTAGGATTCTTTCTTCTCCTTTCCTTCTAGGATAGAGTCCTTATGTTTTACAACACTCCCCTTGGGCGATTACCACGATATGCATATGCCTCGTTAAAAACTCCACCCGAAAAACCCAAAGGGGAAAAAACGGTTCTTGGAGAAAAGAGTACATCGCATTCGTTAATTGCATTGCACATGTTGTCTCATTAAAAACCTTGTGTGAGAAACCTTCAAGTAAAAACTCACATAGGAAAAAAGAGTACAACATTTAACCTTCTTGGTAATATATTCTTAGGATATTTTATTCTTGGTGAATAGATATTAATATTCATGATCTATGCATAAACTTTCATGTTTTAGCAAATAGATCTACTTGATCTTTATAATTCTAGTGGTTTCAATTATCTTCAAGATAAATTGAATAAAATTGCTCCCCCTCATAAAGCCATCCTTTGAATTTTTATTATTCAAACCACACTTTTAAAAAGTTGGCTCATAATTCTTTTATGAATTATATGGGTATAACAAAGAGCAATATGCTTCATGCATAAATAACCACTTATTAGTTGTGCAAAACAAATAAAAAATTATCCTTCGAGGTAATAGATCCATTCGAGAGGATGATGGGGATAAATAAATTACAATATTCAATATCTTCTAGATAGTGTATCAAACTTATACAAGCTTGAATAAATTATAATTCTTTCTTAGTGGATTTTTAATTGTATGTCTGCAAATCTTCAAGATTTTGACTGCACCACTAAATAATAAATTCAGCCTTGGATTCGGCATTTAGGGGATAATTTAAATACCAAAGTCGCCATTATTCTTATGCTTTCTATGATATCTAGAGGATATCAACACTTCATTGCTAGCACTACACTTTCTGAGTGTTTGTATGACACCTTCATGGTGTTTAGAATTCTCTATTCTTTCTCTCGGGTCTATATTCACTTCAGGGATAAATGGTGTTTCTTCAAGAATTGGCTGGTTAATCCTTCATGGATTAGTTCCTTCAAGGATGTTCTCACTCTACTACATGAGAGATTATTAAGTGATATACATAAATCGGATAATGTTATTCACTATAAAGTCATTCGATGACTATTCCTTCTAGGATATACTCTTCTAGAGTCTTTAATATTCACTCATTCATTCATGAATACATTATACCTTAGACTTCTTAGTATTTAGTATGAGATTTAGTTTTCATACATTCCGATTTATATTCTTCGGAATTGTGTGGATCTTTATTAACTGCATATTTCATATTCACTCATTTTATTTGCCGAGAGATATAGCGAGAACATTTATTTCTTCTTAGTAGGAGATTCATCCTCAATTGCATTTCTTCACTGACCCGATATAATCGCTACAAGCGACTTTGCCATGGACTTTGTTTCCGGATCCGGGTTCTCATAAGAGAAACATTTGCAATTATAGAGGTAGCGTTGTCGACAACTATTATTTTCTCCCAATATTCTCATAATATGAGATTATTCTGTCTCTTTGTCATTTCCCAAAAACAAGAGATACTTTATTGTTCTGCATATCCAACACTAATGATGTACGCACTTAGTGTGTTGGATTCCATCTTCACGATGATCCTCTTCATGAGGTGCTCAACCTTGTTCATGAGGTGTTCTCTTCATGAGAATGGAGGAGTTTTATTTTATTTCTATTCAATAAGTATACATTAAAACTATAATCCATAGGCGTCCCCATAGATTGTAGCTTGATAGTATACGATAATTAGTTTACTACTAGTAAACAAAACTTTTGGTTTATAACTTCAAATTACTCCTCTCATTTCAATATCTGGCATATGCTCCGCTTCATGCTTCACAAGAGCATTAGTCAAACTAATAGTTGACTTAGTGTGTGATAATATTCCTGCTTCAAGCTTCAAGGAATATTTTCTCTAGATCATTTTCCTTCCACGAAAATAATATTTGGCATTTAAAATAGGCTCTCTCCCCCTAATGCCAATATTAGATCTTTAATAGCATACCCTATGATGGGCTTACAATAATTCGTATTCATGTATCTCCAACTACAAGCGGAGACCCATTCATGTATGCTATGATGAAATTTATAGGAAATATTCACACACATATTTAAACATGGGGGTTATTCTATATTATATGCAAAGCTAGAATACACATAGTGCACGAATGTTCAACATTCCTTCAAACTCGGGATGTTCTCCCCCCGATGTGCACATAGTATAGTTTAGAATAAACTATTTCATTGTCTAGCTTCTTTATTATTTAGCCAAAATAATTGATCCAAGTACTCATACATTAAAAAAAATAGATCATATATTTCAAATATATAAAATACGCAACATCCAATTCACATGGAATTTCTTCTAGAATTTTCTAATTGCCATTAATGCAAAATTTCCTTGATGCCTTTTGTTCAAAGATCCCAAATCATCATAAATATGTTATCCACCATATTATATCCACGTTATTCATTCAATCAATTGGGTTAGTCTCCATTGAGCAAACATATTTAATTTACTCCCCCTGATCTTAGGCTACATGACCATAGACCAATCTTTTGCTGATGCATGCAATGCATTGAAAGCAACATATTTCTAAGTTCAACAAGAATCATTGGACATAGCGTGCTAGCTAGTCAATTTAATTATAGGGGTTGTAAATATAGCTACTAGCTACAACTATAGCTTCTATGCTAATATTCATGCAAAGACTGTAGATAGTTTAGCTCAATGAGAGGATAAAATAGTAATACACATGCATGTGTATAATGTGGAATGTTGGTATTCCGTCCAACGTAGTAGATAACAATAAAATGCAAAGCTACAAGCTTACTTGCAATTAGTGCAGTAGAGAAAGTTAACTCGGCTAGGAAGGACGCGGGCAAAACTTCAAGTCTTGATACATGCACTTAAAGATAGATTTAGGAAGGCTATGCCTATTAAATATATATTATCCACATTTTCTTATGTCTTTACCCAAAATTTCTCCCCTCATGCCATAATTACTTCAAATAGTTATATGCTTCTTGCATCATCTATGAATGATCACTTCTAATGATCCATAGAATCCAATCATACTTCTAGTATTCATTGGTCATGGCATGAAATTCACATACATAGGGTAGAACAAAATTTCTAGTTCTTGGGCTAAAATATTAAATACTTACTTTTAGGATTGTACTAGTTCTTGGCTAAATTTGTCCTTCTAGGAGCAATTCATATGCCAGTACATATAGTCCAATTGTTCATGTGGTTTAAGAAAATTCAGTTTTTCTTCTACCTACATGGTAGTGGTGCACAAAGAACTATAACCTTAATGGTTAATTAAGGCTTCTTTTGTGGATAAAATAATATAAAATTATTTAGATAGGCAATAGACAATTATTTATATGTGAAACATATAAATCTAATTTATTCCATGAGAAATTAGCATATATTACTTCGTGTAACAATTTCAACTAAGAATATCAAATATTTCATCTTAGCCTTCAAGCTAATAAAGTAACCGTTAACTCTTCTATAAGTTTATATAATCCACTTAATTCAACGGGAATTAAAACTTAATGCACCATTGCCACTACTATTAATATTTCAGGATATGAATTCAAAAGAAACAAATCTATAAGCACATGATTTAAGTTCTTTAAAATTCTCATATGTCTTAGCTTCAAGCGCTTGACATTTAGTAGCTTCATGCTTGCTCGATCTCCTTCTAGGAGTATGATATATGCAAGTCACATATTCAAAGTTATTACAATTGATAATATCCTGGTTTATAAAGCTGTCTAAAAATTTAACTCAATTTCTATGTTGAGTAATGGTAAATTTAAATACTTCATGTATTATCTTGCTCTATGATATTCTATACACAAGAGACATTTCTTCGAGAATATGCATTGATAAAATCTTATTTACCATCATGTCTTCTAGACATTTAGCACAAAGCTTCAAGCTATTGTTTATAGAGCAGCATTATACCTCAAAGTATAGGCGTACAAGGTTGAAAATTCAACTTTCAGTGCAATATGATATAATCATAATTTGAGATTTTACTTATGCAGTGAGTTCCACAATGTCTTTTATTACTTCTCTTGGCCATATACTCATTCTAGAGTTTACTACACTTCAATGGTAGTCAAATATCCTACATAGATTTAATAATGACGGTAACAAATAATTATGCCATTCGGGGCAAGTCCAGGATATTCTTTCTTCGTGAAAGTATGCAAATATCTTTATAACAAATCATGTGTATATAGGTTTACTGCATGTAAACAAGTAGTAAGTGCAAAAAGATAGTGGATGGTTATTCAAAATATTCTTAGAAGCATCCTAACATTTTTAGGATTATGGTATATGCAAAATTTCAGAATTTGTACCAAACATTCATTCATCCCAAAATTCATTATGCTAGGAAAAATAAATATGAGACTCTCAAAGGTGGTCTAAGGTCTCGGGATTTAGAAAGCCCATATAGCGTATACCATGTTTCTAGAGTAATCATTCGGGATTTTGTTCCTACAATTTCATGGTACAAAATTCACAACATGTGATAAATAAATGCATTCAAAAGAGCATAATCTTATCAACTTATTGCATATATGTATAACGGATAAGCATGCAAAAAAATATTCTATCTGAAGAATCAATCATATATGCAAAGCCATTCATATATACACGTACTACATATATAAAAATAATACTATGTACTTCGTGTACACTGTACAAGGCTGAGGCAAAGCTGCGAGCTTGCAGTTTGCGGCCATGATGACATGCATGCTTAGCATCATTTCACTAAATTCACTAATTCATTGTACATAGTCTAGTTAGAATGTATATATTTGATTACAAAATTGAAACTACAGGTTTCTAAATTAATTTATCACCGAAGCTGCAACACACTTTAGGGCTGTAATGTATATATTACCGGGTCAAGTAGGACTTCAAGCCTCATGTGGGTGCCACATAAAACGGGTGTTCTGGATTGCGCAATTGTGTGCCGATTCATGGCAACTCGGCAAGCCGGTCCGGTCTCGGACAATATATGGTGGCTTCAAATCGGTCTCGGGCAAAATCAGTGGTGGCTTCAAGCCAACCATGTGTGTTTCACTGCAACTGCTATCACAAGTGGAGGGACAGCGACATACAGGTCGCAGTATCTCCTACAGTTTTAGCCCGACATGGATATGTATTTCTATTTTTAAATTCCATATACGACTTCAAGTATGCTAATTTTAACCACATGATGACCAATCTTCAGGATCAGATATGTCCTTGCTGGTTCTTGTCTTCTTGACTTTATTAGATAGATCTCGATGAGCACATGTACATATTAATTATATACTTCTAGTATACGGCCGGCACCATAACATGACTCATCGGAGTTCACCGTGTTTACGGATCAAGAGAGTGCTGAGCAGCTTCAGGCTAACACACGTGCATACTCATGACTTCAGGTATTGTTATTAGAGGTTGCATCCATAATAAATGCAATCTCGATCGAGATTCATGCACGTTTTGGAAAGCATTAGCCGTCATGGCTAGATGCATATCTCTCCAATTTTTCTAATCGGTGGCGTATGTACAACTGCAACACATATACGACCACATGCAACCCGCCGTGGCCGACAAAAATAGCCATGTACGCACGATGGTAAAACCAATCTACCATAGGACGTTTGTGTACAAATTTCGTACCTTAAATTTTGGATGCCAATTTGATCTACGTCACGTCCGCGTAGGGCAGTGGTTAGTAGATACATACCGCGTAGGGCGTTTGGCATTGTCGTAGACATGTCTTGCTTGACGACGATGGTACATGTCGATGCAAAGTGCGATCAGTTGTAAGTAGAGGAAGCGGTCGGTTCCGCTAACAACGTCGGGGACGTCGACGTCGCATGCAGTCGCGCGGGACGTCGGCATGGACGTCGATGTCGAGGTCGGCGGCGGCTTCAATGACCATGTCGACGCAGAGCTTGTCGTGGCTGATAACGTATTATAAAACATGTTGCCAACGGTTAGGACCTTCCCTCTCCGTCTCTCACGACCAACATGATTGATGAAAGTAGAACAGTAGACCTGAAGATGTAGGAAGGCATTCTTTATTTCTCTGCGAATATTGATGATTACAACATGTAGCTCCCACGCATATATAGTCCGTCGAAGGCGCCTAAGAGTTTTGGTAAGCGCATACAAACGATAAGTATTAGATTCTTCCTTCTCCTTTTCTTCTAGGATAGAGTCCTTATGTTTTACAACAATAGTAAGCACAAAATTAAGAAAGAAAGTACAGTGACAACATGCTGCCCGAGTGCGCGCGCTCGGAGATCATCGTCGGCAAGGAAGTGGTGCACGGGTACGTCGTGAAGCGCGGCGTGGCGGATAACCCATTCGGCGACATGGACGCTGCGCCGTGGATCTTAGCGATCGAGGTTCCGGAATCCGGAGCAACCCGGCCGCTGCGGCCTGGGTCGCCGCTCGCCGGGGGGAGATCCCCTCTGTCGAGCAGCACAACCACCACGGCATTCGGCCGCAGAGGGCGAGCACGCCAGCTCCTCAAGCGCCGCGGCGCCGGAGGCCGCGAACCCCAGGCAGAGCCAGGAGACGATCGGGTGGCCCCATGGAATTCAATTGTCAATTGACACACGGGGAGAGTCTGAAGCAGCAGCCACTTTCTTTGCCAGCCCAGAATCACACAGCTGAAAATGTCCAAAAATGAGATTCCCACTTAACTACAAGAAAACCTTCGGATGTTTGCTTCTCCAAACCGCCTGCAATCTGTTAGCAGAACAGGTCAACCTAAATGCCACCGACACTGAACATATCTAAACGAAATAGTAAAAGAGATCCTATCTTTATGTCACTGTATCCGAGGAAGCAGTACTCATTGGTATTTTCATGTCACTGTATCCGAACTAGTCCTGAAGAGATCTATATCCGAAGTGGCAACAAGAGTTGTAAGAGAAGCTCTGGTGTAGAGCACAGGTCGGATGCCAGATTTCAAAAATCGGCGAGTCTGCAGCATTTGGAGCTGTGAAAGTTGAGGTGTTCTAACATGCTTCCATGCCTCAACTGGTGCAGACCGTTTTGCAGGACTTTGGTACCTGACATAGAAAGGCGGAAAATAAAAAAATAAACAATTATTAGGCACCATGTCATGGACTCATTATACATGGATGCTGCAACCTGTTGCAGCTGATACACAAATTTTGTAAAAAAAAAAAAAAAAGGAAACGGAAAATAAGACAAGGAGCAGCAAGTTTTATAGTGCTTGTTGACAAGTAAATCAGCAAAAAATTCTGACGTGCTGATGATCACAGTTTAGAAAAATGAAGACATGGAACTCGAGCTAACTGGATCTACCAGGAAATCAACTTGTTTATCAACTAAGAAACAGAAAGTCAAAGGTTCTGAGCAAGCCGGGCTAAGTATATGCCAAATCACATATCCAATCCAAAACCCTTACAAAAACTGAAGGACTGCTACTTGGGGTCAACTCAAACCAGATTAACCCGGTTTTAGTAATAAGCTATGTTTTCCCCACATTTCACTTGGCACTTGCTGGGAGCAAACGCAGGCAAGCAGATTCTCAGGGAAAATATGAGACAAAAAACAATAGCTTCAGGCGCCTGGTTAATTTATTTATCAACTATAATAAAAAGTCTGTGGGTAAAAATCTAAATATATGCATTTAAAGAAGGGCATGATAAGGTAAGATTATACCAACTGAAGTTCCTTCACCTCGACTTTAGCGTATGAGTTCCATACAGCCTCAAACCTGCAACATCAGGAGTCAAATTTATCACATGACTGCAAATAAGATCAATTTTCAGTCCCCTTGATTATCGACCCCGCGATACCAGGGGTGGGATTCAGAATTTTCTGCAAAATTATATGATTATATGGAAGGAGAAAACACACCTTTTAAAACTGTCATGGTATTGAACAAAATAAAAAACCAAGTCTGCTATGAAGAATGGGAAAAACAGAGCCAACAGAATATCCATCTCTTCAAATGACTCTAACAGTTGCTTGTCACCATTTACATCCTGCCAAAAACATCTTACATGTAAATTTGATTGTCATAAAAATTATTAGGCATTGTGTTATACTGTTGCAACATACACATACTCACCTTGACCCTGGTACCCTCGTAGCCATGAACTCCACAGTGACGAAGGAATTCAAGCAAACTGACAGGTTGATGAGAGTATCTAGACTTTACTCCCTTTGTTGGATCCTCATTGTTGACTTCACCATTGGAGTCTCCTTGTGGCTTTCCTCCTCCCTCTGTCTCAATCTTCCCTTCATTATTGGTGTCTTCCTTTGTCTCACTCTTGGTGCCTCCCTTTGTTGGCTCCACTACATCTTTATGGTGAAACCTCTTAGAGAGAAATGGGTGAAGTTCCACTTTCTCTCTCCAATCATTACTTTGCCTGCACCAGAGGTTGATTACCCTTCGAAGGGACTTCCTTTCAGTAAAATCCGCAGCATCATATACACAAAAGATGCCAATGAGCAGCTGCAGTCTACTCATCGGCAATGCAAAGGCAGGATGTGCTCTAATAAATACAATATACTTCTTCATAGCTGGTTCTGACGTCCACACAACACCCGGAGGGTTTGTCATCATGTCGTGAAGATGTGCCATATAATGTGGTTGCTGGCTAGGGTTCCCCTTACCAAAGCTCTCCAATAAATCTTCTCCCAATCGGTACGTATCATTCAAAACATTATCTGCTGTTGCCGGGAGTTCAGGTTTCTTGTTAATGAAGAAATGCCCAGTGTCCGGGTCCCAAACTAAATCATCTTTGCTGAAATTTCCCCCAACTTAAACCTTCCTCATGTGTTCCAAACATATC
This sequence comes from Themeda triandra, assembly GCA_018135685.1. NCBI lineage: Eukaryota > Viridiplantae > Streptophyta > Magnoliopsida > Poales > Poaceae > Themeda > Themeda triandra. Next base: position 731,379 of record JAENPR010000245.1, on the reverse strand, counting down.
ATCCATATATGACCGAATGCAGAATCTTCCGTCAGATGAACATTCTGGTTGTAAAGTACCATCATACATCTTTACCTTCTCTGTGAGTGGATGGCTTTTCTTGTACTCAGAGAACTGCATCAGTACTTTGGGCTGCAAAGAAAACAACTTTTCAACAAAATGCTCAATAAAGATACTCTATACTAAGAAAACGGCAACAAGTGCAAATACATGTATTATCACAGTAAAAAATATTAGCTATTGCTGAAATTAACTTAAAAGTGTGCAAATATCCTGTAAACTGAACAATAATCCCAAAACTAATGACTAATAATGATATACACATGTCCAAAAGTTCAATGTTCCCAATAGATGAGTTCGGTTGGTAGATTCAACGAGCTACTGTAGATATGCAGTAACAAATCACAACACAGGAAATCGGGCCACTATAAATTCAGGTATTATAAATTCAGGTTCAGCAATAAGCATTGCAGCCCATATGTTGCCACAAAGAAATATAAAATTAAAAGGACTTGGCCTTTGGGATGAATTAAGCAAGTTGTTGGCATCATAAGTGAATGCGAGATTATAAGCATGCTGCCATGTATCCTGTGAGTATGTATGTGAGCATGTTTCTAAAAAGTGTGATAGAAGTAGTCACAGGCTAAATTGGGTTTTCAGTAACTTCACATAATAATTCTGAATCAGATTATATGCAACCGGTTTGCAATAGGGAAGATTTACTTTTTTGCTACAGATTTCCACAAGCAGAATCAAAACTATTCATGTATAAATTTTATCCAAAACACTTTGAGATGGCATCATATTTTAAGCTAGGAGCTATTCTATATACTAACAAAACATCAAGAAGTGTGAAGCTGAAACAGGTGTCAAATACATGCATCTTCACAATAACACATCTTAGCTATTGCCAAAATTCACCTAAAAGTGAATTTGTGAAGATATTCCAGTATTGGGAAAAAATACATAGCTGAAATCTATAATGATATTGAACAGACAGATGTATGAAAGTTCAGTATTTCCATTAGTTGAATCTGGCTATAGATTCTGGGATGTTAAGGCAAGTGGGGCACAACAGTCTACTTTGCCATGTTTCTAGTAGACAGAGTTCTCAGCAACTTCAAATATTAATTCCAAATCAATCATACTATTACTGCAACAAGTTCGTAACATGGCAACGTAGCACATTTACATAAAGTTAAGCTCACCAGGTCATGAGAGACTAGAGGAGCTTGGGGTTGCTCTTTCTGATAACCTCTCGACCTTAATTGTGGCAGTGACTGCTCAGACTTGTGCTTAGAGTTCTGCAAAGAAAACACCATAGCAATTTCAGATACAATATACTGATTGCATTACATACATGTATTTTATCAAGTTTGCTTAAAAGTAACTGCATGTGCAAACATTCCTGTACAAAGATGAATACACACATTTTAACTATAATGATACAGGGAACAAACAATATCTGTTCATACTAGTCTGCATTAGACTATCCAGTGCCATCAAGCAATGGAAGTATTGCATCAAGTTCACACAGGAAACAAATATCTTATGTTAGAAATTTTCTCACCATAGCAGGAGTTATTCCAGCTTGACGGTGCGGATCCTCTTGATAATGATGCTGCAGTATATTATGCCTATGGGGAGGAGAGAGTCTCTGCTCAATAGCTTCACCAAGCGCCTGCTCTAGTAGATTCATGCCATCTAGGCCATCAGATCTGTGTACGTGTAAAGAAAACAACATGACATTGTTTTAAACAAGGAAAACTACTTCTAAAATTCACTGTAACAAGGAAAGTAGCGTATCAACTGTGCTCACTAGGTCAGCTGCTAAAGAACCTCTAGCTTGAACTCCATGAGGAATATAAGAGGCTGCTTGTGGAATTACATGCTCAAACCTTTCCTTAAGTTCCTGCAAAGAAAATGCCACGAGAATTTCAGATAAATTAAATACCACTCGGCATTGAATAACATACATGTTCTTCAGCATAAACACATCTTAGCTACTGCCGACATTTTCTCAAAGTAACTGCATGTGCAAAATTTCCAGCACCGACTTAATTAAAAATGATAGGAGAGAAAATCAATATCTGTTTTGAGTTGAGATTTTCAGTAACTTCATACTAGTTCTGCATCAGATTATAGAGTACCAGGCAACAAAACCTATTGCATTAAGGTTGCTATGCAAACAGGTTTACAAATAAATGTCTGAAAGTGCAATGGTTCCTTTAGGTTATGTGCAGTAACACCGCTTCAACACAGGAACCATGTCTTTATAAATCCGGGTTCATCAATAAGGATTGCAACCTACTTTGGTACAATGAAATATAGACTTGAAAGAACTTGGCCTATGGGATGAACTAAGCAATTGGTTGACATCCTATTCCTATGTGATTGCAAAATTATGGAACGATGCCAGGTGTGTTGCATCAGAGTATAAGTCCATCTCACCATATCATCTCTGTAGTCCTGTGATCCTGCCATGTTGAGCTCATGGGGATATTCCTGATCATGCGGCCCCTCAGGTGGGCGGAAGGGGAATGCAAATGCAGACAAGGGCCTCCCGCATGCGGTGAAACCGGGGGAGTAGCCGGCGCCGCGAACTGCGGGTAAACTGACCGCTGTCGCGTCGCCGCGGACGGGGGCAGGTGGTGGTACGGAGACGGTCGCAGCTGCTGGTGCGGAGACGCCGCGGACAGGTGCTGGTGGTGGTACGGGGGCAAGTGGTGGTACGGAGACGCCGCGGGCGGTCGCAGCTGCTGGTGCGGAGACGCCACGAACAGGGGCAGCTGCTGGTGCGGAGACGCCGCGGACGGGGATAGCTGGTATGGAGAAGCCCCAGGCCAAGGGTATGGGCTCGGCTGCGCAGCTACCTCTGGATATGGCCGCATCGGAGTGGTGGGCATCTCGTACGCCGTTGCCGCCAGTGGCCAGGATGGCCCAACGGCCCCGGGCATGGAACTCCCGTCGCGGTCGACCGAGGAGGGGTAAATGCTCACCCCTAACCACTGGAACTGCTGAAACGGCGGCGGCGGCGGCGGTGCTCCCCGCGGTTGTTCATGGCGCTGGAGGTCTTGGGGAAGAAGACGACCGCCACGAAAAGGTGTCTGCCTTTCCGTTGGGGAGGGGTTTTGGGGAGATTCCGAAGGGGAGGGGCAAATTGCAGTTTTGCATTGGTCTTTTTTTTTTTTTGGGCACCCCCTACAGTTTTATTTTTCTTTTCATCAGCAAATGTTATCTCTACGTTAAACTAGTATAAAATTACATATAAACGACATGCAGCTCAAAAGTTATTCAGAAATTGCATGACTGTGGCAGAACCTCCTAAGTAATGTGGCCCACATGCACTAATCCTTGTCTTAAAAGACCTCGGATTACTATGCATGTGTTCCACACGACTTAACAAGCTCTGTCGGGTGTCCTCGGGAAACCCGAATCATCCACGAATCTTTCGAACTGGATCGATCATTATAAGAGACATTGCGGTATTACAACGGTTTTGTACAAATAAAATATATCGAGTAAAAGTGCGGAAGGATTACAATAACATAAGTTTACAAATCATTTATAAATAAAACTTTACAAATAAAAAGTTATGTTGGTTACAACCATAGTAGTGGAATATCATTACTTAACTTTATGATTCACCAAAACGTAGTGCTCGCCCAGAGCCAAACAAACTACTCGATGTCCTCACTTGACGGACACACCGCAACAAGGGTAGAACAAACCACCGAGTACAAAAGTACTCAAGACTTACCCGACGAAAAGAGGAGAAGACTCGGGAATGAAGGCGAGATAGGACAAGGTAAGGCTTAGCAAAGAATCAAAGTATTTTTTGCGAAAAGCACTAAACTAGTTTCAACCTCAAGTTTTACTTTCCGATTAGTCATTAGATTCTAAGGTGAGCCTAGTCTAGCTTGATTACGACGATCAAGATAATTCACGGAGATCACATTCTTAGTCTTCCAACAAAATTTCTTCAAGTTCCATAAGTTACTACGATGCGGTCGTGATCGAGTCTCCATAACCGAGGAGCAACGACGATTCGAATCGATTATACCCGTGGGATCCCTAATCACACGATATATGTAGAACCAATTCTTGCATATATCAACCTTCACTCGATCTTCCAAAACCAACCGGGTCGCCACCCGAGAATACCGTACGCCTCGAATCCAGGACCAAGCCCACGAGGTAACTTCGTATTCCCGCCATCTCTCCACTCCCGGTGCGCGATTATCCGTTCGATGATGGAATAGGCAGGGGTCTTAGGCTTACCATAGTATGTGATTAGTTGCAAGGCTCGAACCACAGCGGCCCTACAACGATACGGTCATTAACTTAGACACGTCGGAAACACTACATCCCTAACCTGATGCAAGTTACCCGAGGTCTCAACTTCATTAAAAGATGTAACGAGACCCAGACGAGCGTTACAGAAACGTCTTTCGATGCAATCCAACCGTCGATCAAAAGTAGCATTTCTTGAGTAACAAAAACTTTACCGACGGGGTAAGCACTTCCTTTTGAAAATATTTTCGAAATCCGAACTAAATTAGCAAGGCTAAGCATTGTTACGTATTTTCAATCAAAACGGTTTCAAGGATGACGTTGGAATAATCAAGGTAGTTAATGCGTCAAGTAGGTGATCACTCAACTCCTATTACTTAATGCGGTACATAATCAAGTGATAAACTTTTGCAAATTCAAGGAATTGGTTGATGGATCCCGAGGCTTGCCTCGAAAGTCGGTGTAGACGTTCTTCAACGACGTATCGGAAGATGACCAATCACCGAGAGATGGATTGACTTCTTCGGGGACTAGGGTTGTCTCGACAACTATTCCTCGGAAACGGAATCGATAGGTCTCTCCTCGATCACGGGGACTACACGAGATAATTAAAATGCTTCAACATGATTGAATATAAATATGATGCTCGACAGATGCATAATAAAGATTAAATACAAGCGCAAACAATTAATTAAAGTGCCGAAGGTCATTAGGGTTGATGACCTAGGGTCTTCACTCAAATCCAAAGTCAAACAATTAATTAATTAACTAAGGAAATTAAATCCTAAAACAAATGTTGTCAAATTGATTTCAAAAATTAGTTTTAGGTAGCTTATACCAAAAACAATGCACCAATAAATTTTCATGATTTTTGGATAAATAAATAAATTACTAAAAATCAAAGAAGACTCACTTTTCAAATAAAATAGCTAATTTTTAAACATATCAAAACTACTCAAATTTGGTATTTTGAAATTTTCCTAGATAGAGGACATCACAAGGAACACACACAAAAATTTTTAGAATTTTTGGAACAATACACAATTTACTATGAATTTAAAAAAATAAAACATTTTCGACTAAATAGAAATGAAAAAGGATTGGAAAAAAGAAAAGGACTAAGCAAGGGCCGAATCCGGCTGGCTCGGCCAGATCTTGTTGCGGCTGGCCCAACGGTGGGCGAGGCCGGCCCAACAAAAACGGCTCCGCGCTGGCCGACGGCGACGCGCGAAGCTCGCCGGGCGATTTCTCGCCGCCGGCGGGTTCCCGGGCGCGGCGGGCTAGCCCTACGCGACCTACGGGCGGCGCATCTCTTGGTCTAGCTAATGGGACGGCGGAGCGAGGTTAACACCTCGCCGGCGGCCATGGCGGCACGGCGGAGTGCGACGCGTCGGCCGGGCTCGCCGGAGCACCTCGGCGACGTTAAGCGCGCGCGCTTCCAGCTCAAACGCGACTACGCGGACGCGACGCTAGCCAAACGACGCGGCGCGAAGCCACTAACGGCCTCGGCCTCGAACGCGCGGCGGCGACACGGCAAGCGGCGGCGAGACACGACGGCCGGGGAGCTACAAGGCCCTAGAGACCCGGTGGAAGGCACGGGCGCGCGGCGGGAGCTCACCGCGAGCACGGCGCGCTTGAATATGGAGGCTCGGGGTGGGCGGAGGTGGGGGGCTTGACGGTGGCGGGAATGGCGTCGGCGGCGGACTCGGCGGCAAAGGCGGGCGTTCCGGCGTCGTCGCGCATCAATTCGAAAGGAGAGGAGCATCGGGGTGCGGCTCATCAAGACGAGCTCGGATGCGGAAGGAATTGAGAAAATGGACAACGACGACGACGACGAAATGCGGCGGCGGTTCCCGGCGGCTCGACTCAATTTGGTCGCGGAGAAGAAAGTGGGCGTGCGGGCGACGTAGCGGGACGGGGAGTTTGGTGGTGCGGGCCAACGCGCGAGCTCACGGCGGACACGGTGGTGAGGGGCTGCTTGGGCTAGAACGAGACGAAGACGACGGCGCGCGGAGGCGAAGCCGAGCGCGGCAATGGCGATGGCGAGGGCGATGGCGGCGGGAGAAATGGATAAGGAGGAGGGAGGAGAAGGGGTCGGGCCGGGGTTTAGCGCGGGGACGGGCGAGAACGGCGACACGGGGCGGCGAAGCCCGGCGCGCGTCACGGCCCAGGCAGCCGGCGACGGCCGGGCGGCATGGCGCGGCGACGAAGAACAGTGGGGATAAAGTGATGATGACGTCATCCACAAGTGACGGCTGGGAAAATTGCAAATTACTCCAAAATTTTGAACTGAACTTGAAAATCTCAAAAAAGCAACCCTAGCTAATTTTTCATTCTCTACAACTTTCCCAACTGGCACATTTTCAAATTTTGAAAGGAAAATTGAATTTGAATCAAATTTTGAAAAGGGGACAAAACCTAGAATGAAATATTTGAAATTACTTTGGATTTTTCTAAAGAACTTGAAAAACTCCAAAACTATGGAAAACTCAACTTTTCAAACTGCACATTTTCTCCAAAAGATGTTTTTCCAAAATATGCATAGTTTTTGAATTATGGTTTGAAATTGAAAAGGGGACAACCGTCGGAAAACCGTATTTTCAAATTTATTTGAAATTCTTTTTGAAAACTTGAAAAACTTTGTTCACCAACATTGTAGGTCTCATCAAGCCCTACAATATTGCTTTTGGACCAACCCCAAATTCTTTATAGATTTTGAGCTAGAGAAAAGGGGTAAAACGGAGTTTGTCGGAAAGAGGTTTTCGAAATGAAATCGCGTTTGATCGAGCCGACACACCTCTAGGCTATCAAAGGCGGTAACAAACATTATCTCAAAGGCACAATCAACCTAGAATATAAATCTTGTTTTAGTGAATGCATATCGGGGTTAACCTAACATGGATGATTTGCAATGATTATGATGCCATGTCAGGTTTTAGTTTACCGTAACATCAGAGATGTTACAATGACGATCAACCTAGAGTACGGCGGAAGGTGAAAAGTTCAAGTCCATTTCTCCGTCGAATTCCATCGAAAAAGAACGAGATAGGATTCTTGCATTATACCCCCTGTTTTCATATCGAAATTGTACTTTTGCCTTTTTTTATTACTTTGTGAATTTATTCTTACGTTTTAAAAACAAAGCACGCTTTGCTCATATTAAGTCATACTCCCATGATGGTGTTAACTTTTCTATAAAAAAGAAAAGGAACAAATATGTCCATTTTATTTGCCCCTAGGTTTTTAGGCTTTTTTGCGAACGTGTTTGTGATTTTACCCTTAATTTAGACTAAAACATTTATATTGTTTTGACAAGCATTTCCTATATCCCGAGTTGGATGTGCATCTAACGGTTGCATGCATATTTATGCATGTCTTTCTATAGAAAAAAAAATTGTCCTTGTCTTTTCATAGAAAAAATATTGTTTATCCTTGTCATTTGTGCCAACACATCTTAAAAACCCAGTGTGCGATATAAAAAGAAAAGGAACAAATATCTCAAAAATCATATTTTGTCCTTGGATTGCACTTGCAGTTTGGGGGAGAGCTTGGGCTACTTTTGCTTGAATTGCACTTGCAGTTAGGTGCCCAGGGTGGCCGGGCCCTAGGTCCGCCCATGGGCACCGAACGGGTTGCTAGACTGATAATTAACCTGATCCTAAGTTCCTAACAGTGCCACCAATATGTATATATAGTTTAGTCCTTCAATTGTACACTAACATCTTTCCTTGTATCATCAATAAAGTTACCAAGTCGGTTTTGGAGTTTTATCGGTTCAAGACTTGAAGTGAAGGCCTAAGTGGATTTGCAGGAACAAAACTTGCTATCGTCAAATTTCGCAATGCAAAAAAAAAAAGAGGACCTATTTGTGTGCCTAGGACGTTTCCTCAGTGACTGCCACCACACCACAGCGCCCCGAGCTGCTCACACAGAGACAGAGCAGCAAAAGGACCTATTTGTGTGCCTCGAACGTTTTTGACTGGTCTTTATGAGTTCGGCGAGGAGTTAGGCTTTGTTTAATTTCCTTAAAAAGGTGAAAATTTTAATATTCTTCGTCATATCGAATCTTTAGATGTATGTATGAAAAATATAGGTAAAAAAATTAATTAGACAGTCTATCCGTAATTTAAAAGACACATTTTTTGATCTAGTTAGCCCATAATTAAACACTAATTACTAAATATAAACAAAAGCGTTACTTTTTAGCGATTTTTTTACCATCTAAACAAGCCCTAGGCGGCCCAGTTTGCTGTGTTTTATCGGTTCAGTAGTTCTGGTTCGTTTGTGTTTTTCTTTTAAGAAAAAGGTGCAGCACTTACCGAAACCAAAAATAAAAAAAACATGGAGGTGCGGGAATCGAACCCCGTGCCTCTCGCATGCGAAGCGAGCGCTCTACCATATGAGCTACACCCCCTATGTGGTATAACACACTAATAGTTTAAATGGAATGTCATAATTGCCCAAGCATGGCTGGTCCGCTAGCGATACACGGTAACGACCGGCCATGAACTTTAAATTAAGAGAATTGCTATAGACAACCGGTTGATTTTTGAGAGCCATGTTCTAGCCTCCTTCCTGTGATGTTTTGGTCTATGTCCGGCGATGTTCCGACGATAGTCTGGGTTTTCTCTCCGCGACACGCATTTAATGTTCCGGTCTCTGTCCAGTGATGTTCCGACCTGTATCTGGTGATGTTCCGCGCGAATGCTCTAGCCTGGTACTGGCGATATTCTGGGGTGCATCCGGCGATGTTCCAGCATGTATCCGGTGATGTCCCGGGCGAATGCTCTAGCCTGCTACTAGCGATGCATCCGACGATGTTCTAGGTTGATTCTCGGTTGATTTGTCCTCAAGATTCGATTGGTTTTAGCCATATCAATCAACCGGTTAAGCTACTGAACAGACCCTAAAATAATGCGGCTAGCCACAGTGAGGACTTTCATTTAATAATTAAAGAGGGTACAAAATATTGCAAACGGAAATTAACTAAAAGCATCTAGCATAAAATGATGATCATAAGTCATCTTTAAATCTAACGGACTGAAGATAGTGTGATTCTTAAAATTTGACAACCCTAGGCTTGGTTCATATCTTTAAAACACCTTGTTCTTGCACATCTTCTATAGATCCCATCTTCTTGCAATCAATATGTAGTTTCAGTGAAGAAAGGGATATTGTGTGACTTGGTTGCTTGCACCAATCTGTTCAACAATTGCAAAGATCCAACTCAGGCCACATTGACGGTCGCCCAACATTCTTGTGGGAAAAGAAAGCAAAGAAGAGAAAAGGTACACTTTTCCTCTCCCAACTTTAACGAAAGTATGCTTTTGCTTCCTTAACTCTCTAAAAACGGGACAAACCACCTTCCTTTAATTTTTAAATCGTTTTATTTTACCTCCTAGCCGTTAAGGCGTTTTTGCTATTGTGAAGGGTAGTTTTGCTATAGTAGTGGTGGTTTTGTCTTTTTCCTTTTATATTTATTTCATTTGAATTTTTGAAAAATCATAGTAAACCACAGAAAATTATAAAATAGAAAATTGATTTTGTTGAACTCCACGTGATTTAGATCTACACAAAAATCATAAAGTAAAAAAATTCAATTTTTTTTGCTATGAAAGTTTTGTCTTTCTCCTTTTTTATTTATTTGGTTGAATCATAAAATGTGAATATGGCTTTTTGAGGTTTAGCTACGGGCAGGATGTAAACCAAAGACCGTAACCCGTGACGACGTTAACGTTGGCCAGGCATTTTGTGCACGGTAGGCGAGGTAAGAAGGCGGCTCTCACAGCTTTCGCTTGAAGCGCTGGCTGGCGTCCAGTCATCCTTGCACTTGCACCTGTTGGCTTTGGCTGCGCAAACGGCCAATCGCTTTCAATTCATATATCCGTTTATTAGTTAGCCGCCGAGAACGGCCAGGACCAGCCGCCCAGGCCCTCCTTGACTTGCCCGCCCGTGCTCCGCGGGACCCTCCGGAGGCGGCCGAGCGACGATGCCCCATGCCCTCGCCGGTTTCGGGGAAGGAATAGTGGTCTGTTGCGGTGACCCGGTACTCGAGTGAGTGGTTTCAGGTGCGGTGCGTGCGGAGTTGGTTGGTGAGGAAAGCGAGCGGGGCGGCGAGAGACGGAGGATGGCGACCCACCTAATCCAGCGAGGCGAGTCAGTGCACCATTTCATCACGTCACGCCACGTTACGCAAGCCAACCAACGCCCGCCACGCCACCACACGCCACTCACCTGACCTCCTCCCGTCCCTACCCGTGCGTTGCGTGCACCCAGTCGACGGCCGCCACCAATTCATTTTTTTACTAGTTTTGTTTTCCCCTCCCTCTCTCGGCGGCCTTGCATTTGCTTGCCCTGCAGCTGCCGCCTTCCCCACCAGGCCACCACCACAACCAACAGAGACACCGCGGAACACAGAGGGCACGCGGCTTCTAGAAGCTTCCCTTCCCTTCCCTCCCCTCCCTCACCCGGTCACCCAAATCCGCCGCGGCTTCTCCGCCCGCTGCGCCGCCAGGCAGGTGTCGTCTGTGCCCCTGCCGCCCGCCCCGCCCTCGGTACCACCGCCGGATTCGAATTCGGCGCTGGGGTTTTGGTTTTGTCTCCCACAAGCCTCGGCCCCGCCGTCTCTCACTCCAAGGCGCTTTGCCTCAGGCTCACGTCGCGCGCTGCGTGTCCCTCCGCCGCCCGGCATGCTGAGGATTGCTCCCCACCGCCGATCGCTCACGGTACGTACGCTTCGCATCATGCTCCCGTCTGATCGTGTCCTTCCCTCGCTATGAGCTATGAGCTCCCGTCCCTTTTCGTTTACCAATTCAATTCGATTCGATTCTCATGGCGATTTCCAACTGTCGATTTCCTCCTGCTCCTGCTGCTGCAACCTGCAAGAGTGTTTGTGCTTGTGCGTGTTACAATCATCAGCAAGCCGCGCCACACGGCTCGATGCGCGCTTCTGTTAGATTGATTGCGGAAATGGAACTCACCTGCGATTCAGTTCGCCGCTCGCCGGTAGTCCCTTCCCTTGTGCTTAGCCATGGCCATGGGCCATGGCATGCCACGACAAGCCGAGAAAGCAGCCGGGCGAAGGGACGGGACTCGAGAGGGAACAAGTCAGCGTTGGCGGGCTGTTCGCTTCCCACCCGTCCGATGCTGCTTCCACGGCCACGATCTCCCCAACGGACGGCTCGGCTAGCTGCCGTCCCACTGCTGCTGCTGGCATCTCTGCTGCACGCACGCACGTCTGCTTCATTTGCTTCGCTTCCGTTCCCCTCCCCCACACCTGACCCTGCCTGACCCTGAGCCAACAGGAAGCGGCCCGGCCTTGTCGTCCCTCTCCTCCCCACTCCCCAATTCTCCAGCTCCGGCCAGCCCTCACGCCGGCCGCCGTGCACACGCCGGCTTCTATTTCCGCCGTTAAGAATAACAAGCACGCTCCATTCCAATCGATTCGTCCGTGCAGATCTGTCTAGATTGACTCCACTTGGTTTCATCGCTTCTCCTTCTCGGTAAGGACGCCCACCTTGAAATTGGTTGGATTCTTCTTCTAGCTAGCCCAACTGTTAGAGTCTCTCGCAACGTCCAATTTGCGATTCCTGTTGCTGCGCGGTTGGTAGCCTAGTAACAGCAGCGAATTTCTTCTCGTTCAAAAACAGCAGGGGATTTCTGACACGGTAATTTTTTAAAAATTGGGAGGTCAATTCAACCGTATCCCCAGCGCGGTGCCCCACAACTCCCCCGTGCAGTGACTGCCACTGCTGCTAGTAGCTGTAGCGTCGCGCTACTTGCTGTGTGGTCCAGCTCCGCTTGCTGTTGCTGGGGCTTCCTTCGTATCCACACGAGTCAGAGTACACCAACGTGCACGCGTGTTTCTCTTTTTTGTACCCATGTGTTAACTTTGGAATCGTACTTAAGTTTCCTAATATAGAAGGGACCCCTTTTCTCCCCCTGCAGGTCATATGATTGCAATGAATCTTGAGGTTGTACTACCGTCTTGGAAACAAGTAAGCTTCACAAGTGTCTCTGTACTGTTACTGTGTGTTACCTGTATCGGATCTCAACTAGTACAAGGCTACTCATGGTTTAACAGAATAAATAATCTTCTTCTTCTTTTTTACTGCATGATGATGAATAGTTTCCAGCATCGGTCGGTACTGTGAAACACTAGACTGCTTGTCACCCTGCAACTGGAAAGGAGAGAGCAAAGTGATTTGCTGTCTATGGTGATCGATGTTCTTGAGGGCTAGTGATGGCTGATGCTAGCTCAGGACTGACACCTCAATTGTTTTAGGCGACAGCGACAGGAATCACAGGGTAATTCTTTTTTTTTCTTGATCTTGATGTTCATAGGGTTCATCGTATTCTTTTCAGCAGATATTTCAGTTGGACATTGACATCTATATATTCTCCATATATTCTTCTCACTCTAAATGGTATATACGACTATGCTAGTACCTTAAGTCTATCACACTATGCCTACCAAACAGTTGAATACCATTTCTGGATATTTCAATTGATATTCTGAAGTATCAAATTACTGGAGGTCTGGAGTAGAGGCTGCCACATTCTACTTCACTAATAATCTGCTTAAGATATCATCTCCCTCTATAGAGATATTCACACCCTTTAAACCTTGAAAAATCCATCACTGTTCTTGAATTTTTCTTAAAAAAATCCATCACTGTTCTCCTTGAAAAGTTTTGAAAAAAGAATCCATCATTGATACACATCTCTAAAGTTGAGATATTTTGAATGCCTAACTGATGTTATATACATTTTTTTGTTCTTTATAGATGGAGAACGGAAGTGGTGCAGTTGTACCTTCTAATTCTTCAGATAGGTCCGACAGGTCTGACAAACCTTTGGACCAAAAGGTAATATTGTGGTTCATTTTTTTTTTCAAATTCTTATTTAACCTTGTATTGCCTGTTATTAATTGCATTTGTGAATTTCCATATCGTAGACAATGCGGCGGCTTGCCCAAAATCGTGAGGCAGCAAGAAAAAGTCGGCTGAGAAAAAAGGTATCACTAAATTTCATCCTTATCCGGACAGATTGAGATGATATTTTTAGCTTGAGTAAAGTACTATTTGCAAATACGCATGACTAGTAGTAATGTAACCAAAATAAGCTGGTTATCTACTTTTATATGTTCATTTTTGCTGATATGCTGACTGCATGTTATGTACTGTAGTTTCATGTCATTATGAGTCTGTTTTCTTTTCTGTGATGTTTAATTAATGGGCAATTGGCATTTAAGATTCGACTCAAATGCAACAGGCAAAAGACTGCTTCTTCATGTAATACATATTCCACTAAATTTTTAATTGTCCATGCGTATGTAATTCGATTGTGTTAAATAGTACTAGCATAGTTTCTACATGTTATTCCTTTTGAATTCTTATTAGGCCACTAAGAAGTAAAAGCCTAACGTGTTTCTTTTTTTGTTTGGTGAAGGCATATGTGCAGCAGCTCGAGAGCAGTAAGCTGAAACTTGCACAACTCGAGCAGGAACTCCAGAAAAGCTCGCCAGCAGGTAACTCTTTCTTCGTTACATGTATGTTTACTGAGTGCTTGAAAAATAGTACCTTTGTGCTGTTATTTTGACTCTTTGAATGTTACTTTCAGGGAATCTTCATTTCCAGCTCTGGAGACCAAACCCATGCCATGAGTGGAAATGGTAAGATTTAAGTTTGTTATATCTGTGTCGCTCTATGTGCTTCTGGATTTAATTAATCTATCTTGATTGAGCGCTATCTTTATCATTGCAGGAGCATTGACTTTTGACATAGAATATGCTAGATGGCTAGAGGACCAAAATAAGCAGATAAATGAGTTGAGGACTGCAGTGAATGCTCATGCAAGTGACAGTGATCTACGACTTATTGTAGATGGCATAATGGCACATTATGATGAAATATTCAAGGTCAAAGGTGTTGCTGCGAAGGCTGATGTATTTCATATACTTTCAGGCATGTGGAAGACACCTGCTGAAAGGTGCTTCCTGTGGCTTGGAGGTTTTCGTCCATCTGAGCTTTTAAAGGTGTGCGAAGTATTCATTCACAGGCTTCTTTTTTTCTGTACTCTCATTGGAAATGTGAGGTCGCTGATTTCTATGCATAATGGAAAATTTCAGCTCCTAGCGAATCACCTCGAGCCCCTAACTGAGCAGCAAATGCTGGGTTTGAACAACCTCCAGCAATCTTCCCAGCAAGCAGAGGATGCTTTGTCACAGGGCATGGAAGCACTGCAGCAATCTTTAGCAGAGACTTTAGCTGGATCTCTTGGTCCATCAGGTTCTTCAGGAAATGTGGCAAACTACATGGGTCAGATGGCCATGGCCATGGGCAAACTTGGGACGCTCGAGAATTTTCTTCGCCAGGTAAGCGCGTCTCCTTGTATCCTTGTGGGCAGTATGTTGTCATTCAACTATCTACGTGGTTTTAGGTCGTCATGTTTTGTAGAGTAATTATGTTTTATTTCTGCAGGCCGACAACCTGCGGCAGCAGACATTGCATCAAATGCAACGCATTTTGACGATCCGACAGGCTTCCCGTGCTCTTCTTGCCATCCATGACTACTTCTCGCGGTTGCGTGCTTTAAGTTCTCTGTGGCTTGCTAGGCCGCGAGAATAACAAAGGATCATCACTGTTTTGAGTTCCCTGTGCTGGTTGTTGGGAATTCTATGGTGCGCAGGATCACAGTGATTGCATCCCAGATCATTCCATTCGTGGTCCTGTTTTTGTTGTACAATTACTTTTGGCTGCTGCTTGGTCCAAATTGTACTTAAGTGGTGTACAAGTAGGTCAATCCTGTAAGTTATGGTGATTTATGGGTGTGTTAGCAATAATAATTAGAGAAATCAGGATCAGGGCTTTTGTTGTTTGTACTGGTTAGAGATTTAGTCCTAAATGTAATTCCTGGGACATGGGGGCAGAATGGGAAGAGAGTAATAAGAGTCTTCCTTTGGTTACTATATGTAGTATTATTGCATCTCAGTTGCTCGCTTTGCAGTCAGGATAATGATTATTCTATCGGGTTTATGTACTTTGATGATGTTGTTTGTAATCCACAACATGATTATGACCGCTAGCTCATAATGCAGTAGCTGGTCTAATCATATCCATACAACAGTGAAGGCGCTTGGATAATCAGCAGTTGAGATTGGTCATGTCAGTTGCAGCCTTCTGCAGAATGACGGGATGAAACGAAATGGCCTGCGATGTCTTGCTTCATTGTGTTGTGTGCTCAGTCAGCTCTAACAGAGCCGCAGAGCGTTTTGCAGCTGAAGCAGAGGGTACCTTTTCGGCGTCGATCCTGTTGGCCGCCACCGTGTAGTGCAGGTGCAGCCCGTCCAGCTGATGTGCCGGTAGCCGTCGGTGCACGCCTGCTTGGGGCTCCCAGCGTGGCAGCGTGCCACCGCTGTCGCAGCACGCCGTCAGCCGGATCACTGAACCCTGACCAAACAAACCACCACGAGAGACAGATGAAGCTTTGGGTCTTTCTCGGTCGCCGGAGCCTGAACGGAGACATACATGGCTTCATCCTGCCCCACCGTGCCCTTGTGGTTGGCGAAGAGGCTGTACTTGACGGCGTACATGTCGACGCACACGCACACCACGGTGGAGTTGGCGAGCTCGGCGCGCAGGTCGCGGCACTGCGGCAGAGCTGACCGCCGCTCGTTGAAGGCCCTGGCGACGCGATTGTGGCCGCCGAGGCAGCCCGCGTGGTCGAGCTCGCCGGCGCCCCACGGGGGCGGTGCAGCCGGAAGCCCGCGCTGGCGACGAACAAGACCTAATTAACCTCTTTCAATTCTCCTCCAATCTTCAGCAAACCAAACGAGACATGACGTCGGTGTCGTGCGTGACACCAATGCAGGTATAGTACGTTTCAACGCCTGAATTCAAACTAACCAGACACGTGAAACCGTCGTGCCAATGGTCAGTCTCCACGCTGGCTACCTTCCTTGATCATTATCCATCATCTATCTATCCGGCGAGTCTTGTTGTCACGGCCAGAACTACAGCAATCCAACGCCCTGGCCTGGAGGCTAGCTGACGGCTGATGCCTGATGGGTCGTCGTGTCGGCTCAGTGTTCCCTTGACGGAAAGTGATCACCAGTACATAATTGGGACAGGCCTTTATGCCATAATGCCATATCATACACAGCGTCTCTAGTGGAGCTGTGTATCTAGTGGACTGATACTCTTCATTCATCAAATCTCATTTTAGTAATCTCTCTGCACAGTGCACAGATACACCTCTAGTGTCATGATATATCAAAGGAAAGGGTAAAAAGAGAAGCGAAATTTGCACAGCCTTGTGCCTCTGTATCAACAGACGAAAAGGGCAAAGCCTTTTGCCTCTGTATCAACAGACGAACAGGGCAAAGATAGAGAATCAGTGATGTTTCCACGTATGTAACAAGGAGATAACACACTTTTATAGATCTGCCATGTACAACACAATCCATTAATGTTTGAATTGCGATAAATAAATTCTCGGAAGTCATTTAGTTCTGAAAAAAAATGATTGGTCATTACAAGCCAAAGCCAAGAAAAATTACAGGAAGTTTGGACCTAATTGTTGTACAATAAGTCCATTTCTTGCTAGTCAAGTGATCATGACACAAAATAATTGGCGCTAGAGTGATACATTCTGCTTCTTCTGTTGCCCGCTTTTATGCTAAGATGCAAAGCTTATGAAACCTTCCATGCCTTTATTACAGGTACTTCCTTGCGAGGCCCTGACCTTTGTATCAAAATGAGAGGATGTGATGCGAGCCGGGCAGGTAAAGTGGGTTGAGGAATATCTGCGTGACAGCAAACAAACTTAATGTATATTATGCAAGCAAGAGAATTTTAAGTTGGAGTAGGGCAATGTAGTTGATGCATATTTCAGAATTCATCATGGGAACTGTGCATAACAACAGCACCAACCTTGCAGGATAACAAGATAAACAGAAGCACCACAATTGAATATCATGTCCAAAGATCGACTTATGAATGCATACTTGGGTCCAGCACTTAGCACTCTAGAATACAATGGGGGAAGTCTCCTGATTGTGATTAGCAGTAATTGTCTTACCTTGATGTAAAGTTCATGGACCTCTTGAAAAAGCTTTTTATTCCATCTTCACTACGTGAGTCATGAAGTAACATGAATCTGGTATGTGTCATAGTTGCAGTTAAAGAAAATATAATATTGCTATGATCAAACTTTGAAAACCAAAGATAATGATACAGTCAAATATCATTTAAAACAAAAAAGAACTGTCATCATCAGTTTTAAAGGATATGACCAGCAGTTACATAAACAGACACCACAAGGTCATTAAATCTATCAACTGACTTCAGGAACCTGGGGAAAAAAAAAGAAAATGTAAAAAATCAAAAGTTTCTAGGTGAGGTAAAAGGTATATAAAATACTAGACGGATAACTTTGGGATGTGATTTCATTCTTTGCACACAGGAGACAACAAAATACAAAACAATAAAATAATACTCACATTGCATTTGTGGTCCATGCTAGGTCCTGAACAACATCTAACGCAGCATGCAGGATAAACTGATGGTGATAAGACAAATCTTCTTTCTGCCACAGAAAGTAAATGTCAAGATTAGGCATAGACATCAGTAATTCAGTATGGATATGCTGCACAAAAACAAAAACAAAAAGAAAATCCCTGGCATGAAGGATATCTGTATACTTTGAGAAACATCTCAGTTTTAATCTCGACAGAAGAAATTTTAGAGAAGCAAACCATCCCATTAAACATCTCAGTTTTTGCTGAGTAAGAATGGATATGAAGAGCCTGATCCAACATAACTAAGTCAGTCTATTGATTATTTCCACATCAGAGTTTGTTTATCGTATCAACAGAGTGAATTGGTGCACATCATGGAAAAAATGCAATGGTATAGATATAGCCAGATCACTAATTGTAATCTGAACCTATTATATAGGGAGTACATGAAGCCAAGGTACTGACTTTGGGTGCAGATCCAACTTCTGCCTCATAGATCGGGATGTCATTCTTACTGACAATCACAAAGCATGCTGTACTTGCCATTCCAACCAGCACCTAGAAAAAATTCCCACGGACAACTTCAGACGTTGCAAACGAAAGAAAAATAAAGATAGTTAGGATGAAATACCATGCAGTATATAAACAGTATAAATTAACACTGCCCAATATCCTAACTCCACAAGGATGGAATTATACATTTAAAACAGGTAATAAACAAATGATTATAGATGACCAAAGACACACAAAAGTACAGTTCATCATCGATGGTAGTCTTATTAGATGGCCAAAGACACATGAAACTACAGTTCTGCATCAATAGTAGTCTTAACTGAAACTTATGCATGCCTTCTGTTCCTCATTCCTAGAGCCACTGAATTAAGTATGTATTGATGACCTCGTGGTAAGGACTTACCTTTGTTTTTGTGAGATCATGGCGTTTTAGTTTGGTAAGGACTTCCTAGAGCCACTGAAACTTATGCTACCTCGGTTTTGTGAGATCATGGCGTTTTAGTTTGGGTGAGCCCTGTGTTATTCTTAATCAAGAAACTTTTGTATCAAGAAATCTGGAAGACTTATGTTTTGCTTCTACAGAGTCAGGTTTTCTTGTGTTAAAAAAATGGTTTTGTGGAAGTGTGGAATGGTATCAATTTGCAGAGATGGTAGATGCTGTAACATGCTTGCCAAGAGAGCCACACTCATAACTCTTTTATAGGTCTGTTAATCAAGTGACCTGAGCTCAGAATGGAATATAAAACCAGTCCCCAACAGATGCTCCTCAAATCTATGTGAGTTTACAATTGGTGTCCGGTGCAGGAATTTTCTGGTGTCTGATAGACGTGCCACTCACAGAAGTTACTAGTGATATGGAAGTGTCATGCGCCAGGGAATACACAAAAGGTAACTAGGATCAGGGTGAAACAAGGATCATCTATGGTGGTGCACATACAGAGCAGTAGAACATCCTTCTGCTAGTAACAGACTAATTTTTACGAGAAAATGGCTATTATAGGATTCAATCGTTGGTGGCTTCTCCTAATAGGACTTCAATCGTTTGCTTCTCTCTAATAGGACTCTAATCAATTATCATAAGCTATAATGAGATTTTGCTTCATTTAACCATGTTTTAGTTCATAAATATATGTATTTAGCCTTGACAAGACTATTTTGCCCCTTCCGTACAGTCCAGGCACCAGATTTCATTTTTTTCACTGAAGCAAGAGGCGGACTGAAGAGTTCAGAAGTTCCCGCACGCTGCCTGTTCATTCGTCCCGGCGCCGGCGCCTCGGCGCCCGCCGTGCTGCCCTCCCCGTGCCAGCCTCATGCGCCGTAGTTGCTCCGCTAGACTTGTTCGCGTCGGCCCTAAGCGCGCCGCACCCCGCGAAGCTCGCTGCACCCACAACGGCCGCCCCCCGCCTGCCGAGTGCCACGCAGCCGTGGTCGCGAGCCGTGCGCATCCGGCGCTGACCCTGCCATGATCGAGCCGCGGCCACCCTCCCGCCCTGCCACAAGCCATTCGTGTCCGTTGTTCCGTGCATCGGTAGGACATGAACTTTGCGGCTCCGCGAGACGATGGCGTGCAGCAGCTTGGCGACCTTCGACGTCGCACGGGCGGGACGACGTCGCCGTCACTTCGCAGGACATGTTCACGGCAGGCACGGACACACAACAACCACCACGATGGAATGGGCCACGGCAGAGCTCGTCACCCACCCGCGCGCGTCATGCGCAGAGCCCCGGGACAAGGTCCGCGCGGCGGCGGTCAGCTCCACCGGCGTCAACGAGAACCGCGTCGCGCAGCTGGACTACCTCAAGGCCGTGGTGTAGGAAGCACTCTGAGTCCGACTGCACGGATGCCCCTACGGGTGCCCCGGGAGCCGCTGGCGGACGCCGAGATCCTGAGCTGCCACGTCCCAGCGCGCACACGTGTTCCGGCGCCGCGCCGCCCCGGCTGACCGGCCCACCAGTGCCCTCATATGCTGCCTCGGCATTCTGGAGCCATGATCGCTGCCTTCCGACACCGCCGGCACTCAGGCTCTGCCTTGCCATCCTCCGGCAACGAAAAATCGTCGATGAACAGGTCCGAGAAGACAAAACATTGATCTATTTTTCTCATCGGTGTATCGTAGAAAGGGAAGGGCAATACGGTCTTTAATGAAAAATACATGTATTTTTATTTACCAAATATGATTAAAAGGGTCTGAAATCCTATTAAAGCTTATGGTAATTGATTGGAGTCCTATTTGGGAGAAGCAAACGATTGAAGTCCTATTAGGAGAAGCCACCACGATGGAGTCCTATAATAGCCATTTTTCTCAATTTTTTATTGACGCAACTGGGGAATCGAAAGATCCCCACCCGCAAATTCCATTCCACGGTTGTCAAGGGTGAAAACCCCGGACGGTGGAAGGCCGAGGCCTTGCACGGTTCTTACAAAGTTTTGAGCAGCAGGGGGTGAGGTGTAGATTACATAGACATGCTAGAGCTCCAGTACATGGCTAGATCAGCCTTCTTAGTAGGGATCCTACATCTCCAATCCTTGATTGCTTCATGACGGGCGAGTCAGCCGTCCTATACTCGGAGGCAGGGCGTTGAAGATGACATCGTTGCGGTGCTTCCATAGCTCCCGTGCAGATAAGGAGGAGGAGGGGGGACAACACCTGCTTGTTGACATGAGGAGGGGGAGTGGAATTCCATATCTCCGTCACTTTGGCGATGCTCGCTGGGCACCAGCCGATGGAGTTCCAGAAGCTGTGAGCGAAAGAGCATTCACTGAAGATGTGGTCTGCAGTTTCCTCTGCCCCATGGCAGACTTCGCGGATGGCGTCGTCCACAATGTTCTTGCGCGCCAGGTTGCTCCTGCTGTGGATGCGATCTTTGGTGAGCAGCCAACCAAAAACTTGACTCTCGGGGGAGCGAAGTTGTCCCGGACAAAGCGGTATGAGGGGCAAGCATGGTCGCTTTCATAGATGCCTTGTAGATGAGGCCGGACAGCAGCCGGTCGGCGAAGAAGCAGGTTCGAGCATCAGCTTCAGCTTGGAGGTTGACGGTGAGCAGCAGGTTTTGTAGTTGTTCAAACTCCGCTTGAGCTCGGGCGGTGAGCGGCGCGGGAACAGGGAACGAGCGTCCACGCCGGGACGTCGTGGACCGAGGAGACCTTGGCGTCGTAGTGTGTGCGGAGGGCAGCGAAGTGCATGGCGAGGGGCAGGTCCCCTAGCCAGCAGTCGCCCCAGAAGTCCGTGTCGCGGCCGTCGCCCACGGTGACCTTGGTGATCATTTGGTAGGCAGGCAGCAGTTCACGCAGCGAGCTCCGGTGCGGGCTGTCGAGGTCGCCCGACAAGGAGGAGGAGCGGTCGACATACCGAATTGCCCGGAGGGCTGACGGGCGGCCCCTCGGGTCGTACTCATAACCGCATCAGGTCTCCAAGGTGAACGACCTCGGCCAATGGAACAATGTAGGCAAGGAAGTCGGCCAAACGGATCCGTAACCCGGGAAAAGGATTGGCTGCGAGGGGTTGGGCTCGGGGTCCGGCCCCGAACCCGTCCGGCTGCCGGCGGAATGCTCGAGCTGCTCCGCGGCGAGAGCGGGCCGCCGCGTGCCGGCTTTCGGGGACGGACCGGGAACGGCTTCTCCGGGAGCCTTCCCCGGGCGTCGAACAACCGACTCAGAACTGGTACGGACAAGGGGAATCCGACTGTTTAATTTTCTCAATTTTTACCGTATACTATGCCCAACCTTCATATAAAGCCTAGATTTTGCCCTGCAAAGCCAGTGCAAGCTCTGCATTGGTGCCCTGTTAATACATATACCATTATACCAGCACACCTAAAGTTCCTTTCACGCCCATGTTTCGCATCACAAATCTCTAGCAACTAAATCGTCTTAGCTCTTTCACACCCATGTTTGCCATCTAAATTAGTAGGCATGATACACGCATATACAATTGCAATTAGATTCAGATCCGAATACGATTAGTATGTTATTGTTAGGACTTGGGCGCACGGTTTCGCACAGCAGGAAGGGAATACCAGGAGAAGGGCGTACCTGGTGGTGCTTGTCGCCGGCGAAGCGGCCGAAGTAGCAGCGACGGCCGGCCCAGTCGTCTGTGGGTGGGGGTTTGCGCGCTCGCCGCCGCCTGCCGCCCGGCCCGTGTGCCGCGTACTCACCAAACGGCGCCCCGTGCCGCCCGCCCGCCCGCTCGCCGCCCACGCCTAGGTGCCCTGCTGCTGGCCGCCGAGGCGCCGACCGAGAGGGAGATGCGACGGGGGCTGCTGCTGGCTATCGGCCGACGGGATCACGGCTCACGGGAGGGAGAGATGGGGACAGGGCAGAAAGAGAGAAGTGAATACGTAGTGTGTCTGTTTGGTCCTAAATTAAATTTTCAGACAAACTTTATTAAAATAAAAAATTTTAGTACTTCCTCCATAAAAAAAAAAAAAGACAAATATAAGAATCACGCAAGTCAAACCATATCCAGCCTTGTCTAAATTTATAATGCATAGTAGTAGCAACTGCATCTATGTCTCTAAGTAAATTTGTTATGAAAATACATTCCATAATAATGATATTTATTTTATATTGAAATTGTTATAATTTTTTAGTACCTTTGGGTTAAAGTTCAAATCATTTGACTCCTCGAAATATAATTTTTTTTTAGATGGAGGTAGTATTCAAGTGATCTCTGGCTTTTGTTGATGACTTCTTTATTGAAATCACTGAGGGGGCCTACTTTATGTTTTTTATAATTTGAAATTTAATTTCTAGTTTTTTTTTTTTTTGCAATGACTTCGGACAAACATACAGTACAAACCATTTAGTAACATGAAATTATGTTGTAACTTTTAAGATTCTGATAACTCTGGTTTCCCTAATGAACACGGATGTAGATCTATAATAACTTTGTAGTTGAGTATGCTATCATTTAAGTTTATTTTGTTGCCCAAGAATTCCCTTTTAAGTTTTCATTTTTTTTATTTTTTGAAATGACTTCAAGTTGGGAAAAAAATCTAACTAAAGTTGCACCATTTCCGAGTTGTCAGCAACATTTTAGTTTGAACTTTTTAAATTTGAATTCATTTGGAATCTCAAATATAGATTAATGTTAAAGTAGACAAAAAAAGAATTATATCAATCATTTGGTTACAAGTGATTCCACAAACCGGACACCTATGAATTGTTGGGTTTTGACTTGCTTGGTTTCAAAAGATAATTAAGTAGAGACAGGCTAAATAACTGTTTCTACATGCTTCTTACAATATAATAAGTAAAACATCAAAACTTAAAACAAAAATAAACTTGTGTGATTTTGTTAGGACAACATGATTTTGATGGCTAGGCTAGGATGATGACATTCTTGGCTGACGAGTAAAAAAAATTGTTCCATGGCTAAGAAATATGGTTGATTTTGATTGCGAGAGAAAAATATTATTCCGTGGCTGAAAAATAAAGTTAAATCCTGGCAGGCGAATAAGATTTGACAAGTTTTTCAGTCGAAGGCAACAGCGCAACAAGAAAAAAGAGTAAATTAGCAAAAATCTTCTTTCTTTTGCAACAAAATAACTACATGGCACGCGTGTAAAAGGGCTGCGTGTCATAGAATGTAGCAGGCGGGAGGAGTCATTCTATTTTCTATTTTATTTTATTTTCATAGAAAAGATGCAACAACGAAGCAAAACCATTTATTTGAACGTCGATTTAGCAAGGCATACACGCGGGAAACCGACCAAACGATATGATGGATTCGGATGTGGTGACCAGTGACGCGCACGTACTAGGAGTACGCCAAATTCTGGCATGCACTGACTGAATTCCAAAGTAACCAAAGTAACCAGCAGGCACGAGAAGGTGCGGTCGCCGCCGGTGTGCCAATGGTCAGCCTCCACGCTGACTACCTTCAATTCGTTACATATCTTTCCGGGCGGCACTACACCAATCCAACAATCGCAGCTGTCCTGGAGGTCTCCTAAAGACGTCTTCAATGGTATAGTTTAGAGCTAGCTAAATCATTTTTAAATTATTAAGTAGTAGTGTAAAAAGCAAGAGACTAATGTGAAGCAAAGGGATAGACTTGCACATTTCACGGTGCATCTCTCATAGCAAGATATTGAAGACCGTTAAGGGCACCCTCAATAGAATGAGCTGAAACAACTTCACTAACAGTAATCTTAAAATATGGTGCATGTGCCTAGCCTTTGAGCAAGAGATAAATTTTCTCTCTTTTATTAGAAATGACGCTATATGCTTAGAGCTAGCTAAGTTATTATTAAAGCTATTTTTGCACAATCTCTTTATTCTTCTAATATTTATCAGGTTAGAGTTGGTACTAGTTTATATTATTGGAAATGACTAACAAATATAACTGATCGTTGCGGTAAGATATGCTCTACTATTGATAGTCAAGGGCCATTATTCTTGTATAATAAGTGTTAAGTAACATACTCCTAGAAGTCGATTACTATTCCTCTTGAACACGTTAGTCAATGTTCTAGAAACGAATACTCCGTAAAGTTGTATAGAAGCCAAAAGTCCAGTCACCCATGATGTGTAACTGTACATATACCTGGTTGATGGAGTAACATACGTGCAGTTTTTTTTTTCCTTTTTCCTTGAAATTTAATAGAGTCATCAGCTGAGTTTTCTTGAGTTCCCATGCACGTATGCCACGTCCAATGCGTTTCTCGACATGGTTGCCGGCCGGGCGGGTCGCATACATGTCACGCATACAGGCATACAGCACATAGGAGTGGACGAGTGGTAGGGAGTGTGTATGTTGTCATTCAGTCGTGGACAGACGACAGTGTTTGGGTCTGCTGCCTGATTAAATAATTAATATGTGCATGCCCTGCCTTGAGACCCAGGTAATTAATATATAGGATATAAACGTTTGGACTTTGGACAGGCGTTACGATACATCTGCTGGACGTTGTCAAATGAACCTTGACTGTGGCTCGATCTGAGCATCTGGCTGTGCAATCGCAGCCCCGCACGGCATGCAACCGCCTGCTACCTGTGCTTGGCGTATGCGATCCATTTGTGTATATACATGTAACAGATAAAACAAGTGAGTAACCCCTAACTAAGACAGAGACAGAGACGCGCGACGACTGGTCAATGCAATTAAGTAATAGCCGTCCTTGATCGTCTTGACTAGTGATGGCGATCGATCTCATCCTTCTTTCTATCTATCTAGCTCAACAAATAAATACCCTATGGCGTGCATCATCGCAATGCATGCCAGCTTAATCCGGCCATCGACCATGATCGACAAGGGACGTTAATTGATTGGTCGTCCGGATCCGTACGTCGGCCGGACGTGGGCGGCGCACCGTCACTGTTACCGACCAGCTGATTTGACACCTGCCTGCCACTGTCAACTGGATCGTCGACACCGGGTAGCTAGCCGTCCAAAATCCGGTAGTAATAGCTGGCGAGGAGGAAGCATCCTCAGCTCGACCTCGACAACAACCAAATGTGTTTGTGTTATCGCTCCAACGACTACTTCATCACCGTCGCGTCAACCAAATGTACGTATCGGCATGTGTATAACTTGAAATGATAATGACCGGAGCTTTTATGTAGGCAATGAAACAGGAAATGATTATTTCTAGATGTTCACTCCCAGGGGTAGGGAATAGTACCTTCTCGGGATGAAGTAAAATGAATGGCGTATGTATATGTGGATGGATGGATGGATGGATGCGTACTCCCGGGTAGGAGCAGCATAGGTGCGTATCTCCAGTGGTAGAGATAGCACAATATGTGGTGGATGTGGATCTATATGTGGGTGGTACTTCTAGGGACGTAGTAGCACGTAATGAATATAGCATTTATAAAATGGGTGCATGCTTCGGGACCATAGCATAGATCAATGGATGGATAGCACATAGTATTGACTTTAACCGTATGACCGATTCCTTATGGGTCCACAAGATAACCACACTCAATGCCTACAAATAATGCCTATAAAGTCTACACTCAAACCTACAATATGAACTATATAAACAGATGGGTTTTCCTAATCTAGTAAGCATGAATATATGGCTATGGTAGGAATTTGAACTCTCATCATAAAGGAACTCATCATGCAGGAATTTTCACAGATAAATTCTCTAGAACTCTAGTATCTCTAGGAACAAGATGGACAGCAGCTCAAAACCTTCCCATATCATACCCGTCAACCGCCTAGACTTAGATCAAGTGTTTGCTATCCACAAGTTTCAGGTTCGTAGCAAATCTCAAATCTAAACAAGTTGTGTCCAAAACTCGGGGAGAGTGCAAGGTTAAAAACTAGATACTTGAAAGGAATTATGGCAGAGCAACTATTCATCATCTCCATGTAGAGTTTATTCTAAGGGATAACTTAAAGACAAACATTGCAAGAGCTCTCCAAAAGTAGAAAAGATAAATAAGAAAATCTTTCTCGGGTTTCTATGGTTATGCATCTTTTTTAGTTGTTTTAACAAAGCATACTTTAACAAGGTATAAATAGATACGTTGGAAACACTTAGCTTGGTACACGGGGATGCTCTCCCCCAAGCCGGATGTTGACATAGTCTACTGATGTTGTGTGATGGCACCTGAAGACGTTCTAGTCCTCCGGGAGTGTTGTAGATAGTTGCCGTTGGAGACAAGATTCAATTGTCGCAAAGACTCGATAGGGGACTGGATGTCCTTCCCCGCTGCTAGCTCTTCTTGATCCTTGATGTTCTCAGGAAGCTCAAATAGACAACAAAGCTTGTGGAACCATTGCGTTAGTGATAAAACCTCTAGGCCTTGGTTGTCTAGAACTTTCTTTAACTTAGACTTGTTCTAACAGATCACAAGAAATATTTTTATCTTTTTATTATTTAAGGGATGCGAGGAAAAAAGTAAATATGCTTGAGAAATTATTTTTGTGCCACCACAAGAATGATTATCCACATGGAGCTTAACAATTTTCGGGATGCAAATGCACAACATTTTTATTTTCTTTTCTAATGCGTAGATAAAAGAGTAAAGATGCAACTAAGATGTAAGTGGGAAATAAATATGCTAAGGTAAAAATATAATGCCGAAAAGTAATTGCTGATAAGTACCAAGTTACCTCTTGGCCCGGTGTTCGGTGGTTTTAAGTCCTCCGAACAGACTTGTCATGTTCGCTCATTTTTCAAGGGGCGCGTTGGCCGGGCGCCCGATGACGTCGCCGCCGTGTGTAGGAATTGGATTCCGATTTTGCTTTTTACCTTCTACACCTTCTTTGTTGGAGAGGATGACCTTGAGGAGGAAGCTTTTTGGATTACTTGTTTTTTCTCGTTGGTCGCACCTCTTCTTCTTCTACAATGTTCTTCTCTTAAGTACCGATCTTCATATCTTGACACTTCTCCCTCATAGTCACCCCATCCATCTCGTAGTGATGTTCTTGTTCTCGGGTACGCTGCTTCTCCTTGCTACTGCTCTTCTTGGGCTCCTCGATTATATAATTATTGTTGAAGTAGCGGCGTATCTTCTCGGTGTGGAAAGTGGAAATGGATCTCTCCTATTCCAATATAGATGATAGCTCTGGTGGTGTTCAGAATGGTCTTCCTAGGATGATTGGAGGATCATAGTCATCTCCCATGTCAATGACTAGGAAGTCCGTAGGGACATAATGGTCATCTATCACGGATGAGGACATCCTTCACTTCTCCTTCGACGAAGGAATGTCCGATCCGCCATCCGGCAATTGTGCATAGGTGGGCTCCAAAGGCATAGTGCCATATAGATATTCATAGGTTACCTTGGCCATGATGTTGACGCCCGATCCGGTGTCGCGCATGCCTTTATTGAAAGAGCTTCGTTGATGGAGCATTGAATGGTTGGGACACCGGGTCATCTTTCTTGATCGACGTGGGGATCCGAGTAAGTGGTCATGCTCCTTGTGGACCGCAGTGACCATCCTCACTCTGCCTCCGTCTTCTTGGTCTTCTTATTCTTGTTCTTCTTAGTTGGATTCTTCTTCTTCTCACTTGTTCTATTGATGAGGGTGTCTGAACCAAAGCACTCTGCTTCTGAAGAAGAAGGTTTCTCTCTTGCCCTTAATGTTGAAGATGATCTTGGCGTGTTGGCATACATGATGGCTCCAGCAGTTGTTCAAGAATGGTCATCCTGCAATGATAGGGGACCTTTCATTACTGCCCGTATCCACTACCACGAAGTTCTGGCTGAACATACGAGTTGCCCACTCGTACACATATATTTTCTAGTACTCCCAAAGGAACATGGAGTGATTGATCCAAGAAGCCGCAAGCACATAGTTGTGTATGCTAAGGGGCATCTGAATAGCTTCTCATATATCACTCTTGGCATGATGTTGATGCTTGCACCGAAGTCACAGATTGCTTCATTAAAGTTGGTACTTCCAATGGAGATTGGAATGACTGGTCTCCCTGGATCACCCTTCTTGATTGACAGAGTTGAGTCAATCCATGACCCCTTCGATGGATCACTCCGGCTATCTTCTACATTGAATATATCAACAAGATTTGCAGTTTTGAGCTCTTCGGGTTGTCCTGCCAGTTTACCTTGACCAAATGGAGGGAGCAAGGTTGACAAGCCGTTGTACCTGCGACTCAAGTATCTTGTTGAAGCTGAAGCGACTCTTGATGGCATTGGAAAAGCCATCCATTCTGTTGCCGAGTGTCTCTAGGACCTTGTCATTTGATGTCGGCTTCTTGGACAGATTGTCCATCATCTTGCCTTGATTCAAAGACTAACTCTCTCAAAGGCGGGCCGGTTGTAATTATTGTAGGAAAAGTTGTTACCTTGATAGTTGCCTCGAATAATTGCCCGAGTAGTTAGGCCTTTGCTGCTGATTCCAACCTTGATTCTCGAGGATGATAGTAATTATTATTGTTGTTGTTATTGAGGTAGTTCACGTCCTCCTTCGGCTCTAGGCGGTAGCACCTCGTGTGCCCAGCCTCTCCACACTCTTCACATGTCATGCGAGCATCATGTATATGCATGACTTGTTTCTTCTCCGGGGCTCTCTCATCGAGCCTCTTCATTAGCGTATCCATTTTTAGCGAGATAGCATGTCTACCTCTTTCAGGAGGGTGCATTCCTCCACCTCTCTCTTGCGGGTGCTCCGTTCTTTCTTCACTCCAACCTTGGTTGGATGCCATCTTCCCACAAAAGCCGTGGCTTGAGGAATAGTAAGTGATAAGAATGCACCTCCGAGCGACGGATCCATCGTCTCACGTGTCTTTGTTGCTAGCCCATGGTAGAATGTCCGCATAAGCGCCAATTCTCCATGCCATGATGAGGACACTCGAAGATGTAATCTTGAAAGCGCTCCCAAGCTTCTCCGGGACAAGCTCATCATGATGTTGCGAAAGCTTGATATCTTCCCACGAAGAGCATTTGTCTTGCCCATGGGGAAGAACTTCGCCAAGAAATTAGTGGAACATAATGCCCATGTAGTATTCTTCTCCTTATTGGCATAGAACCAATTTCGCTCCCCAAGAGTGAGAATGGGAAGAGGCGAAGTAGTATAGCATCTCTCGGGGACATCCTTGATAGTGAATGTGCTACAAATCTCCGAGGAAAGTGTTGGAGATGAGCACTAGCATCTTCATGGGCCTTCCCACGAACAAAGCTTGCTTGCACCATGTTGATCGAGCGCGAGGCTTGAGCTCAAAAGCTCCTTCGATGTCCGCCGGTCCAGTCACGAATGTTGTCCATAATTGGAGCCGAGAACTCGCGGAGTGACTTGTTCGCCATGGCTTCAAACGTCAGGTGTCAAGTCTCGAACGAAAGGTCGACTTTCTGCTTCTGACAAACTTCCAAGTTGAGTTGATGATGATGATTGATTGGTCTTCTTCAACCTGCTTCTGGCCTTCCTGAATAAAGCTTCTGGATCGTCAATATAATTATCAGGAAGAATTGTTCTGATTACCCTGCATAAGATACACAAGTAGACAAAACAAGGGTAATCCTGTAGAGATGGGTTAGTATGAAAAAGACAACTCGATCATATTATCTAGTGCAATGGCCGCTCATTATCCATTGGCTTTCAACCTTCCCGGCAACGGCGCCAAAAAATGCTTGTTGACATTTCTAACGCCACTCGTGTTAGGTTGTCATCCCCAACATGGCGCCAAAAATGCCGGTACTAAATAATGCAACCGCTACTAGAAATAAATATGGGATCCGCAAGCGCACGGATAATACCGATGTAGCATTTTAACCAGGAGTAATCCAGGTATCGTTATTTATAATTTTACCACCGGGAAGGGAAGGCACTCGGATAATGAGTGATGAGCAATGCACATGCGATAATGGAGAGCTTAACCTTGTCAGTATCGATCATCTCATACAGAGTAAGTGTCACATAAAATATAGGAATGAATGATAAATGACATAAGATAAATGAGAGCATTTAGCCACATAAAATAATAGTAATAGCCATCTCAACTTAGCACTCTAAGCTTATAACACTAGCATGGACTAGGACGATCTAGGGTATAATCCTATGTTATTCTAACTATAAAGTTAAAGCATACAATGATTAGTGCAAGAACATCTAGCAATCATGGCGGGAAAAGGTTACACTATGCATAGTGATATTACCGTAGAAGACAAGAGACATAACAATGACATTAATGTAATAGGTTTGTTCTACTAGACCTATACTCGGGAGAAGGGCTACAAAGGACTCAAACAGATCAAGTCACTCCCGTGATCTACCTCACGATCTGGAATATAGGGTGCAATCGCGGATAAATACGGTCCGGGCACCATGCCCACACAATATCTATCACTCACCCATTGGCCTAATGAGCAAGCGCTATACGATCCTATGCATAAACATAATTCTAGTCCAACTATGCTAAACATATAATCAAAGTAAACTAAGAACGATATAATTGAGAACATAATCAAATAGAGCAAAGTCAAGTCGATATAATAGAATAGAATAAAGTACTACTCATAGTATCACGAACAATGATGAATATTACAAGAATGTAGAGGGAATTACCAAGAACTCCGACAGATCCGGACTCCAAGCTAGGCTTGATTCCCTCTAGATCTATTCCTATATAGCTATGCTACTAAACTATGGAGCTCTAATTGAGATGGTGGCTCGGCTTCTCCGAATCCTCTCGGATCAATGAAGAGAGAATGAATTAGGGTTTCACCCGGGGGCCGGGGCTCGAATATATAGCCCCTAGGATGAACCACGCCCTCGGATCAAACCGACCTAAATGGACGATAATTATTCATCCTCAAAGGCGGTGGAGGCGGGATCCGCGAGATCGATGCCATTGGTCGAGGCGGGGAGTCGGCCGACTCCCCTTGGGGCGGCCGATCGCGCCGCTGTGGGGGCCCAACCTTCGGGGTCGCCTTCCTCGGAGTCTTCTAGATTATACTTTATCACTCGTTCGGTCTTTATCTCTATGTAATCATGACATGTGGGCCTCCTTTGGTTCACTTTCGATAACCCCCTGCAGAAATAGACAATCACCAAAACTTGTGGAATTCTGTCAGTGTAACCCCTATATCTAATAGGTGAACTCATATTAGTCCTTTCTCTTGCTGCGTTGACGGTATAAAATTGATACTTAACGACCGTCAACAGTGACCAAAGTGATCGTCATGTAAAGCACCATTCCTTGTAGTGCTTCCGCGTTCTTCCCAATTTGTTCTCCTAGGCATGACTGAATAGCTCTTTGATATGTTGCACCTGTGTTCTTGGGCCCAAACGGCATGGATTTGTAGCAATAGGCCCCGAAGGGTGTGATAAAAGATGTCTTGCTTTGGTCTTCTTCTCTTTGTGATATTTGAGGATACCCTGAATAACAATCCAGCAAAGATAATAAGGCCGATATAGGTCGTTGAATCAACGATTTGATCAATCCTTGGTGGGCTATAAGGGTCCTTTGCACAATGTCTATTGAGATCTGTGTAGTGGACACACATTCTGAGTTCTTTCGTGTTCTTTTTAGGAACTAGGACTGGGTTTACCAACCAATCTGGGTCCAGTATCTCCCTGATGAACCCTGCTGCCATGAGCTTGGTGATTTCTTTTCTGATAGCTGCTTTTCTGTCTGGTGTGAAGTGTTGAAGTTTTTGTTTTACGGGTCTGGACCCTTTATTTATATCAATAGTATGCTTAGCCAACTCCCTTGGAACACCTGGCATATCGGCTGGTTTCCAAGTGAAGATGTCCTTGTTATTCTGCAAGAAGTTGGTGAGCGCGAGTTCCTTTTTGGGATCAAGTTCTGCTCTGATGATCGCCATCTTGTCTGGATCCCCTGTTTGCAAATCTATCTTCTTTGTTCTTGCCTCTTCAGGTGGTGTAAAGCTTTTTGCTTTGTTTTGCCTCTTAGTCGGTACTTCGATATCTTTCGGGTTGATTTGTGCGGCTAGCGTTGCTATCTCTTTTCCAATCTTTAGATCTTGTAATTTCTATGAGATTTGAACTGCTTGGACGTCACAATCAAATGCCTTCTTCAAATCTCCCCTTAGCGACAACACTCCCTTGGTTGTTGGCATCTTTAGCATTAGGTATGGATAGTGAGGAACTGCCATGAACTTTGTTAACGCCGGTCTGCCCAAGATGGCATGATAGCATGATTCGAAATCAGCTACTTCAAATTTGATGAACTCGATGCGATATCTCTCCGAGGTTCCAAACGTGACTGGTAGGGTAATTTGTCCGAGTGGCATTGCTGCTTCTCCTGGTACTATCCCGTAGAACGGTGTGCTTGTTGGAGTCATCAATCCTTCGCAATCTAGTTTCATCTTCTACAGCGTGTCTCGCGAAGAGGATATTCAACCTAGCTCCTCCATCGATGAGTACATTTGTTACCGCTACTCCCGCTATTGTTGGTGCAAGAACCGTAGGATAGCATCCCGTGTTTGCCGTGCTAGTCCATTGATCCTCCCTTGTGACTTGTATCGGGTACTCCGACCAGCCGTATATCTTGGTGTGGCGGGTTCTGCTGCCATAATTGCCCTGTGTGCTAGCTTTTCTTCTTGTTTGCTTCTTGTGTTGGGTACTCCCCGAGTATATCACCGCCACGAGTTCTCTTTGGGCTTCCCGATATTCACCTTCCGCCTTCTTTTCCTCCTTTCTAGAGTCTTCTCCTCTCGCCTTCCTCTTTTTGATATTCTTGTTTCTTTCTTTGTTATATTGCATTTTCAATATGGTGCAATCTTTTAACTTGTGACTGCCTTGGGGTGTAGATGGCGCTTGTGTTCTCGAATTCCTTGATCTTCCCGTCCTAGTATTCCCCGTTCTCTTCATCTCGTATATTTTCTTTTGTTGTTTCTCGCATATACCATGTTGTCTTACCTCGACCTTCTATCATATGGTCGGCTATCTCCCCTGTTATCGAACCTGTTCTTCCGCTCTGAGTTGTTCCTATCATCAGGGAATCTATTCTTGGTTCTTTCTTCTGATGATATAAGCTTTTCAATAGCCCTTTTGAATTCTTCATTTGTCCTTGGATCTTCAATGTAGAAATCCTTGAATTGCCATTTATTCATTATTCCATTGCCAAAGGCTTCAATGACTTCTCTATCGGTAATGTCATGCACTTGGGCCCCGAGTTCTCCAAACCTCCGTAATATTCCCTGAAGCTTTCATTTCTTTGTTATTTTATTCCTTTTAGTTCCGCAGCTATCATTGGATGGGTGATTATGCCGGTGAAGTTGTTGCAAAAAATTCTCTGCAAGTCACCCCAGTGCCTGATTGATCCAGGTCTTAGTTTATCGAACCATTGTAGTGGTAGTGATTCGAGTGCCATTGGAAAGAATAGTGCCTTAATGTCGTCATTTCCTCCGGCCAGTTCAATTGATTGAGTGTGAACCCGGCCATTGTCTTGGTTCTGTCTTCCCATCGTACTTTGAGTGGTTTGATGGCTTGAATTTGTGTGGTAATTTTACTGTTTGCAGAGGTCCCGTGAAACAAGGGAACCTATCGCAGGGTTCTGGTTGTCTAAATTCCTGCTGTCTATAGTCTGGTTGCCTGGATTTCGATGTTCTTTCCCTCCTGAAGCTAGTTTCGACTTCTCTATATTCTAATTCTCCTTCACCTTCTTCTCTCGTTGTATCTTCATGACTGATTTCGTTGTTGAAAAGTTTGGTACGCTCCGCTTCTTTTGAACCCTTGTTGTCTAGCTCGGTTGTTGGGTCTTCTATTAGGGCTATACGCTTTCAGTGTCCCCAAGCCTTTCAAAAGCTGATTTCCTCGGGGTTGTCCTCCTTCTTGATGCGGATGTTGAGCTTCGTTCCTCTCGGGTTGTTTCTCCCAAGCTTCGCTTCCTTTGCGGCTTCTTCCTTCTCACGTTCTTTATTTGCCGGACTTTCCAGCTTCTTTTGTTAGCTCTTTTATTCTTTCTTTGTTGGCGTTCTTTCTTACATCTTGTTCTCGCTTTCTTCTTGTTGTATGTGACCAGCTCGGCCCGGTACTTTTCCAATATTTGCTTCCTTTGCTTCGCCGGTTCCTTCGGCCCGCTCTCAATTTGTTCTTCTTAGTTCGCGTCTCCTGTCTTTGTTCTTCCGTTTCATTGCTATCACTCTTCTCGTCTCGGGGATATATTGGCTTTAGATTCGTCGGACGACCTGGTGTCGGGTATCTCTGGTGCAGTTAAGGGTTGTTCCGCTGGTTCTGCCATGCAGATAGTGTTCTTCCAAATTTTCCTGATTTTTTGCCTTGGTCTTTCTTCTTCTTCTGAGCTGGTGATGATTTCAGTGCTAGATCCTCCGAGTTCTTCTCCCTCCTGGTATGGTAGTTCTTCATGATGACTATCGAGCGAGTTCTTTCGGAAAAAGAACCCGGCCAATGGACCACGCAATCCTGGGGTGTTACTGTCATGAATAAGCCTTTCTGTGCTCCTCTGAGTTGTATCTTTTTGCATGGTTCTAGCTTGTCTTGGATAACTCCTTGATACGCTTTAGCCGCGTTGTGCATCGAATGGGAAAGGTTTCTTGTCCTTTCTCCACGGCGAATCCTTTGATTATCTCGTTGACTTGCCATGAAAAGGTTGTGTTCCTCGGTACTTGAAGATCGAGTTCCTGTCGTAAGTGGATTCTGAGTCGTTCCCCGCGTCGGTTTGGTATCCGCCTTCTTGGTCTCTCCGAGTTGAATCAGAAGTCGCGAGTTTGGATAGCTTCTAGATGAGTTCTTCTTCTTTAGCTGAGCTGATCTCAGACTCATCGAATTCTTCTTCTTCTCGGAGCTTGCTTTGGAGTTTGCCATCGCTGTCCACCTTGCAGATCCATGATCCGAAGACGAAGGTTGTTCCCACCGGAAAAGCCATCTTGAGGTCGACGTCCACTATGCTCTCAAAAAATCCATCGAAAGCCCCTACCTGGCGCGCCAGCTGTCGATGTTTAACCACCGATAGCCTGTCACTGGGGTACCCGGGACAGTTGTTCGAGCTTCGGCGAATAGCGAAACTCGGTGGTTGTTGCGGCGAGACGAACAGTTTTTGAGGACACATGGTTTTTACCATAACCATTGTGTGGACCTTTGTGTGTTGAGTGATTGTCAACATGCCAACACAAGGCGTGTGTGTGTTCTTACTAACCGATGGCACGCGGATACGTGTCAAACAATGGTGTCTCTTGGCTCATGTTGTCTGCGGGTGTCGAGCTCGGAGACGGTGGTCGACGGTCGGTGAAGATCAAGTAGGCGTGCCGTGGCCGACGGACCGGGTGCGGTGAAGGGCGGACGCGAGGCTTGGATCAAGGGACCTCGAGGACCGGGTGGCCCGTGGTGGCCGATGCCTGGGACATCGATGAGCGCAAGTGTACACGGCGGGGATGCGTATGGGCTACGCTACTCGCGGAGGGTTTGGCGGTTTCGCCTCAAAACCATCGATGGCGGGTTTCCCCGGTTTGCGCCTCAAACCGGGGGCGGAGGTCCTGCGGACGGACGACACGTGGCGGCATCGGGGAGATTGCTTGGAAGCAAGGCTACCGGTGAGAAGGCGCGGTGGCCGTCGGATCAAGTGAAGCCGAGTTGGACCCTTATGCCCCCGGCTAAGTGGTGTGGCTCTTCATGTATCCAAGGGCAAAGAAGGAATGTAAAATAGACTTGCCCCCTCCATAAATAAGGATGAGGGTTCTCCTTCCCCCTCACCTCAGCTATTTCCATTTTCCCTTAAGTTTTTCCCTTCCTTTAGATGCTGTGAGAGAGAGGTCTCGTGAATCGTAATTTGTACTCGAACCGGCGTGTATGGCAAGCCGAGCGCCGAGTCTCGCCTCTGTTTCCTCCGTGAGAAAATCATTCGTGCCCGTGTCTCCGCGTGATGAATTTTGTGTTCTTCCCGAGTTGACTTTTGGGCCACTTTGTTCTTCGCGTGATTTCTCCGTTTCTAGACCGATTTGAGCCATTCTTCTTGCGTTGGATCGATCTATGACACAAGAGTGATGTTTCCACTCGAAGGAAATCCGTTGATTCCTCTTGAGATAAAAGATCCACGCGATTTTCTCTCCGAGCTTGTCCAAGAACGACCTTTTCTCGCCCCTCTTTTGATTTCTCCTCTCTACTTCAAATTGGTCGATGATTCTTGGTAGATAGGCTCTCCTCTGCATAAGCAACAACATTCCTAAATTTGGTTGCAAGAGGTTTTGATTTGAAAAAGTTTGGGACGAAATTTGGTGGAGGCGATTTTCAGCGACTGCTTTCTAGGGTCGCGGACCGTCCGGCCCTCCGTGCGGACAACCGGACGTCGGGATCGTCTCGGTCCGATTCGAGTTTTCGGAGTGGTTTTTCACTTTTGAACCTCGGGTCCGCGCTCTTTTCCCGGACTGTCCCGCAGTTGATTTTCTTGCTCGTCGTCGGTTTACGGACGTAACGGTGTGTTTTCGTATTTTTAACTTTCGGACTATCCGCGCTCATTTCCCGGACCGTTCGCGGTTGAACTTTTTATTCCTCTCCCGATTCCGGGACGAACGGTGTGTTTTCGTTTTGACCCTCGACGTCCGGGTACTGTAGCGGACATGTCCGCGGCACTGTAGCAGAAACACTGTAGCAGCAGACTATCCGAGGTACTGTAGCGGACTGTCCACGGCTACCCTAGCAGGTTCCCCGCAAGAGTTCTTAGCACCTCGAGACTTTGTCCGGGTTCTTGTATCAGAGCGGGACCCGGAATCATGCTGGCCATTTGTTTGCTCCGTAACTTGTCCGTTCGGACTCCGATTTGTTTTCCGTTTGCTCCGCCGGTTTCGTGGTGATCCGTGTTCCTTGGGAACATCCACCCCGTCAATAGGGTCATGATCACTACGTCTTGTGTATCGTTTTTGGGTTGATTGTTTGAGCCTAGGACGTGAAAGTTTCGAAAGAAATTTTTGAGGCTCCCATTCACCCCCTCTGGTCGCCGTTACCGGTCCTTCAATTGGTATCAGAGCCGGTTAAGGATCACTTCACCATAATCGGTCCGTGATCCCCGAAGGCGACATCATGGAGAACTGTGGGCTTGGAAAGCCACCGCACTTCGATGGCAAAAACTATCCCTATTGGAAGATCCGCATGTCGGCGCATCTCCAAGGGATTGATTCTCGTGTTTGGGAGATCTGTGAGAATGCGGACTACGTGGTACTTCCTGCCCGTGTTGACCAAGCACAGATCGACCAACACAAGGCGAACAACACTGCCAGAACTGTCTTGTTCTCTCGCTCTTTCTATGGAGGAATTTGAGCGTGTTTCGATTGTGCTACTACTCGAGAGATCTCGGTCTAGACCGCAGAAATATCATGAGGGTGCGCCCATGTCAAGACCGACTCTATGAGACACACAAGAGAGAGTATGAGAACTTTGTTCAAACCGATGGTGAATCTATTGATTCTTTGTTCACTCGCTTTCAAACCATCGTGAACAAGATGAGGACAAACAACCCTCGAGATGCCCTATGACGATCATCGAGAGCGCTTAAGCTTCTATATGCTCTAGATCGGAGGGTTTGGGAAGTAAAGGTCTCGGCGATCATTGAATCGCCCGGCTATGAGACTCTCACCGTGGATGAGCTGTTCAAGAAGCTCAAGTCCACCGAGATTGACCACCGACGCGCGGCGAGGATCGAAATCCGTCTCCCCTACCATGGCTTTGGTCTCGTGCACGGGAGGTTCAAGTTCTTTGACTAACCCTTCACAAATTCTTTTTGCCTTGTCTTCTCGGTCTCGGCTACAAAGGAGCAAATGGAGGCTCTTGGGGACGATGAGCTCGCCTTGGTGATTAGCCGGTTCTCACGGTTTCGCAACAACCGTTTGAATCGCCGGTGTGGCATCACCAAGCAAGGATGCTTCGGGTGTGGAGATCCCGACCACTACGTCGCCAACTGTCCCAAGGCTGACAAGAACCACTACAACAATAAGAACGACTATAGCAAGCGCAAGGACAAGCACGAGTCCTCTGCACCCAAGTACAAGTACAAGTACAAGGGAGGATTCGACAAGGAAGCTGTCAAGAAGAAGTACTTTGAGAAGCAAGGGGCAAGGCAGCGAGCTTTCCTCGCATCCCTCAGCGATCTCGACGACGACTCCGATAGGGCTCGCCTCCAAGTGATGATGAGGCCGAGCAGAAGGTCGAGAACAAGTTCAACGGGCTGTGCTTCTTCGCTGACTTCAAGCCTGGAGGCTACTGCACCATGGCGCTCGATGAGTCTACTCCAAGCATTGAGAAGAACGACGACTCCGAGCCTGAGGTAGAACAAACTCTTGAATCTCTTGTCAGCTGAGGTTGATAGCTTGACTACCACTTTGCTTAGACAAGATGCTCGCTTAAGCTTGCCGCTCGTGAGAGGAAAGATTTCAAGGCTAAGTGGTTGCTTGCCGTCAAAGAGCTAGAGTCCGTTAGGGAGACGGTGCACATCTCGATGAGTCCGAATGTGATGCTTGTGCCATTCATATGGCAAACCTAGCTGATGTGCGGTCCAAGTATGTGGCTTTGGTAGATGAGCTTGATGAGGTTAAGGCTAAGTCTGTCTCTCGTGAGTCCTTGCAAATCTTGTGATGAGTTGAAGTCTGAGCTTAGTGAGAAAATGACTAGGATTGCCATGCTAGAGAAAACTAGTCAAGTTTCTAGATGTGCTTGTTGTGAAGCTTTGGAACTAGAACTAGGCCCTTGTAGGCATGACAAGAAAAGGGCCGAAGAAGAAATCACAAATCTTTGGTCCATGCTCAGTTGGTTGTCTTGTAGTGAACCGCAGCATGGAATGATGATGAGTCAGTTCAAGAGGGGAACTGACACAATGGGTTTAGGCTTTGCTACAGGTGGGAAGGGTGAAAATGTTTTTGGTAAGGTTGGTGATCACAGTGGTCTGAGTGCATTTGAAAAATCCACCAAGCCTTCCACTACTCCCAAGTTGATCAAAATCACCCCACCACAGCCTAACAAGCCCAATGTCAAAGATGGTGTGTTTGAGGAACCTCCCAAAGCTTCACCTCCAAAGCAAGTGTGGACTCCCAAGCCAAACCACCTAAGAAACCCACTTGACACATTTCCCGACATCTCTATTAAACCCCCTCCAAAGAACAAGCAAACCCAAAGAGTGACCCATACCCATGAGAGAGTGAGTAAACCACCACCCAAGAGAGAGGTGTATCACTGTGATTACTGTCACCATGATGGTCACTTGTTTGAGTTTTGCTTTCGGAGGAAGAGAGATGAGCGACATGAGTATGAGCTTTTCCATAACTCTACTCATGGTGTGTTTGCTCCATGTTTCTAGAGGCACAGTGCTAGGCCAAGAGGTGCAACACCTCAAGGACCTAGGCCTCAAGGTGTGAGACCACGAGGTGGTCATGCCCGGCGGGGTTCAGGTTTTTCTTATGACCTTGGATCTCATGACCGTGGCCTTCAGTCTTACAGGATGAGCGGACCATGTTTTTTTCATCGTGGTGATCGCTCTACTCAAATGGGACACGGCATGCATGATGCTTTTGCTAACACTTCTCGTGGGCGAATGAGCCAACACTGGTTTTCTCCTCAGTTCACTAACCCCGGTGTTGGATCATTTGCTCATCCCATGTCTCGCTATTGATGCGGGATGAAGGGCTGGAGAACACGTGGCTAGTTGATTCCGGTTGCTCTTGACACATGACCGGAACTCAAAATGGTTCTCCAAATTTCACCCAAATGAAGTGTAGTGAATACATTACCTTTGGGGATAACGGAAGGGTAAAGTGCTTTCACGTGGGTCCATCCGTCGAATGAGAACTTTGTGCTTAAGGATGTGGCCTTGGTTTCAAATTTGCACTTCAATCTGCTTTGTTTCTCGGCTTCTTGATGACGGTTTTGAGGTTCGGTTTAAGCCAAGACTTTGTCGTGTTCTTGATGCTCAGGAGAACCTCGTTTGCAAGATTGTGCCTTTTGGGAAAGTGTTTCGTGCTAATTTTTCTCGATCATTTGGCCTTTCCCGTTGTTTGGTGGCTAGCTCCTCCTCAGAGCTCTGGAAGTGGCACCGCAGACTTGGTCACTTGAGTTTCGACTTGCTTGCAAGATTGAGCTCATTTGATCTAATTCGAGGTTTGCCCAAGCTCAAGTTTGAGAAGGATCTTGTTTGTCACCCGTGCCGTCACGGGAAGATGATTGCGCTTCTCATTCTCCCGTGAACCAAGTGATGACCAAGGGACCGGAGCTTTTACATATGGACACCGTAGGTCCAGCTCGGGTTCGGTCGATGGTGGAAAGTGGTACGTGTTGGTTGTGGTTGATGACTTTTCTCGCTATTCGTGGGTCTTCTTCTTGGAGAGTAAAGATGAGGTTTTTACTCATGTTCATGACTTGATCTTGAGGTTGCAAAATGAGTTACCAAAGCATGCCAAGCGAGCTATTCGCAGTGACAATGGCACTGAATTTAAGAACACTCAATTTGAGACCTTTTGCTCATCCATAGGTCTTGAACATCAGTTTTCCTCGCCATATGTCCCACAGCAAAATGGGATTGTTGAACGCAAGAATCGGACCCTTGTTGAGATGGCCAGGACGATGCTTGATGAGCATAGGACTCCTAGGCGCTATTGGGCCGAAGCAATCAACACGGCTTGTTATGTTTCAAATCGCATCTTCCTTCGAGCTTTTACGAAGAAGACTTCTTATGAGTTGTGGTTTGACCGTTTGCCCAAAGTGAGCCATTTTCGAGGGTTTGGCTGCAAGTGTTTTATCTTGAAGAAGGGAAACTTAGACAAATTTGAATCGAGATCTTCTGACGGGATTTTTCTTGGTTATGCATCTCATTCGCATGCTTATCGAGTACTTAACCTTGAAACTAACCGTGTCATGGAGACTTGTGAAGTCACCTTCGACGAGACCGCACCTTGTTCTTCTCCTGTCTTTGAAAGTGCAGGTGATGAGGAGATGAACAAGAACATCTTTATGGAGGAGGAGCAGGATGATGCCGATTGGGGTGATCCCGAGCCGACTCCACCGGCTGCCCCAGATTGACCCGCGATGACTACTTCGGTTGACGGCCCCACCTGCTACATCCTCCACCACATGGGGACCGTACGACCCGTGCTCCTCGCCTTGTTCCACCGCACCGGAGCTCCCGCCGCTGTTGAGGGGGAGGCAACTTCATCAAGAGAAGCACCGCGACACATTCAGCATCGCCATCCTCCTTCAACCATGATCGGTAACATAAATGAGCGGGTCACTCGCAACAGATCTTATGAGATTTCACACTTTGCACATTCTGCTTTTGTTGCAAATTTTGAACCCAAAGAAGTGGTTGAGGCATTAACTGATCTAGATTGGGTAAATGCCATGTATGAGGAGCTTGAGAACTTTGAGAGAAACCAAGTGTGGGTTTTAGTGCCACCTCCACCTCGGTGTCATCCCATAGGAACCAAGTGGGTTTTCAAGAACAAGCGAGTGAGGATGGGGTTGTGGTGAGAAACAAGGCTAGGTTGGTTGCTCGGGGTACCGTCGGAAAGAGGGGATAGATTATGAGGAAACCTTTGCACCTTTGTTGCCCGTTTAGAAGCCATTAGGATCTTCCTAGCCTATGCGGCTTCGAAAGGTTTCAAGTCTGTATCAAATGGATGTAAAGAGTGCTTTTTTGAATGGGTACATAGATGAGGAAGTGTATGTGAGGCAACCCCCTGTGCTTTGAAAATCCGAAGCATCCCGACTATGTCTTTAAACTCCACAAAGCCTTATATGGTCTCAAACAAGCCCCGAGAGCGTGGTATGAGCGACGAAGTCCTTTCGTCTTGGGCAAGGGTTTTACCATGGGGTCGGTTGACAAAACCTTGTTTCTCCTCAAGCATGGCGCTGACACTCTCTTAGTGCGCATTTATGTCAATGACATCATTTTTGGTGGTTCGTCACATGCTCTTGTTGCAAAGTTTTCGGGATATGATGAGCAGGAGTTCGAGATGAGCATGATGGGCGAGCGCGTTCTTTCTCGGTTGCAAATCAAGCAAACACGAGAAGGGACATTTGTACATCAAGGCAAGTACACGAAGGATCTTCTGAAGCGCTTCGACATGGGTGATGCCAAGCCACTCCAAACTCCCATGTCGACCACGACTGCCTTCGATGCCGATCTAGAAGGAGAAACCGCGGACTAGAAGGAGTACCGCAGCATGATCAGGTCGTTGTTGTACCTGACGGCGACGAGGCCCGGCATCTAGTTCGCCGTCTACCTTTGCGCACGCTTCCAGTCTTCTCCGCGCACTTCGCATCGGCAGGCCATCAAACGCATCTTACGGTACCTACGCTTCACTCCCGAACTTGGTCTATGGTACTCGACCTCTTCATCTCTTTCTCTTTCGGGTTATTCTGATGCTGACTATGCGGGTGATCGAATTAAGAGGAAGTCCACTTCTTGAACTTGTGAGTTTTTGGGTTCATCATTGATCTCTTGGTTTTCTTGCAAACAGTCGTCTATTTCTCAATCCACGTGTGAGGCTGAGTATGTCGCTGCTGCTGCGTGTTGTTCTCGGTTGCTTTGGGTGGTTGCTACCTTGAGAGACTATGGGTTGAAATTTAGGAAAGTGCCTCTTTTCGGTGAAGCCGGCACTAGTGCCATTAGCGTTGCCGAGAACCCGCACTCCACTCAAAAACCAAGCATATTGAGATTCGGTATCACTTCTTGAGAGACCACCAAGAGAAAGGAGACATAGACCTTCACTGTGCGAACCCATGAACAGCTTTGCTGATATTTTCACAAAGCCCCTCGATCAAACCCAGTTTGCCCATTTGAGAGCGGAATTGGGCATTTGCTACCCTTTTTAGAGTAGGGTAGCTGTCTCTTGATGTATAGTATGATATTTGGTTTTCTTCTTTGCTTTTGTTTCTTTGGCTTTACATGTGTATCATATTGCATATCATCTTGTATCATATTACCCGTATTGAGCTTCATGACTATAGCGCTTTGATTACATTCATGCTCTTGCTAGTATGTCTTGTGTATGTCACTTGGAGCTTGCGGCTTAGGCTTCTTCTGATCACTTGTTACATGTTATGAGGTAAGCCTGTTTTATAAATGTGAATCTGCTTAAATCTTGATGCAACTCGAAAATTGTTCACCTTTGAGATGGCAACTAGCATTTGTAGGTTTTGTGAGAACCTTGTTGCTTTCATGTGTATGCTTGAGTTGTTATGTCTCATTCACTTAGCTCGGATCTCTTGATAATCTTGTGCTAAAACTTGATGTCTAAGCTAAGAAATGATGAAAAGTTTTGAGTTGGATCTTTTCTGTCCCACGGCAATGTCATGAGATTGCTTCTCATTCATTCGAGTGAGATGAACTTGGGCATTGTAGTGCTCGTCCACAACCACTCGTGACGAGATAGCTTCCCACTTGCACTAAGGGATGAACTCGGCGTGGTTGAAAAACATGATAAAAACAATCTTTTTTGCGGGCGCTTTTTGATCCTCTGCGTTCACACATGTCTAAATGAAACCTTGTTAACTACCGTTTTAACTCGATCAATGTTGTAGTTACAAGTGTTGTTAAGTGTATCTTTGAGACATGATGTGTGACCATTATATGGGGTAGTTCACTCTTGTATACATGTGTTAGCACTTGTTTGATCTCCTGCTTATATGTGCCAGGTGCTATTCTTTTTGGTGAACACCTTTTATAAAATGCCCAACACCTGATCAAATACTTATGTTTCATACTCCGTACCACTTGATCAGCTTGAGCATTGGTTTTGTCTTGTGCCATTTGCTATACACTTGCCATACTTGCTAGATCATCCATGTACTCAAATTGCTATACTTGTGAAGCTCGTCATTTTGCATTTCTTTCATGGCATGATTTGAGGGGGAGTTGCGCCTCTTTTGATCTAATCTTGATAAGTGCATGTGCCAACAAGGGGGAGAAACATCCACAAATCCAGAGTTCATTGGTGAGTATGCATTTGCCAAGGGGAGTTGCACTCCAAGCTTTGAGTTTGAGCCGTTTTGCTAGATGTGTTGAGCCGTTGCCTCTTCTTGAGGGTCTAGCCGTTTTTCAGGTGCTCTTTGCTTTGCTAGTGGTGTTGAGCCTTTTGCCTCTTCTTGAGGGCTAGCTTTGGTTTTCTTGGTCGCGTCAAGCCGTTGCTCATGTCTTTGGGGACCAAGTTGTGACTTTGCTTTG
Source organism: Themeda triandra (assembly GCA_018135685.1). Lineage (NCBI taxonomy): Eukaryota > Viridiplantae > Streptophyta > Magnoliopsida > Poales > Poaceae > Themeda > Themeda triandra. Next base: position 686,510 of record JAENPR010000245.1, on the reverse strand, counting down.
CTCATTGCAAATGACCTGGTTTCTGCTTGTCTTTGGCTCTTGGTCATTTGGATGAGTTGTCTCTGGTTTGTGTTGGTGTTGACAATGCACTCATCAAGGGGGAGATTGAGGACACATGGTTTTTACCATAACCATTGTGTGGACCTTTGTGTGTTGAGTGATTGTCAACATGCCAACACAAGGCGTGTGTGTGTTCTTACTAACCGATGGCACGCGGATACGTGTCAAACAATGGTGTCTCTTGGCTCATGTTGTCTCGGTGTCGAGCTCGGAGACGGTGGTCGAGGTCGGTGAAGATCAAGTAGGGTGTGCCGTGGCCGACGGACCGGGTGCGGTGAAGGGCGGACGCGAGGCTTGGATCAAGGGACCCGGAGGACCGGGTGGCCGCCGTGGTGGCCGATACCGGGACATCGACGAGCGCAAGTGTACACGGCGGAGGATGCGTATGGGCTACGCTACTCGCGGAGGGTTTGGCGGTTTCACCTCAAAACCATCGATGGCGGGTTTCCCTGGTTTGCACCTCAAAACCGGGGGCGGAGGTCCCGGTGCGGACGGACGACACGTGGCGGCATCGGGGAGATTGCTTGGAAGCAAGGCTACCGGTGAGAAGGCGCGGTGGCCGTCGGATCAAGTGAAGCCTGAGTTGGACCCTTATGCCCCTGGCTAAGTGGTGTGGCTCTTCATGTATCCAAGGGCAAAGAAGGAATGTAAAATAGACTTGCCCCCTCCATAAATAAGGATGAGGGTTCTCCTTCCCCTCACCTCGGCTATTTCCATTTTCCCTTAAGTTTTTCCCTTCCTTTAGATGCCGTGAGAGAGGTCTCGCAAATCCGTGATTTGTACTCGAACCGAAATAAGTGTATGGCAAGCCGAGCGCCGAGTCTCAACTGTTTCCTCTGTGAGAAAATCATTCGTGCCTGTGTCTCTGTGATGAATTTTGTGTTCTTCCCGAGTTGACATTTGGGCCACTTTGTTCTTCGCATTATTTCTCCGTTTCTGGACCGATTTGAGCCATTCTTCTTGCGTTGGATCGATCTATGACACAAGAGTGATGTTTCCACCGAAGGAAATCCGTTGATTCCTCTTGAGATAAAAGATCCACGCGATTTTCTCTCCGGTTGTCCAAGAACGACCTTTTCCGCCCCTCTTTTGATTTCTCCCTCTCTACTTCAAATTGGTCGATGATTCTTGGTAGATAGGCTCTCCTCTGCATAAGCAACAACATTCCTAAATTTGGTTGCAAGAGGTTTTGATTTGAAAAAGTTTGGGATGAAATTTGGTGGAGGCAATTTTCAGGCGATCTGTTTTCTAGGGTCGCGGACTGTCCGGCCCTCCCGTGCGGACAGTCCGGACGTCGGGATCGTCTCGGTCAGATTCTGAGTTTTGGGAGTGGTTTTTCACTTTTGAACCTCGGACTGTCCGCGCTCTTTTCCCGGACTGTCCGCAGCTTGATTTTCTTGCTCGTCGTCGGTTTACGGGACGTAACGGTGTGTTTTCATATTTTTGACTTTCGGACTGTCCACGCTCATTTCCCGGACTGTTCGCAGTTGAACTTTTTATTCCTCTCCAGATTCTGGACAGAACGGTGTGTTTTTCAGTTTTTGACCCTCGGACTGTCCGGGGGACTGCAGCGGACATGCCCGCGGCACTGTAGCAGAAACACTGTAGCAGCGGACTGTCCGAGGTACTGTAGCGGACTGTCCGCAGTTACCGTAGCAGGTTACTGTAGCAGGGTACTGTAGCACCTCGGACTGTAGCATTTCGTTGTTTGCTCCGTAACTTGTCCGTTCGGACTCCGATTTATTTTCCGTTTGCTCCGCTGGTTTCGTGGTGATCCGCTGTGTTCCTTGGGAACATCCACCCTGTCAATAGGGTCGTGATCACTACGTCTTGTGTATCGTTTCTTGGGTTGATTGTTTGAGCCTAGGACGTGAAAGTTTCGAAAGAAATTTTTGAAGCTCCCATTCACCCCCTCTGGTCGCCGTTACCGGTCCTTCAGTTTTATACTGGTTCGGGCCCTCGAGTTGTTCGAGTAATAGCCTTACGTCCAGTCGGAGTGAGCCAGTTGTATTGGATTGTATAGAGTCGTGTCGTTACATTGGGTTCCCTCACCGGCCCTTTATAGTCTAGGTACCGTAGGGGTTATTTCCGAGCTCTAGTCGGTTACAAGATTGAGTCCTAAATCGGTTTAGGATGCCTAACTTTCTATTCATACATGGTGATCGCCCGTGTTCTTTCTGGTTTATACGTTGTGGCCCCTCTCCATGGGGTCCACCGTCCTCCAAACATTCTATGGTAAGGAACCGGGTGGTTCCCCCATCGACAATGCCAAAGACCATTTATTACTTAAAGGAGGTGGCCACCACCATTTCGGCTAGAAATAAACAAAGATGTCCTAGAAATTTAAGATGTCCTAGAAATTTTGACAACAGAGAAAAACAACATATATACCACTAGTAATAAATAAAGGAAAAGATCCGGACAAAAGATTGTTCGGAACAACCAGCTGCGGCCGCGGCTGCTGCAGCAGCAGCAGCACAAGGAACAGTGCTGCACAAGTGTTCATTTGCAGTGGCAGAGGTAAGGTCTTGTTTAGATTGCAAATTTTTGCAACTCGAAGCACTGTAGCACTTTCGTTTGTATTTGGCGGTTCCTAATGCTAACGTCATGTAAAGAGTGGAATTTGACTGTCGGATTTTATTGTAAGCCGCCTGCACTTTACGTTCTGACTTATTAATTGCTCTCAGCGCGCGATCGATCGTCCCAATAGCCAACAGTTATTGCAGTGCCCCAGTTTTTCTTCCGACGAGGACCGGCCGCCGCGCCCTCCATTTCTGGCAATCTTGGAGCTCCAAGCACCGAAAATGCATGGGCCGGGGTGAAGATTGAGCGGGCGCGGTGGGAGCAATCGAGAGAGGATCTATATCAGCGGAAGGTTTTGGCTAGCTAAAGAAGGTTAGTATATATATGCCACTCTTTTTTTTGCATTATAATTATATATAGTTCTTAAGCGTTTCTTCTCACATATATATACTTTCGGGTTTTTAACTAGCTATCTAGCTAGATATATATATATATATATATATATATATATATATATATATATATATATATATATATATATATATATATATATATATATATATATATATATATATATATATATATATATATATATATATATATATAGAGAGAGAGAGAGAGAGAGAGAGAGAGAGAACTTAATTGCTTGCATATATATGGTGTTTTGAGAGCGAGATCGAGAATAGCAGTAGATTTTGTCTTGGGCTCGGGGGGTGTGTTGGTGTGTGGCTAAGAAGATTTGGATTAGTATGTCCACACTAAAAGGTGACCAGATGTGTTGGTGTGGCTAAGATGATTTTGATGAGTTTTATTTACGAAAGTGCTGTAAATTTTGATCTGCAGGGTGACCTCGGCGATCTTGGTGGAAGCATAATATACAAGCAACTTGACTGATTCCCCTGCTAGCTCCTCATCACTTGCAGGTGATGACCTGACCTCTTGCTAATTCCTCCAGAGATTTATGTTTTGCTATTTCTCCTGACCTCCAGATTTCGTATGTATTCTCTCGGTATCGTCAGGATTTCTACTCTGACTACACAACAGTGAATGGCGCTAACCTCAACTGCTATAATAGTCGGCCGCTGCCTTTTCTAGATCATCTCCATATCATCATATCTCCATTGGACTTCCGACTGATATTATATAATAGAACAACTCTGAACTCTAGTAGTGCAAGGTAATTGCTCTTTGTTTTTCTCTAATCAAGCCTTTTTTTTTTTTGCAAATAATACTATGTAACTATGTTCTACAAGTGCTCCTTGACTTATTTATTAAGACGATTTTTATATTGAAAGTGTGGGTTGGTATGCCCACCCCTATAGGGTCATCCCATGTTGACCCATTTGATGTTGTTTAATGCTAGATTTTGTAGAGGAGCTGATTCTATCCACGAGCACCCCAAAACGAGAACATTTTCCACCAACCTTAAAGTCGGTGAAGTTTGTAAGTGCCGCATGGTCGTGCCAACATATAGTGATAGGTGGGTATCTTGCTTACATGGTCTTTACGGTTAGGTGGCAGGCAACTACACACACCAGACCATCCGAAGGGTTTAAACAGTTGCCATAGCTATTTGAGTGCTTGGTGCAATGGTTACTTGGGGTTGTTTGGGCTATTTATACCCCATTCATAGTGCTAGCTAATAGAGTTGGAGACCTTAGAAACCAAGGAGGTGATGCTACTTAGAAGATACAATTGAATCATTTGTGATAATAGTGAACACATAGCTAGTCCTAAGTCCTTAGAGTGTGGTGTACAGCATGTATATAGGCTTGAGATTTGAATTGTATGCTTCGTGCTTGGTGTAACCTAGTGTGTTGGAACTTTGGGGGCTTGGTGGCTCATCAACTATGTCAAACGACCCTCCGAGATTGGTGTGGAATGGTGGCAACACTTGTTCGGGGACAAAGTCTAACAGCCGGGTCCGTTACAAAAGTTGTGTTTGTGTTGGGCCATGTGGCACATGAGGAGTTGTGGTTAGTGGGTTAAGTACCACCTTGAAAGTTTAGGAGGGTGAGGGCCATCTTATAATCTTTGTTGCTCCAAAAGTAGCACCTCTAGCTTAAACCTTTTACATGAAGTAAGGATGAAAGTGTAAGAGAGGTGCTACTCGTATGAAGACCCATTCCATGGGAGGAGCTGGGCCATATAAGCAGAGGCGGGGTGTTACACAAAGGGACCCCCTCCTTGGTGGAAAATCTATGATGGACCCAAGGCAGGCAACAAGTGACAAGCCTAGCTGGCTTATGGAAATGTTTTCTCCTATTAATATGGAAGATGTTTGAAAGTAAATGATTTTTTCACAAAAAAATTATAAAGGTTTACATAAATGCAACAAAATGAAACCCCTAAATGTAAGTATTGTACCTCCTTGTTTATAGTGGAAACCTCTATTGGCTTGGTCAATTTTATAATCCCTTTCGTAATACGCTGCAAACAAAAATAACTCAAATCATAATGTGCATTCCAAGATGAGGTTGAATGAGATGTTTTGAAAGTTATTGAGTACCTTCTCAAACATTCCAACAAAAGGCTCCGTGATAATAATCAGTTTGAGGAAATAGCTCAAACAATCTTGAAATGCCTTCATCCTGTGGCAATATAGAGGGGATATGTTATTGATCATTATTGCTGCTATTACATTTATTATTCATGATATATTGTTATGAAAATAAATCCTATTTTCATCAGACATCAAGATCTGCCAAAGTTTCTTGCAATCTCGCCCCAAGTATCTCCCTACAAATTAGCCACACAAAACTAATCATAAGTGCATGCTCCAAAGACAAAACACAAAAAGGAAAAGAGAACCTATATGTAAGGATGGCCAAGAGGGTTAAAAAGTATCAAGCTAAACAACAAGGGCATACCTAAAGATGCCAACATGGTCATCGTACTTATCACTGATGTATTGGAGAAATTTTGACACCTGAAACATAGGTCAGTACCATGACTTAGCGATATGATATTTTTGGTGATGAACTAACATACTGATTTGTATTTGAGGATGGTGAACAACTAATTAGCTATGTGTGGTGTTGATTGTTATTTCACGAACAAAGTAGTATGTTGATTGCTATTTGATTTAATTGACTCAATTTTTGTTCTTCACTTCAGCATGATCTTTCTTCTTTTGTTCCCTTATGTTGTGTAGATCATTGTTGAGAATAATTTAGTAAAGTTTAATTTACTACAAAGAGTTAATGTTGCATTGAAATCTCTGGCATGGTTGGGTGAGGTGGTTTGCCCAGTGTGGCTAGTTGAGTACAACATATGGGAAACTCCTCCATCAACCTTATCTAAATTAATACAGCAAAAATTGGCATCAGCCCAAATGTTCAGCTCACAAAAACAAGAGCCACCTCCAACATGGTAAACTAAGGCCTATCTGCTTGTCTAATAGATGCCTTTCTTGATTGTTTTCCTGCTCTTTTTTATGTAACTTTTGTGAGAGACTACCTACATATTAACCGAGGCAGTCATAAAATCCAACTGTCTCATAAATGTTGGAGGATTTTCGGAGGCAGACTTTTTCATCCATGTAGGTGGTCACAATTAACCATCTTCAAGAATGCATTTATGGAGGTGCCTAATAATTTCTACCTTACTGATGCGGTAAAAAATGTCTGCCTCGGTAAATTATTTACAAACATGGACATTTATAAGGTGTCTGTGTCCAAAAATCAAGCCACCCACTAAACCACAATAGCCCACTACTATCTCGACTATATAAATAACACTCGGCCACACTCAGCCGTGCCACCCTTAGCCCCGAGCGGCGTCCCTCTCCACCACCGAGCATCCGAGCACGGTGCCCCATCCCTCTCCTTCTCGCCACTACCGAGTGCACCCCTTGCCTCTCCGTCTCCCCCACAGTTGGCAGGCAGGGCGTGGTGCCCGGTGTGCAGTGCCTCTCTGTATCCCCTGTGCGGTGTGCACGGCGCATGACGCCATCCTCTGCCTCTGTCTATCTCTCTCATGTGCATGGAGCACGGGGGCCAATAGCAGCCTCTCCTCCCACACAGCTTTCTCTCTCTCGCCCACACATAGGGCTGGTGGAGCAAGCGAATACATAAAGGCACTGATAGATATCTTGTGTTGTGAGGAAGACCATCAATCATCAGGCCCAACAAATAGTCTCTACCAAGGATGATGCATCCTTAAAAGAGAATGAGCCGAAAGAACTTCAGGATGCAATCACACTTGTTGTTGGATTAAGATTTTTTATACAAAGGGATAAACAATTGTAAGTTAATGTTAGTGGATGATGTGGCATAATGCTAGTTAGTAGATGTTAGTGGATGATGTGTCATGATGACATGTAGATCATAATTGCAAATGCTAGTTGACCATAAATGCACCCGATAGTAAACTATGCATGTTGAGAGAATTGTTTCTAGGTTGTCAGCCCTATGGGGAACCCTTGATGCAAATTTAGGGGGAGTCGGCATAAGTTTGGGTGACAAAGGAAAAGTTATTACTGGTTCTATTGTTCATTTAAAGAACTAGGTGGATTCCTCATGCGTTGCTGTAGAAATTTAAAGTTATAGTTTTGGTGACCATTTGATGAATTATATATATAGGGAAATTATTTCCTACTCCTTGGGAGTAGCTACTCTCATGTTAATATCTCTAGATTTAGGGTATATATGACCTAACGAAGCATATGTACATGAAGCATACGTTGAGTTATTTAAAATTGCAAACACATAAGGCAAACACATAAGCCTTAAGAGTCTCAAGGATCAAGCAAGCGTACCCCGCTCATTGTCTTGGAAATTGCTAATGATTTGGATTAAGATTATTTATACAAATTGATAAACAATTATAAGTTAATGTCAGTGGATGATGTGGCATAATGCTAGTTAGTAGATGTTAGTGGATGATGTGTCTTGATGACATGTAGATCATAATTGCAATTGCTAGTTGACCATGAATGCACCCAATATTGAACCGATGAGGTTGATAGCATGCATGTTGAGAGAAATAGTTAGTGGGGTTTAGCTTTATAGGAATTTGCAAACACATAAACCTTAAGAGTCTCAAGGATCAAGAAAGCGTACCCCACAAGTGGGGTTTAGCTTTATAGGAGTATAATATGTTGAAAAGGGGAGACTGAAACCATATATATGTTCAAGCAAAAATGAGAATGAATGTGAGCCTGAGGAGGATGAGATCGATCCTATGATACCTACACCATAAGTCGACTCTGTGACGACTTAACAAAAGAGGTGATGGATGATAATAGTGCAGACCTAGGTGGTGTACTAATAAATGATGTACCTATCAAGGTGGCAAAGAACAAAAAGAAAAAGAAACTCCTCAACAAGAACATAGTTTTTTTGGAATTGTAGAGGTCTGCGCGACCTAGCTAAACATACATTTTTGCATGATGTGACTAGGGATAATAACCTTGATTTTATAGTGCTTTCATAGACCAATAAAAATAGCTTCTCGACTCAATGTTTAGAGAACTTTTGTGCTGGAGCTGATTTTATTTGGCACTAGAGGTGTCCCTAGGGCATGTCCAGGGGATGCTGATGGGTATAAGTCAGGGTTGTTTTGAAGTACAAAATATTGAGAATGGTGATTGTCATATCAAGTTTATCATTAAAAATAAAATAGATGGTTATCGTAGGGCTCTTTTGTCTATATGCGGCAGCACAGGAAGAACACAAAGAACACTTATGGTACAATGATAAGTGGCCACTTTTATTTAATGTTATTATTGATGCTTTAAACTTAAGAGAGCCAGAGATGCCGTGTAGGAAATACACTTGGGAAAATTATGCGGAGAGGTTCCGACTTAAGAAAAGTTAGACCGGATTTTGGTAACAACAGATTGGGAATAAAAAATTCCACTAGCTTCTGTTCAAGCGCTTAGCAGAGAGATCTCAAATTGCACCCCTCTTTTATTAGATACTAGGGAACCATCTCATATGGGAAACATTAGGAATTTGGAATTTGAGCTAGTGTGGCTGAATAGAGATGGTTTTTTTAATTGGTTAAAGAGGTGTGGGAGTATGAGAATAGGGGTAGGTCACCTTTGGAGAAATGGCAAAACAAAATTAGAAGGGCGTGAGACATTTCCTTAGAGGTTGTCTAGGAATTTATCCTCACAAAACAAGAAACATAAATCTAATTTGCTGTCTAAGATAGACGAGCTAGATAAAAAGGCTAAGATTTTGTTGCTATCACCTCAGGATCGAGGAGCATCTTAGGCATCATCTCAAAGAGCAATTAAATAAGTTCTTGAGAGGAGAGGAGATATATTGTCTACAACGATTGAAAACAAAGTCATTGCAAGGGGATATATGACAATACGAAGTACTTCCACCCAGTGTCAAATGGGCGACACAGGGAAACAAAAATCATACAGCTAGAACAAGAAGAGGGAATTGTTGTTGGGGATGCGAATCCAAATAACTATATTACTTATTTTTATAAAGGGTCGTTTGGACCATATACAACAAATTCTTTCTCAATGGACGAGAGTTTAAGACACGACATACCTCAAGTATCAGAGGAGGAGAATGTGATGCTGACAGCTCCATTTAGTGAGGAGGAGGTCAAAATGACAGTTTTTGACATAGAACATAAAAAAGCACCTAGTCCGAATGGCTTTCCAGCGAACTTCTATCAATTTTTTTGGAAGTTCTAAACCCGGACTTAGTGAACCTTTTTATGAATTCCATGATGGGAGACTGCCTATTCAAAGCCTAAACTTTAGGATTATTACTTTGTTACCTAAAACTGCTGATGCGACCCGAATACAACAATACAGGTCAATTCGTTTGCTAAACACGAGCTTTAAGATTTTCACAAAAGTGCTAAATAATAGAATTTTGAAAGTGGCGACAAGTTAATTGGACCATCACAAACGGGTTTTGTCCCAGGGCGTTATATCAAGGAAGGAGTTGTTATGTTGCATGAAACAAATTCACGAGTTACATAGGGAAAGACAAGATGATGCGATTTTGAAGTTAGAGTTCAAAAAGGCTTATGATAAGATAAAGTGGCCTTTTATTCAACAAGTCCTCCAAATGAAAGGTTTCTCACCAACATGGTGTGAATGGATCGCAAAAGTTATCTCTAGTGGAAGTGTTGCAGTAAAGGTTAATGATAATATAGGCCATTATTTCCAAACTAGGAAAGGAGTGGCAAGGGGACCCGTTGTCTCCTATTCTGTTTAATATAGTGGTTGATATGCTGGCTATCCTTATTTCACGAGCTAAAGAGGCTGAACATATCTGAGGGGTTGTTCGGCATCGGTAGATGAGGGACTTTTAGTCCTCCAATATGCAGATGATACAGTCATGGATAGTGACCTTTAGAGAGCCAAAAATATGAAGCTAGCTATTGCTTTGTGCTTTTGAGCAGTTGTAGGTGCTCAAGATCAATTTCCATAAGAGTGAATTGTTTTGTTACTACGGAGCAGCCAAAGCAAATCAAATCATGTATGCACAAATTATCGGGTGTGATTTGGGATCATTTCTGTTTAGGTATTTGGTATTCCTATGCATCATAGAAACCTTTTGAATAAGGACTAGAAACATGTTGAAGAATGTTTACAAAAGAGGTTGAACTGTTTGAGAAGTAAAATAGGAGGGAGGCTGGTCTTGCTTAACTCGATTTTAAGCAGTCTTCCTATGTTTATGCTTTTCTTTTTTGAATTACCTAAAGGGGTTCTGAATAAATTAGATTACTTCGATCGTGATTTTTTTGGCAGAGCGATGAACACAAGAAGAAATACAGATTGACTAAATGAGAGGTAGTTTGTACACATAAAAATCATGGGGGTTGGGAGTCTTAAATTTAGATGTTCAAAATAAGTGCATCCTAAGTAAATGGCTTTTTAAGTTGCTAAATGAAGATGGGGTCCGACAACAATTACTTAGGAACAAATATCTAAAAGACAATACTCTAATACAGGTACAACATATGCCTGGGCATTTTCAATTTTGGGCCGGTCTCATGAAGGTCATAGGGGAGATCCTCTTGTTAGGCCGGTTTGAACTAGGTGATGGCTCTCGACTGCGATTTGGGAGGATACGTGGATAAGTCCATGTCCTTTGAAATTGCTCTTTTCTACACTTTTTATATTGTTAGGAGGAAAGGAGCATTTGTGAGAGTGGTGTCGCCTATGACACCGTTAAATGTGGCTTTTAGGAGAATTACGTTTTAGATGTTGCCATGGGAAACTTTACCTACTTCCTTTTTATCAAAACTTTGTTTTTGAAACTGCGTGGACCTTTGTACTTGTGCTTGTGCTTGTAGTAAGGAACAGCTATATGTATTAATGATGCAAAGGCTGAGATATTAATATATTTCCTTTTCTAAAAAAAAGTTGGCTTTACATCATTTTCCATCACAAATTAAAAAATTGTAATTAAAAGAGACAAACATATCTTACCCTCTCATTACTCATCCCAGGATCTTGATTATTGTATTCAAACATAAGACACGGCATAGCCCACGAACCCTACAAAGAAAAGAATAATTGAATCAGACAGTGGGCACGCAGTTCCAATGAATAAAATGGGTAGCTTAAGAGCAGAGAAAATACGTGTGGTAACATGTACAGTACTCCATACCTCAGCATAGTGTTCCTGCCCGCTGCAGATTTGGGAGCAGCGTATGTACATCCGAAAAAGATCCTCAACCTGAAGTAATAGAAGGTAATTTATATAACACTCATGAATCGTCATATACTCCCTCCGTTCCAAAAAGATTGATGTTTTTTTACTTTTAGACATCTTATTTGGTCATTCATCATATTCAAAAATTTTATATAAATTATAAATAAATAAACTATTATTAAAATCATCTCTAATGATAAAATAAGTCATAACAAAATATATGATATTTATAAAAAATTTGAATAAGACAAATGGTCAAACATGATGTAAAGTAAAAAAGACATTCTTTTTGGAAGAAATCGCGGCAAAGTTTTTGCCGTCCTTTCTAAAAAAACTCTTTTTGGAACAGAGGGCCGGGAGTATATGGACTATTAGGAAATAAGTCAGGATTTCAATCAAATTAACCTTGCAATCATGGAGCAACGATTCTGAATATGAGCCAAACAACACGTTTTTAATGTCCTGTAGTGAAACATAAAAAAAATACGGTGGTACATGCATGTTAAGCATTATTCATGGGTAAATTTGCATAGAGCATAATACTAATAAAGAGTTGTTGTTAGGTCCCTAGGCCACGACACTCGTTGCTTTAGCTCCTGTGGTATCACACTACGTGAAAAAAGCACTGTAAGAGCGCTTGGCCATTTCTAGTGGCTGGCGCGGGGAGGCTGGCGGCCAGATCACTAGCCGCCCCTGCTAATGCACTGTAGGGGCGGCTGGTGATCCAGCCGCCCTTACTACAGGCCACTGTAAGGGCCGCCCTTACTACAGGCCACTGTAAGGGCGGCTGGATCACCTACAGTGAGTTTTAACAAAATTAGTTAAAACGAGGCACCGAATTATCTCAAATGAAAAACTTTTGAATACAAGATAGTTTTATCTCATCAAGATACATATTTCATACATAGAAAATTTTTGCATTTGGAAAAGTTTTAGTAAACTCTTCTCACGGGGTTTGAAAATCCAGGCGAGACTTGGTCAACCCTAGTAAAACGAGGTACCAAATGACCTCAAATGAAAAACTTTTGAATACAAGATAGTTTTGTGTCATCAAGATACATATTTCATACATAGAACACTTTTGCATTTGGAAAAGTTTTAGTAAACTCTTCTCACGGGGTTTGAAACTCCGGGCGAGACTTGGTCAACCCTAGTCAAACGAGGTACCAAATGACCTCAAATGAAAAACTTTTGAATACAAGATAGTTTTGTCTCATCAAGATACATATTTCATACATAGAATACTTTTGCATTTGGAAAAGTTTTAGTAAACTCTTCTCACGGGGTTTGAAAATCCAGGGCGAGACTTGGTCAACTCTAGTCAAACGAGGTACCAAATGACCTCAAATGAAAAACTTTTGAATACACGATAGTTTTGTCTCATCAAGATACATATTTTATAGATAGACCATTTTTGCATTTGAGGAAGTGTTGGTAAACTCTAGTCATAAATTCTTGAATCCCACACAGACTTAATGAACTTCATGCGGGACGAGTGGATTTAGAACTACACTTTCGCAACGCTTCGTCGAATGCAAAAATGACCTTTATATGAATTGTTCGTCTTGACGAGTGGATAAAACTTGACATTCATGACTTTTCGAGGTGGGCCCGCCTAGGGGGTCGAAAACCCGCGTCTAGCCGCGAAAAACTGAAGTTTCAAAGTTTGAGTTGTCCAAACAATCCCAGATGAAAAGGTGACCATTGGAGAAAATATGTATCTTGATGAGTGGATCAAACTTGCTGTTCATCAATTTTGCATCTGAGGCCATCTATGGTCCGGTCAACGTGTATTTTTCGAAAAAACAGAGATTTGACTTGGTCAACCTAGATCAAACGAGGCCCCGAATGACCTCAAATGAAAAAATTTTGAATAAAAGATAGTTACATCTCATCAAGATACTCATTCTATACATAGAACACTTTTATATTTGGAAAAGTTTTAGTAAACTCTTGTCACGGGGTTTGAAAATCCAAGGCGAGACATGGTCAACCCTAGTCAAACGAGGTACCAAATGACCTCAAATGAAAAAGTTTTGAATACAAGATAGTTTTATCTCATCAAGATACATATTTCATAGATAGAACATTTTTTTATTTGAGGAAGTGTTGGTATACTCTAGTCACAAATTCTTAAATCCCCACACAGACTTAATGAAACTTCATGCGGGACGAGTGGATTTAGAACTACACTTTCGCAACGCTTCGTCGAATGCAAAAATGACCTTTGTATGAATTGTTCGTCTTGACGATTGGATCAAACCTGATGTTCATGACTTTTCGAGGTGGGCCCGTCTAGGGGTCGAAAACCCGCGTCTAGCCACAAAAAACGAAGTCTCAAAGTTTGATTGGTCCAAACAATCTCGAGATGAAAAGGTGACCATTGGAGAAAATATGTATCTTGATGAGTGGATCAAACTTGATGTTCATCACTTTCGCATCCGAGGCCATCTAGGATTTCAAAACCACATTCAAAGTGTCTTTTTTAAAAAATCTAAGATATAGATTTGGTTTTTTTAATTATATAAATATATTTTTATATAAATAGATTTGGTTTTTTTAATTTTTAAAAATTAACTGTGAATTTATTTTCTGAAAATATGAAATAATTTAAAAATTATTATATTTTGAATTTTGAATATATATAAAAACCTATTTTTTAAAAACAATAATTGACTTTATATTTAAAAAAAATTAGTAGGGGCACCACAGTCCGGACCAAACCAGCTCGCTGGCCCAATTGCCGGCCCACCAGGCCCAACTTTCCAGGTCATATATGTGTGCCGGCAAACCCTAGTCCCCAACCGGCCATCTACCCCCTGCCAGCCGCCGCTCGATCCCTTCCCTTTGCTCCAGATCTATCTCCGGCCATGGACGACGATGACGGCTCGCCGTCCCGGTCGCCGTCGCGCTCGCCGTCCCTGTCCCCATCGCGCTCCCCATCCCTGCTCCCGGTCGCCGACCCCGTCACGGTGGCCGCCGCGCCGCCCGGCCACCACGTCGCCATCGCCATCCCGCTCCGCAAGCCCTCCACCTCCTCGGGCGGCGGCGGGCGCGAGGACGCGTGGAGCCCCGGGGGCGCCACGTCCACGCTCATCGACGCGTGGGGGAGCGGTTCGTGGCGCCGGGCGGAGGTGGCCGAGGGCGGCAGGGCAGCGCCCCTCTCCAATGACCGACGGCGGCGCGGCAGCCGTCCCCGGGCAACGACGGCGGCGCGTCCTCCACGAGGCGAGCGAGACGAGATCCATTCCCAGCTGCAGCTGCTGCGCCTCGACTCGGAGCCCGCCGAACCCTAGCCAGTAGCAGCCATGGCGCGGTGCCTCGCGCTCGTCGCGGCCCTCTTCCTCCTCGTCGGCCTCGCCGGCGCCGGCGCCGCGGCCGACGCGCCCTTCGTCGTCGCGCACAAGAAGGTCTCGCTCTCCTGCCCCAAGCCGGGCGTCGAGCGCGTCGCCGTCTCCCTCGACCTCTACAACCAGGGATCCGCGTGAGTACAGCTGCTCCCCCGACCTCCGATCCGGTTTGTCGCTTTGTAGTAGTTCCTGCCGATCTGGTTTGTTGCTTGCAGTAGTTTCGCTTTGCTCCTGCGATCTGATCTGACTCGGGCATGCCTTCCTTTTCTGGGTTGTTTGAACGTGCCTTTACTTACTTGGATCTGCGTCATGCGGTGAGCGAGTGATGCAAGGTTTCCTTCTTAAACCTTATTAGGTGGAGGATTTATGCATATTCAGCTGCTTTAGCTAGCCATTATGTGATTTTGTAAGCTTCCTGAACCTGCCACTGAATTATTTCAACATATTTAGTAATGCATTGACAATATCTGCATAAGTTAAGTACCTTTTTCTGTTTGTTTTGTCGATGAAGTGAGCAAAAAACAATGGTATGGTGTGTTATGTGTGGCCATGTTGCATGAGTGAAGAAGCATGTATTTCTTTCTGTTTTTCACCTGAAAAGGAAAATAATTCCGTATGTGGAATCTCCAGTAACCAGACTGTTACTTCTGAATCTGCATTTCAGCACCATGTTGATGTCAAGTACTAGCACTGATGGTTGTTTTCTTTTTTATATGTGCAGAAAGCACTTGCAGGTCTGAGAAGAATCAATTTAGATGGGTTGCGATGACGCGTATTTGATGCTAAGGGTCAGGTTAGGATTATTTTTTCTACTTTGATGCATTACATCAGTTTTAGTAAAATCATGTTCTGCTAAATGACACTCTAATCAACAGGCTATTTCATTTATGTAGGTCCTGCAACTACAAGGCATGTAACAACAACTTTGATTAACTTGGTGGTGTGCCCCTTTGCTGATGACAAGGTACATGATCAATGTTGTGCTGCTAGTGTATCTTGATGCATCAAATTACATGCCGCTTTGAACAATCTTGCTATTACTCCATGTCGCTCTGCTGATAACATTTTGTTTGGAATAGGAAGAAGAAACTACATAGCAAGAGAACCAGCTGTCTCAGATTTTGGTAACCTGCAGGGCTAATATTGCTGAAACTACACCAGCAGGACAATCTGCAATGCCTGTTAAGGTAGCTGTTATCCTGTAAATGTTTCCAGTGCTCATAGTTTATTTATTAGCTTAAATCCTTTGTATGATCCAAAGCTACTAGCATGTGCTACTATTTCATGGCTTATTGACATTTATTCTTCATTTTCAGGTATAGCTTACACCTTGGACATGTACAACTGTGGAAAATATGCTTTTGTAAGTATTGAATCCTAAAATGGTTCCTACATTTGCCATGCCTTCTTGCATCATTTTAGAACCATTAGTGCTTTGAGATCTCAGATTGTTTGCATGTTGACAGGAACTACAGCTCACTCCCAACAATAATGTGTAAGAACATCATAGTACCTTGCCAATATATTGTAGTGCTCTATATGGTCACTCTTATAATCTAGAGACATGTATTAATGCCTGCTTATGAATTTAGAGACTTTGGGGAACTTTTTGAACTATTAGCTTGTTATATGGTGGACTTGTGTATTTGAATGTGTTTATCTCAGATCTGAATTATATATATGTTGTGCTGGCTGCTCCATTTGATTATTGTAATTTTTATTTTTTTATGCTTAAAATTCACAGTAGGGGCGGCTCTAGATTGAGCCGCCCTTACAACAACTAACTATAGGGGCGGCTGGAACACCGGCTGCCCTTACAGTGGATGCATCAGTAAGGGCGGCTGGTGTTCCAGCCGCCCTTACAGTGAACACCAGCACTGTAAGGGCGGCTGGTGTTGAACCGCCCTTACAGTGGGCGGCCACTATAAGATCGGGGGCGTATGGGCGGCTACAGTAACCGCCCCTACAGTGCTACAGTAGCCGCCCCTATAGTGCCGTGGGAGGCCAGGACATCGTGCAGCATCTTAGATGGAAACATATATACTACCCCCATGCATATATACAAAGTGTAAACAAGGAAAGATCAACGGGTACGATGTTGTAGGCACCAAACGACAAACACTCTTTATGTCCTGGATGGAGACCATTTTCCCATTATTGTAATATTCTACACCATTTTGTATATAAAACCATGGAATACTTGGAGTAAAAGAAATATTTATGGCAAAAACACAATTGAAATGGAATGAACAAAATTTGAGCAAACCTGAATCATCTGGTTGATACCATCTGAAGGTAAATAGAGAATAGATAGCTCCTCCTCTAGCGCGACAAACTCACGAACCTAGTTCAAGTGGCAGCATCATTTAAAAAACAACATGCATAAATGCATATACGAGAACCTAGATAAATGTACGTGATCTCAAAGCAAGGCACAGTACCTTCGTCATGTAGTCTTCTAGACAAAGATTCGGACGGATGAGGCTCTTAGCCTTCTCAGAGTAGTCATCTTTAGTACTATTAATCAAAGGATTTACAATGTCACCCGTAAAACAATGTGGCTTCATGTGCCTTAGTATGCCTAAGACTTCTCCCAGCAATGGCATCATAACTTTTCCGTCGTCAATAATTTTTCCTTGCTTGCGCTGTTTCCTTAGCTGTTTTGAGAAAAAAATATCTCATGAATGACATAAAACCATTGAATATGAACTGACAGAGATGCAAAAACACTCACCAGAGCTATCAATTTATCTGTTGCCTTTCCTTTGACTTCTTGGTACATCTGTTACCATGCATTGAGTTAAACTGATAAGGACATTCATCAAGATTTAAAAGCATGCAAATACTAACACCTAGGCCCTACCTCAAACAAATCTTACTTAGCCCTTGATATTTTTAGAAAAAGATAAAATATAGTTAATAATTAAATTAACACGTATGCTAGAATTCAGTTGCCTATAACCTGTCAGGCCTTGCTGTGCCTGCTTACTTAACGTACGTTTGCCACGGGGCTGAGGATTTCAGGAACATGAATGAGGCGTCGCTGTCGGCTTTCCGATCTACTCCCTCACTGTGTGGCAGTTCGCCGTGGATACTAGCTACATCGCACGCCCCTTGCTTGATAGCACGTGGTTGAGGTCTCGAAGAGAAACCTTTTTTTCACAATTGGGCATATAGACCCGTTTTTCATTAAGAGAAATAAGAGGTCATATGACCTAGTTCACAAGATGCATGACACACAGCGGTGGTGAGGCGCGATCGAAGAGAAACCTTTGCGCGTGGACAGATTCATTTGGATGAATGTGTTAGAAGTCTCTGGCGCTGGCAGTGGCACCGGATAGAAGAGAGGACAAGCAGGCCGGGGTGAGTGAGAGGAAACAGGTTCAGTCGGTTAGTTCCAGCTTTTGTAGGACACAAGGGATTTTGACGAAAAGATGATAATCTAGTCTAGTGTCTAGATGTTGAATTAGCATTTATCGTTCCTATATAATATAATCCAAGGCCATGCATGTGAACAGATTGAATGCATCTTGATGTAGATGTCTTTCTGTTGATAAAAGTTTCCATTATATACCAAATATCCTCCTCGTAGTTGGCAGATTTATAATAGGTTCATTATTTGCTTACCTCTTCGTCTTCTGTACGAAGACTTCCAGACTGGTCCTTCGAAATATTTTTACGGATGTTATAAAAGAATTGAGCACTACAAGAGACACTTTCCTCCAATGCCTGTGTAGGTTATAGTTGTGAGCACACATCATTGTGTAATTCCTAAAAAAAATAATACATGTTTGCGTATCTGATCATCATACCTTGAAGAATTTTGTTAGTCCATCGAAGTATTCCATTTCATGAAGTCTGATGAATTCCCACAAAAGATCCTAAGCAATAAACAAAAGTAATGTAACATAACTCACAGTAGAAGCAAAGTTACGATCAAGGTCCTGCGTGCCAACTATTCCCTTCCTTGGCTTAAAATATCATTTCACTTCGCAACAAGGAAAACCAATCGAAAAGTTTATGTAATGACTGAAAAGTAAAGAATACTTAGCATAAAATCAAGTGCAAAGAAATAGAACCATCATCCACCGTTATGCACACTTTAGAAAACAATGTACCAAAGGAGTGCAGGAAAATAAGAACTGTGTGGATTAACATTACTTAGCGATGCTACTTTATGCAGACCAATGTACGTAGCAACCTAACTTTTGTGGAAATAATATTAATGTGGAATGTTATTTTGAATCAACATGATATTGCTGCTGATTTTTCCTATATTACTATATATACACAAATGGAAGTCCTAAATAATCACAACTAAAAGGGAACATAAATAGTACAACTGTTAGAGAGTAAATTCTGCACCTTCTTATTAATAGTGGAATCTTTGGCTTGGTGGTGCGGATTTTCAACCTCATTCCAAAGATGCTGCGCAGACAAGAATAACTGATCAGGGTGTGTTGGCAGAAATGAAATGGGTGAGATCATTTGTAATACCCTGGCTAGCCCATTACTATTCTAACTATGGCGTCCTGCCTTCTTTCTTTGTTATGTCTGTATATAGTCGTTGTGGCCCATCCGGCTTATAATAATTATCCTTTAAAGCGAAGACCAAAGTGAGAGATGTGCTATGTGTACATCATGAGCTTGTTCCATTCCATGTGTGGGCTTTGACCATAAGCAGTTCTTCGATGTAGGGTGTTACAATGTTTATGCATGCAGGTTCATATATTCCAGCCGTGTGCAGAGAGCCGGGTATAATATAAGCAGATATTTGATGTGATGTATTACATTATTTAATGTGTTCCATGGGGAATTGATCATGCATTATTACCTGGCTAAACCTGTCTTCAAGTTTGCTAAACACCTTTTTAATTTCCTTACGATTACCTCTGCTTTCAAAAAATCTGTACGTCTTAGAGAGATCTTCAGCCTGTAGCAATTAATAGATGGATCGGGTTTGTAGCAAACATTACTAAGGTACTTGAATCGTTGTATGCATTATGTATTTTATAGCTAGGTAATAAGACGCGCGCTTCCATCAAACCTTGCGATCACGGAGTAAGTGAAAGAGCACATCCTCCAGCACTTGCTTTGGGTATTTTTGAGTAAATAATAAATATTGTATTTCCTGTAAAAAACCAAAAATATAAATGCCAAGTATGCACGTAATAATATATGAAATACCTGCACTAGAAAATATTTTGTTAAGCACTAAATGAAATACTATTGACTCGGAAAGTCAAGTTTCAATAAACCTTGAATGACTGCAGCAGTTGGTGACGAATTAAGTTCGGCTCGTACCTCAAATACTCGTCAGCCTAAATAGAAGAGCAACATATATATATCCATTAACGACACGATGCATAGATTAATAAATACTTACGAGAAAATGACCTTTAATATTCACCTTAGTTATGTAATCTGTATAAGACTTCCATTTTTGAGACTCCTCACAGAAATGTTTTGTAACCTTAAGCAATATATATTCAAAGTCGTCTTCAAAGCCACTATCGATGATGACGCACAATCCGATTAGATCAATTGTATCCAGGACTTCGTTTTTTTTAAGAAAGGTATGAATCTCCCCCTTCAATGGCACTATCTGTTGAAATAATGAATTGCAATAATCTGTTAATTATGTGCTGCTAACGACCCACATTCAACGATCGAGAACCCATACAGGGATCTAAACACTCACCGTAGCTGTCAATGCAGATTTGATCTTTCCTTTGATTTCCTCCTCATATATCTGATACGTACCATTATAAATGGTAGAATAAGGTCAGGGAAAATTGTGAAAGAACATAACAGAAGCTCGAAATCAAGGTAATAATAATGTTCTTTTACCAACTGGCGGAAGCTTTCTATCGCAACTGCTTGAAGTGGATAAAGGTTTTTCCTAGCAATGAAGTAGTGCAGGGGACTGAAGCAGCTTGCGAGCCTAGTAGCGAATTGTTTATACTCGGAACACCTTTGCGCTAGCTCTTGCAAGGTAAACTCATTGCCTAACGAAGGTAATACCTGCAGTAAAGATAAAATGGAGTGATCAACAGTCCTCAATTGAGCAAAGATTTTTTTTTTTTTTTTTTTTTTTTTTTTTTTTTTTTTTTTTTTTTTTGAGAAACAGGGAGGAGCCAGGGGCTCCTACTGTAAATTTATTAAAGAAACAAAAGTACAATTACGAACCAGAGCACAACGGCCAGGCCACTACTCTGAACAAACCAGAGCAATGAATTGTATATATACTCCAATACAAGCATGGACTAGTTTAGTCATTTTATATTAGTGGGAGGTCTCCTTTCTTATCTTTCTATATATCGCACGACCAAACGCCGCAGGGTCCATGTGGGGAGGGCTTCCCGCCGCGATCACAGCCGCTCCTGCCATTACAAGTTTACGGGGAGGGCCTCGATGTCGCCTTCAGCCTACAGGGGGCTCAATTGCGCCGGCTGCCTATACGGAGATCCCCGTCGGCCGTCTCCAGAAGGTCGCCACCGATCATCTGTATGTCCTATCGCTCACTCGCCATCACAAGCTTGCACAGCGATCACCGTCAACTGTAGGAGCTCTTCATCGACCGTCTGCAGGGGCCTGCAGCTCAATAGCTTGGCCGGTAATAAGGGCTAGACTACCATCTGCTGTCGGCTCCTTACCTGTATGCTGCCTACACTTCTTCTGCAGTTCTGCCATGCCAGAAATCCTAAGACGATGTCAAAGTATTATTATAACTTTTAAAGTTAATTTAGAACTAGTTTGTAGCCCATAATTTAAGAGCCTGTTTGGTACGACTCCTCCTTAAGTGCTCCTTCTATCACTTGAGGACACACTTTTTTTGTTTGGCTTCGGCTCCTCTTCTGTTCATAAAAAAGAAAGATTCTTCCTCCTAAAGTGTTTGGTAGGACTCCTCACATAAGCTCGACGAAGCTGGAGCTGAAGCCGTGGCCAACAGACCCTATTGTCTCTGTCTCCTATTTTTTTCAAACACCAAAAAATTTCTCTCACAATATAGGGCATAGTTTAACTCGCTCTATCCTCTTGAATAACAAGTCATGAGTCATGACTATAAGATCATGACCACGTATATGAAATTACACCAAATATGGATTCAATAGCACCAATTTTTTTCTAATGAAAGGATGTGCACATTGTTTCGAAAATTATTAGGTAATGATCATGGAGTTTAAATCCTAGATTCGATACAAATACTAATCAAGGGGGTCTGCAGTTCTTTTAAAATGTCAGAAAAATCCTAGATTCGATACAAATACTAACCAAGATATTTGCATGGGAAATCAATAATTTCACACGGCAAGCTATCTTGCAGCACCATAATATCTGTATCTGAGCATTGGATGGGATAAGCATTGCTTTTCTGTAAATTTGTTTTAAGACCAGATGCTTCACCAAAAAGTTGCAGAATGTCCAGGATCAAATTGATGTCACTAGAAGTGGGTCGAAGGAATAGGACAACATCATCCGCGTACAGAGAAATCTGATGAGACAAAGTCCGAGTTGCAAGGGGCTGCAGAAGTCCCTCGGTCGAGGCCTTTGACACCATATGAGCATGTACATCCATCACCAATATAAAGAGCATGGGAGATAACGGATCACCTTGTTGTAGTCCTCACCTGTGAGAAATTACCTCACCGGGGACGCCATTTAGTATCACTTGAGTTGATGAAGATGCTAGAAGTCCACAGATTATGTCACACCAAATAACACCAAAACCCATCTTCCTCATGACTTCGAGGAATGGCCAGGACACCGAATCAAAAGCTTTCATGATATCCAGCTTAAGGAGAATCCGGGGCTGTTTCTGCTGGTGGAGAATCCTGGCCGTCTGTTGGACAAGCAAGAAGTTGTCCTGGATGAATCTCTTTTTTATGAAGGCACTTTGGCTAGTCGAGACCGTCGATCGAGATGAGAAGCCAGGGGTGGAGTTCTTATGTTTTAAGTAGTAATAAAACACTACCACTTGCCTACCACATGAGGATCGTCACTAGAAGGCATTGGTAGGAAAAGTTCATACTATATTTTTTTTATGAATATAGAGGGGTTGCCCAACTGAACTTTTATTAAATAAACATTGTAACAAAACAAATACAAAGAACCAAGCTCTGGGCTCAAGATACTAAATAATGTTGAATGCTAAAACGCTAGGAGAACCCCACATCACTACGGGCATCTCCAATCGTTTTCAAATAGCTAGCTAGGAGAAAATCTATTGGTTGTCAATGCCAATTTGCAAATACTATAGTAGAGAGTTCTGTGAGAGAGAGATTTCTAGGAGATCGTGTTAGACTAGTTATTTAAGAATCGCTAGCTATTTGGGAGTTGCTGGCTATTTGATCTCTCTCCTTGATAGGCAATGGAAATGTTACGTTTTTATTATTTTTATGTCTCATCTAGCTAGCTATTTTGCAACTTACCATTGATAGCCAATAGAATTTCTCCTCGCTAGCTATTTGAGGACCATTGGAGACGCCCTATGAGACATTGCAGATTCTAGTTGTGCTTAAAACTTGAATGTTGGACCAACAATGATTGTCGAAGTTAAGCCCATTTAAAATGTTTTGGATGGGACCTGCAGTACATAGGAACGCTAGCTCTACACGTAATCATATTTAGATTTATATGAAATGATCAGATGCGATCGATATACAAAGCAGAACCCACAGAAATGTACGGGTCGTCAAGCTACAACAATAATTCAACCTTGGAAAGGGACTGGATCAAGCTAGATGTCGATAGCCATGAGGTGCATATTAACGGAATCTCACCTCGGACTTGAGGGGCCTCTCGATTAGCTCCCGAAACAAATAATAGAGCTGCGCCGAGTTGTGGTCGTACGGCTTCTCCCATACCTTGTTGTAAACCATCCTGCGCAGGCGACCATGCAAAACTCCGGATCAGATCAGAATGGATCAAATTGAATCAAGCAAGTGGAGATGGCGAAATCCTAGAGGCAGGTTAGCAGATCTTCTTTAATTACCTTTTCTTAGGAGAGGTTTCTGAAGTATTATTGGCACAATGACCGTGTAGAATCTCTTTAATGCCCTGAAGATCCTAATGCAAAAGCGAAAAAGACCTTACAGTTGTCCATCAAGCATCAAAACATAACCCAAAAACCTCAGAAGAGCACACAGAGCAAAGAAAAATGATTAGCAACCTAACCCTTACTAACATCACTAAGAGTAGTATTTGTCCTTTAATACCAACAAGGAATGGCCTATCAATGTCTATCTGAGTTAAAGAGCACACAATTGAACCAATGAAAGATTCGTATATAAAACCAGTCAAGACGCTGATAAGCTTTACAACGAGTCACGCAGTCACACTAACCTCTGAATTTCCACCAAACCATCTCCCCATATTTCCAATCTGTTTGCTTAAAAAATGACAGACGATCCATATGGAGTAGTAAATGGGTCTGGTGGCGTACGCATATATCCAATTTGTTTGCTTAAAAAATGACCAGCGATCCACGGAGTAGGTGTTGATGGGTCTGGTGGCGTTCTGGCCTGCGCCCGTTCCTGCAGCACCCCTGCACACCGCGTACGTACGCGCGCGCTGGAGGACAACAGTGTGGCTGCGTCAGCTGCAGGCTCTTGCTGTGCAGGTCCTGGGTACGTCATCTACAAGTATACTCCATCCGTCCCAAAATAAGTGTCGTTCTCGCTTCCCGATAAATAACTGTCGGCAATTATTTATTAAAATATATTAATATTTATGTTAAGTAATTAGTATCATCGGAAATATCTTTAAATCTAGTTTTTTAACAAAATTATTTAGAGATATAAATATTGCACACATTTTCTATAAATCGAGTCAAACTTGTGGCACGAAAACCCAAAACGACACTTATTTTGAGACGGAGGGAGTATATGTACATGGCCGACACTAGGGCCTTGCTCCTGATGCCCATCCCATGGCCCCATTGACCAACCAAAAACGGCAAGAGCATGAAGAAGACTTTTAGATGATTTTTCTAGTGATAAAATAATCCAAAATTTATATTTGGAACATCTCTTTTTGGAATCTAAAGATCAAAAGGAAGAGGGAAAAAAACAACACCCAATCCTACTTTTTTTTAGAATTACACGGTATAACGCAGACACCCACGACACGCACGGCCTAGACAGTCCCAAGCCGGCCTCCCCATTGAGTTGTTGAGGTCCCTTCTACACCCTCTGGCTGGACCAAACAAACCAGGTTGTCCAGTTTGAAACCCAGCTAGGCCGGTCCTGCTGCCCGTCCTGCTAGGTCGATGAAACTGGCCTGGTCGGTTTGGGATCTAGTCTGCTGCTGTTGCTTGGCCAGCCGGCCTATATAAACCTCGACAAAACTAAACTAGCTGATTTGGAACCTAACCGGGCCAGTTATCCCTGTTTGATCCAATCCTGAATTGATTACTTAATAAATTGGTTCTTGATGTGTTTTCGCATAGAAAACTTAGAAATCGTGATTTATACTTGTTTTTATTGGGATGAGACCACCCTCTCTAAAGATCTAGCAACAGCCTAACCATTCGAGAGACAATCCTGTCATGATCTATCAGGTACAGTTTGTTTCTCGTTTTGTTAACCTTGGGGGATATTTTTTTTTTTCAAAACCCTTACCTTGCTACACTTCAAGTTAGGCATGCAGCAGAGTTTGGATCATGTCTTAAGAGCCTAACTTAATAAACCTGAAGCCACAGCTATATAAAGTTAAGCAAGAAAACAGAGTGTATAACATGTGGTTTATGTTGCCAACAAAAAGTGTAACAAGCCTAGTTATTGGAATGAACCAAACATGTGCCTAAGAAACGATGCCATTTCTAAGTTGAATAAGGTGTGAGCCAAACACCCTCCAAATTTTGTCGGCACAAAAACTTGCGCAAGGTTACTTGTAACAAAGTTAGGGTATGGTTCGTTGCCATATTCTCAGATTATAAAAGCTTTGACTCTTCCAGGGTGACATTTGGTTTACTTGATGTTGTGCCTTGCTACCATCCCCACATATGTTTTTATCAACTTTGCCTAAGTTGGGGTTCTAGATATGGTCTAGAGTCTAGACACCTTGACAAGGAAACAAAGTATGCAGCACTCAACTAGGTTTTCTCTACATTTGCTGAACATGATTATCAGAAGCATGAGATACATGCCAATTAGTTTTTTTAATATCAGGAGCTATGTATCATTAGATTCATTAGTTCACGAACTTTGTACGTTTCATTCATCTATAACGTTTCAGATTAATTTGTTTGCTGCTCAGTTCATATACTAGTTGACAAAGCAATCATTGGATCTTAACTACTATTTGCAGTACATTTTGCAATGAAGAGAGTATGCCATATTTTTTGTTGTTGATGCTTAATACCCTAACATGCTACAAAATCCACTAAAAATCTGTCATTAGACCAAGAAGAAAAAATGTGCAAAGCTTGTTGTCTTGCTGAACCTGGAGTAGATCGTATAGGTACACTACTAGCCCGTAATTAAATGGAGCCAAATGACAAATGAGTGACTAAGACGATGGCAGTCGCAGTCCTGAGATATTACCCCAGACAAGTGCGCCCAGATTCTCCTCCGGAGGCGATAGCTACGTCATCCAAAATGTGCCCAGCCATCGGATCTCGAGATGGACGGCCAGGATTGCCTGAAGCGGCTTCTCCCGGAGAATCGGCTTCTCGAGCTTCTCCGGCTTCTCCAGCTTCTCGTCAGAAGCCGGAGAGTCAAATATATACTGAGCTTCAGCTTCTCCCACCTCCTCACGGTAAAAAAAAGGGGAAAAAATTCCTCTCCTCATCCTCTCGCTCTCTCCCGCGACCGACGGTGCCAGGAGGCGGAGCGGCGGGCGGCCCGGGCGCGCGACCGCGGGACGGCGCGCCCCCGCGTGCGGCCGGCCAGCGCGGCGGGCCCCGCGCGAGCGGAGCGGCGGGGCGGCGCGGGGACGCCAGCCCGGTCAGCCAACGCGGCGGCACGTCGGCGGCGGCGGCAAAGCGGTGCTTCGCCGGCGCTTGCTCAGCGGGGCGGACCAGCGCGGGTGGCCTGGCGACAGCGAAGCAGCGCGGGCGGCTCGGCAAGGCGGCCCGACGTGGCGGCGGCCGGGCGGCGCGCCATAGCGGCCTGTGCGGGCCGACCAGCACGACGCCGCAGGTGGGTGGTATGGCGGCGTCAGCGCAGGTGAGTTCCTCCCTTCTCCCTCCCATTCTCCATCTCCGCGCCCCCTCAAATCGCAGCTCCACCGTTAGGGTTAGGGTTAGGGTTAGGGTTATGGTTTAGGGTTCGCCGGCGGCGGCCGCCGCCCCCCGCCTCCTCCACTCCATCTCCTTCCCCTCCTCCCGAGGTGGCCGCGAGCGCGAGGCGACGGTGGTGGCTGCGGGCGGCGCACCGGCGTGCTCTGCTCCACGAAATCCTAGCGAGGCAGCCGCACTAGCTGTGGGTGGCGTGTAGGCGCGGGTGGGGCGCAGCGACCCCCTCCGTCACCTCCATCCTCCGTGCGAGATAATAAGTGCCTCATCCTGCTATCCGCGGACGGCGGCGGCGGTCCAGCTCGGTAGCACAGTCGGGCGCCTCACCCTCCTCTCCTCCGTCTCATGGCTCCTCCCCGAAATCCTTTGTCCCTCCATCTTCCGCTTTGCACGGGTGATTGGGCGCTGCTGCAGTGCCGTGAAATGCCTTATCCGAGTCCATCCATTATGGGTTAGGGTTTGGTTTGCTGTGCGTTTTTACATATATAATTCTGTTGCCTTCGCTTATCGTGGCCATATCCACGGTAGTAAATTTGTTTTGGTCTATTGGTTCTTGGTTTGGAAGATTGGATTTTGTCTAGCTGATTGTTTAATTTTGTCTCACCATCTTGTTCGCTCTTCACCCTGCGATGAAAATGGCATGATGTTCTTGAGCTTGTGATGAAAATGGCATATCCAATGTTGAAGGATATGATCTGATGTTCGTTTGCTTGTGAGGTACTAGGCATGGCCTCTTACTTATATTATGAAATTTCTGTTAGTAACCCATTTGTCGCCATGCCTTGAGGCTCGAGGTTCGCGAACAAATGATGGCTGCCAACTTACTTAGGCAAATCTTCTGTCTTGTGTACTTATGTTGCTTCATTATTCTTGCAACATATTCTTATATTAAAATTCAGTGTCCATACGTGTAAACCAAAGACTACTAAATTGATGATTGTTGGTTGAAGGAGTGCAACAGGATGGCTGTACTGCAGGACTGCTCAAGTTTTTCAGCATCACTCAGGTGAATGAAGAGCATGGCTTTCGCCTTACACCAGTTGTTAATCGTCTTTTGGTGCATCAGTGTAAGCCTACTTGCTACATGCTTCAAAGAATGTACTGCCATATTGGTTGGTGCATTGTTGTGCTGCCATACTGATTGGCGCATTCTTTCAATTAAATGTAGGGCCTCTACAAATATATAAGCTTCTATATTGACTGGTGCATTATTGTGTCAATTATTTCTATATGAGCTTCTATAAGTTTTAAAATTTGTGGCCCATCCATCTAAGGTTTCGTGATCTATGCAGATTATAGAAGCTTCCATAGGACCTTCTGTAACAAACTTTTAATATATGTAGTTTCATGCTTTAGTCCTGACTTCACTGCTATTTTTGCCATGCACTTATTCTCAATTCCTCTAATCCACACATCTAAGAATTTGGATACATGTTCCCTGCAGCTCTGAGTGTTAATTCTTTTGTTTTGGATTTATAACACTACTGTTCTTTGCTTCCTGATCCATGTGTGCCTGCAGCAAACCCTTTGTTATAAATAAATTAGTTGCAGATGTGGGCGTGTTTACGAAAAAAGACAAACTCAACCTCTTAGTTTCAGTAGGTAAAAGGTTTGATGCATCTGAAACATCTTTGTTATGTCCTGTGCATTCCATGTTTTCTTTTGTAGTTGTTGGTCTTCAATCTTCATATATAGAGTAATAGAACTGCCTTGTATAAAATCCCGACTTAACATGTTAAAGTTTCAGTTCTTTGTATGAAATAAAGTAGTGCTTAGATCCATCTTTGTATGAAATAAAGTAGTGCTTAGATCCATTTTTTCAAACAGCTATAAATGTGCTATCCAAACATGGAAGCCATGATTTTTTAACAGCATATTTTGCCTACAATGAGAAATAATGTATACTGCTTTTTTGTAAGTAGCTAACGGTCCATGATACCTGGCCATATTAAACAAAATCTAAACCTTCCCTCCTTTCATGTTGATTTCCTACCTATACCTACTTACTAAACTTTACATGTTTTCTTTACCAATAGGCAAGTGTTGTTGCTACATATAACATTGATGGTTCTACTCTTTAAGGTCAGCTTTATCCCTAACCCCTCTCTCCCTTCGAACTCTGTTAATAGCAATACTAATTTTTAGTGTCCTCATGCTAAATACTACATAGTGCTAGACTTTTTAAAACATAAAATGGAGATGACAGTGGGGTCATTACATTAAAAAAAGGAAGTAAGATGAGATTATATTTATCGCCGTGTATTTCCTCTTTACAGCTTTGTGCTTTATTTCCCCCCACCTTTACTACGCTGTAGTTTTATCTATGATTTCAGATTATCATGTATGGCCTTACTTCATATCTTACACTCTATTGGCAAATATATATCGGCCTATGCTCATTTGGCTGTGTTTGCCACCCTTCTCTAAAATCCTTTTTCTACTAGCATATGCCATGCCATTGAACTTGATCTTCTCTATATAGCGCTCCGCATTTTTTTTAGCATGCGTACTGCCTTTGCGGAGCCTAAAAGAAACTGTAAATAAGGCCTAAATTTTATAAATTTTCAGGTGGAGTTTTCTGAACAATAGATATTACACCAGTTGGAAAGCATACATCAAAATTTTAAATGTTCAGCGGCTGCAAGGATTAAATGCATTATCAGGTTCCTCGCAATTAACTTAACTTTTATCATGCCCAAAGTAAAATAGAAATTATTACAATGTGGCTTCAGGTTTATGCATCAGTACTACAGTGCATTGAGACATTGAAGAAGCCTTCAGCTTGTATATGATTCCTGTCATTAGTCTGTTTCAAAATAGAAAAGTTAGATGAGATAAAAGTTGACTTTTTCATGTTGCTTCTAAATTTTTCTTGCCTTGATGGCGTCCTAACATGAACCTGTCCTTGAGGACATGGATCCAATTTTCACTTCTAGACTTACAAGCCACACCTTCCATGATATCCACCTATCAACGGGCATATTACTGGACATATATCAGTTTACTAACACTCAAACAGTGGTCTTACTGAGTAGGATATGCAAAAATGTGTTCCTTTTTTTGGCGATTATTTTAAACCGTGGACAGTTTTCCTTTACTAATTTTGGATGCATCTAATTTCAGGTCAGGTCATTATGGTGTGTTCCAGCCAGTGCAACTAATGTAATTCCACAAATTTCAAAATTAACTGCGCAGCTTTCCTCAATTTGATTCCCTACAAAATCAGGCAACTCAAGCAGAGCATTACAGCAGGGGGGCCACATGTTGGTGCAATAGATTACAGCAACCAGTTTGGACACATGACTATATGCAGGTCAGTTACTGCATCTTCCTAAAAGTTTAGGCAACTGTTTTATACCAATGTTTCAGCCACCTGCCAGATTACCAACTGTATATATTATTTTGCTTACCACCTGCCACATGTCTAATATATTTTATCAACCATCCTAGGCACTCTTTAAATTGTCTTAGTTGTGTTGTAATAATGACTCCAACTACTTTGCTCTAAACCAAATATAGTCGCCATGTCCTATTATAATTATATTATATATCCACTATTCTCGCTGTAATCGTCCCTCGGGCGCGCTAAGGCGCACGCCCAACTACTAGTTATGTGCAAGTGGGGGGAGCCTCGCAGTCCTGAGATATTATGTGCAAGTGGGGGGAGCCTCCACTGCACCACTGGACCAATGGCCACCCAGTGGACCAATAAATAGCCAGGATGTGGTGGCCAGCATGTGAGGGGGTGATGCGTGTGTACTTTCACTGTGGCCTATCACTGGGGATCCGGGATGTGGGATCCTTCCGGGAAGTTTCCCGGAGGTCGCATTCACGCCCATCACTGCAACTGGCCCGCCCGTGAACATGTGCGATCTGGATTCTCTGCCTTTCTTCAGTAAAGTCACAGGTAACTTTAGGCATGTCTGATGCCATCAATTCTCGATCCGACGGCTGCTGGACATCTCAATTCACCACTACAAATCTGTCCAGTGCAAACGAGAAAGCAGCCCAACCGAGGCCTATTTATGTACGAAAAGGAACTCATTTTTAGCCTTGCTATTTGGTTTTGGCGGGGATGTGTGTCATTTTGCCGCCAATCGTGTTCTTGCGCACCGTCGCCGTCAGGTCGCACTCGCGGCGCGGCTAGGTCACGCTCACACCGCCGCCGTCAGGTCGCGCTCGCGCCGCCGTCGTCAGGTCGCTCGCGCCGCCGTCGCCAGCTTGCGCTCGCGCCGCAACTACGTAGCCCGCATAGCGCTCGCGCCGCCGCAATGCATCGATGTCCTCGTCCGAGATAGCAAGACGTACAGTCGACGTCCTTGTCCGAGATGCAACGCAATCGGCTGCAGCGGCACTCGTGGACTGAAGTTCGATCTTGCCGGTAAGCTGCGAGCTTGTGCTGAGCAACGTATTAGCTTCTTCTCTCTTCTCGATTTCACTTTTATTTGTTCACAAGCGAAAGTTCTGCTCATATGTGCTTATTATTTGTAGTATTCTTTCAGGCCTTAGCTTTTAATTAAAAATCCGATGGAACAACCCAACAAGTGAGTTCTGGATTACATTCAAATTTTTTTCTTTCGTTTACTTCTAGGTGTATAGCAATAAGCATTTTTTTTTTCTTACAGAGAGAATGCAACTCCAATTTGGGTACCTCGTATTGGTCAGAAATTTATGAACTTGGATGATGCTTGGCCTTTTTGGGTAGATTATGGAGGCCATGCTGGTTTTGAGGTCCGGAAGCGGTATGCAAATGAAAGTGGATCAGATAAAAAGGTAACATCATGTAGATATGTGTGTGCCAAGGAGGGTTGTCGAGCACGAGATAGGAGAGATCATCTAACAAAAAATCCTCGAGCTGAAACAAGAACAGGCTGTCCAGTTCGTATGGGTCTTATGTTAAATCGAGTGACAGGGGAATATGAAGTGCTTGATCTAATTCTTGAACACAATCATGTTCTTCACTTGCCACATACCTGCCATTTGATGACATCACAAAGGAAGATTTCAGAAGTGCAAGCTTTTGAAATTGAAGCCGCTGATGATTCTGGAATTAGGCCAAAAGCTGCACATGAGTTGGCTAGTAGCCATGCTTTGAAAGTTCTTGACTTGATGAACATCAAGTTACTGCCTGACCATTATGTGCTGAAGCGTTGGACAAGGGAAGCAAGGTATGGAACTATCCAAGATAACAATGGAAGGAGCATAATTGAGGACCCAAAGTTAGATGCCTTGCTAAACTACTACAGGACAAATTAAGTGCTTCTACACGTATCTTGTGTGATACATATAATGTCCAACCTAACAGTCAACAAGATGAAGAATTGCTTAGTGATGCACGCTTGAAGAAAAAAGAAGTTGAACCAAGGAGTTCAAAGCGGCACAGAAGTTGGCTTGACAAGACACGGAAGTACAAAAATAAAGCGCAAGATAATTCTAACGTATGTTGTTGAAAACTTGCAGTAGGGGTTGTAATTTACTACTACTTGCTAAACACAAGATTATATGTTTCATGCAGCTTGAAGTGGATGATGGTGATGTAGAAACACAAGAGTTACTGGAAAGTACTCATCAGGACCAGAATTCCTTTGCATTCACTACCTATGCAGATGTGATAATGGTACTTTCGATATTGCTCCTCTTATTTTTTTTGAAAAATACTATCAATAATTCCCTTCTCTTTTCTAACTATTTTTTTTTCCTTTTGTAGGGTCGTACTGAATTATCTAACCCAGCTGTTCAAGATCTTTTTTTAGATCTTTGATTTATTAGCTGCTATTAAATAGGAACATATTGTCTTTTGGGGTGATTGGAGAGCACCGTGTGCTCTTAAATGGAGATATTTTGCTACTTCTCTGGCTAATTGTAAATATTTATATGCTGTAGTGGATATTGTTGATGGAAGTTATCATGGAACTGTTAAAAATATTGAAGTGGATTCTATTTTATTTGTCCACTAAAATGACTGTATGCTGAAACTCTATAAACTTCATGACTTCTCTGCTCACGAAGTGGGCTTTACTTGGGCTACTTTCTTGTTTGGACTGGATAGATTTGCAGCGATGAATTGAGATGTCCGGCAGCCGTTGGATTGAGAATGGATGGCATCAGGCATGCCTAAAGTCACTTGTGACTTTACTGAAGAAAGGCAGAGAATCCAGATCGGAACACGTGAACCCGTTGGTCCATGAACGGAACGGAGGGACATGGACATCCCTCGTCTCCCCTCCGGCCATGTGAAACGGAATGTGCAGTGCTACGGACGTACGGCAACAGAAACGCTAAAAGTTTTGCACCCTTTTGGCTTCCCTTCCCCGTCCGTTCCGTAATGGGCCACGCTGATACAGTTGCTAATCCTAGCGATTGGACAGGATTGTAGCAAGTGAGCGAAGGCGTGGTGTCGCGATCTGGTTCTGGTGGTGTGCCTAATCTGCATCAGCAGCAGTAGTATGCGATCGCTTTTACATAATAGGAGAAGCAAATTGTTCATGGAGTCAATTTATTAAGGGAAATGGGAGTTGGAACGGTTTAGGTGGGGGCTTGAAAAGGATGTAGCATGAGAAAAGAAACGAAAAGGTAGAGATGCAGGGAGTAAAGTAGAGATCCTGTCCTGCCTCTTGACAGCAAGAAGGGACGAACACGCATAGGGACCGGAGGAAACCGGGGAGGAAGCTGCAAGCACAAGAGTGGTTCTTGGGCCGGCGGCAGGGAAGCCCCAATTCATCAGAAGGATGAGGATGAGGATGAATAGGAGGAGAAGGAGGAGGAGGCAGGGTACGGTAGAATACCTGTGTGGATCGCCGCTTGAGTTCGTTCTGCTGTCGCGTGGCGAGGTCGGCGACCATGCGGAAGCGGCGGTGCGGGTTCTTGACGACGGAGACGGCCTCGCGCCATCGCCTCAGGGCCTCCTCGGAGCGGTTCTTGGGCGGCAGGTCGAACTTCTCCTGCAGGTTCCTCTCCAGCCACTCCATCCCCGCCGGCCGGCACGCCCCCTTCCTCCCACCCACGGTCCCTACAGCACCGGATGGGGTTTTCCTTGCACAGCCACTGGCCACAGGAGGGAGGGAGGAAAGGAGAGGGAGAAGGAAGCAGGGCAGAGGCCACCCCTGCTACTGTCTAGTATTGGAGGCGATCGCGATGTCGTGGCGAGGACATCGTGATCGCCTGCCGAACATTGACCCCCCTGGGCGGGCCCACTTGTCTAGGTGGGGCCTGCCTACGCGGCTTGGTACCGCGTGCGTGCGTGTACGTGCGACTGCCACGGCAGGTGTTCACTCGCGATGCAAATGGGTTGGTATTGGGTCAACCAGTGCCTGACCCATCCAACCCGCTGAAGCATTTTTTTTTTTTTGTTTTGGGTTGACCCAATACTTAACCCACAAGACCCAATGGGTAACCCAAAACACCAAATAACTGCACTCCCGTACCTCCGTCACTCGCCGCCGCCTACACCGCTGGCCCTATGCGCACGCGCCGGTGGCGTGCTACCTGGAGCGCCATCTCCGAGCTCGGATGTCAAAGTCAAACGCTTCTGCAGTAGCTCCTCGGCTGACATCTCGCCGGCGGTGGTCACGATGCTGTTACGGCTACGGGTCATCTTGGTGAGGCAAGCAGACGAGTTTCGAGACGGCGCGGCGCGACGAGGAACACCACTGGCCATGGGGCGAACAGCAACGGCAAGGGTGGGGGCATGATCCGTCGCAATGCAAGCAAACGAGTTCCAGGCTAGCCTATGGCAAATCTTTGCCGTGGCCTGCCTAAAGGATGCTGAAAAAGAGAAATCGCTGGATGGATTGAGATGGGATACGATCGAGAAGGAGGACGGCGGATAATTATGGCCCAGAAATTCTAGTCGAACTCATACGATCCCCGGAGGCAGCTTGGAGTCGGAGTCGGAGACGAAAACGAAGCTTCCGAATCGACTGCTCTGCATCTGGTTCAGTCTCTGTCGGTTCACCGGATTAAATGCACACGAACGAAGTCGGACTCGTTGGTTTCGTCTCCATGTCCCGCAATTCCTAGTCCGAACCAGGCCTTCGTGCTCTGCGTGAAGACGGCGTCCATCCCCGCGAGCTCCATGGCGCTGCTGGACCATGACGACGAGAAGCGCATCGCTAGAAGCCTCGCTCAACACCTTCACGCGGTAGCAGCAGAGCCCGGCGTGCGCTTGGAGAGTGGTCTCCGCCGTGCCGCTCGTGACGCCGATCATGTCCAGCAAGCCGGACGAGAGGCAGCGCGGGGGCGGCGGCGGCGGCGGCAGAAACAAACGCGCGGCCGCGCGGGCGCCGTGGAGAAGCCGGCATGGTGTTCAATTGGGTACCCAGGTGACCCACACGCGAGGACACTATTTGACACCAGTTAATAATGGGTCGACCCAATGGGTTTTTACACTGTTGTTGAGATTCTGGGTAATGGGTCATCGGGTCGACCCATAGAAATCTGCATCGTGAGTGTTCACCTCCGATCGGATGACCGGCTGCTTTCTGCTTGGCCCGTCCTCATGTCACAGTATACTAGTACTAGATTATTGATTAATTGTTTTACTTACAAAAAGAATGAAAATGTTATTCATTGATTGATTAACAATTCCAAAAATATCAGACGCTCCGGTTTTGTCGAGTGATGATTATACCTTTTTTTTAAGAATGATGATGATAGCCTTTACTATGCGTGTTGCTGCTGCCACGGGTGTGAGGCTATTTTAATTGAAACATGAATCCATGTAATCGATCATGCCGGTAATGCCCCCGGTGGGGTGGGGTGGGGTGGGGTTGATTCTTCCTTTTCCAAAAAAAAAAAAAAACCTCTTGTCCCCTTGACAAATACTCTCTAGTGTCCAAAAGAAGAACAAATATCACTTCTACACGAGTGAAACAATATCGAGACTTACCACGTTTGTCAAAAAAAAAAAAACGAGACTTACCACGACCCTATTGAAACCGTGTTTTCTGCGGCAGCGATTGAGAGAATCGCATAATCCCACCAAACGCGTCGCGGTATAAGCCCTTTCTCGCCACGACTAAAGACTCAGCCACCGCCCAATTGAACTAATGTTACGGTTTTACGTATCACACGTCGCTCGTCGAGTCACCGTGGCTCCCATACCATACCGTAACAACGCGTGGGGCCAAACATGGTCTAGTTTTGTTTGTATAAAACAACATCAACATTTTTATTCTTTTAAAATAGGTTTAACTTGAGGATATATGCCTGCAATGATACTTACTACTCATCATGAATACATGCTTTTTTATATTATATAATGTTGATCGAATTTAAAATTCAAATGCATGCAACGAGCGCGGCGCTGGTTAAGTTTACTCCCAAATTCACAAGTTAATATGCGTTGTTCCTGTTGCGCTGCCGCTGCAGCTAACCTTATATAGGATTGCTCGCTCGTCCAAACTAACTCCAAGGCGCATGTTAGGCTAATATTCGTTTCAGAACAAGTTTGCGTCTACGGGCTATCATCTCCCTGCCAAATTTTCCCACTCGCATCGATCAATTGAGTTTTCAGTCATTCGGTCAATATACATGAGCCGTTTGTCGGAAGAAGCATCACGCAACTCGTTGGTTTCAGTCTATATATTCTCTACATCACCAGACCACACTTTTCGCATAGATAACACTTTTTTTTCGAGATCGGGACTTCACCCTTTTTCATTAAGAGGAGGAACGAAAAACAAGTACAAAGTCATAGGATCGATCTCAGCAAGGTGCCTCGACCAATCGAATGAAAACGAACAGCACCATATTTCTACTGGATCCTGAGCAATTCACTACATGTTTACATTATTTTGCGACCATAACGTCGTCAGCGTACGCAGCGGAGCATAACCAGCCGTAGCCCAATCTTCAGCTTCTGATCACCACCTGCACGACTTGAGGCGCTGTCATCGCGGACCGCTGGAAGACACGATTGTTCCTCTCCTTCCAGACGCACCATGCAGATGAGAAGGAGCAATGAATCGAACACAGGACGCGCTTGCTTGTCGACGCTTGCGCTTGCTTGTAGATAACACTTCAATTTTGATTTTCGTGTCCCCTTGGAACGTAAGTTTTTTTCCCTGTATTAAAAACGAAATGCTTTTTGTGAGAAATTACGTATGACTCCTATGAAGATCTTGTATTCCAAAGAATGCATCTATATATAGAGTAGCGCCGCTAACAAGAATTTGCAATAAAAATACTACGCGTGTTATAAGGATTTATTATTGAATATAGAGCACGTAAAGGCAACACAATAGGCCACTAATTCCTGCATAAATAAATGAATTTACAAATGTATAGCCTAGTTTTACTTTTGTGACTTGCGAGTGAGGCTTATGTTTAAGCATGGCATGTAAGTAGATGAATTAGTATAGCCATAAGAGGTTGGCATGTTGCTCCGCAAAAAAAAAAAAAAAAAAAAAAAAAAAAAAAAAAAAAAGGTTGGCATGTCAGTGGATCAGTTATTACTTAAAAAAAGAATGAAAATGGTACTCATTGATTGATTAACAGCTGCAAAATTATCAGATGCTCGCTGATTTGGCGAGTGATGATAGCCTTACCATGCATGTTGCTGCTGCTACCGATGGGTGTGGGGCTATTTTAATTGAAACATGAATCTATGTAATCATCTACCCTACTAATACACCATCTTTTCTTTGCTACGGCCACACAAGAAAATGTCTCCCCGCTGAGAAGCCCCTCTAAGTCCACCCCAAAAAGTATACCCAAGAAAACAACATCTTTGAAACGAACCATTCAGATCTACCCTCAGTCTCCTCTCTTCTTACTCATTACACAATCGAGGGCCTAGATTGAGTGTATCAAATCCTCATTACTCTCCCCCGCGCCCACGCCTACCGAAACCGAAAATTACGAACGCCAGAAATCAAGGACTCCATCCCTCTCGAAAGTCGTATCTAAATTTCAAAGCAATACTCATCGCGGCGACGATCCTTCTCCCTCTCCTCCGGCGGCTTCGTGGTGTGGCCTCGACCTCGCAAGTAGTGACCTCGCGCACGGGCCCCGATCCTCGCGGACCTCGACATCGCAGCTTTGTGGTATTTGAGGACCACGCACTCGCCCGTCGCGCCGCCGGCGAGGCCGCCTCTCCGACGCAGTACGACGGCAGCAGCGCCTTCCCTTAGGAGGGCCTCA
Organism: Themeda triandra; assembly: GCA_018135685.1. Classification (NCBI taxonomy): domain Eukaryota; kingdom Viridiplantae; phylum Streptophyta; class Magnoliopsida; order Poales; family Poaceae; genus Themeda; species Themeda triandra. The sequence goes on along the minus strand of JAENPR010000245.1, from coordinate 648,558 downwards.
CAGCCACAGCCGATGCCATCTGTGACCTCGTGCATCGCTTCCCGTCGCGCCGTGCTGGTCGCACTCCTGGCCACGGCGGCGCCAGATATGACCACGTCTCATGGCTCCTGACCGGGCCTCCTGGCCATAGTGGTGTCGAGCGCAGGATCCTGCCCCAGACCCACGATCCGGCCACGGTGGCATCTATAAGCACATCATTCGGTGGGGGAGGAGTCCAGGAGCGTCGACCCGGGCCACGGCAGCGTCCAGGAGCCTGAATCCGATGATGGCGGCGGCGGCAGCCACGAGCGCAAGATCCTGCCGCGACACCTCGATCCGGCCATGGCGGCATATAGAAGGGAAGGATCCGCTGGGCGATGCGTCCAAGAGCTTCGACCTTGGCCACGGTGGCGTCCAGGATCCTCGATCCTGCAACGGCGGAAGCAGTAGTCACGAGTGTAAGTTCTGGCCCAATGGCTCGATCCTCCAGCCATAGTGCTATCCTGGAGCGCAGGATCCGGTAGGTGGCTACTGGTTGTATTTCTCTAAATTCTCAGATTGTTCTTCATTCAAATCTTTTTGGTGGTTGCTCGATCTGACAAGTGGTGAAGCTGTTGTCTGACATGTTCTTTTTTCTGTTATCCTTACAAATCTATAAACAATATTTTTTAGGTAAGCAATGGATTATCGACAAGATTACAAGGCTTCTGCCTGAGCTTGCGGTTTCTTAGCAATTCTATGCTTAGTCTAGCAGAGGATGATCAACAGGTACCTTTATCTGACATATGTTTTTTTTTCATGTCATGCTTAGAGATTCGACAATTCTTTCTTTCTTTCCCTTTTGCTATGTGGGCTTGATTAGGCTCTTGGATTTAGACTTAATCACCTATGTATGCAGGTTATTTCTAGACTGAAGGGCTTCTTTCCTATTTCTGAAGGTGGCGTGTGTCTGTTATGACCCCTACATGTTTTTTTACAGTACTTGATCAGTGTAGACTCCTTGATGCTTTTTGTGATAGAGTGAGTTACTGCTTTGCTTGGGTTGTACAATCAACATACATTGTGCTCAGGATATAAATACACTACTATGAACAAAAATGAGCCAGTGTTCAAATTTTTTGCCTGCCTGTACTATATTGCCTCATTCAGTTAAAATACAATATCTTGTGTTATTGATTCCTCCATTGAGTATGATTTGTGTTACAATGTTAGAGACTAGAGAGAAACCAAGGTCCAGTCTTGAGTACAATTTGTGTCACATCTGAAGTTGTGTGTACTGTCAATTGTTTGTTTTTTACAAGGGCAGAGCTCCTACCGATCGTGATCTAGAGCAGGCGATCGCTGATGTACCTCGCTTTATCCGAGGATTTGGTATTAGCACGGGCACTATACTTTATTATGCTTGTTATGCATAACTGTTCTTCAGATGATATATATGGTGATACAATTGTGTAAAAGTTGAACTATGAAAAAATATCATCATTTTGCTATTTTTATGTGCATCTCTAAAATAAGCCGTGGCGTTAGCACGGGCATTATACTAGTGCCAGTAATTGCCCCCCGGTGGGTGGGGCAGATTTTTTTTTCCTTCATTCAAAGTAAATCCGTCATTGTCCTCTTGCCAAATACTCTCTTGTTTACAAAAAAGAATAAATATATCACTTTTTCATGAGTGAAACAATCTCTAGGTTTACTAGCTAGGACCCTATTTGAAACCGTGTTTTCCACAGCAGCGGTCGAGAGAGTCGCAAGATCCCACCCAAATGTGTCGCGGTATAAGCTCGATTGTCGCCACGACAGAAGACTCAGCTACCGCCAAATTGAACTAATGGTACTGTTTTACGTATCGCAGGTCGCTCACCGTGGCTCCCATACCGCACCGCACGATCGGTGAGCGTGTGGTACCAAACAGGTTCTAGGTTTATTTGTAGAAGACAATGTCAACATTTTTATTTTTTAAAAATAGAAATACTTTAAAAATATATGTCACAACGATACTTACTCCCTCCATTCCAAAATGGACGTCGTTATAGAATACGTGCAGGTCAAACTTTGTTAACTTTAACTATGCTCGTAGAAAATACGTGGAACATTTATATCTTTAAATAAGTTTATTATAAAAATAAATTTAATGATCTACCTAATTATACTAATTATGTATTATAAATATTAATATTATTTAATATATAATCGGTCAAAGTTCACAAAAGACTTCTTGATAAGTGAGAATGACATCTATTTTGGAATGGAGAGAGTACGACTCATCATGAATATTTGCTTTTTATATTATATTGTTTTAGTCGAATTTAGAATTCAAATGCATGCAACGAGCGCACGGCGCTGGTTAACTTTACTCCCAAATTCACAAGTTTATATGATTGCTAGTCCAAACAAACTCCAAGGCGCATGTTAGGCTAATATTCGTTTGAAAACAAGTTTGCGTCTACGGGTTACATCTCCTTGTCAAATTTTCCCACTTGCTTTGAGTTTTCAGTCATTCGGTCAATATACATGAACCGTTTGTCTGAAAAAAGCATCACGCAACACGTTGGTTTCGGTCTATATTCTCCCCATGACCAGACCACTCTTTACTCATTGTAGAAAACATTTTAGTTCAATTTTGATATTCATGTCCCCTTGGAACGTGAGTTTAGTGCAAAAAATTATATGAAGACGATTGTCTCAGCAGTAGATTTTAGTGCAAAAAAAAAGGAATTTTCTTCATGTGATCTCGGATGAAGACGATTCTTATATGAAAATTATTGCTCTGAAAGAGATATATACAGGTTTCTAGTTTTTGAGTTTTTTTTTAGTTGAGGTAGTTAAGATGCTAGAAAAATTAAACAAAGTTTCAGCAGTAGATTAATTGCGTATAAGCACTTGTCACGCACCTTGGAAAAATCATATCTTTCTTATATGGTGACTGGTGTTATATGGAGATGCTTTATATATGAAACTTGTAGTTTCATGTTTTTCATTTGAGATCATTAAGATGCTAAAAAAATAATACAAACTAAACTATGCACTTTATCTTTTAGTCAGGGATGAAATGGTCATTTTACCCTGCACTTACACGTGCTGTTAAAAATAGGGTCATAAAGGGAAGACATATTTGTATAGAGGTCATCTATGTAAATATCTCAAGATGTAATCCTGGTTCGCGTGGGCGGTGGCAAGTGCTAGCCATGGCCTGTGCCGTACGCGCGGCACGATGGAATGGATCCGAGTAGCGTCATCCTATAAGCTTTCGTGCCGGTTGTCATGACATCAGTAATAATGAAATGTCAAAAGTCCGAAAGTCGTCGACGCTAACAAGAAGATGACGCACCAAAATAAGATTTTACTTTTTTTTTTTGTGCATGGTCGTGCCGGCATAATTTATCCAGCAGTCTTACCACCTTGTTTAGATTCATCCAAAATTTCAAGTTTTTTCACTCTCTCTCCATCACATCAATTTTTGGATGCATGCATACAGCATTAAATCTAGGTAAAATAAAAGCTAATTACACAATTTAGTTGTAAATGACGAGACAAATCTTTTAAGCATATTGGTTCTATGATTGAACAATAATTACCAAATACAAAAGATTCGTCTCGTGATTTATAACTAAACTATGCAATTAGTTATCTTTTTTATCTATATTTAATGTTTCATGCATCCGTGCAAAAGTTGATGAGATGGAGAGAGAGTGAAATTTTTTTAACTTTTTGCATGGATCTAAACAAGACCCAGTGCTCTTGGGATTGGGGTTTTGGTAGGGTTTCGTTTCAGAATGCATGCATGCACCTACTGTAGTTTCCAACCAGTCGATTTTGGCGGGCGGGCAGTTGATTTTCCTTTCCCCGTCAACTGAATTCGAGATTTAAGGCGCTGTTTGCCTTTTCTATGGCTCAAAAACAAGCAGACGTTGTTTTATTCTGGGAGAAAAACACGATACCATAAGATTTGGAATTACTAGGCTGCTCTTCTGATCTATGATCATGCTTTCAGGAATCTACTTAGAGTTGCCTAGCAAATTAATGCGCTGGTTTAAAATTTTATTTTCAATTAGACTCTTGAACTACCTGTGCCTGTGTCTGAGCTGGGGTTTTTCATCAGCTCCTCCGGCTCAATTGCTCATCTCATCATGTCACTGAATTTTTGGCACTGCATGCAATTGTTGATCCAACAACTTCCATCTGTCAATTTGGGCCCGCTTTGAGCCCGTTTTCTGCTACTCTTAAGTCTGATGTCGCAGCCCAGGCTACGAGTTGCCAAGCTCTCTTCTCGTGGGCCTTTTCTTTTTCTTTTCTTTTTGCCTGTCTGACTCGTTTATAGCGCACAGCATCGACCAACAGTTCAATTACAAAGCTCCAGTTCAATCTAGTTTTCCTGTGCGCGTGTTCATAGGGTGTACGTGTGAGTATATATATGCGTGTTTATACAATATTTGTAAAAAAAATATTATACACAAACAAATTTGCTGCTCCAGTACAATCGGCCAGTCCACTCAAGTGTAAGCATGCAACGGATCTCAACAGGCTTCGCGAACTCAGACGAGAGGTTGATCATTTGATCCAGCACCAACTAAACTAAACTATGTAACTGAAGTTCCTTATTCCTTTCCTGATTAAACCTACGAAACATGCCCAGGTCTTATTTTTTTTACAACGAAAGAATATATTTTATGATAGCAAGGTACATCAAGATATTACAAGCACTTTAGATTACAAATCCAATACCCAATTTAATAGCATCAAGACAAGCCAAAGTCACAAGAAAACATGCATGTCAACAAGATGAAAAAAATGATAGCATGCATGCATCAAAGCGACCATGCATGTCTTGAGATACTCTATTTATTCAATATTCTATATATATGTTAAGAATTTTCATATATACTGGTCAAAGTCAAAGAAAAGTTTTACTTGCATTTTTAACGGAGTGGGTACAATTACTGTATCTACTGTTTCTATCTTATATATGTTATCACTATTTTGCAATAAGAGAACTCTTTACTTTTTTCTGAAAACGTGCGCTGCACGTGCCTCATTAAGAAGAAGAGAGTTTGGATTACACTCCGGCGTTCGAATTAGCGAGTTGCCATTAGAACGGCGGATGACACACTTAACAAAAGGCGCCGGCTCGAACGGCGGAGCTTCGAGGGTTGTACTTTCCTGAGGAAACTAATGTGCTCCTAAAGCGTAGTAAAGGCCTAGGGCACGACTAGGCTCGCCAAGTCCCTGAAGCCCGACGCCAACCAGTCATCCGCCTCATCCTTGATCTTGGCAATGAGCGCAGACGGTGTGGATGCCAGCCCATCGAACGTGCGTCTGTTCCGTTCTTTCCAAATCATCCATGCCTTGAGCAGGGTCGCAGCATCGAAACCTCTGCGCAGCGCCCCTGGCACCGCGGTCCGCGTGCCAAGCCAGCAGTCAAGAAGGGAGTCATGCCCCTGCGGCGCGAGGTGCTGAAGGCCGAGGTGCTGCAGCAGGGCGTACCAAACCTCCCTAGAGTAGGGGCAGTGTAAAGGAACCGACCAACTAATATAATTACCATGCACTAATCGAGCCACCGTGGCAGCTTAATTAGTATGTTGCAATCATATCAGCCCGGTAGTCCGTGAAATCCCGAAAGATCTCGAACTTTCTCAACGTCACACCCAAATCGCAAAGTTCAGCAGTTCCCATTCACTTAAACTTACATTTCACAAATATTAGAATTACACCACAGGTTGCAAATATGATATATTACAATCGCAGGATTTTCAGAATAAATAGTGGAAGAGAATATTCTTTGTAAATACACTCACACCTATGGACTAAAATATAGTGCCAGCTCAGGGTCGACTCCGTCAAAAACATGTGGATGAGATATAAGAGTTGTCTTGCCCGAAGTCTATTCCTCCCGTAGTGGGATATAAGTCCACCGTGTCGCCACGGTAATCTCCAACCTACAACAAACAACATTGGAAATTGCACCGAGTACGTTGTACTCGGCAAGACTTACCCGACTAAAAGAAAATAAAGACACTTTGGTGGATGCCGGCTTTATAGTGGGTTAGCCGACTCCTTTGTTTGCCAAAAGATGATCTTATTAATAATCATTTAGTGATAAAAGGACTCTCTAGCTTGTCCAATTAAGTTGGATCCTGTCATTACTACGTTAGCACCTACAACTACTCACATTTTTAAGGTAGAAGCAATCAACATTAAGTATCCGCATTGATTGAGTAATCATTAAACCATCATGAGAGAACATAACCAACTCGCACAAGAGATATTATTGGCGACCACGCCGCTGTCTCGGTCAAGAATTCACTATCCAAGAATGATGATGATTATAATCGATTGCAAACCAGCTGGCGGGGTATTCCTCACACAAACCGCACTCACCCGCTAAAGTGAGATATAGGTCACCTTGATCTACTCAGGAAAAGACGCGGGATCAACAACTCACCACCATGACCAAGGAAGCTCCCGGATGCCGAGGTTACGAGTGAACTCATAGACATGGAACACGTGAACTCATCGACATGGAACGCACCTCCCCGAAGGTGGACTTACTCCGGGCACCTTGTTACTCCCACCCCCATCGCCGGCATGGATACCTGGAAGTTGAAACCCGGCCTAAGTAGATTCTAGGCTTCGCGGTCGGGCACTCAGGCCCTATCCAGCTATCTGTGAGGCGTTGTTCAACATGATCCGAGGACGTACGAAGCCATATTTCTTTAGAGATGATTTAGAAGCCACATGGTTATGTTCATATCCAACATCTCACTAATCTCAATCCAAAAGGGGTAGTAACCACCTATACTCGCAGATGATGGTCGATCACCCGGCTTCTACCGATTAAGAGAGCAGGCCTAAGCATGTAGTCGATCCTGCACGTAAATGTAGGATATTTCTGGTGGCAAGGTAGTCCTGATGCAACTACGGTTCCAATCAATGCCTATAACTTAATGCATCATAAAGAATAAAAGGACGCAAAGTAAATCATTTTGCAAACCATAGGAGGGATGCTCTGGGGCTTGCCTTAGTTAGAAGATCAGGTTGGAGCTCCAGGTACTCGACTATTCCACGTCGGGTTCCTGGTTCTCGTTCACTCCTCGTGCGAAACTCCGTTCGCGACTTGTCCTTCTGGATCCTGGCTTTCACGACGAATGTTCTACATGCGATCCTGGAATGATGCATATGCATATGTATGAATACATGATTGTCGAGGTGTATGCATGATCACGGATGATAGATGCTCATGTATTAAATAGTTTATTTAATCTTCTACACCTATCACTAGCAAACAAGCCAGTAAAGCCAAAGACCTATACATAGTCATAATCATCATGGCACACTAAGTAACAATCAATCATACATAGTCTGATCACTATAAGCCATTAGCATTAAGCCCTACATACAAGCAACACTCAATTAAGCTTCACTAGCAATTATAGACCTACAATCAGCAGCACAGTAATAAATTCATAACTGGAGATCTATAAACCCTATGAACATGAAAGAGGACAATATGGAAAGTTTATGAAATTGTCCATAAAACATCTTAAGACATCAGAACCTGATTCTCAAGTTAGCTAAGCCTAAATCAGTTAACAACAGACCTAGGTACTGACTAAACAGCAATTACAGAATTCTGTCTATCGTAAAGGAATGGCCATATCTTCTAAACTATTGATCCAATGGTCACCAAATTTCAACAGTAGACAGATATACTAATTACCTAACTATCATCTAAAGACAAGATTCCCAGAAAACCATCCTATAATTGGGTTAAGCATAGCATCTTGGAATGAACTCTAAAATATGCAACTATGAGTTGCACAGCAACACCTACCTACACGCATCCTGAAATTCTATAAAAATTACAGTAGATAACACATGGCACATAAAGCCCATCTTCCAAATTTCACCCCATTTGGATGATCCTACTGTCCTACACAAAAAAGACATGGCAGCACAAATTGAAGTACCTAAAAATACTTTGTACTACCAACTTGCTCCAACCATGAATTCATTCACATACAGAGCTACATCATGGTATATAAGAAGCCTACAATAATTATCAAACTCAGATTACACATATATAATTCATTTATGAATTATTTCAAGAATAACCTTTAAATCCCACTTGAACTACAACTATCAAATCCTACATAACAAGTGGCCATGTTAAGCATTCCACAGCAAGTGAATGTCAACCCAAGACCATAGAAACAAGAATCACAATTTTATGAGCTACCAATAATTACTTATGAATTTCACAACCTTTTTAAACATGCATAAAAGGCATAAACCATAACTAATTATTTTACCACAGAACATTACCAGTTTCATATTTTTAATAAAAACTAGACATCTTCATGAGTACAACACAAGTTGAATCGCCCAAAATGGAGTTACCAAACTCGAGATATGATTTTCCCAAGATTCAACATAAGATCTACAAATAGGTCCTCGGACACTATTCACCTGAGTCTATGACAGTGCACCCAGACCCCTGATTTTTGTCGAATTTTGACGGCGGAGCAGCAGGGCGGTGCCGCGCACCCACCGGTGCTCCCAGAGCGGCGCGCAAGGGTCCGTGGCCCTCTGGCCACTTGAACGGAGTGGCCGACGACGACTCTACCGCAGCGGCGGTGCTGTGGCTCGCTGGAGAACCAGGGGATGAGCGCGGCGCGTGCAGCAGAGGATGGCGGACTCTACGCGGTGCTCGGTTGCGGACTAGGAAGCTCAGAGGAAGAAGTGCGTGGCGGCGGCTTCAGTGGACAGCGGCGGCGGCGAAATCGGCTAATGGGGCCACTCTGCTCGTCGATTCGAGGTGTAAGACGGTGGCGAGGGTAGCTTAGGTCGCGGCGCAGCTGTGCGCGCGATTGGGCGTGCTGTGGTGCGGCGGCTGGGGCACCCGCCGAGCTCGCCGGAGTGGCGGCAATGGCGGCGCGGCGCTTTTGCCGTGGGAAGGAGAGAGGAGGAGGCAGGGAGAGAGTGGAGGAGAGAGTGAGGGTGACAGTGAAGGGCGCTGCTGCCCCTTCCCCCTTCCTGGCGCGGTTCGGCAGGATGGCGAGGACGCGTGGGAGGGGCACGCGGCGGCCATGCCCCTCACCGGCCCGAGAAGGGCGACACGAGGGCCTGCTGTCTCCTTGGTGAGGATGACAGGTGGGTCCCACTAATTTTAATTTTTAAATTTATAAAATTAGCTATTCAGCACGATTTTTAAAGCATCAATATCTCCCAATCTAAGTCGATTTAGAAAATACTTCCAACATGAAAAAGTCTTGTCTTGATTAGTAGAATATTTTCTCCGAAGGAAGTTTGGCCAAATTCTGAATAATTTTTGAAATATAAATTCCCAAAGAAAATACCCTTTTAAAATTCACTAAAAAGGAGACAGCCCCTAGGCTGATCTTTTCCCTCAAAAATATATACCTTCCACCCATTTTCACGAAAAGTGATCTTTGGGAGTTTTATTGCTTATAAAATTTCCCAACTAAAAGCTTTAGACCTCTAATTCATCGAAGTGCCGGAAAATACTTTTCGACACTTCTAGCAAGCACTTTCCAAAAAGCTAAGTCAAGGTGAGACATATTTTAATTAGCTATGGTCATTAACATGACCTCCTAACGAAATTAAACTATTATTATGTCTAGACGTAGTTAATGAGCATCACATCAAGCACTTGTGCTACTTTATCACAATCACAAGCATTCCCAGCACAATCCAAGCAAAACAAGCATCACACGCGCAATCACATGTTAATGCCGTGCATAATGATGCTTATGCTAATAATTGCAAGTGCTAATGCATGATTAACATCCAGGATGTTACAGGCAGGCGAGGAGCAGGTGGTCCGTATGTTCAGCATGCTGGTCGCAGAGGGCGCAGGTGTCGGACTCCTGGAGACCATGCCGCTTACGGCGCTCTGCTGTCCAGAGCCGGCCATGTAGCGCGGTCCAGAAGAAGAACTTGACCTTCGGTGGGCAGCGGGCGGCCCATAGCTCCTTAGCTCCGCGCATGGGGACGCGACCTTCAAAGAACGCGCGGTAAGCTGAGGCACTGGAGTAGGAGCCATCCGGTGTCCACCGCCAGACCATCCTGTCCTGCACAGCCGGGTCCAGTTGGACGTTCTCCAGGAGCGTTCACAGCCTGAGGAACTGGGTCATGTATGGTGTCGTAGAGGCCGCCTGGCCATCCCACGCCCACTGGTTGTCATGCAGCGCGTCACGAACGGATTGGTGGCGCCAACGCTTGGGGACAGCCTGAAAGACCGCCGGCGCCAAGTGGCAAAGCCGCCCCTCGGGCAGCCAGGAGTTAGTCCAGAAAATGGCCAACTCACCGTTGCTGTTGACGGTCGTTAACTCATAAAATTAACCGTCAACTTTACATACAAATGGACCTATTCATAAATACTTGATAGATATAGGGTTACCACTTGACGTAATTCCACGAGTTTTGGTGAATATCTATTTCATAGGTGACGGTGAAAATCAACCAAGAAGGCCCACATGTCGGGTTTACATAGAGAGAAAGACCGAACGGGTAAAATTGTATAATCTAGAAGACTCCGGAAGGCGTCACCAAGCACGGGCCCACTGCACCGTGGGCCGGTCGGCCGACCGGGGAAGGGAGTCGGCCGACTCCCCAGCTCCACCAATCGGTGGAGTCTCGCGGATCCCGCCTCCACCGACTTTGAAGATCAATAATTATCGTCCATTTAGGTCGGTTTGATCCGAGGGCTGTGGTTAATCCTAGGGGGCTATATAAGCAGAGCCCCTGGCCCTGGGAGAAACCCTAATTCATTCTCCAATTCATTCAAGACTTCAATCCAGAGAGAGAGTTAGATAGAGAAGGGTCCCTCGAATGGATCTATCTCTATAGGGTATTAGTATCAAGAGAGATTGAGAGAGTATAGAGTGGAGGTAGATTTGGAGGAAGCCCGGCTGTCGGTGTCTCCTCTCCAATGTACTGCAAACGGGATCAAGTCTCCTAACCCGAGGCTTGGTTTCGAATCATTCGGCAATTCAACTTCTAATACTAGTAAGTTCGTTGTTATTATTGTTCTTTGGTTTACAAGTTTACTTTATTCGCTTCGCGTTGGGAATAGAGTAATCGTTCTTTAGCATAAGCGTGGTGCTTAGGCTAGGTTCACTTGTAGATGCTCCTATCCGTAGGAACCGTGGTAGTAGTGAGGGAAGTGACAATCCCTTTATTACCTTTGTAATCCACTTCCCGTTGGTAGGTAAGGTAGGTCCTTTGTGCCCGGTTTAGCATCCTCTCGTGGTGTCTATTCCTCGGGTACCCCCTTAGAACAAAGTAGTCTCAAAGCTTGCCATAGGTTAGAAGAAGACCGACGAAGGAGTTCTCTCTATATCGCTTAATTCTCACTTGACTAGCAGCCCGGGGTAGTAGTAAAGATCGGGTTAGTCTATTGCACGTTTTCTCTTAGCGGATAAAAACAAATACGATACTCGGGACTTATCTCCCGGTGAAGTGCTCACCGATATCCGTGCGCTTGCGGATTATTTCTCTTTGATTCTTTCGTGTGCGTATCTAGTGTCAATAAGCATTTCCGGCGCCGTTCTGTCGGGAGAAAGACGGTCCGCTTAGATAACCTAAATCTTGCTCTACCTTGTACCTATACTTTTATCTTTTTCTTTCACTTTACTTTTCCGTACATTTTATTTTTTCTATCCTTATGGATAATTCAAATTCCATTCCTATCTTTCGATTTTCTCGCACCCACGGAGACCGGCCTAGTGCCACATGAGTCATCACAACCTATCCAAACACCTAGCTATAGGCCGAGTCCGCGTTGATTGCATTGGTCCAAAGCCTATCCTTTTCGGGAGAAGGAGACGAAAACCCTTACCTTCACATTAGAGACTTTGAGCAAACATGTGACTATCTTCGCATAGAGGGCATGTCCGACAAAACCCTCCGTTGGAAGCTATTTCCTTTCTCGTTAAAGGGAAAAGCTAGACAATGGTATGATAAAGCCGTAGGTAAGCAACAAGGAGATTGGGGGTCCTTACGCTCCAACTTTTGCCTAGATTTTTATCCCATCTCCCAAATCGTCGACCTTAGAGTCAAGGTTCGACTATTAAGCAAGAACACGAAGAATCTTTGGCCTCATCCCTGGAATCGTTTTACTACACTTTTAGCATCGGCCCGGACCTTAGTCTACCGTGATCCCATTCTTTTACAACACTTTTATAAAGGTCTCGAGTAGAGACAAAGAGAAAATTGCTCGACACAACTTCGGGAGGATCATTCTTGCATATCTCTCGCGAGAAAGCAAGATCAATCCTAGACCAAATCCTATCCAGTGAATTAGACTACCTCCTAGAAGTAGAACCTCAAGTAGCCGAAGACAAACATTTGCCGAGATACACCATCCACCTCGGCTAACCAATGTCTTGAGCAAGACAAGGAAGACATTCCACTTCCCGATTTTATGCTAGATATTGAACTTTGATCTGTTTTCCGATTTTGGAAACATCTTCAACTATCACAAGGTGAAGAAGCCACAAGGCAAATATCACCCAATAAAGCCATGCAATATTGATGAGGATATTCCAACGGAAAAACCTCGGGAGAGTTAGTATCTCGTCATGAGCAATGAGTGGTTAGAAGAGTCGAGCTTTCCTGCGAAATAATTCGTTTGGATTCATCTTCTCTTCCCATTCATTGCATGATTAACAATGATTGCATAGACGCTCTCTACAATCCGGTTGTGGGTATAAATATCATGTCTACCACACTAGCAAAATATTTGCAAAGAAACATGACATTGACCCCAACGTGAAGTTCATAAGAAATCTTTCAAGACAAATTCTTCCTTGTTTAGGAATTCTACATGTCCTACCACTCCGGGTAGAAGGAACCCCTGTTCACTTAAGCTTTTATGTCTTTGACATAGGGGATTTCCACACGTTGATAGGACAACCATTTAGAAGACTTCTTTATGAAGGACAAACTGGGAAACTAAACATTTGTTTAGGCAAGAAACTCCAGTTTGCAATGTCCATTTCACACTCTCTAAATGCTATGACCGAGCCCCATCCACATTATGATCCGTTGGAGGAATTTAGAGCACCTCTCTAGAATTCCTAGTTAAACCGAGAATTAGAAGACGAAGCTAGATTCTTCATAGAAGAAGAAGCTGACCCTTCGAGAATGAACCATTAGATGAATTTACCCTACCACCTAGGCCTCCTATTGAGTTCAAACCTTTACCGCTTCCGGTCTTAGATATGCCTTTCTAGGAAATGATCCAGACACTCCTGTCATCATAAGTGACACTCTCACTCAGGAGCAGACTTTTCGCTTAATGGCTATCCTAGAAAAACATAAAAAAGCTTTTGGCTACTCACTCTAGGACCTCAAAGGAATTAGTCCTGCCCTTTGTACCCATCGCATTCCCACAGATCCCGATATTCCACCATCCGAGAGAACCCCAACGTAGGCTCAATAATGCGATGAGGGAAGTTGTTAAGAAAGAAGTTTTAAAACTGTTGCACGCCGGGATTATTTACCCCGTGCCACACGGGAGTGGGTCAGCCACGTCAAGTTGTGCCTAAAAAGGGAGGCATGACCGTTTGTCCAAAATGAGAAGAATGAGTTAATCCCACAAAGAACCGTCACGGGATGGCGAATGTGCATAGATTATAGAAAGCTTAATAAGGCAACAAGAAAAGATCACTTTCCTTTGCCTTTCATTGATGAGATGCTTGAGCGATTAGCCAACCATTCTTACTTTTGCTTCCTTGATGGATATTCTGGATATCATCAAATCCCTATCCATCCTAATGATCAAAACAAAACGACCTTTACATGCCCTTATGGAACCTTTGCTTACCGTAGGATGTCTTTTGGGTTATGTAATGCACCAGCTTCTTTTCAAAGATGTATGATGTCTATATTTTCGATATGATTGAAAAGATTATGGAAGTTTTCATGGATGATTTTTCTTTATGGAAAAACTTTCGATGAGTGCCTTGAAAACATAGATCGAGTATTACAAAGATGTGAGGAAAAACACTTAGTCCTTAATTGGGAAAAGTGTCATTTCATGGTTAGAGAAGGAATAGTGTTAGGACACTTAGTGTCCGAAAGAGGCATCGAGGTAGATAGAGCCAAAATAGAAGTTATTGAACAACCGCCTCCTCCTATCAATGTGAAAGGAATTAGAAGTTTCCTTGGTCATGCTTGGTTTTTTATCGTAGATTCATAAAAGATTTTTCCTACATCACTAGACCTCTTACCCGCTTATTGGCTAAGGATGTTCCTTTTGACTTTGATGATGCCTGCTTACAATCATTTGAGATCCTTAAGAAAGCGCTCATCTCGCTCCAATCATTCAACCCCCGATTGGACTTTACCTTTTGAAATTATGTGTGATGCAAGTGACTACGCCGTAGGAGCAAGTTAGGACGTACTAAGGATAAGAAGCATCATGCAATAGCTTACGCTAGCAAAACTTTGACTGGACCTCGGCTTAATTATGCTACCACCGAAAAAGAGCTCCTAGCTGTTGTCTTTGCTATTGATAAGTTTAGATCCTACTTAGTGGGTGCCAAAGTGATTGTTTACACCGATCATGCTTTGCTTTAAAATATTTGCTCACTAAGAAAGATGCTAAACCTCGTTTGATAAGATGGATTTTATTACTCCAAGAATTTGACTTAGAAATAAAAGATAAAAAGGGAGTAGAAAACTCGTTGCCGATCACTTGTCTAGAATGCGGTTTGAGAAACCACAGGAACTACCCATCGATGACGCACTCCGGACGACATGCTCTACGGAATCAACGAATCGACCCCGGTATGCGAGATATTGTTAATTTTATGGTTACAAAGTTACGTACCACCAGGAGGCAACAAAAGGAAACTTATCCGGGAGAGTCGTACTCACATATGGGATGAGCCCTACCTCTTCCGAGTGTGCTCGATGGCCTCGCTCGAAGATGTGTGCCCACCGAAGAAGGAATCAAAATCATTGAAAGATGCCACTCATCACCATATGGAGGCCATTATGGGGTGTTCCGTACACATGCGAAGATTTGGCAATGCGGATTTTTCGGCCAACAATGTATGAAGACACAAAGATTTCATTCGGAGATGCGGTCCTTGTCAAAGACATGGCAACATAAACTTAAGAGATGCCATGCCACTTATCAACAACCTTCGAGATCGAGCTCTTTGATGTCTCGGGAGTTGATTTCATGGGACCATTTCCACCGTCGAAGAAATGTGAATACATCCTCGTAGCGGTGGACTATGTGTCCAAATGGGTCGAAGCTCGCCATGCAAAAGGCGATAGCTCAAGCTCCAAGAAGATGTTCGAAGAAATAATATTCCCAAGATTTGGAGTCCCAAGGATAGTCATAAGTGATGGAGGATCACATTTCATCGACAAACGCTTTGAGCAATACTTATTGAAGCATGGAGTACGCCATAATGTTGCTACTCCATATCACCCTCGACAAGTGGCCAAGCGAGACATCAAATAAGCAAATCAAGAATATTCTCCGAAAGACAAGTGAATGAAATGGGAACCGCATGGAAAGACAAGCTTCCCGATGCACTTTGTGGGCATATCGAATGACCTACAAGACACCTATCGGGATGTCGCCATATCAACTGGTCTATGGAAAGACTGTCACTTACCCGATAGAGCTAGAATTCAAAGCTCACTCAAGCCATCAAGAAGTGGAATATGGATCTAGAAGCGTGCGGGAGAGAAGAGGAGGATGCAAATCTCTGAATTAGAAGAATGGAGAGAGAAAGCCTATCACAACGCCAAGATATACAAAGAAAGAGTGAAAAGATGGCACGACAAGAGAATCAAGATCAAGGAGTTCACACCCGGAGACAAGGTATTACTTTTTAATTCCAGGTCAAACTCTTCGGGCAAGGAAAGCTTCGAAGCAAATGGGAAGGACCGTTCGAAGTAGTAAGCTCATCATCGCATGGAGCCGTTACGCTCGCAACAACGAAGGTACGATATTCAAGGTAAATGGTCAACGCCTTAAAATATTTTTAGAGCCCACTGAGGAAATAGGTGAAATAGATGAATTAAACTTCTTTCTCAATTAGGTAGTTGGGCCCGACCTTTTTACTTTTCGTTTTTCGGGGTCCGGGGTATTTTTCCGAACGACAAAAATATGCTAATTAGGTTGCGAAAAGCCCCCGGGGGAGTCCACTCCCGTAGTCGGCCGACCCATAGGGGGAGTCGGCCGACTCATGGACTCCCCATTCACCGCGCTTTTGCATTCGTGATCCTTCCATACTCTTCCTTCAGAATTTTTGCCGATTAGGGTTTTTGAGATCACGTTGACGCGTTATTCCTTCGGAGATTCCCTTTAGATGCCCTTTAGATGCCTCTCCATCCCCCTATATAAAGAAGCCCAGCCTCAAGCCAACCTCATTCCATCTAAAGCCTCCTCCTCCTAGCATCAAGCTTGCTACGCAAAGAATGGCGAAGTCGAGCCGAGAACTTAGATAGGAGACGATCCGCTTCGGGATTGATCTCAACACCATCCCAAGAGAGAGCCTCGAGAGCAAGGCCATCGTTCTTGCTAAACCCAAACCCCTAGCCTCTATTCCTCCAAAACCTCAAGCTTACAGCCATAGCTACTACGCCCAACCATTCATCGCTGCACCCAAGCCTTTGCTCCTAGATGGACCTCCACCAAAGGGTCCTATTGTGAAGCTCCCAGAAGGCACCAAGATCCTCCCTCCTAAGCACAATGAGATGCTTATGGGAGTGAAGACCAACAAGCAAGGAGAGATCGTCTGTGCCAAGTATAGCACTGGAGAGCGCTCGTATTTTGAGGGAGTTCGTGCTCACCCGACCAAAGTGAAGTTCGTCCCTCCGAAGGAAGCCCTAAGAGCAGCTCTCGCCGCCTCAGAAGCTCCAAGGAAGCGTCGCAAGACCGTTGCAGACTTAGAGAAGGAGTTAGACACTCAGCGCGACGTTATTGCATCTCTGCGAAACGCCCAACATATCCAGAGCAGTAGCATTGTCACTCTCATAGATAGACTTCGTGCGCAAGAGAAGAGGACGGATAAGCTAGAAAAGAGGGTAGACGCTCTAGAGAAGCGAGTTGATTAGATGAGATTTATCTTAGCATCAGAAAGGCCTAGTGTGTTTAGATTAAAAGTTTTAGTTCACAAGAATGCTTAGTTAAAGTTAAGTTCGATCTTAGTTCCTTTCAATACTTGTAATCCAGGCCTTAATGAAGATGAAATAAAGTTTTTAGTTATATTTATTATTGCATATATGTTGCCTCTTTTGTCTCCACCTTGTTGTGAATGAAGATAACAGGAATCTAGTGTGGGGAGGCAACCGACGACGAAACTAACGGATATCGGTGAACCAGCAAAAATATTTGAGAATATACGATGTGAAGATCACGCACGACGAAGCAGACCCCGAGGGGCCACCTGCCAGGGTCGGCCGACCCACATATGGAGTCGGCCGCCCATGGGCTGAGCCCATTTGGCTCCAGCTTTCGTCCACGGTCAGGTTTGCTTCCCTACGTTCCAAAATTTATACCGATCATGTTTTTCCGATTCGTTTGGGGAACACTTTGAATTAAATCACTTGCTATATATATTGAGAAGGTAGATTATTTTAATCATGACCCCAAGATAGACTCACACCATGATAATTCCTGGGAATCCCTATTGCTGTTGGGAACGTTAATTTATAGGGACCCCATTTTACTTAAGTTGTTGAGGACAGTGATATAGCATGGACCATGAGAACCTGATTTCTTGATGTCTAGTTGCTTGGAGAATTTCTTTTCGAAAAATCTTAAAATGATTAGCTATACTTCTCCTCTGTGGTTATAAATGCCTATAGAGCCTCGTCGACAAAATTCTGAAAGACCAGCACATAAGCTTTTATTTGTGTTGAGAATAGTCTTGGCGGTATTAGAGCCTTAGAGAAGGGTCTCTTACTCATATGATCAAGTGCACTTACACCCACATATATATCTGCTTGCTCCTACACTTTGGGAGTACGCAAAAACATGCTTTCCGCCATTCATCCATCTCCTACACTTGGGAGAAGGATACATACACTTTCTAGGATTTCTATATGCTCCAAGAATTGTTATCATCATTCGGTTGTCGAAAGATTATTATCGTCAACATCATCATCATATTCAAGAAAGTTATTGTGTCCGAGAGTGAGACATGGGCTATGCAAAAATAATGTTGTTAAAAAAAAAAAAAAAGAAGAGAGAAAAAAAAAAAGAAAAGAAAAGAGATAGCCCATGAGCTCTTAAGTATTGTGATCCCAAAAGAAGGAAGTTCAAAGAAACTCAAAGAGCTATTCAAGAGAAGATCAAGCAAAGCAATGTTCAAGAGAAGAGTGTGCAAGAGAGGGAAGGAGCATTATTACCACCAATTTAGCCACCAAATATTCCACACACTTGCACACACTTGATCTAGAGTAAGATCCCCCTCTCCTTGGTTCCCGTTTTTGACTAATCAATATACGCAGGTAAAAATGCTATTCCTTGAAATACCTTAAAAACTCCACATAAGCCTTAGTAGAATAGGAGGCATACCGTTTCACATGCCTCAAGTGAGTTCCAAAAATACTACATACATTGAGAGATTTGAGTGCTCTATACTTAATGGTGAGATCCACAAATAGCACATATAAAGAGTGATTCGAGTGTGCTACATGATGGAGAAGGGTAAGCTAAGTTTTTCTTTGCAAAAATGTTATAAAAACTCCGAGTGACGGGATTGATAGAAGACGGATCTCTACTTCGCTGTTCCATCTTTCAACTCCCCAAAGTTCAATGGTAGACACTTTTGAATCCCGCAAAGATGGTATGATCGGGAATAATCTAATGTTGATGTCTTGGTTTGAGGCTATGCTTAAAGTAATCCATCCTTTTCCTCGAGACGAGTAAAAGACAAGTGTGGGGAGTTTGTTGACGGTCGTTAACTCATAAAATTAACCGTCAACTTTACATACAAATGGACCTATTCATAAATACTTGATAGATATAGGGTTACCACGACGAATTCCACGAGTTTTGGTGAATATCTATTTCTGCGGGGTGACAGTGAAAATCAACCAAGAAGGCCCACATGTCGGGTTTACATAGAGAGAAAGACCGAACGGGTAAAATTGTATAATCTAGAAGACTCCGTAAGGCGTCACCGAAGCACAGGGCCCACTGCACCGTGGCGGTCGGTCGACCGGGGAAGGGGAGTCGGCCGACTCCCCAGCTCCACCAATCAGGTGGAGTCTCGCGGATCCTGCCTCCACCGACTTTGAAGATCAATAATTATCGTCCATTTAGGTCGGTTTGATCCGAGGGCTGTGGTTAATCCTAGGGGGCTATATAAGCAGAGCCCCTGGCCCCTGGGTGAAACCCTAATTCATTCTCCAATTCATTCAAGACTTCAATCCAGAGAGAGAGAGTTAGATAGAGAAGGGTCCCTCGAATGGATCTATCTCTATAGGGTATTAGTATCAAGAGAGATTGAGAGAGTATAGAGTGGAGGTAGATTTGGAGGAAGCCCGGCCTGTCGGTGTCTCCTCTCCAGTGTACCTGCGGGATCAAGTCTCCTAACCCGAGGCTTGGTTTCAGAATCATTCGGCAATTCAACTTCTAATACTAGTAAGTTCGTTGTTATTATTGTTCTTTGGTTTACAAGTTTACTTTATTCGCTTCGCGTTGGGAATAGAGTAATCGTTCTTTAGCATAAGCGTGGTGCTTAGGCTAGGTTCACTTGTAGATGCTCCCTATCCGGCCGGAACCGTGGTAGTAGTGAGGGAAGTGACAATCCCTTTATTACCTTTGTAATCCACTTCCCGTTGGTAGGTAAGGTAGGTCCTTTGTGCCCGGTTTAGCATCCTCTCGTGGTGTCTATTCCTCGGGTACCCCCTTAGAACGGTAGTCTCAAAGCTTGCCATAGGTTAGAAGAAGGCCGACGAAGGAGTTCTCTCTATATCGCTTAATTCTCACTTGACTAGCAGCCCGGGGGTAGTAGTAAAGATCGGGTTAGTCTATTGCACGTTTTCTCTTAGCGGATAAAAACAAATACGATACTCGGGACTTATCTCCCGGGTGAAGTGCTCACCGATATCCGTGCGCTTGCGGATTATTTCTCTTTGATTCTTTCGTGTGCGTATCTAGTGTCAACAGTTGCCCACGAAGAACGTAGTCGAAGCTTGGAACATATGCGCGACCTTCTGCTCTAATGGCGCATGCAGCTGAGCCCAAGCAGCCTCAGGTGACTCTCGACGCTTCCATTCCCAGCGCAAGCGTAGCGCAAAGCCAAGGAAGCGGAGGTTAGGGATCCCGAGGCCACCAGGGTCACGTGGCGAGGCTGCCACAGGCCACGACACCTTGCACTTGCCGCCGGTAGCTGTCTCCGAACCGGCCCAAAGGAAACCACGTCTGGCTTTGTCAATCCCCTTTATTGCCCAGGCCGAGAGGGAGTAGCAAATGGAGATATGGACCGGGATGGCCGAGAGAGTGGAGCGAACCAGGGTGGTGCGGCCAGCATGGTTGAGGAGTCCGGCCTTCCAAGCCGGGATGCGGGCGACCACCGAGTCCACAAGCTCTTGCTCCTTGTCTCTGCTTATTCTTGTTGTCGAGAGTGGTGCACCAAGGTACTTTGTGGGGAAGTCCTCAACCCGACAAGGGAAAGCCTGAAGGGCGACCTGCAGGTCGACGGTGGAGTAGGCAATCCGGGTCAAGGTGCACTTGTTGAAGTTAGTCATGAGACCCGAGGCCCCTGCGAACACCTCGAGTAGCCGGCGGATAGCTGACAGGTCCTGCCCAGTCGGCGCTAGCAGGATGACAAGATCATCCGCATAGACGGAGGCGCAGCAGCGTGCCACCTCCGGAGGCAGCGGTGTCAGGTGGCCCAGGCGGTCAATCTCGGAGATCATGGCGTTGAGGACCTCCATGACAATGACGAAGCGCAGAGGCGACAAGGGGTCCCCCTGTCTCAGGCCGCGAGCGTGGCAAATCCTCCTGCCCAGCCGGCCGTTAACCAGCACCCGTGTACTGGCGGAGCGTAGCATGGCGGACACCCATTCCCGCCAGCGCTCCGGGAATCCCATCCGCTCCAAGACCTCAAGCAGGAAGGGCCATGCCACCGTGTCGAAGGCGTTGGCGAGGTCGATCTTGAGGAGGACTGCGGGAATTTTCTGGAGTGCAGGCAGCGGCATGCGAGCTGAACTGTCCTGAAGTTGTCGTGGATCCTGTGGCCACGGATGAACGCCGTCTTACTGTTTTGTCCCGGAGTAAAATTAAACATAGCTTTTTTTTTATTACTCATAAACGTCACTGTTTTCATGCTACTTTACCGTCTAACTTGTCAACCATTTGATATTGAAGGTGCTAAAAATAAAGAGCTTTGGTTAAGGGTCTATTTAGATCTGCTACCAAGGAGCTACTAAAAATTAGCTCTTTGGTTGACCAAATAGCTAGGTTGATTAAAAATAACTATATATGCATCTAGCTAGTCGTTAGCCCATTAACTAGGTACAACTAGCTACCATGAAAGAAGTACTTCCTCTATTCTAAAAATGATGTAATTTATAATAGTGCTAAGTTAATAAAGTATGTCAAGTTTAACTAAATTTATTTATATAAATAGATACGGATATTTATCAAACTCATGAAATATATATTTTCATAGTACATCTATTTTGACCATATCTAGAATTACTATGACATCCTTTTTGGATGGAGGTAGTATATATTACTAGGGACGATGTATATACATACTCCCTCCGTACATAAAAGAATGTAATTATGGAAAACTTGCAGGTCAAACTAGTTTAACTTCGACCAAGTTTATAATAAATAGTATTTAGCATTTATGTCTAGAAATAAGTTACTATAAAAATATATTTTATAACTAATCTAATGATATTTATTTTATCTCATAAGTGTTACTATTTTTCATATAATTTTAGTCAAAATTTACGATGCTTGACTCCTCGGGATAAGAAAATTGCATTCTTTTGTTGATTTAGGGAGTCTAGCTACCCAGTGACCCAACACATGCATCGATAAATACATAGTTATTACTTCCTTCGTCTTCAAATAAATTAATTTCTAGATGTGCTAGTCAAACTTTCTTAAGTTTAACCAACTTTATATAAAAGAGTAATAACATATATGATACAAAATGGGCACATTACGAAAATATATTTTATGATATACTCCTTCCGTCCTAAATTGTAAGTCATTCTAAGAATTTTGGAGAGTCAAAGCATTTCAAGTTTGATCAAATTTATATACAATAAGATAATAACAACTAGGATGCCAACTAAGTATCAATGGATTCTTTGTTAATTATATTTTTATAATATACCTATTTGATGTCACAAATCTTTATAATTTTTCTATAATTTTGATCAAACTTGAGATGCTTTGACTCTAAGATTTTTGGAATGACTTACAATTTGAAACGGAAGGAGTATTTTAATGATACTAATTCGATAACATATATAAGTCTTGATTTTTTTATAATATATCTAATGATACTAATTCGATACCATATATATAATGATACTAATTCGACACCATATATAAGCCTGTGGCGCCCGTGAGGGAAGGAGGTGCGCCGCGGCCGCGGAGACTCGGAAGACGGTGAGGGAAGGGAGGAGGCGTGATGCGGCGGCGAAGACCTCGGTACGCAAGGGGACAGAGGCAGCAATGCTATGGAGGACGAGCCTCTGCAATATGGGCCCTTCAGAAGGAGGATGCAGGCCGCGGAACAGGGTAACAGTAGCGGGGTTTGCCGTACTTCTGCGCGTGTATTAATCTTTATCAAAAAATCAAATCAAATCAAATCAAACAAAATCTTTACTGATTGATTGATTGATGGGTTTGCCGTACTTCTACGCGTGTATTAATCTTTATTGATTGATTGATCCATGGACGTCGTCATCGAAGTTACCGACCGGAATGGGGTCCGTAGTTTACGTACTGACTGTGACTGGTGGCGGCATGACGAATGGAGAATGCATATGCATCCCTCGTCGTTGCATCGGCAGCTCTCTCGCTCTATAAAATCAATAAATACCTGCGGCATCCGCTCCAAATGAGCATCGACAGCAGCGCACGGAGCCGAGCGCACATTGCAGAAGCTAGCTAGCCTTTGCATTCTCGCTCGCTGCTAAACACGTCGTTCCAGTTTGCTCAAACATCCTCGTCATCATACACAAGATCAGAGAGCTGAGCTATAGCTCTGCTGCATGCATGCCCCTTCCGCAATGTCCGACGATGGGCGGTGCAGATAAGATGCCGGCAGGCCGGCTCTGGTTACTGCTAGGCATGGTGTTAGCCTTTGGAGTTGCAGGTAGCCCGGCCCAGGCCTCCAGGAATACTCACTACGACTTCGTTGTAAGTTGATCGATAAATCTCATTTCAGCTTATATATATCAGTGCCAGTTTAATTCAGAGGTGAAGGCAGTTGCTTGAGTCGTAGTATTTGCGGGCACTTACAAGTCAACAACAGCTGTACATCGATCAGTACAAGCATGTTCTAGTTTTGAAATATCTAGCTAGGTTGATGTTATTGCATATTTGCATGCCTTCAGAACAATTGAAGATGTCAGGTATGAATTGTTAGATACTCTGCATGAGCATCATGAAGTACGTAGACCTAGCTAGCTGTATTCCGACAGGCATAGATTGACTTCTTACTTGATTGTCTAGAAACACTAGCTATATAGTATCTTGTTAAGCATAGAAACTACGGCCGGAAACCAGAGTCGTTTTACCATTTCCCTGATGTGAACTGCTGATCGTCGTCGTCAGCACTTGAGAAAAAAAAAAAGCTACCAACGATGTAACACATCTTATTAGTTGCTTGCTAATCTTTTCCATTTCGATCGGCATGCGGCATCTGATCGAAATTAAAGCTAGCTCGTATCCTCTTTGCTACTTACCCAAACTCACTGACGCCCAAGTACTGCTACACGCTATGCATGCTTGATTATTAAGACGACGACTAATAATATAACGCCGGCGTGTGAATGAATGAATGTATTAAATTTTGCAGATAAAGGAGACCAAGGTCACCCGGCTCTGCCACGAGAAGACCATCCTGGCCGTGAACGGGCAGTTCCCCGGGCCGACCATCTACGCGCGCAAGGACGACGTGGTCATTGTCAACGTGTACAACCAGGGCAACAAGAACATCACCCTCCACTGGCACGGCGTGGACCAGCCGCGGAACCCGTGGTCCGACGGGCCGGAATACATCACGCAGTGCCCCATCCAGCCCGGTGCCAACTTCACCTACACGATCATCTTCACCGAGGAGGAGGGCACGGTGTGGTGGCACGCGCACAGCGACTTCGACCGCGCTACCGTGCACGGTGCCATCGTCATCCACCCCAAGCGCGGCTCCGTCTACCCCTACACAAAGCCGCACAAGGAGATGCCCATCATCCTCGGCGAGTGGTGGAATGCAGACGTGGAGCAAGTTCTCCTGGTGTCCCAGCGGACCGGCGGCGGCGTCCAGATTTCAGACGCCAACACCATCAACGGCCAGCCCGGCGACTTCGCCCCGTGCTCCAAGAACGACACCTTCAAGATGTTGGTGGAGCAAGGCAAGACGTACCTCCTCCGGGTCATCAACGCGGGGCTCATCAACGAGATGTTCTTCGCCATCGCCGGGCACCGCCTCACGGTGGTCGGCACCGATGGCCACTACCTCAAGCCGTTCACCGTCGACTACATCATGATCTCCCCTGGCCAGACCATGAACATGCTCCTCGAGGCCAACCGCCCCACGAACGGCTCAGCCAATAGCCGCTACTACATGGCTGCGAGCCCATTCTTCACCATCACGTGGCTCCCGGTAGACCATAAAAACACCACGGCCATTCTGGAGTACACGGATGCACCGCCCTCCACGGGGCCACCGGACTCCCCCGACCTGCCGGCCATCGACGACATCGCCGCAGCAACGGCGTACACGGCGCAGCTCCGGTCCCTGGTCACCAAGGAGCACCCGATCGACGTGCCAATAGAGGTCGACGAGCACATGCTCGTGACGATGTCCGTCAACATGCTCCCCTGCGGGGCCAACGAGACGTGCGCCAACCGCCTCGCAGCGAGCCTGAACAACGTCAGCTTCATGAACCCGACTATCGACATCCTCGACGCCTACCACGACTCCATCAGTGGCGTGTACAAGCCGAACTTCCCCAACAAGCCGCCCTTGTTCTTCAACTTCACCGCCCCAAACCCGGAGCTCTGGCTCACAAAGCGCGGCACCAAGGTGAAGGTGGTGGAGTACGGCACCGTGGTGGAGGTGGTGTTCCAGGACACGGCCATCCTCAGCGCCGAGAGCCACCCCATGCACTTGCACGGGTTCAGCTTCTACGTGGTGGGCCTAGGGTTCGGTAACTTCGACAAGGACAAGGACCCGGCCATGTACAACCTGGTTGACCCGCCGTACCAGAACACCGTCTCCGTGCCCACAGGCGGTTGGGCTGCAATGCGCTTCCGCGCGGCAAATCCTGGTGAGTATATATTTGCTAAATTTGGGCAACAATGATCGAACTACAGTATATATATGTGATTTTTTCCCCTTACGTTGTGCTGTTTATCTTTCCTTGTTTATTAGGTGTGTGGTTTATGCATTGCCACTTCGATCATCACACGGTGTGGGGCATGGACACTGTATTCATTGTGAAAAATGGCAAGACCCCAGACACTCAAATGATGCCACGTCCTCCTAACATGCCCAAGTGCTAAGGATCGAAACAAGGGCATGAGCCATGACTGCGGTTTGCATGCAAGACAATCGAGCAAAAATAACTAATCTCAGTTGATTGGTTGATTTAATTATTTGCGGTACAGATTTTAAGTAAAGTGGTTCTTCGAATAAAATGTTCAGTGAAGATGTAATTTGTGTGGTTTCTGTTCTTTTCTTTTTCATTTGGTTGGAAGAGAAAAATATATTTGTTGTATCCATTATTTGTGTTGATTTACTCCTAATTCAAACTAAACAATGTATGTTAGGGAGCTACATTCTGTATCCCGTGAAAAATCAATATATATAAATACATGCTTCATATATGTATTTTATTTTTTTTTTGCCATGATAATATCATGATCATTTAGAGAAAATTTGTTTGATAACAACACTGTTCAAATCCTTTTTTATTTTGTAGATTAGTTGGTAGAATAAAAACACATCCTTTTTTTTCACGAACATGCCTTATTTTATTAAGAGGATAAAGAATTACATGATGCAACTACGAGAGAATCCTATAGTGTAGATTACAACCACCAAGATAGTGGTAAGCGACTTGGAACAAACCAAAACAATAAGAAAAAAAGTGAGGGGAGGGGGACCCTCAACCCAAAACCCTAACTGATTGAACCTATGAAAACAAAGAACGCAATGGTTGCCTACAGAGAATACATAGCCACGGTGGCAAAACATCCACTCAGATAAGCCGAAACAAGCATCCAGCGGCAAAGCATCCGCCAGAGGGGATTCTAAAGCAATATCGGCCGCAAAGCATCCACCAAGTGAGAAGCCAACATGACAATGGCGGCAAAGCATCCGCCGATCCAGGCCCCACATGATCCTTCTTTCTGGGTTCAATAACTATACTTGAAAAATCGTGGAGGCTTGTATATAATAAGTAAACCGTAAGGTAAAACTATACTTGAAAAATCAGGATCCAAGCCACATGATCCTAGGTTCAGTTTGTCAGGGCTTTGGTTGTGAACAACCAACCAGTTCAACTTTTTTTTTCATCCAAACATGTAACTACTGTTAGTTGAATGGCCCATGTGCTGATGGATGTTCCATTGTTCTACCTTAAATTTGGCTCTAGTGCTGTCTTCATGGGCAATATCTGTCTCATGCTCTCTCTCTCTCTCTCTCTCTCTCTCTCTCTCTCTCTCTCTCTCTCTCTCTATCTCCCTCTCAAATCATTTATTTATGTGTTAAGCTTTCACTAACAAATTTCAAAATGACACTGACTCCTCTATCCAGGTGCATCACCAGCAAGATGGCTAGAATCTTCAGAGTTGGTTGATTTGCTTGCTTCAGAACATCACACTCCAAGCGTGATGAGATAAGAGGACAGGCTGGCTTGTGGATGCATAAAGAAATGTTTGCATGGTAAGAGACGTCTGTCTTGTATTCTAAGCATTGGAAGGAGCTGTGGTCAATGCGTGGTGTCAGGATTAGGAACGCAGTCCATTTGTACGAGACCCCCAATAATGTCATCAGTCTGCTCCACTCTACTACATCTTATAAATAAATCCCCAGGGTTAGGAAAACAGTCTATTCCTTTTGTTGAAGAATAATGACTTGCTACCAAGAGCAAATGAGAGAAAAATGACAGAAATGGTTGGCAAAGGAAAAGGGGAACAGGTAGAGCGAAGATACGATCTGCTTGCTCATCATGAACAATTGATGAGCTATATGGTTTCTGTTTCTCTCAAAGGAAATGTGGATGTGCCAAATCAGCACGCATATCTTTCCTCGCAAATGAAATAAATGATTCAAATCTGCATGTATATATTCTTTTTATTTCCACATATGTATACTACACGATATGCATTCCTCCACAAGGTGAAGTTGTTGGATGTGGAGATGTTGTGCATCCACCAAATTCAAACACAAGCAATGGGGTGGGCAGGGGCAGGGCCATGCTTGTAAGATAGCCTAAGGGCGTCCGCAACAAGGAAAACGAAAACGTCAGTCGAGAAGAAATAAACAAATAAAAAAATATTCTCAGCGGCAAAGAATACTGTAGTGGCCCAAGTAGTCAGTGACACTAAAGATTTACCGGGAACTGTGCGAGCTATCTACTCACTCGTCGCTGGTGAGATGATGTTTAAAGTTTTTTATTCACCGGTAACCGTGCGAGCTGGCTTGAGAACCGCCGTTGCGGACGCCCTAAGCAAAAGGAAGGTTGCACCAAACAGGCTTGCCCTTGATGCTATCTTAGGAGTAGAACTGGTGCTGATGCATGCTACTCACTTTGCATTGCAGGCTAGCTTCCAGTTAAAACATCTTTCCCCATCAAGCATGGCCCTCCGTCTCTTTTTAGATGTCGTTTTGGATTTTCGTGCCACAAGTTTGACTCGATTTGTAGAAAATACGTAAAATATTTATATCTTCAAATAAATTTGTTAAAAAACTAGACGTAAAGATCTTTCCGATGATACTAATTACTTAGCATAAATATTTATATATTTTAATATATAATTGCTGGCAGTTATTTCTCGGGAAGCGAGAGTGACATCTATTTTGAGACGGAGGGAGTACTACACTTGGTTGGTTCAGATGTTGGTGCTTGTGCAATGCATGCATGCCGAATATTTTACTTCCCAAAAAAAGAACAAAAAGGAACCTGTTTTTTAAGCAAACACTTTAGTCTCCCCAATCAACGGTGGGAAATTTTGTTAGGTTTCTACTTTCAACCACAACACAACAAGAGGGCAGGATGATGACGCTCTCATCAGATCAGATAATAAAAAGGATTAAACTGTGCATTAGCAATTCCACTAGGTTCGTGCTTGTGTGTTGCTACGGGACAGCTAAACTTTTATACTAAAAACACACGGATCACACGATAAGATAATAATACTGTGAAACTAAATACCAACGTTAAAGTGACATTTAATTCAAAAAGCAAAATTTGTGAAATTAACATAGTCATGGAGAGCGCAGCGGCATAGGCACACAAACTCTATTGTATCCATCTATGTCATTTGCAATGTTTTTTTTTATGGATGAATTTCATATCTTCGTTCCATCCAGGACTATGTACATTCATTGCGGCCATGTATTGCAAGTTAAATCCAAGAGTTTGCCTAGCATACATCAACATTGAATGTGTAGCCATGGCAAAAGAAACTACAAACATGGTAGCGATTAGAATAATATATAGGAAACAAGTAATAAAAGCAGGAGCAAGTGACTTATGTATCTGCACTGTGATAAGTTGTATTCTATTTTCTCACATATACCAATCGCAGCAGCCATAATTTCTTTCACACTGTATCTTTTACAGTATTCTAGGCTTTGTGTTAAAGCACATATTTTCTGGAAGAGAAGGCTATCGAGAGTCAAGATTAGTATAACATGGCCTATTTTACATAATTAGAAGAAAATGCCTGTGCGTTGCAACAGAAAAAAATCAATACCTCAATAATTTGAGTATTAATGTGTGTTGCATTTTTACCGTATCAGTGCTGAAGAGAAGATGGCTGACAACGTATGATTGCCAAGTGTTTATCAGCTACATCATCATGGGCTAATATAACCAAGCTACCCAACGGGATAAAACTGAATCGGCAATTGCAAAACAGTATATTATATGGGTTTGATTGCTCGAGCTGGATGTTGTTCCATCAAATCAGGCATCCAGTGAAGAGGAACCAGTCAACAATTTTGCAGATAAATATCAGTTAATACCACTTTCTTAAGGGAGAGCTCATAACTTCAAATGAGGCCTGGTTAATTATCCATGGATAGCTCAGAGCACATATTGATGTTTATTCTGTTAATGTGATAGGCATCCTGAAATCAAAGCTCATTTTGTTGTCATCATAGTACATCAGAAATAGGTTACTACATCCAAAACTCAGGCGACGTTTTCTGTCAGCCATCAACCTTTCTTCTTCCTACCATCTACAGAAACAGGCAGTGGCAAAGCTAGCCTAAAGAATCATCGAGGTCTCCAACATTATAAGCCAAGATTATTAGTGTTATTGTAGGATCTCAGGAAGAGGAAAATGGCCTAGAGGAGGAGGAGGGGGGGGGGGGGGATAGGCCTGTCAAAATTCAACTAGACAGATGTCGACCACGGGGCGACACTGCCGCTCAGCAAATATTGCTCAGCTAAAATTGAAACTTGGCAGTGAGAATCTATGAACTAACAACAGTATATTCTTGCAATATAAAGAAAAATACTACCTCGAAGACTGGGTATCACATAATATGCACAAATAGAGAGATCTAGCTACCAAACCCTAAGCAATGACTTCTCAACAAGATAAACTGCGAAAATGTAAATGTAGCACGCGAGACATAGTTGTTTATCCCCGTGGTTCAACTCATCACCAAGGCTTGCCTAAGTCCATGTTGTTGAGGAAGCTACCAAAGGCTTAGGCTTGCCACCAAGGCTTGCCTTCCCCTCGTTCTCAAGTTTAGAACTATTGAGATGAGGGGTGATTTCTTTATTGTGAGAATGAGGTTATAGACCTCCAAGGCTGCCACATGAAATGGCAAGCTCAAGGGCGACACCTAGCCAGCTAGGAGCAAGCTCCAAGAGTAACAAACCCTAGAACCGCTGGCCAAACATGAACCAAATGCTCTTAGACTTTGGGAATTAGTGGATTTGCGCTCCGATTGAGTTATGCTATCTTTTCTCTCAAGATTTGATAGTTAGAATCAAGGATTTGCTTGGGGGAAGGTGGAGATTCAATGGGGAGAGAGGTGAGCCTTTGGTCTATTTAGATTCGAAGTGAGGAGCTTGAGGTAGAAGATGACCATTGTGGGACGGGCCTGACAGTATAAATACCTGTTGGGTATTTCAAACGTGAACAGATTAATCCGCAAGCGCATGGATACCGATGTAGCTTTCACCTAGGAGTATTCCAAGGTATCGATTTTCCACGGGGAATGAGAAGTGGACTAGTTGAGGTTTAGATCGCCCAAAGATAACTATATATATGATTTTATGGGGAGAGAGGAATTTTCCTAAGAGTTCTATAGATTGATCTAGGAATCAGGGTTTACTTTAGGGTTACTTATTTCGGGACATCAGAACACTAACCACAGAAAGGGATGAGAATGGGGCTAGGAAGCTCTGACTACGGTCCTACAAACACCGATCCGAACGTGGTGGAATACATCAGCTGTCAGGACTATCACGATCCTGGGGCTACCACAATAATCCGCAGGATTGGGTGCAATTCCAGGTAATTGCAAGACTAAGCGCCACGCTTAACCTATTAATTACTACTCTAGCGTATCAAAGAACTAGAGCACTTGATGCAAGCGAGAATCTAATAAATAACTTAAAAGTAAATACAAAAATTAAATAAAGAACTCAGGAATTATAAAATTAAAGAACTTGGAGATTGCTCAAAGACGAACTGGTTGCTGCAAATGTACAATGTTGAGGAAGATCCGACAGATCCGGCTCCTCCTCGGCTCTCTCCTCTTCTCTCTCCCTCTTCTCTAGTTTAAAACTAGATGAACTAGAACTAGAACTAGAACTAAAAGATGAACTAGAAGATCATCTATAGGGACCTCTACTTCTACTTGGATGGAGGGGGTGCAACCCTAGCTTTTGCTTTGGAGATGAATAATGAGAAGGAGATGCCCAAGGGGGGTCTGCCCCTGCTTATATAGCCCAGTGGGGTTAACCACAGCCCTCAGATCAAACTAACTTGAAACAATGGTTGAGATGCGTCGTAGAGGTCGGTTGGAGGTCGTCGGACGAAGCGTGCTGACAAGTAGGCCCGGAGCAGGTCGGTTGGCCTTACATGTGGGGCTGGACTGCCTAGATTAAGTCTAAGTGGGCAACTCTTTTAGTGGGCTGATAGATGTCTTCGTTAGCTTTCCAAAGAGCCCTGGATCACTAAAAACGGAGTTCGGATGAGGGAGATATGCCCAAATTACTCCGGACTGCTCTGGAAGCCCATTTGCAATCTTTCTGAAGGCGTAACTTTGTCGTCTGGACTCCGATTTGGGTGAACCAAAACTCTATTTCATGTCTCGATGAGCTCTTCGCAATGGTGTACTCCAATTCATCATTTGAGATACTTCTATTTGGTGATTCTGGTCCTTTTCCAGTTTAACCCCTCTAAAACATAGATTCACCAAAACTCGTGGAACTCGTTAGTTTCAAACCCTGCAACTATGCTTTGTGGTTCATATCGTGTCATATCAAGCATAGTTGATGGTTAATAATAAGCATTAGTGACCTTCAACAAGTTCCCCAAGCTTACCCTTTGCTAGTCCCTGAGCAAAGCCAATCTCAACAATGGATCAGGAGTTGCTTCAATGCTTTCATGCCTCAAAAGTACACATGCGTTCAAACAAGAATTCTCCTCCGGGTTAGAACAAACCATTCTGACTTCAAACTTACCCATTACCTTCAACTATGGAGCTTTTGGCCTTCACTTGTGTCCTGAGTAGTTGAAAGACAGAATAATCAAATCAAGCACTGCGTCTCGAGTTCTTCGATCAACCTTCATTCTGGAGTTTTTGTAGGTTTTCAAAATAAAAATCAGAGATTCCTTTTTGTATGACCCTTTCTAGTCTCTCATATGTGGTATTTGTGGATCCTTTCCAAGGCAATGATGGTGTTTTACCTTCTCTCTTTCACTTAGAATATATGGTATTTTTGGAATAAGGCAGAGTAGCATCATGCCTCCTCTCTCTTACCCTATAACTAGTTGGCTTATATGGAGCTGAGGGTATTTCAAGGAGGTTGCTTACTTAGCTTGCATGTGTTGCTTAGTCAAAACCAGGATCCTCGGAGGGGAGACCATACCCTTAGATCAAGATGTGCATGTGTGTGGAAATATTTGGTGGCTAACATAATTCTACTTTGCTCCTGGAGAGACTGCCTCGAACTAAAGAATTTATGAAGAACTTGTTGTGGAGGTCTTGGGATATCTTCTTCCTTCTTTGATGACAATGAAGACCTTTTTCAGGCACAGAGGTCATGGGCTATCAATTTTTTTTGAATGCTGGAGCTCTCTCTTTTTTTTATGTTTATTTTGCATAGCCTCATGCCTCTTTTCTGGAATACAATAAACTTGGGAAGAGATTAATCATACTCTTGGAGCATTTATTTGGAAACCTAACAATCTTTTTGGATCTTCTCCCAGTGTAGGAGATAGATTTTGGGTGGAAAGGCATGTTTTTGCGTACTCCCAGGGTAGGAGCAGCAGAATATTTGTGGGTGTAAGTGATCTTGATCTTGGGAGCATGACCATCCTCTCGACAAGGGTCTCACACAGGTTGACCAAACTCAACAAAAAGCAAGCAGCTTATGAGCTGGTTTTTCTAGTCTAGCAAGCATGTATATATGGCTGTGGTAGTAATTAAACCTCTCGTCATATAGGAACTCATCATGTGGTAATTTAAAGTTTTTTAAATGATAAATCTCTAGAACTCAAGTATCACTAGGAACAAGATAAACAACAGCTCAGACCTTCTCATATCATATCTATCAGACTTAGATCAAGCATTCGCAACCCACAAGTTTTCAAGTTCAGAGCAAATCTTAGGTCAAAACAATCATTTCCAAAACTCGGGAGAGTTCAAGGTTGAAAACTAGGTACTTGAAAGGAATTACGGCAGAGTAACTATTCATCATTTCCATGCATAGAGATTTGACCAGGTTCTTTTTATTTAAACAGAAAAACAAACTTTTATACACACTCTAACTAGCACACACTTTTATGAAATAACACAATATAGAACAAATACTTGACAGATAAGTGTGAACCTTTATGTGCCCACTATTTTTTTTGTTTATGAAAAGAAAACTTTAAGAGGGTAAGGATACTTACCTGGATACACATGGGAGATGCCCCTCCCCCAAGCTAGATGTTGACATAGTCTTTCAATCCAATGTCTTGCATTTCAGGTCTTCTCTTCTCGATCCTTAAAATCCTATGAAACTCAAATAGACAACAAAACTCATGGAGCATATTAAGAGTTAGGCGTTCAAGCATTAGTTGTCTAGAGTTTAGGTAGATCGGGTATTAATGTAAGAGTTCGATGAACTTGATTACATAAAGTTCCTCAATCGTGTTGATGTGTGGCTCAAGATAAACCTTCAAGCGTTGGCCATTCACCTTAAAGTGTTACCTACATCGTCTTGGATGGTAATGGCCTCGTGGGTTGAAGTGTCGATGACCTTGTATGGTCCATCCCACTTACTTCACAATTTACCATGTCCAAAGAGCTTAACTCTTGAATTGAATAGTAGAACCTTGTCTCCAGGGTTAAACTCCTTGTGCTTGATTCTCTTATCATGCCATCTTTTTGTTCTCTCTTTGTAGATCTTAGAGCTGTGATAGGCCTTTTCTCTCCGTTCCTCTAGCTCAGATAGTTGCATCTGACATGTTTTCCCATATACAGGTTGATAGGGTGACATGCCTATGGGTGTCTTGTAGGTAGTTCGATAAGCCCAAAGTGCATCAGGGAGTTTGTCCTTCCATCCCTTCCCCATTTCATCTACGGTCTTTTGCCCAATATTCTTGATTTGTTTGTTAGATGTTTTTGCTTGACCGCTGGTCTGAGGATGGTATGTTGTTGTGACGTTGTGATGAACTCCATGATCTGCTAGGTACTTCTGGAAGACTTTATCGATGAAGTGGGACCCTCCATCGCTTATGACCATCCGTGGTATACCAAATCAAGGAAATATCACTTCATGGAACATTCTCTTGGCATGTTTAGAATCTGATGTTCGACATGGTAGTGCTTCTACCCATTTGGACACATAGTCCACAGCTACCAAGATGTACTCGCAATTCCCGAACATGGCGAATGGCCCCATGAAATCAATGCCCCAAACATCAAAAAGTTCAACTTGGAGATTGTTTGTGAGAGGCATTGCATTTCATGAGTTGATATTCCCATGTTTCTGACATCAGTGGCATCTTCTGACAAACTCCTTTGTATCTTCATACATCGTTGGCTAGAAAAAACCACTTTGCCTGACCTTAACATGTGTCCAGAATGCTCCATAGTGTCCTCCATATGGCGAGGCATGGCATCTTTCCATTATTTGAATAGCCTTAGCCATAGGGACACATCTTCTTAACAGTCCATCGGAGCATATTCGAAAAAGATATGGCTCATCCCATAGGTGAAAATGGCTATCGTGTACTAATTTTCTTTAATTTGTTTTCTTTAATTTGCACCAGGTGGGACATAGCCTTTCACTATAAAGTTCACAATGTCTGTGTACCATGGATCAAAGTCTGATATCTTGAGTAGGATGTCATCTCTTATGTAGTCATTGATGGGAAGCTCACGTGTTTCCTTGAACTGAAGCCTAGACAAGTGGTCGGCTATAGAATTCTCTACACCCTTTCTATCTCGGATTTCTATGTCAAACTCTTGGAGTAGAAGAATCCATCGAATTAGCTGAGGATTAGCATCTTTCTTAGTGAGGAGGTACTTTAGAGCAGCATGATCTGTATAGACAATCACCTTTGCCCCCACTAAGTAAGATCTAAACTTGTCTACAGCAAAGACAACAACCAATAGTTCTTTTTCAGTTGTAGCATAATTGAGCTGTGATCCAACTCAAGGTTTTGCTAGCATAGGATATGGCATAATGCATCTTATCCTTGGTTTGGCCTAAAGCAGCACCAACCGCAAAATCGCTAGCATCACACATGATTTCAAAGGGAAGGTTCCAATCAGGTGGTTGGATGATTGGAGCTGAGATGAGTGCTTTCTTGAGGATTTGAAAAGATTCATGACTCATTAGTGAAGATGAAAGGTGCATCCTTAGCTAAGAGACTAGTCAGGGGTATAGCAATTTGAGAGAAGTTCTTGATGAAACGGCTCTAGAACTCTGCATGTCCTAGGAAGTTTCGGATTCCTTTCACATTTGTGGGAGGTGGAAGTTTTTCAATAACTTCAATCTTTGCTCTATCCACCTCTATACCATGTTCAGACACTTTGTGTCCTAGCACTATTCCTTCCCGAACCATAAAATGGCATTTCTCCTAGTTTAGGACTAAGTGCTTTTCTTCATACCGTTGTAAGACTCTATCTAAATTCTCCAAGCACTCATCGAAAGTTTTGCCATAGATGGTAAAGTCATCCATGAACACCTCCATGATTTTCTCAATCATGTCAGAGAAAATAGGCATCATACACCGTTGGAAAGAGGCTGGAGCATTGCACAACCCAAATGATATTCATCGGTATGCATAAGTTCCATACGGGCATGTAAAGGTGGTCTTACTTTGATCATCTGGGTGGATTGGGATTTGGTGATATCTAGAATAACCATCAAGGAAACAATAGAAAGAGTGATTTGCAAGCTATTCCAGCATTTCATCAATGAAGGGTAACAGGAAGTGGTCTTTCTTCATAGCCTTGTTGAGTTTTCGATAGTCAATGCACATACACCACCCAGTGCCAATTCGTTGAGGGATGAGTTCATCCTTCTCATTCCTAACGACCGTCATTCCTCCTTTCTTTGGCACAACTTGGACAGGGCTAACCCACTCACTATGTGGCACAGGATAAATAATCCTAGCTTGATAAAGTTTAAGGACCTCTTTCTTAACAACCTCTCACATAGCGTTGTTAAGTCTCCGCTGTGGTTCCCTTGAAGGTGCAAAATTGGGATCGATAGGGATACGATGCGTGCAGAGAGCGAGACTAATTCCCCTGAGGTCTTCGAGTGAGTAGCCTATTGCTGATTTATGTCTTTCAAGAACAGTGACAAGTTGTTGTGTTTCATATTCAGAGAGCTTATCACTGATGATGACAGGAGTGTTTCGGTTGTTGTGAAGAAAGACATATCTAAGGCCAGGTGGAAGAGGTTTCAACTCTATCAAAGGAGGTAGAGGTTGTTCATTTAGATTTAACTCAATGGGCTCGGCCAACTCTTCATCTTCTTGAATGAAGTGTTCTTCGTTGAAGAATGGTTGGACCATTTCTTGTTGAGACACCATTAAGACCTCCTCAATAGGGTCTCGGTTGTGTTTGGGTTCCACTATCGTGTTAACTGATCGGACAAGAGGGGCAACAACAGTGGAATTCCCAACCTTGAAATCTAAATGACCTTGTAGTGAGTTTTCCCGTAGAAGTCTCATGATTAGTCTCGCAATCAAGAGAGGAATCTCTAGGATCTCAAAATACGAAAATCTAGGCATATCCTAGAGTTCTTGATTCTAACAGAACAATCCTTAATACCCCATGGCTTTCAAGAATAAATCCTGATGGACCTTGTAGAAGTTTTTGAGATAGAGTTAAGGACATGTCAGGATAAAGGGTTCTAGCTAATTCCTTTGAAATAACATTTATCCCGATAGAAGGATTGTAGTGGACTCTTCTAGCGGACCCTCTAACTTGGCATAGAAGAATGGTGGATGGAAAAGTGATTCGAGCTACCTCGGGAGATAACTCTGCTTCTCTTAGCCATTCATAACTCATGATTGCCGAAAGGCTTTGAATGTGTTCTATAGCCATGGATTCTTCATGTGGTTCAAAAGGAGTGGTCTTTGCTCGAGGACTCACTTGGATAGGATAATTCAAGGTATTTCCATAATCTTCAAAAATATATTCCACGAATTCAAAGGAAAGCCCTAAAGGAGATGGTTTATCACCCTCTAGTTGGTTTTGCATTCCCTCAATGGGAGGTTTTTCAACAACCAAATTATTAGAAGAGTCTATTGGAATATCCAATTCGGTTGTGGGTTCCTCCTCTTGTGGTTCGGGGCTAGGCTCGACTTCTTTTTCTTCTTCGAAACTCATCAAAGATGCCAAAGTGTAAGGGGTATTTTCAAGGATTTTCTCAAGAATGGCTTCCCCTCATTTATGGTTTCGTGCAAGAATGAACCTCCCGAAGCGGTGTCAAGATGTAGAGCATCTTCCTTGTTAAGTCCTAGATAAAAGTGTTCTAAAAGGACGTTTTCAGGCAAGGAAAGGGTTGGACCAGAATTAATAAGGCTCATGAATCTAGCCCAAGCTGCTCCTAGTGTCTCCTTCTCTTTTTGTTCAAAGTTAAGAATTTCTCTATGAAGGGCTGCTCTTTTAGAAAGAGGGAAGAAAGCATGACAAAATTTGTCTCGAAGTTCATCCCAATTTCCATTGACGCCTCTTACGGAATGAGCATACCACTGTTTTGCTCTTCCAAAAAGGGAGAAAGGAAACAACTTCCATTTGAGGGTCTCTTGTGTCATGCCAGCAATAGTCAGGCAAGAACACAACTGCTCAAATTCCCTAAGATGGTTATGAGGATCTTCATTTTCTAGCCTAGAGAAGGATTGGTCCCGAACCATGGCTATAAAGCTAGGATGAAGTTCATAGCTGGAAGCTATGATTGGTTTCGATGATTGTGGTGGCTCTAAGAACTCGCCCCTTGGTGCGGAGAATTTATGAATAGGCGTGGAATCCATATGGTATGATGGTGGTAGATGTTTGTGGTGAGGTGAGAATGGTGGTAAAAGAAAAAAAAGATACACGGACGAACTTGGCTCGAAACTAGCACAGCTACCGTTCTCCGGCAACGGCGCTAGAAAGCTTGTTGGGCATTTTAAATGCGAATAGATTAATCCGCAAGCGCATGGATACCGATGTAGCTTTCACCCGGGAGTATTCCAAGGTATCAATTTTCCATGGGGAACACGAAGTGGACTAGTTGAGGTTTAGATCACCCAAAGATAACTATATATATGATTTTATGGGGAGAGAGGAATTTTCCTAAGAGTTCTATAGATTGATCTAGGAATCAGGGTTTACTTTAGGGTTACTTATTTCGGGACATCGAACACTAACCACGAAAGGGATGAGAATGGGGCTAGGAAGCTCTGACTATAGTCCTATAAACACCGATCCGAACGTGGTGGAATACGTAGGCCGTCAGGACTGTCATGATCCTGGGGCTACCACAACAATCTGCTGGATTGGGTGCAATTCCAGGTAATTGCAAGACTAAGCGCCAAGCTTAACCTGTTAATTACTACTCTAGCGTATCAAAAAACTAGAGCACTTGATGCAAGCGGGAATCTAATAAATAACTTAAAAGTAAATACAGAAATTAAATAAAGAACTCAGGAATTATAAAATTAAAGAACCTAGAGATTGCTCAAAGACGAACCGGTTGCTGCAAATGTACAATGTTGAGGAAGATCCGACAGATCCGGCTCCTCCTTGGTTCTCTCCTCTTCTCTCTCTCCCTCTTCTCTAGTTTACAACTAGATGAACTAGAACTAGAACTAGAACTAGAAGATGAACTAGAAGAACTAGAACTAGAAGATTATCTAGAGGGACCTCTGCTTCTACTTGGATGGAGGGGTGAAACCCTAGCTTTTGCTCCGGAGATGAATGACGAGATGGAGATGCCCAAGAGGGGTCTGCCCCTGCTTATATAGCCCGGTAGGGTGAACCGCAGCCCTTGGATCAAATCGACTTGAAACAATGGTTGGGATGCGTCGTAGAGGTCGGTTGGAGACCGTCGGACGAAGCGTGCTGACAAGTGGGCCCGGAGCAAGCCATTCGGCCTTACATGTGGGGCCGGCCGGCCTAGCTTAAGGCTAAGTGGGCCACTCTTTTAGTGTGCCGATAGATCTCTTCGTTAGCTTTCCAAAGAGCCCTGGATCACTGAAAACGGAGTCCGGATGAGGGAGATACGTCCAAATTACTCTGGACTGCTCTGGAAGCCCATTTGCAATCTTCCAGAAGGCGTAGTTTTGTCGTCTGGACTCTGATTTGGGTGAACCAAAACTCTATTTCATATGTCTTGATGAGCTCTTCGCAATGGTGTACTCCAATTCATCATTTGAGATACTTTTATTCAGTGATTCTGGTCCTTTTCTAGTTTAACCCATGTAAAACATACATTCACCAAAACTCGTGGAACTCGTTAGTTTTAAACCCTGCAACTATGCTTTGTGGTTCATATCATGTCATATCAAGCAATAGCTGATGGTTAATAATAGGCATTAGTGACCATCAACAATACCATAGGTGGCCCAACGGTTATCTATGGGCGGCACTACTGCCCTAGCCAAAACAGCTCAAAACGTTTCAATTTTTGGCCGGTTGCTTTGACTGGGTGAGAGGATGTGGTTTTGGAATTTTGAGCATTTGGTTGCACAGTTGACCAACTATCCTAGAATCCCCTTTATAGTACGGCTTTTCCTAAACTCATTATTCAAAATAAAATGTAATTAAATTCCCTTGAGTCCAGCATAGCCATCCTTTGCAATTTGGGGTACCTACAACTTTGTTCATGATCCTCTTTTTCAATTCCCTACTTGTCATCTAGATAAATCTCATTAGTCCTCTAACTAGGTGGTCATCAACACCAAAATCCACATTAGGGCTTGATTGCACTTATAATCTCTCCCTTTTTGGTAATTGATGATAACCCAATTAGAGCCTACAAAAGATATGAAATAAAGTACTAAGATTTTCGAGCCATGAGTGTAGGAGCCCCCTCTTGAAAATGTGAATAGAGATTTGAATTCTCAAATTTGGCATGAAGGCCAAAGTTCACATTTTTAGGTGAAATGGGGCCTCCCCCTACATCCATGCCAGCTGTGGGTAACTGAAATGATAATTCAAATATAAAACATATGCAAAGCATGAATCGTGTCAGATCAAGCAGAATAGAATTTGACTACCAGAGCACAGGGCGGCATTGTCGCCTAGGCTATAACAATCAGAATTATGTCAAAATTTCATAGCGGAGAATATGAATCTAAAGTAGTGTAAACTCAAAATATGACAAGCTAGAACAGTAACCTCGAATACATGTCTAGATCTGAAGCAATAGAGTCACAAAGTATAGTTGTTGTTCTCGGCCCTAAGCAATAAGCCCTGGGAACAGCGAAAGTACTAATGGCAAAAGGTGGAACTTGAACACACAATTCTATTCATATTCTGTCGCCCAAATGGGAATCATCCTGCCTTTACAAATCCCCTCAGGGGCCTTTTATACACGCCCGCAGGCATTTACATGACCATTTTGCCCTCCTACCTAACGCACATTCGGGGAATATTCCTTCTATGAGGGTAACATCATTAGAGCAACTCTAAGAGACTCTTTACTTCCTTCCTAATTGATAGAAATATAGATTTTAATAAAAAAATTACTTTTCAACAACTTCTTTAAAAGGATTTCCAAAAATAAAAATTCTACGTTCCAGATTTTTAGCTAGGTAAAGATGGAGAGCAAGGATGTTTCTCTAGAATGTGCAAACGATATAGAAAATGATTCTTTATAAATGGCTCTTCAAATGATAATTAGTGTAGGCTTTGGAAATGCTCTTAAAGATGTTCCTTTTTATAGGCTCTTAGATATGCTCTTAGAGAAACACTTAGAGATGATTTATAACCTTTGAATAGAGATTTTAGTGAAAAAAATATCTAAGTTTTTTTTTAATTTGATCTCTAAATATTGACATCCCCTATTCCATATTTCCTGCTAGATTAAGATGGAGAGCACTAAAGATGAAGAGTAAGGTGGCTCTTTAGAACATGCACAAGATATAGAAAAACTGTTAGAGGGCAAACATATAGAAAACAATTTTTACCTAATTAACTCCTATAATGATGATTATCGAGCAAATTTTAGCGAGACTCTCGGAGATGCTTTTTAGAGCTATAAATGATGGAAGTGACAAATAGAAAAGAAAAAAAGGTGACAAATAGAAAAGGATTTTCGAGTTTAGATGCTAAATAGGAAAGCAAAAATTCTTTGAGAGCAAACATTGCTCTGAAGTCTGAATCTCTCGATCTGCAATTCTGCATCCCGTCCCGACGTGCGCCATGTTCCTGCGGCGGCTGAGAACCTCCGCCGCCCTCCGCCGCGGCGCGACCGACGGCGGTGTCCTGGCCGCCCTCCGCGCCGAGCTCGCCCACGAGCTCTCCTCCTCCGGCTCCTCCCCCTCCGCTCCCCCTCCTCTCCGTCCCGAGGTAACGCGCCGCGCATCCTCATCCTCTCACAATCTCCCCAACCCCCGATCCAGCGCAAAGCTCACGCCTTTGGCCCGCCCCCACATTCGCAGGACGCAACCGGCTTCGACACCGTGTCGGACGCCCCGCGCGCGCAGGACGTGCTCCTGCGCCGGCGGGCCGGGTCCGAGGAGGTCCTCGTGTCGGCGCTGCTCGCCCCGCTGCGGTTCGTCGACAACGACCCGCTGCCCAGGGACGCGCTCATGAAGGTCTTCGTCAGTAAGCCTGGCGCGGCGCCCGTCCTGCACTTCGACTGCCGCGCGTCTTGGGTTGGGGAGGAGGAGGAGCGCGGCGCCGCTGACTATGCGATTAATGCTGTTCGGTACCACTCCTCCCCTGGCAAAGCTGGAGAAGACGAGTATGGAGGGCCGGAGTTCAGGTGGCGCTCTTATGCTCTGCTTGTTCTTGTTTTTATTTTTGTCTTTTGGAATAGTTCACTGGATGCTTGTTGTTGTTTTATTTGCACAATGCATCCTCAGAAATTTAAGCTGCTTTTACTGCACATGTGAAGCTCATGAACTTGACTAATAAAGCTAGCTTCCTGCAAGAAAAATCTGTAAAATGAGCATTTTTTCCACAAATTTTCTGTATGATTTTGATCAGCATTGTCTTTTTTTTTTTTTTTTTTTTTTTTTTTTTTTTGTTTTTATGTTGGCTGGCATTTTGATGTTAAAGTTTGTCATAGCCTATTTGAGGATAGCGTAGACGTTCCTGGATAGTTAATCATTGCATCTCAGGATTAAAATTGTAAATAGTTGTGCTAGTATCTTAAGCATTGATCATTAATATCTGCTGTGCTCTGAAGACATTTCATCTTTTGCCTGATCTGCATGCGCTCCTTTCCATTCGGTACCATTTTGTTACCTCTTACTCTTAGTTGTCATCAACATATGAAACCTATGGAGACTTGTTCAGTGTAGGTTCCATTATATTATATCCAGGATTGCATCACCAGTGTGAGAAGAATAGTTATTGACCTCTGTAATATTTGGTAATGATTCAAGTATTTGTTCTTCATAATTAGTCAATTAGATATTGAGGTATTTATTTTCCAAAATATCCAAAGCCATGTTTGCATCTAGTCAGAATTGTAGCTTTATATTCTGTCAATTACCATTCTTTTTTGATAAACTGTTTGCGCCTACTGCCTACAAAAATTCTCTAAGATACCTAAGGATGGTCCACAAAATGTGGCTAAGTAGGCAAGGACCAATATACCATGTCGATAATCACAAAACTTATTCTTCTTCACTCCTGAAAATTTCCAATAAATTCAGTTGTTGCCTTTGTTATGGATCTAGGAAGTAAGCCTCCAATGCCATTTGTTTATCAGTACTGAGTACTGCACATGATTTAGCAGAACCATATTCGCCTGTATTGTTTGAAGTTCATGTTGTGAGTAACGTCTTTTTGTTGACAAGCATGCTAGTTGAAACTTTAGATCAAGGTGATGCTAGTCTCTTCCAAAGTACAAAACTAACAGTCAACTAAAAGATTGGATAGCCTGGAAATGCAACTGAGCATGCCCTGATCCTGGATCAAAGTAGTTACATCAAGTTGTTTTGGGTTCCTAATTCCTATGCTATTTTTATTCTAATTTGGAATTTCATTATCTTCATTGTGATGTTCATTATCTTTAACTAGATTATCAAAATGAGGTTAGCAAAGATTCTTTTTCAGTCCATAAAGTAATAAAAGGGGAAGTGGTGGAAGTAAGGAATCTGATGGACCTGTTTGTTCCGTGCATTTCAATACCTACTACTCCGTATCTCATTGGATTATTTGGGCCAAATTTTCCTTTCAATTGTTTGATGCCAACCAGCATGAAACAAGGGTAGTTGCTGGGCTACAATTCGCAGCATTTAATGTTAAACTGGGCTCGAGATTGTCATTTGCTACCAAATTTGTTGTATGACGATGGAATTTTTGATATTCGGTACATACTATATTCCTTTGATAATGGGA
Organism: Themeda triandra; assembly: GCA_018135685.1. Classification (NCBI taxonomy): domain Eukaryota; kingdom Viridiplantae; phylum Streptophyta; class Magnoliopsida; order Poales; family Poaceae; genus Themeda; species Themeda triandra. Next base: position 604,903 of record JAENPR010000245.1, on the reverse strand, counting down.
AGAACAACATAGCAAGCCAGTGAGGAAATAATAAGTCACACTTGATGAAAAATTTGTCATACATAAAAGTAGCTATCGTCAATTAAGGGTTAAGGTGGTATCCTTTAACACTCTAGTGTAATGCTGCAATCGTTTTCCTTGCTCTGAACTGGAAGTTAAATATGAATAATGTATATGTTATATTTTGTAGAGGACAATTAGATTTTGGATAATATCACCCTTATTCTTTGTTCCACTTATTCCTAAAGTTGTTGACCATGCCAATTCTTCAGATAATGGTTCTAAGGAAAATGTCTATCGTTACAAGTTTCCAGAACAACACAACTAGCCATTGCCTTTTAGAACTCACATTTGCACTCAATGACAGTATTTGCCTTTCTTTGCTCAGAGATTTGGATCCTCGGCTACAGGCTGCTTTGCAAGAATGTCTGGTAGCAAGAGGCGTCAACTCCAAGCTGGCAACATCAATTCTCCAACACTTGCTTGAGAAGGAGCGCAGCCAATACGTGAATTGGTTGAAGACATTGGAACAGGCGTTTGCCAAATATCATTAACCCAATCATCTCTCTGTTTCTGACAATACTCTGTGGCTGAGTTAAGTGCGTAATACATTGATTTTGCTGTGCCAATGCTGGAGTAGGTCCCAGTTCTATGCCGATATTAGTTTGGTTTGTATGATCTCAATTGCGTACGCTGACATCAAATGCAACATCTAATTTGAATTTTTTTGAAGCCGCAGGAAATATGTTACTGGTGCTTATATGTACTCCTTACATGCAGTTATAATTGTTTTGTTTTGGGGAACACACATGCAGTTATAATATGACAAACACAATATTGGTCTTTGTAGAACCCAGTTTCACCCCTCGAAAAAAAGAACCCAGATAAAGCAAACGCAGTACATTTAATGTGCATTTGATTTTGTGACTTTTTTTTTGAAGGATGGTTTTGACTTTTGAGATTAGCTAGTAGTCTATCTTGAGGTTATATCAACGTCAATAGTTGAGCTGAGCTTTGAGGATATAATGGGATAGTTGGGTCCCAAACTAAAGTAAGCGAAGTATTGAGGATCCAAACAGACAAGTAGGCAAGGGTAGCGCTGATATATATATCTATACTTAATAATAAATACACGAAATTTCTTGCGCAAAATCTTTCATCCAACTAAGTGACTCGGTTATGGTTATTATAATTTTCCAGTTTCTATGTGCAAGTCCTCTTTTATTTTTCACGTTTTCATGTCTGAATCCTTTTTCTTTTCATGCATTTCTTTTTGGGGGTTTCTTTGTCATGGACAAATTCTATAAGGATCCATGGCCCGTCCCCTGTTCCCTCAGTATGTTTGGTCGGTGTTTTTTTTTTAACCTATGTTTGGTCCGTTTTTTTCCTTCACCTCCTTCGTCATGAGCCCGCTTTGCCGTTGGACTTAGGAGGTGATTTCTTTTTTTTTTTCTTCACAAATGTCAAAATTAAATACTAAATGTAATAATATGGACCTTAGAATCGTTTTTTTAAATTACACAACACAGACCTTCACAACACGTACGCACACTCATCCAATGTGAATAAACACACGTTGACCCTATCCCTACAAACACCTTTGAAAGATTGAACCAACATATCTTAAGATTCACAAGTCTTTCGATTTTTCATAAATGTCAAAAATAAAGAACAAATCTATAACTCTTATATAAACAAACCCCACTATCTATTTCTCTAGACATGCAAAGCGTCCACCTCAGCATCCACTATCAAACCCACTATCTATTTCTTTTAATGCAATGTGTCTACCTCAGCAATCCACTATTATTTGTCACTAACAATTTATCTTGACATGCATAGTGCATTTCACTTTTTATTCCTCCTTCATGCCCGCTGCAACGCGCGGGGAATCCTCCCAAAAGATATGTAATACTAGCGACCTTTGAATCTTTTAAAAAATCACATAGTAGTATGAACACCCATGAATGGACCTTTGAATCCCTAGGTCCCGAGATTCGTAAAGTCACCACCGACGTCTCGCTTTTGACGCAGACGTCATCTACCACTAAAATCTTAGGAAAAAATCTAGAAAAATGGCATATGTGCCAAGCGAGAGTTTGACCCAAAGTGGACAAGTTTTATCACAAGGAACTCAACCAATTAACCTATGATCAGTTCACATTGACCCTTGAATATTTAATTTTCACATTGGCCTTTGAATATTTAATTCTTCTATATAATAAACAAAATATTTCACCACTAAATTGTTAAAGTTGCTATGATTATAAACCAAATTGTTTGTTAAAATCTTGATAAAAAAAAGGCGTGTTGTGTTGGGCTGGTCTCCTCCCGAGCCTGTTGACGGGATGTGTTGGCTCTCCGACTTCATGTGGGATTCCTCCACCCTCTCCTCGACTGTCGTCTTTCCCAAGATGTCGCTTGATTGCTCTCCCTACATTGTTGTGTTGGATGGGAGAAACCATAACACCAGCAATGGCGCCACGATGACACTACTCTAGGCGCCCAACACCAGTGGCGATGGTTAGGTCTATGCATAAGCCGCCTCTATTTGCCTCCACTACATCACTATTAGTAGTCACCCCTTCTCTTGCATATGTGTGTCTCTTATTTTTAGCTTGGCTACTAAATTCTGTATCTTTAATCGTCGCTGCTCTACAAATAATTGTACATGAGCTTTTCCACATTATTGCATCACCAATTGACTCTTTTCCTACCACATTTGCTGCCATAAAGTTTTTGAATATGTCACCAATGAAGAGACTATCAGATCTTCCAGCCTCTAGAAGATATAAAATAAAGGTGAAACACTAGTCACTTGACAATTTGAGAGTTTAGTCATTTTTTCTTTAACGTGATCGAGTATAGAGTGTGAGAAAATAGTTAACTAAAGATTGATTTTCACATCTTCTATAGGCAGCCTCATTATAGTATCCATCATCCTAGGGAAGTTTTTAACCATGCTCTTATTGGGATACCAATTCTTATTGTTTGGGATACCAACTCTTATTGTTTAGCATAAGCATATTCTTGAGGAGAGGATACCAACTCTTATTGTTTGCCCTGTACATGAGCTATAGGTCTATAAGAGTTTCCTTACTTTATTATAGTTTCTACATTAGTCATGTTTTTGTTTTTAATTAACTATGTGTTTTATTTCTTTTTCTATCATCTCCAAATCTTTCTTTTGTCACTTGTAGTGCACAATAAACAACTTTACAATAAAATTTCTACCGAGTCCTAGCTCCATAGTTTTTGGACAAGATATTGATACAACTTATTTGACTTGCCAGCTTCTATAAAATGCAATATAAAAGCTTCACTAGCCCTTTTGACTTCCTCAGATTTGGATGCATGCTCTCCTATATTCAACATGCTAATGTATCACTAAAAAGGTTCAGATTAACTCATATATCTTGTCAGCTGGGTTCGGTCATACATCAAGATTGTACAACACCGAACGAGAGAGAGGTGGGGAGAGTGAGAGAAAGAAAGTCAAATGAGTTAGAGGTAAGAGTGCCTCTTCACCTTCCCTTTTCCCCTTTTTATAGGGAAGGCGGGATGACATGTTTCCATTATTTTCTCTAATGAGGTATTTTACAAAAGACCCTCTAGGACTACAAATGAGCGCTAAATATTATCTTACAAGCCCGTGAACCATGTAAAACACTAATGGGGGCCCTAGCTAGCATATAACACACCCCTAAAAGGTATTAATCGAATGCAAAAGACACAATATAGTTGAATACAAATAGCTCTTGTCTATACAAATAGTTTGTCTATGATTTCATCTTTAGCTAGTCCTTCGTGTCAACCTTCGCTCAAACCTCTATGACTCTATCTTTGGTAGCTTTCTCCTTCATATGGCCTTGAGCCCTTGATACCTCTTTTTTCATAACTGAGCCCTCGCCGAAGACATTGATGTAGTCGAGGTAGACAAAGTAGTTGGTGTAGGCAAGGTAGCTATAGATAATTATGATATGTCTTCAAGTTTCGTTTCACTCACGGGCGCTAGCAGGCAAGTGTCATATAAGCACTCCCCTAGATCGGCAGTGTATCCGATCATGCTCTCACAACTCACACTTACCTTGGTGTTGAACCGACTTACCAGAGCGTAGAGGAGTATGAAACCAAACATAACCATTCAAGTGAATGGCCCCCATACATATCCGTCGTGTATGAGCGCGACAAAAGAAAATATGATGCAATACCCAAGGCTTTTGTCTTTGGGCGAATTGCTTGCCCGATGCATGTTTGTTTTTGGCTGGCACTTGTGAGAAATTGTCTAGTTTCCTCATCCAATGCATTAGGCGTCATATGTCTGGTAGGATGTTGGGTAAGATTACTCGAACACCAGATGGATAGAGCAAACACAATTGTTTGTTCATTTCATGATCATGAACAATACATATTAGGGGGTATTTATAGAGGTCCTAATCTTCATAATTCATATACGCATGACTATAATACCCCACATTGAAAAAATACAACCCCTTGAAACACCACGGGCAAAGTGGCATTACATTTTTGATTCTATGTTCTTTATACTTCTGAATAATTTTAGAGGTTGTTGTCGACATTTTATCGTCTTCGCGCCTTGCAACAAAATGATTTCGTCTTGTTCTCTTTTGACTTCGTCTCATGGCGAAGTTTGCATACCGCCTTCGTGTTTTCTATCTTTGACTATGGAGAACCATTAGGCTTCACAACATTGATCATCACCTCTTGATTGAGGTGAAGTGGTAGTGGTGTCTTCTCCCTCCTTCCTGCAAATTAATTAAGGATGTTAGCTAACGCCAAAGTTTGGGGTCGTGTTATCTTAGGTCAAATCCCCAACAACGTGCTTGAAGTAGAGGACGTAGGTGTGGTTGATGTCACAAATGTTGTAGATGGAAATCCCCCACTCCAATTGATGGTTAAGGCGGTGTTGATTACGACAAAGCTAATGGCAAAGCTCCTTGCCAAAATGTTGATGAAGGTGTAGCCAATGATGTCGAAGTCGAAGCGAGCACATTGTCAACGAAGCTGAAATCAGTGGTGAAACTTTTCACTGATATGTCAAAGACGTTGTTGGTGATATCACGATCCTTTGTCATAAATGTTGGGTCAAAGAGTCATGAAATGAGCCCCTCGACGACATTAGATTACTTTCACATAGACCCATACCTTTTGAATGAGGGGCGAATAGTCATTAAATGAGTCCCTCGATGCTTTTAAATTACTTTTGCATAGACACTTACCTTTTGGGGTGAGTAATCATGATATTAGCCTTTGAGCTCTTTTAAATTAGTTTTTCACAGACACATATCTTTTGGGGTGAGGTGGCCAGAAGTTACAAAATGAGACCTCAATGATTTTAGATTACTTCGGCGTTGACCCGTATTCAATGTTGATGAAGGCAAGGTCCCTCATCTGTATGTTGGAGAAATCCTAATTGATGATGCCGTTGGTGATTACGAAATTAAAGCAATACAAAGCTTGCAAAGCATATATTTGCATTTTGCTTCTATTGCGTGTATTCTTAGCGACATGAAGTTACTAAGCTCTATCAAATCATTTTGCTTTGATTTTTCATATTTTTGCCAATGCGAAGTCTTAGCCCACTTATTCAATGCACTACAGTTGTACATAGAAATAAAAAATGATGCATGCGGGGCTCTGTGAATGTTGACTTTCTTTTATCTCAGAAATCATGTTTTTGCCGATATTGTGGAGCCTTAGATGCCAAGGCGCCCTTTTCTGCTCATGCCAAGTGGTGTTAATTTATGCGGGTCCCATTGTGGGCTCATGGGTTCGTGTCAGTAATTTGATTTTGTAATACTTTAATGTTTCTCTATTCTTGCACTTGTTGGTGACTGATGGCATGTTCGGTTTGAGAAAGTGTTTAGTTTTCGGGCTTTTTTATTGACTTCATCCTCACATCTTTTTAGAGGGTTGAAGTCTTAAGGCCTTAGCCTTAGGCTTTATGATTGGGCTTGCTCTTATGCATTTTCAGAGGGTCGATGTCTTGAGCCCTTCATCCTTTGATTAGCTTCGTCCTCACGTATTTTTTGGGAATCTAATGTGGTGACCACTAATATTTGAAAATCAACTCCTAATAAAGCTCAATATTCAGAGAAGGCTAATAACCGAACCAAAAGCCATACTAGATGGAGACTAATGTAGCTTGCGTATAATTCTGCAGTTGAGGAAAAGCCATATATAAACAGATTAGCTGAGCAAGGATTACAAACACTCACAATGGTGGATTCCTACATGTTAGAGACAGAAAATTATAGAATACAAAATATGATCCTTTAAAAGGTCAGTAAGGCTAAGCGAGAATGACGTTTAGACAATTTTAATCAGCAATTAAAATTGTTGTAATTATTTTTGTCACCTTGGTAGGCATTATAAGATAAGATGAGTAAAAAGTACTTACAAGGACGTAAGAACCTGTAAAATGAAGATGGTTCTTTGGGAACTTAACTATGATAGGAGTTCACACCTACGGAACTGCAGCAGGGCTTAAACTAGGGATTATGTCTCATGTAATACTATGATAGATGGCAGTAACTTGGCAGTGAGCATAGAGATTAAGATATGCGAAGTCAAACAAAATGATTGTAGAGCTTAAAATAAGCGAAAGTGCTCACAAGGAATTTGAATCTTTAGGTAGGATGTTACCTTGGTGTGTCGTACGTTTTGCTCCTGTATTTCTGCAAGTAAGAAAGTGAAATAAAACTTTGACAAAAATATGTAACTCTGCAGGAAGCCAGTTACACGATGGTCCATCAGAAACAGAGGTGCTGCTGCGAGAGCCCTTAGGAGTGGCACTCCGAAATCCGAACTCGGCGGCGCAGGGCGGAGTGAGGGCGAAGCCTTCAAGTCCGGAAAATTTTGGAACCAGGCGAATACTTTGTTTTCTGTTGGCATTTGAAAAAACGCCAAAGCTGTAAAATAAAACACCAAAAGGGTGGCTTTGAACTGAGATTGTAGTGCTTGCACAGATTAGGGACCCAGTTTTGTAATTTTATAGTTTATTAAGGTCTATTAAATGATAATCATTATATTATTATAGACAGGCTGGATAATTATAAGCAGCGGGGCAACGTAACAGTTTCATGTAGGAGTAACACGTCAGCTATTTTGTTGCAAGATGACTCCTTTGTACCAGGATTGAAGTATATAAATAGTTTAGGTTTAGCAGCAGATCTCATAATTCAGGCACCCGGATGAGCCCGCCCACGTCGTAAAGCATTTTGGTGCTGCGCCTGCGCATTAGTAAATCACCTGGAAAGAGTCGGGACTTGGAACGCTGTTTCTCTGATGACAACTCGGCTGTGCACTGACCAGTGGGGTCGTATTGTAAGTTTGCGTGCGACTGAGTCGGGACTGCAAAGAAACACAACAGTTACAAAGCAATGAGCTATCTGCATGCAGCCAGTGCACGAAGAAGATCAGAAGTGGTTACCACCAAAAAAAAAAGGATCAGAAGGTGTGCAGCAGCCAGTCCATCTTCATCAGGTGGAGTATAAACAGCTGCCAGTTATATTATTGGGGGGTATTACTTGGCAGCAATCGGCGATTTGCAGTAGAAGCTGATGCATGCAGTATCATCCTTCATATGAGCAGGAAGTTTAACTGACAGAAAAAATTTAATTGACTAAATGTTACCTTTTGGACACATGAAGGAACATTTCTCCCCATGAGGGAAGCTCGCCATGCAAGTTCATCTCTGAGAGTCAGTGTTCTTTAGAGTCTTCATGGCCATGGACCTTCGTTACAGTGCACAAAGCCGTACAGGTTTTCATGACCAACTTTTGTAGTTTATGTTTTATATTATGCAAGGTTCTCACACGACTTCAGCTGCTCTGGAGTAACAGCCAGCCTTGGGAAGGTTTCTGAAAAACAGAGATTCAACCTAAAGAAACAAATGCAGGCTCATCTACAATCATGATAGAAAATGGTCACATTTGGTCATGTGGTGCTTTGCTCAAAGATATCAGCAGGGTAGGAGCAGGATTCACCAATGTTGGGTTCTGCCCAGCTGACAGCAGTAGCATTGTGTCTAGTTTGAAATATGGGATTCTCATCTTCTGCCTAGCATACTCTGCAGAGGCATGTTTGTCGTATTTTGCGATCTGAATTCTGAGAGTGCTGCCTAAAACAAAAAAGTTTTTGGTAGTCAGGTTAAGTAGGGTTTGAAATTTTGTGATATGTTGGGCAAGGTGTTTTTGTAGCGATGAATCTAGTGCTGTTTGAAGTCACTCACACTCAGCTTCCTTCGCATGTCATAAGCTGTAGTACTCGAATATGTCTGTGACAAAGACTAACTTAATTACAACATAAATTTGATAGGGAAGCGAAGGTACACCTAGCTAACTGACTGGATGACTGTACAGAATTTCAGCATGTAATTCACAGGGCCAGTTGGAACAAAGAGTAGCACTTTCTCTAATTATCTTTCGTACACAAATACTGAAAAGCTGCATCCACGTAACCTGATTAAACCAGTTAACTGCGAGCGTAAAGATGAGAATTTGTCCATCCAGTTCTATATGCAAACACGATGGCAAATAATACTGGATAATGATTGCACGAGGGGACCCGAGTCCCGAGGATACTCTTGCTTAGCAATGTTTCAGTTCACAGATATATTACCACTGCATCCCAAACTACATCTGCCACTTTGCACCGTCATTATTCTCACAACAGCAGCTTGTGTTACAGACACGAGACGCACGGCGAAAATAACTACTAGAAAGCACGGTTTCCAGCATTAGTTGGTTGCCTGCATGGTTGTACTGCAGCTGAGATACTCTAAATGCTTACTAGGTTCTAACTTCTAAGTGCTAACATCGACACTGCAAACATCAATAGGGACGGTGCCGACCCCTGCGGCTGTTACCACTGTCATCTCCCCTCTGTCGCCTTCCACCGGAGCTGGATCCACCACCACCGCTGCCACCATTATGACGACCATCTTTCTGTGGCGGAGGTGGAGGCGAAGCCATAGGCACAGGCTGCTGCTGTGGTCTGCCAAACACCAAGGAAAATATGAAGGAAATCAATGAAGAAATGTCACTGCAACAGTTGGTTCAGAGAACTGCTCTTAAGATCTAAGATGAGAAGAAGAGAAAAATGATGCACAGAGATGCTCTTTTCACCTAGATGCTCTAGGTCCGTCTCTTGTCAAATTTAAGAGCCACAAAAACTAAATAAATTGCATGTGTTTTAACACAGAGACAAGACATTTGATAGGTGTGCCACAGTTTTTACATCCCTCAGCTAATACTTTTATCATGTACTGGATAACTTTATGTTATAAGCACACATTGATCGAACCATTTCTTCTCTGTTAACTAATGTATTAACTGGAAGCCACCATATGTTTATCAATGGACTCCCACCAACAGGTTTGCAACAACATTGGGGACCAGATGTAGCAGGTGTTGGGCTTACGCTAGGACATCAATGGAATGTATGTTGTATATGGTTTGTAGAATAATACTTAGAATAGCAGAAATACTTACACGTATACAAGACGACCATCTGGTAGAACCATTGGGGTCATTGTTGAACATAGAGGAGCACCTGGAACATACATCATTGGCTGCACAAGTACGAAGAACATCAAAGATAAACAACAGTAAGAAGATATCACCCTTCTGTATATGTATCTCCTCATGCATTGGGACGGTTTATAATTACAACATAAGATTTCATCTACCTGAGTAGCATGAGCACCAAGCACACCATAAGCACCTGCCACTCCAATTCCATGTGGACTGTAAGCGCCTGCCAGGCCATTTCCAAGTGGATTATAAGCTCCCATCATTCCATATCCAAGTGGGGCATAACTAGGGAGCAAAGGACCTCCTTTAGGTACTGATGCCGTATCATCCTTCTTTTCAGCAAGAGATTTTGCAAGTGAACAATCCAGCAGATGACCTGATGGACAAAAAATCATGGCCTTCTACATACATGATAAACGTAGTAGCTATAGAAGGATGCTAGAGAAGGAAACTCACCATCAAGTTTGTAGCTCTCAGTGTCCTTTACAGCCTTCATAGCCATGGAATGCTCTTTGAAGTGAACAAAACCATACCGATTTTCATGACCAGCTTTTGCAGGAGGAAGAACAACTTTTGTAACTTCTCCAAGGTGCTCAAATAGTTCTTTCAGTTGCTCTTGCGTAACAGTCTTGGGCAGGTTTTTTACATAAATTGATTTAACCTAAAGTAAAAAAAAGCACACAATATCATGATAGAAGAAACATAAAAGGTATGGGTCCATATAAAATATCATGAATTCAGAAACATCAAATGTATCATTTTGTCATATGGTGCTCAGAACCTGTGCAGTAGAGGCAGATTCACCACCATTCTTAGTATCCGCCCAGTTGACATTAGGGGCATTTTTATCTAGTTTGAATTCTGGGGCAGACATCTTCTTCTTAGCATACTCTGCGCAAGCCTGGTTGTAGTATTCAATAAAGCCATAACCCTTGTTCGTATCTGAACGTGGTGCCTACAATAAATATACATTCAGAGTAATAAAATAGCTGTAATGATGCATGCTAAAATTTGTTGAACCATCCTAGTATTGTATCCGTACCTTCACAAGATTAACTTTTAAAACTCCAGGACCAACTTCCTCCACTGCTTCTTTGAAATCATCCTCTGTCCAGCTATAGGGTATATTCCCAATAAACAGCTTGTTCTTAGCTTGGGAGGAAGAAACTCTTATCTTCTTTCCCTGTCATTACAGGAACCATAATAGTAGGGTTCTAGTTAGTATCAAGCTATTAGATACATGAATCAGGTAACAATGAACCAGGAAGTACAAGCATGCATTCAAGTTCTTTGGGTTGTAAAATTAAGTTTGCATAATATGTAGCCCCCAAAAATATTTTAAAAAGAACACCCCCCCCCCCCCCCCACACACACACACACACACACACAAAAAAAAAAAAAAAAATATTGCTGAAACATAATCTACAGCCATCGACAATCCTGATTTCTAAAGGTATAACAGAACAAAGGGGTCTGCAACTTTTCAGACTCAATAGTGGAATTACTGCAATCTTTTTTAAAAAAAAAAATACCAAGTGGATGAGTGTAATGATATGACCTTGTACTTGGCTATGTTTCAAACTGACCCATGAAACTAAACATAAAATCCATAAAAATACAGCTTTCATCTTAGCTCCCTACTTGGTAAGACATGTTTTGTCAAATACTTGCTTTATCACATATACCCATCCTGTTGGAAAAGATCAATACAAATAATGGCAATAAATCGCTGGCATGGATAACATGAAGATCAACTACGAGTTCAACCTAAAACAAACCTTTAAACCTTTGTTGTTCAACTTCTGGATGGCCTTTAAAGCCAGCTCTTTAGTTCTGAAATTGACAAAAGCATACAGCTTCCCACTCTTTCCTGGCATTCGCACCTGCAGAAAAGAAAATAAAAGGAAAAAATACTGAATTTAGAAGAATACAAATGCAAAATCTAGCACAGAGAAAGCAGGAGTACTCACTTCCACTACTTCTCCAACAGACTCGCAGAGTTTTCTGAGATCGTCAGATGAGACATCGGAGGAGATGCCCCCAACATAAACTTCGGATCCATGAGGTGGAAGGGCAAGAAGTTCAGCACGAATCTCTTTCTCATCCTCATCTCTATCAGCATCCACCATTTTATTGTCATGCTTAGCATCAACTTGTTGTGGAGCTTCAGGTTCTTCATACACGTCCTCTGGCTCATCATACTCAACCTCCTCCTCAAATTCTTCATACTCAACTTCTTCCTCTTCATCTAACTCATCAGGATCATCAAACTCCAAACGGTCTTGTTGTCTGACAAATCCATCTGAATTGGTGGAGGCAGCGTTTTCTGTCCACCTCGGCATCTTCCAAAGCTCAAAGTTCCAAGGAAACTTTGGAAAGAGCACAGGAGCCAACAATATTGGGGGAGCAAAGTGATGATGTATGGATAGGAAGAAAAACAACAGAAACAGCTAGAAATAATGATACATAATAATCTGCAATTGGGTTCAGCCATGGGCATACAAGTGGGAAATGGGACCTCAAAGTAAGCGATTGTTAAGGCACGAATGCAGAAAAGGCAGTGTGCGCAGATGGGCGGTGTGGAAGGCTTTCAAGAGTGCGATAGCATCGAGTGCGTGAGCATGCAAAAGAGGGCAAGCAAAGACGATGCTATCTGAGTATAATTGAACAGGCTGGTGTAATTGCAAGGTACCAACATTCCATGAGGAATGGAAGGAAAGAAAGAAGAACAGGGAAAAGAAAACAGGAATTAGACAACAATGTACATAATACGGGAAAACAGAAACAGAACCTGAGCCCAAGTAAACAGCATAGTAGCAGATAATCTTCTGACTAATAATGGCAATATATGTGGAAACTGGTCATTATGTCAGTCTATAACTGGAGCAACTTTAAGTCACTTATGCAAGCACCTTTGCTTTATCTTCAAAATTTCACTTCTAAGCACTCGAAAATTATAAACACATTTTCTTCCACACAAACATAGCAGCTATCCAATCGTGTTATAGTCAGACATTTCATTTGAGCACAGAAACACCCCAGTCAACACAATAACAATATCTCCAGTGTATGTATTATACTCAGATCCGGGGGCGGAGCCAGCAAAGGAGATAGTTTGTTTGGGGAAAAAAAAAATTTAAGAAACTAGTCACACATACGCTACAGTGTAATCAGATTAGACGCGAGTACGAATGGATTAAGTTAGGGTTCGGGTGCTCGGTCTCGCGCAGCGGTAACGGAAAAGGAGAGGGTGTGAGTACCTGGTGGGCGCTCTTCGCCGGCGAAGGGCCGAAGATGGAGGCCTGGTCACCTCGCGTAGGGCAGCGGCGGCGACGGCGACGGCGGCGGCGGCGGTCGCGCCGCAGGAGAGGAGGAAGAGAGAGTGTGCGGGACAACAAAAGGCCGGGCCGGGCCGCAATGAGAAATCGCTCAGGCAGCGTGGTCTTCTCGTATCTTGGGCCTTGGGCCTTGGGCCAGGGCGGGGTGCGGAGAGGCCCAGTGGCATGAGAGAGCCTGCCTATGCGGGGCTGGCACAACTCGTTCACCTCTGTCTCAATTTGTTCAATATATAAAATAAGTTTTTTAACCTGTCAGAATTTCAGAAAAAAACGTATTGTGGTTGTTTTGATGGTTTTACTAATGTGGCGTCATGTTAGAGAAATTAAATCGGACTACGTAAAAAGACCGAGAGGTAAATTGGATTAAAAGAAGTTTTATAAGAAGATCTAAAAATTAATAAAAATAAAAATAAAATGTATCTTTAGTAGAAAATAATCAAATTAAATATCCTAAACCTTCTTTAATTTGAAAATTCATAGAAAATTTATTTTTATCTTGAAAAATTATGAAACCTATTTACTTTTTTTCTAAAATCATGGTGTATGTGTAGTGCCTAACTTTAAATTGTTTGAATCTTGATGGACTTATTTTGGTGCTTCTTTGCTTGTATAAAATCTCTCATATGTATTATAACTAATCAATATTAATCAACAAAACTACATAGAGGCAGCCTCGTTAGGACTAGTGGGCACTCATTCATCCGTTGTCCTAGATAATTTTCCATGTAGGTGTCCACATATGCATGCATGCGTGAACCCTTTGTATAATATATTTTAATAAGTGTTACAAACTATTAAATTTAATTAAGTTTATGGAGAGTAATGTGGCAGAAAAAAAATCTAGATGGCAGCAAATGGGTCATGATATTCGCACAAATTAAGTGACACAAATAATTTATTTCGAGCTATGCAACATAGCACATAGCATGATTTTATAAAATAAAATCTAAAATTAGTTCCATAATTTCCCAAGCTAAAACAAACTTTATATGAATTTTATAAAAATAAACTAGGTTTTAGGATTTATTTGATTGTATTAGTTTCTTCACTAAAACTATTTGGATAATTTTTTTGAATTCTTTTTATAAATTTTTTGATATTTTTATAAAAATATTTCTTGTTCATACCTCCTCAATCTTTCAACTTAGCTGATTTTTATCTCATGATGTGGCGCCACATAGACAAAACCACCATGAAAACCGCCACGGTGCAAAAACGAACTGTTTTTAGAAGTTGAGGAAGGTTAAGAAAATGGTTTTTGCATATTAGGGAGGAAAAATGGATGACAACATTAGTTGAGGGTGATAAATTGGACTTATCCATATCTAGCAGGCGAACAACACGTGCGAGCCCAAGATGGAAAATGGATTGTCGCCCATCGTGAAAACACATGTTTGTTTGTCGTAGACTCAGAGCGAGACATATTTGTTTGTCACATCACACTTGAATTCGTAGTCATTTCAATTGTGTTTTGTAAGAGAAAATAAGTTGTAATACGGCTGATAAGCCAACTAAAATGAGTAGACAAACAAGGAATCATTCTTAATTTGCACATGTAGGTTCCAAACTTTCTATATGGACTACATCACTGCACATATAGGTCTCAAACTTCCTAAACAGTCTACACGAGGTATTGCACGGTAGTACCATTTAGGTCTTTAACATCTAATAAAGTTACAAATCTAGGTCCTAAACTTACCAAATGGGCTAGACGAGGTGACTTTTTTTAGAGTCACCACATGGGGTAAAACTAATTAAACTTGCACAAGCACAACTATGTTATCTAGTCTAGGTCCTTAACGTCGAAAACTATAGATTTAGTTCCAAAGCAAAGTACTACCCGAGCAGCGAAAATTCCTGTCGGCGAAAACCGTCGGGGAAAAGGCTAAAAACCGTCGGGAAATATATTCTGTCGGGCAACCGTCGAGAATGAACCGTCGTGAACGACGGACAGGAAAGATCACTTTTTCTGACGGCTGGCCGTCGAAATGTATTCCGACGGCGGTTCCTGACGCCAACCTGTGGACAGCCTTGGATTCATTGTTGGCCAATTCCTCGACGGTTATGCCGTCGGGAAACAAACTAAGAAAAGTTAAAAAAAATATATAATGAAGCAGACCTCATCCATAATTACATCCTCAAGCTTCATTATTTATACATCAGATCCATCCAAGTTACTAGCATAAAATCTGACTTCAATGCAAACTTCAAATGAAAAAAATAAATAGTACACCTCAATCTGAATCTGACTTCTAGTTAACTACACTACGTTATCTACAAAAGTTTGTCTGAACTTGAACTAAATCAATGCAAAAGGATGAGTTTGCAAGGTGCCCACAGCTATGGATTCGCTGCAATAAAATAAAATAAAATTTATTAGATCGGCGTTTGCATTGACATGTCATATACATATATTGCCTATGAATCTGCAAGGTGCCCAGAATATAACAAAGCATTTACCAGTATGTTAAGCTTACAAGTTCTTAAGAAATAGAGAAAGCTAACTATTTCCAGGACAGTGAAATTGTGAATTGAATTGGATCATCATTTTTAGGACAGTGAAATGGTGAACTGAATTCTCGGTAGTAGGGGATTTGAAAAGGGACAGAGAACCATTCCAACAGCCACTAAACTACAGAGTCTGGCAGATATATTAAAAGCATTGAGACTTCAATATTTGAAATGTTCAGTTCAAAAGATCACTCCATCATTTGTATCTACTTCTCAGGATTACAAATGTCTATTCTCAAACTAGTACAGACAAAGTTTAACTGCACAGAAAAAGTAGAATGCACAGATATTAATTCTAGTGTCCAATTTAGAATTGCAAAGGGGTATCAGACCTTTGCTCAGTAGGAACCAAGTGACGTATTTACTTTTTCAGTCCACAGCTCCGAAAGATCTACAAATAATGCAAAAGAAAAAGTTACGACATATGTTCTTGTTCCACTTCAATTCTGAAACTGTAGGAGAGCAGTATTACAGTACAGAGTATAAATCAACGACTATTGAATGAAAGATAATTCAAGGATCAACAATTTGGAAGATTTTTAAGCCAATCTGTAATAACACAACTAAAGCGAAAATAGCCCATCGACCCCTTGGCAAGGTCACCGTGACCACCATACCTCTATCTATGTTTTATTGAAAAAGGCCAGAATCACATATCTGAGAACCAGGGGATGAACAACTAAGAGTCTAAGAGAAAGTAGCCTTGGGTTGGGACCTTTGCTCACTAGGAACCATGTGCCGTGTTTACTTTCACAGTCTGCAGCTCCGAAAAATCTACAGATAATGCAAAAAGCAAAAGTTAGGATATATGTTCTTGTTCTACTTCAATTCTAGACCACATCCAAAAGAGGACAGGAGAAAATACCAAAGATGAATCTCTTGGCATTCACATTCACATTTTACACTAAAGTCATTGTGCATTTATATTTTACTGTAAAGATCGAGCAAGATCTCAACAACGATGAATCCTGATCTTTTATGTGATCAATAATTCTATCCTTTATATATCTCAATCTGAACAAACAAAATTTAGTCTAAAAGTTGCAGATTCATGGTTTTTGGAAACTAAAAAAGAGTAAATAATCTGGGTCCCTTCACATTATTACCTTGTGGAGATAATATACAAGCAAAATCCATCCTGCTCGACTCTGGTCTACCGTCCCAGTCACAAGGTAGCACTTGATCTTCTTCTAAAAAATCCAAGCTGCTCTGCTCCCAATCAGCAGCTAGCACTAGAATACATAAGACATTAAGGATACGCGGCACCAAATTTCAGTTCCATACCGATCATGGGAATTGTATTTTAATTGCAACCAAATGCATGTACCAATTCATCCCTAGCAGATCTATGTATTTGAGAAAAAAAAACCTAACGATCCGAGAAACGGCAGCGGGGCCTCACCTTCGATGGGAGCACCGCGTCTTGGAGGAGCTCGATATGCGCAGACTTGAGGCGACTCGGAGGCTTGCACGGACAAGCTCGCCCCAGCCCCGGACCCCGGGTTGCGTACGGTTGTAGGCCCGAAGAACTCGCCTATGATGTGGGGGTGGGGGCGACGTCCTCTCATCTGGACACGGGCGCCGCTTGGTGAAGATGACGGCGGCCGGTGGAGATGCCGCAGGTGGAGGCCCGACCTTGCATAGGGCTAGGGCGGCGATAATGTTGGAGAGCGCGGCGGATGGGGAGGAGCCTGCGGCAGCGAGAGCGGTGGCGCGGATGGGGAGGAGCCCGTGCTGCGAGGGGGCGATGGCGGGGAGAAGGCCCGTGCCGCAAGCGGAGAAGGCCCGGACGGGGAGGAGCCCGTGGATGCGCGAAGGGGTGGCGGCGCACCGGGAGCAGAAGCGGAAGCTGAAGGATAAGATTAGGGTTAGGACTTGTGCGGATGGGGATATTTTGTGTGCTGGCGGCCCCAGTTCCTGACGGGTTTCGGTTTGCTGACGGCAACTACACAACCGACGGGAGACATAAGAGTCTTTCCTGTCGGGTTTTACGCACCCGACAGGAATCTCACGTTTCCTGTAGGTTACTCCAAAACCGTCAGGAATAAATAGAACCGTCAGGAATAGTCCCGAGTCTGGTAGTGTACCTACAAGAAAAACCCAAATCCTCTCTGATTTTACTTGCAAGGAAGTCTATACACCAAGCTACCATGGTATGTGCACCGAAATTTTGAAGGAGAACAAACAGCAAATACAAAAAATCAGCCCCAACTAATAAAACAAGATATTTTACATTACTTTTGAACATATAAGAAAGTTTTTTTTTGTGTGTGCGTTCGAGCAACATATACGAAAGTTAGAACCTGGCCAATGCATGCATGCATGCATTTGCTTATCTCGGGGACAGAGATTTTCAAGATTGGAAGATTTATTGACTCTGGTACACGACGCCCGAATATTATATTCTATATTCGTCTCTGTTTTTTTATCAACGAATAAAGCCCATTTCCATGCTTATCTCGAGCCTACCATATACAATTATAGCTATATACTAATTCTCAAAAAAAAAAAAAAACTATATGTATGCAAACCAATCCGCAAAAGCTGCAATGCAACAACCACCACCAAGATAACCTAGATTTATCCATTTGCTAACAGCTCCCGCCGCCGGCAAGTCCTGCCACGTACGTAGTCCATCGTCGATCATGGCGGCTACTGCCGCAGCTCTCGCCCTGTCGTCTGCAGCTCGGCAGATCTCGCGCTCCGCCTCCACCATTTTCATGCGCGAGGTGAGCGGCTCCCACAAGCTCACCATCGACGGCTACTCGGCGTCAAGGAAGATCCCCCAAGGGTTGGGAACGTCCCAGCCATTCGAGGCGGCAGGCTACACCTGGCGGATCAAGTTTTTTCCCAGTGGCCGCAAGGAAGACGGAGACGATGATGGCATCTCCCTGTACCTCGAGCTCGCCCATGGCGGCCATGGAGACTACCACCACGACTTCCACGACCAGCACAACCATCCCATCCCCGTCGTCCAGTTCAAGGTCAGTTTACTCGATCTGGCTGGGAACCCGTTGCCCGGCTACAGCCGCTCTAGAGAAGAATGCGTCTTCTGGCGACACGGACCAAGTGCTCCGATCGGATTCCACGACTTTCTCAAGTGGAAAGACCTGCACGAGTCCGGTGCTCTCAAGGACGACCGCTTCGCGATCAGGTGCGACATCACCGCTATCACGGACTGGTCCGAGCCCGACAATGTCGACGACGACGACGACGGCGGCGGCGCTCCGGTGAGTACCGTCGTGGTGCCGCCGTCCGACCTGCACCAGCAACTCACCGACCTGCTGTGGAAGCAGAAGCACGGAGCGGACGTGACCATTGACGTCGCTGGGGAGACGTTCGACGCGCACGGGTGGCTGCTGGCGGCGCGGTCGCCGGTGTTCCAGGCGGTGCTGCAAGCGCTGACCGTGACCGGCAGCAAGAAGGAGAAGGGGAAGGAGCCGCCGTCGGGTACCGCCGCCCGCTGCACGATAATGATCAATGGCATGGAACCCAAGGTGTTCAAGGCGATGCTCCACTTCATGTACACCGACACATTGCCGCAGGATGTGCAGGACGGCGACGACGCCGTGGAGATGGCGCGGGGACTGATTGTGGCGGCGGAGAGGTACAAGGTCGAGAGGCTGAAGCTGATGTGCGAAGAGACACTTTGCAGGCACATCGCCGTCGACACGGTGGCGGCCATTTTGGTGGCAGCGGAGGTGCACCAGTGCCAGCCTCTCAAGGCAGCGTGCGCTGAATTCATGGCTCGCCCTGGGTGTATGAAAGCAGTCATGGAGACTCCTGGTTTCGAGGAGATGAAAACCACCTGCCTCCCGTTTTTCCTCCAGATTCTCATCAAGCAGTTGGCTTGAGTACGTGTACGTGTATTAGATACCCTAGCAATGTAGGTCTAGTTTGTTTACATATTCGTTTGCATCGTCATTTATATTAGCTATATATATTATTTTTATTACTACAATTTTATGGAGTATATGGACAATATAATGTGTTAGCTAAGGTTCATGATTCCTTGGGTTTATTTAGTAGTTGGAGCATCTCCAAGAGTTTTGTTAACTTGACATCCATATAATTTTGGTAAAATATGAAAAAACATCCTCCCTACCCAACTTGGCATATCTCCTCTCCCAACATCAGGGATCACGCGCCACTAATCCTTCTGCCGCGCGTGACGGAGTGCTGAGTGCAGACGAGCGAGGCAGCGCAGTGACCATCCAGCGGGGCCGTGGCCAGGGAAGTCTCGCGGTAAGTTTGCTAGATAGGTAATTTTTTTAATTTAGGATCGATTAATTAGGGAAAAGTATAAGGTCCTCGGTGCATAAGTGTTCTTCTTTCAACCTTTGCAGCAATCCAGCCATGCGGGATCAATTTGAGTTTTTTTGTTTTAATTTTGGGTAGCTTCTCATTGCACTCGGGTTGACAATTCGTCAACAACAATTACATTGACACTATCCGGGACATCACACGAGATGTGCTCAGCCCCTTCAGTGCTACCGACACTAAGAGCAGCAAGGACATGCGCTGCCTTGTTACAGTTCCTCGACACATGAACACACTCAAAGCTAATGAAATTTGCTAACGTAAAAGACTTGAGCTCCTCCATTAGGCTTCCAGTCACAGACACGTCATAGTCCTTTGCTGCCCACGCTTGCTTCACCTTCAACGCATCTATTTCCAGAATCAGATGGCCAACTCCCAAGTTGAGCTGCCTGGACCCCCTGTAAGCAGGCAATAGTCTCAGCTTGTAGAACATTCAGCAGTTGATCAACTCAGCCCCAACCATTCAGACCAACATCGCCATCATTGTCCCTGATTAAGAAGCCCCATCCTCAACTACCCTCTCCTAGGACAAAAGAGGCATGGCATTTGAGTTTCAGAACTCCCACCGGTGGTCGTGACCAGTGGTCCAGTTTTGGCTTTTCGATCCTGTGTCGAGGTGGATGTGTTGCAACAAGTTCTTCACTGTGTATTCTGATAGCTCTAGCCACGAGGTCAGCAGGCCTTCTATAGACCAAAGAGTAATAAGCATAAGGGTTTGTTTCTCCTCCTTATCCCGTAGAATTTGGTTGATTACTTCTTGAGGATTGGATAGCCTCTGTAACCCTGAAACATTCAGCTTCCAATTTCAACTCTCTCCAAACCTGTTTAGCAAGTTTGCATTTAAAGAATAGGTGCCCTCCATCCTCATCAACTCGATTGCAAACTGGGCAGCTAGGATTGATTTTCATTCCTCTCCTCTTCAGATTCCTTCTCAAACGATCGATAAGCCAGTACATTTTTTTCACCTATTCACCTCTCCCTCCTCCGTAATGATGCCTATACGGCATGCGCAACCCATGCCACAAATAGAGGAGAGCTAAGAACATTTTCTAGATTAGTTCCGGTTTTAAGCCAATGCTTGAGCAGGTTGAAGGATCGGAGCAACAACGAAGCCAGGAATCAACGAAGCAAGGGCTGGCTTCCTCTTCTTCATCCTCCAACCCCTCCCTGCCTTCTTCTTCCTCCACATGACGGTAGCCCGGGCTCCATGTAAATCATGGCCGTAGGGGGGCTAGAGCACCGGTAGCCCCCCGCTGGCTTGGTCGCTGGATCGGAGAGAGAAGTGTTGAGAGAATAAAAAAAAATCACTTGTTTTCTTCCATCTAGAGGACAAGGGAACACAACATGCAAATGGACAATGGCGGGCCTAGGGCCTGTCGGCCTGGGTCGGCCTCTATCTAGGCTCATGACGCTCAGTCTTGCTGATTTGTGGTAACAGAAAAATACATTACCATGACTAATAAGCCAGGACATTTGGGTCATGGGTTATGTCTGGAAGGGTTCAAATGACTTTTGGGTTGTTAGATTTTTTTAATAGACTTTGGTGCTTTCTCATAAACTAGTAATCCCACTACCGGATGGGGGTTCACCAAGCTTTCTCATAAAGTCGTGTAGGGCCTTTTCATCTTAGTCCACTAAATCGTTCGAGCTTTCTAGAAACTATAGATGTAATCCTAAAAAAAACTCTGGATTTAGTACTTCAAAATGGATACGTTTTGCTTTATCTGTTTATTTGTGGGTCCCACGTGTACACATCCTTATAGCTCGATCCTATTCATTGGCATGAATTTGTGCCAAGTATCTCTCTCTTACGTGAGAAAATGTTAGTGCCTTGCTAGAGCACCTGCAATCCTGAAAAGACTGCCTTTTCTTCTCACAAAGTGGGAATAATTGACTTCCAAAACGTCTATTGCTTTCTCTCAAAGATAATCAACAAACAATTGCATGAAGCTTAAACTATATATGGAAGGAAGTATCGTCGTTCGGTTGCATATACAATTGCATAAAAATATATTGTTCGGTTGTTATCATGTATATTTCTGAAATGAAATTATAGTGTTAGCACGGGCATTATACTAATTTCTCTCAATGATACGTACGTCGGCTTGCTCCAGCGGTACTTGTCGATTTATTGAACTGCACCTTGGACGATGATCGACTTTGAGGAAGTGACTGCCTAGAGGAAATGGTATTGCCTGGATCGCAACTTTATTTTTGTATTGTTCTTTTCTGGCTTTAAAACTTCTTTGACGAAACAATTTTTTTTAATAATTAAACTGAGCGACACGACAAACTTAGGGGAAAAAAATACTTGACTACTACTTGAGCTAATAGCATGATGAGAAAGTTGATACACTACATTATTTTGATAATGACTAATCTTAATGACTTTCACTCGATAAAGATCCTCCATCCGTAGCCTTGCCTAATGAAATGTAGACTAGTGCAAAGCCTCTTTGCCGAGCGCCTGAGTTCGGCACTTGGCACTTGGCAAAGAGTACATGTGTTGAGGACACACAATTTTTTTTTTATGGAACGGGAGGGGCAATGCCCCTATTGGAATTTTATAAAAAAAAAAAACTTAAAGCATTACGAAGTGCTACAATGAAGGTTCAAGAAACATAAAATAAAAGTAGAGAAAGAAAATAGAAAGAATTACATAAATCTTTCTATAGCCATTGATCAAATAGGGGATGAAAAAAAATAAGTTATGAAACCGAGCCTTTGCTCTTGTTATAAGTAAGAAAAATTCATATCTGAAACAGTCTCAGCACCTCTGCAACCATGGCACAATTAGTCTCTAGGATCATCGAGTCCCAAGAGTAATTCCTTCTCACGCCATGCTGCAACCACTACCGGATCCACAGTGTTAAACACCTGTAAGCCATCGGAAAAGAGGTTGCCGATGGCAAAGTGGCGTGGCCATCGGCAACCTCCCATCGGCAATATCGTCATCAGAAAACAATTTTTTGCCGATGGCAAAAGTGGATGCCATCGGAAAACTGTTTGCCGATGGCCGTGGCCCCCATCGGCGAACACTCCACGTCCAGCCTCCCCGCCGTCGGGCCGACGGCGGGTTTGCCGATGGCGGACGCCACGTGGCCATCGGCAAACAATCTTGTTTTCCGATGGCCACGGCCGCCGGCTTTTTTTTTTTTGTTTTGAAAAAAGAATTCCCTGATTTTTTTTTTCCGATGGCCGTGGCCATCGGCAAAATTATGGTCGGTTGCCGATGGCCACGGCCATCGGCAAACTGGGGCTACGCTGTTGGCCAAATTCCCCGGGTTTGCCGACGGCCGCCATCGGCAAACTCGGGGAAATTTTTTTTCCTTTTTTTCCTGTTTTCTTCCATTTCCAAAGACATTTAATCACAAACAATGATATCACAAGCAAGATATACAACATTCATCACATATATTCGCAATAATACGCCATTTCAACCATAATATAGCATCAAATCCATATAAAATGTCCGAAATTATCCATACAAGTCGAAATGGCTCCATACAAGTCCCAATTCATGCATACAAGTCCAAATGCATCTATACAAGGCCAACATCGGCCAAACATGTCTGACGTGGCACAACAAGGTCCAAAATCAGGAATAGAAGGTACCTAGCTCGTGGAGCCGTCCCCTTGGGTCCCCGAGCCCCCAGAAGCATCCTCCCACGCAGGCCATCTCCCCTGCGGCGGCTGCTGCTGCTGTTGCCACGAGTACTGCCAGTGGCCGAGCTGCTGCAGCTGAGGGAACTGAGACGGCCCGGGCTGCCCCTACGGCGGCCACGAGTACCCCGGCTGCGTGGGGAACTGAGACGGCCCGGGCTGCCCCTGCGGCGGCCACGAGTACCCCTGCGTCGGTGGAGGACCCGGGACGAACGGCTGCGTGAGGAGGCTCTGGAAAGGACCCCAACCGGGCTGTGGAGGAGAAACCTGTGGAGAAGCACCCGCTGGAGGGCTAGCACCTGGAGTTGGGTTCGAACCCTCCGACTGTGTCTGCACAAAGACCAAGTGATGGAATTAGTACCTGCAGACTGGCATCACAAGCTAAAGAAATAGGCAATGTAGGGACTTACCGGACGAGGTGCAAGAAAAGGCGGCGGTGGAGGTGCGGTGGTGGAGCGAAGAAAGTGGCTGGAGGCTCACTCATTCCCATGGCACGCATGTCTTCAGGACATCTGCGACCACGCCGTCGGTAGTGCGGCGCAAGCGAGGCCGCGTGCTCGATAGGCAAGCGCCATCGCTTCCCGGTTGGCTAGCACCTCCTGGACCGTGGCACAAATATTACACGAGCATGGTGGATTGTATTTGAAGGCAAGGTACATTATTTGTGAAATGGTCGAACGACGAATGAAACTCCACTTACCCGAAGACCCGCGATCTGCTGCGCACTTTCCGGGCTGCCGAGGCGCTATGGGGACCCGCGGTGCGCCCTACGCTGGTCTTCCTTGCGGATCTCGGTCAGCGTCGGGACAGAGGACGGGTCAATGGCGCTGTGGGCCATATAGAACCGGCCGTGCTGCTTCCCTCCTCCCAACCTCATCACGAGCTGAGGGTCTATGGGCTCGGCGGTGACGTCGTAGGTGTCGCCATGAGTCCACATGTGGTCGGTACCATATCCTTTGAAACCACCATTGTCATCAATTTCGAGAGCCTCTATCTGTGCAAGGATGTCAGCTGGGCTCTTTTCCTTAGGGATGGGGCCGGTGACTTGAACACCTTTCGTGAAGTGCTTTTTATCAAGTCTCAGTGGATCGTCCTCCTTTAGGAATTGACGATGTTTGTCAAAAGAAGAATACTTGCCACCCTTGGCCAGCCAGGTGAACATCACATCTGCCTTGCATGTGGAGATGTTTGAGTTTTGACCATCCGACGTCACAACTTGCTCGAAACTTTTTGAAATTTTTACCACACACTACACATGCCATGCCAACACAACTCGTCAAGTTTCGTCAATTTCGGACTCCATTTGGATTTTATATAATTTAAAAACACTTTCCCGGCACGTCACTACCCATGTTACGAGGCCAACACGGTCGTAATTTCATGCAAGCTCCTGGATACGGCCTCAACTTACTCCGAGAATCATGAATATCATTTTTTGAATCAAAAGTCTGCATTATTTCATGTACCTGCAGTTCAAATTTTGAGGTGCGGGAAAAATTCAAAGAAAACAAAATAATTAACGAAATATAGCTCAAAAGTTCAAAATTGTCCCAAATTCTGGAGGTGGGTTGTATGTGAGGTAGGAAGACACCAGAAAAAAAATGGGAAGGAAAAAACAAAAAAAAAGTATTGTTTGCCGATGGCCTTGGAAAGCCATCGGCAAATATACTATGCCGATGGCCGGCCATCGGCAAACATGGTGGGCCTGGGCGCTCCCCAGGCTGCCACGTGGCTACGATTTGCCGTTGGCCGTGGCCATCGGCAAATGCCGCAGTTTGCCGATGGCCTAACGGCGGCAGCCATCGGCAAACCGGACGGCGTCGGCCGCCGTCCGCTCCTGGCGAAGTTTGCCGATGGTGTCAGTATGCCGATGGCTCGGCCATCGGCGAACAAAAGCCGTCGAGCCATCGGCAATCAAATTTTAGGCCGATGGCGTTTGTTCGCCGATGGCCTGGCCATCGGCAAATAGGCTTGTTGCCGATGGCCGTTATTCGCCGATGGCCCGGCCATCGGCAATAATATGTTTGCCGATGGCTTCACTTTGCCATCGGCAAACCGGGATGTTTGCCGATGGCGATTCCTTGGCCATCGGCAAACTCCTGGCCATCGGCAAACACTCGCTCTCCGGTAGTGAACCTTGGCTTCCTCCGCTTCCAGGCAATGACGAAGACGCCATGCAGATAACTTAATTTGGCCTAATGATCCAGGATGATCACACCTATGGTAGCTAAAGCCCCATCAAAATTTGATCTTCACTCAACCCGAATCAGGCATAATCCACCTGTTTTTCACTTGGCGAGCTCAAGCACAGCACAACCCTTCCCCTTATTTTGCAAACTGAGAAGCATTTTGAAGTATTTTATTTTTTTGGTTAAGGTTGACATGGCAATTAGTTAATTGAAAAGCAGATTTAAACTAGAGTCATTCAATGAAAAATTTGGATTTCCAATGAATTCAATTAAATTTGCAAAAAGAATATAACATGAAACACCATTCCGGAGAGGAGAGGTGAAAATCTAGCTGATCCATCACTACTAAAACCAATCATTAACATTAGGGAACAATTATATTGTCCAAATAATCCATACTTGTATAGTAACATAAAAATATATTAAGCTAACATAAAAATATATTAAGCTAACATAAATGACGATGCAACTAATAAACTATTAATATAATAGCTGATATAAATGACGATATGCAACGAATAATATGCTTGTGGCCATGCACATGCTAGTACGTGTACGTAGGAGTACTCGATCAAGCCAACTGCTTGACGAGAAGCTCGACGAGAAGAGGAAGGCAGCTGGTGGCTTTCATCTCCTCGAAGCCACGGCCAGTCTCCATGACCGCCTTCATACACCCAGGGCGAGCCATGAATTCCAAGCATGCAGCCTTGAGAGCCTGGCACCCGTGCTCCTCTGCGGCCACCAAGATGGCGGCCACCGTGTCGACGTCGATGCGCCTGCACAGCGCCTCCTCGCACAACAGCTTCAGCCTCTCCTGCTGGTACCTGTGCGCCGCGGCGAGCAGTCCCCGTGCCATCTCCATGTCCATGTTGTGGCCGTCGTGCTCATCCTGGGGCAGCGTGTCAGTGTACATGAAGTGGAGCATGGCCTTGAACACCTCGGGCTCCATGCCTTTGATCTTCATCGTGCGGCGGGCGGCAGCACCCGACGGCGGCTCCTTCTCCTTCTTGCTGCTGGTCACGGTCGTCAGCGCTTGCAGCTCCGCCTCGAACACCGGCGACCGCGCCGCCAGCAGCCACCCGTGTGCGTCGAACGTCTCCCCGGCGACGTCGATGGCCACGTCCACTCCGTGCTTCTGCTTCCACAGCAGGTCGCTCAGTTGCTGGTGCAGGTCGGACGGTGGCACCACGACGGTAGAGCTCACCGGAGCGCCGCCGCCGCCGTTGCCACCGTCGCTGCCGGGCTCGGACCAGTCTTTGATGGTGGTGATATCGCACATGATCGTGAAACGGTCGTCTTTGAGGGCACCGGACTCGTGCAGGTCTTTCCACTTGGCGAAGTCGTGGAATCCTATCGAATCACTCGAGATGACGCATTCTTGTTTCGAGCGGCTGTAGCCGGGCACCGGGTTCCCAGCCAGATCGAGCAAGCTCAACTTCAACTTGACGGGGACGGGATGATTGTGGCAGGGGTGGTCGTGGTTGCAATCATTCTCGTCGTCGTCGTAGTCTTCATCGGCGAGCTCAAGGTACAGGGAGATGCAATCATTATCGTCTCCGCCTTCCATGCGGCCGCCATTGGGAAAGTAGCTGATCCGCCAGGTGTAGCCTGCCGCCTCGAATGGCTGGGACGTTGCACGCCACCACACTTGGCCATGGCCTTGGGGATCTTCGTTGACGCCGAGTAACCGTCGATGGTGAGCTTGTGGGAGCCGCTCACTTCGCGCATCAAGATGGTGGAGGCGGAGCGCGAGAGCTGCCGAGCAGCGGACGACAGGGCGAGAGCAGCGGTAGTAGCCGCCATGATCGACGACGGACGTACGTACGTGCAAGAATCTGGATCTGCCTCCGGAGCGGAAGAAGAAGAAGACGGATAAATCTAGGTTATCTTGGTGGTGGTTGGGCTACAAATATATAGTAGGATGGTTGCATGGTAGGCTAGAGATAAGCATGGCAATGTGCTTCGTTAAACAGATAGGAATGATAAGATCCGGCGGGCGTCGTACGTGTAACAGCCCAATCAATAAAATATCTTCCAATCTTGAAAATCTCTGTCCCCGATATAAGCATGCATGCATTCATTCATGTCCACGCGGATTCTAACTTCCTTACGCGTTCCAAACTGATAATATCTTGTTGGCACGTTTTTTTTTTGTTTTTTTTTTCATTGCTTCAAATTTTGGTTGCAGCGCTGATACGGTGGTGGCTGGGTATAAACTTCCTTATGGAACTAAAATCAGAGAAAGCCTTTTGCCGTGAGACGCTATAGGTACGATCCATACAAGATTTGGATTTTGCATACAAATAGTAATTTGGATCTTTTATTTTTGTGAATCATAGTAATTTGGATCTTGTGTGACCCGATTAGCAAGTTTAGCAATCTAAATATGTAGTTTTGGAAGTTAAGAACCTAGATATACCGTCGTGCAAGTTTTGTTACTTCCCGTGTGGTTAATCAAGCAAGTTTAAGACCTGAAGATAAATGCAGTTTTAGAAGTTAAGGGCTTACTCCCTCTGTCCTATAATATAGTGCATTATATCACTCAAAATTTGTTCTTAAATATAATGCATTTTAGAGTACAAATCCAGTTTTGTATCAAATACTTTCTATTTATCGAACAACCACCATTAACCATGTTTAAGATAATGTCTAATTACGATTTTTTTAGAACACACCTAAGCACGTGTCTAATTAGGAAATAAAATGAGGGTACATGCATCTTTTATGTTCTTTCATAATTTGTTTAATTTTTCTAGAATGCACTATATTATAGGATAGAGGTAGTAGATGACATACCTTCTCATGTAGCTCATTTAGCAAGTTTGGGACCTGGATATTCAATTTTGGAAGTCTGAGACCTAAATAGCATTATCAAGCAAGTTTTTTAGCTAACGGACTCGACATGCTAGAAGGAAACAAGATACAATGGCTGCGGTTTTGAGCACACAACCACCTAATGTATCTGGCGCAGAGACCTTCTAGGCGACAAGTTAATGTTGTGGAATAAGCTTCTTTCGCGTCTTACTCCCATTATTTTAAGCCAAGAGACAAACGATTTTCCATGGAATTTAGACCAGAAGGGTGAAATTTCAGTAAGATCACATTATCTTGGTCTCATCCACCAAAACATCCGTAACTTCAACGAGCAACTTTGGAAATTGAAAGCACCTATGAAGATCAAAATCTTCCTATGGTACATTCGGAGAGGTGTCATCCTGACGAAAGATAATTTAGCCAAATGGAATTGGCAAGGTAGTTAACAATGTTCTTTCTATCATGAAAATGAAACAATACAACATTTGTTTTTAGATTGTCGGTTCACACGCATGGCTTGGACCATCGTTTTTGCAGCATGGGGACTCTCTCAACCTATTTATGTATCCAATATGTTCGGAAGCTGGATAGATGCCTTAGAATGATCTAAAATCTTTAGTTCTTTTGGGGGCAACAGCTTTGAGTTGGTCTGTGTGGTCATGTAGAAATATAATTATATTTAAAAACAAACAACCTTCCTTTCTGCAGGTTATTTATTCAACTACCCACTGGCTCCGTACGTGGCCCATGTTGCAGAAGCTCACTTCTCAGGTGGTAGTTGTAGTGGCTTCTCACTTTTTGGCGTAGGTGGCCAATGACTTTTTTACCCGAGCATATGGGTGGCGGTCTAGTCTACATAATGATAGTCATTAGGGTGTCTCGATTTTGTTGTTTAGTTTCTTATTTGGACTGTGTGCCTTTCCGACAGAGACTGGGAGGATTTTGAGATGTTGTACCAAACTTGATGTAACATTCTTGAAATTAATAAAACTTTTCATTTGTAAAAAAAATATTATATGCTCATCAGCCAAAGTGAGCATGCGACAAACTCCTGTTAATAGAGTTCAGGATTAGTTTACATACCTAGAATTTTTTTCTTAGAACCTAGTGGATGACACCCGGACCCACAACAAGATGGAGAATTTGGACAAGAAGAATTAATGGAGGATCGGAGCTGGAACTGAACTGATCTGCCTAGCTGCCGGCCTGCCGCTGCTGCTGCTTGGCTTGCAAATTGGGATGACAAGAGACATAATTTTAACTATTAATATACACACAAGGAGACGCAAATGCAGGATTAGATTAATTGATCGTGCCTCGCATTGCCATTTTTATACTAACCTCACGTTTACTCCAGCTATATATGAGTTGAATCATAATCAGAGTTAATAGCACTAGTCCACCAACCCGTGTGAATTTTAGTAGATATAAGTGATATAAGTATTATATACTATTTAACAATCTTTTCATTACAAATTATGAGGTTTTAAACTTTTTAATATATTGTTTTTCCTATGTATCTATAGAGTATATCTAAGTGTATAGCAAAAGTTATGTATGTAGAAAACTGAAACATCTTATTATTTGGAGCGAGGAGAGTACATCTAACAAAAAAAATATTTTTACTAAATTTTAAGTTTTTTTGTTTATTTTCTAACAAAATGGATATAATAGATACGTTTTAGTCTACATCTAGTTATCATAAACTCATTAATTACAATTTTTCAACAAACTTTTATAGTTTTTTATTTCCATGACTCCTCTGTATATTTGACATTATGATGACATTTAATCTAAAAAAAAAGTAAAGTTTATGAAATTAAAACAGTCATGGAGATCTCAGTGTCGCAACCATCAAGCATTGAGGATCAACGCCATGCACAAGCGGCACATATATGCAAACTTAAATATGTATTTGAGTAAATATATAATCATGTTACATAACATTTTTCTTAAAATGAAAATCTATCATGTACGGATGATTTTCAAGTTGGCATGTAGTGTGTATATAACATCTCTGTGTAGAGTCCGATAAATGTGCCATTTAAAAATACCTATGAACAAGAGCAAATATGCGTTAGTGAAATAATATTTGTTCAATATAAATTGAAAAAATGCATTTTATGCGTCAGCAATGTTCTATTACCTCACCTATAGCGTTAGAACCTCCTTAAATACAATATTTTCATCCACTATTGAGGTCTTTTTATCGTTAGCTTTTTTATTTGGCGTATTCTTATTTCTTTTTCCCTCGGTGTATTCTTTTTAGCATTTATTCTCTATCTTTTTGGCCTCCTCCTCACTAATATGGTTATAAATAATTTGTTAGTATCATTAGTATCTGAGTTGTTAATTAAGAAAATAGTTATTATGTGATGAAACATAACATATGATTTTACTATTTTATTGCTCATACATTCACAACGTGTATGTTTACTTTAATTAAATATTATTATATTAATATTGATAGAGGTTAGGTAATACAGAAACATATCTATGCTCCGGTTATCTAAACAAATTTGTTATAATCAAAAATTTTGATAATTAAGATGTAGATTTAACTTGAGGGGGCATTTATTTTTTCTAATAGTGGATATGAAAAGTGAGTTATGTAATCAATCATAATGAGAGGACGCCAGATAAATGCAAATTTAGATCTACTTTAGATCATGCTTCTTAATGACATATGTAGGTAGTATAAATTAGAGTCATAAGTTAGTTTATATTGTTTTACAAAATAGCAGAAGTAGATAGTTTCTTAGAAAATAGAATAGATACGGTAGATATTGTTAATATCAATGTTGATTAGGTTAGGTTATACTTAATCAATGGTAAAACATTTCTATTTCTTATGAAAGTTTCTAGGATCTATCTTTTGTTTTCCTATAAAGTTTGAGAGGATTAACACGTAGGCTCCTATGGGGACCTCTATATAGAATTTTTAGTATTTATCTTTTTTAGTATGATAGGAGTATGTATTTATTTGATACATAGTCTTAAGATATATAAACTCTACATACAATTCTTTTTATTTCATAAATCTAAAGTTATTTCTAGATTTAATTAACTTATTGTAATTTTTCACACGTTAATTGAAAATTCTAGGATTCTTTATCTTTTATTCAAAAAAATTATTAAAAATAGTCTAGGTCCTAGTAGTATTGTTTTTCACATAAATTGAAACTCGGCTTGCATCATGACAATAAACATGTTAAATTTGTATATCATAGGAATATATGTCTAGTATTATTTATATGTTATAGAGTATATAAAATTTAATTGTTAATATTGATAGCACATACTATTTTAGTAAATACCTATACATATAATTAAAATAATAACTTATAAAATTTATTATCATGGATTAAAGTGTTTTTTATCCTATGGATTAAAATGTTAGTGCTACATGGTTTGTTAAGTGAATATTTTTTAATGTTCCATAAGTTGTTAAGATAAATACTTATTCTAATATATACATGTTTATTTGATACAATGTGGAACATCGGTATTATAATTATTTTATTTCATGATTATGGAAGTATTTATAAATATATATGCACTTTTTGAATATTGATTTATTTTTTAATAATATACCGCTATTTACGTGTAGATTTCAGATATATTTTTATTCATTTTTATAGTGGCTATGGTACATGCATATATAAAGGTAATACCTTACATTATCATTCACACGACATGTATGAATACGTTAAATGCAAACTTAGAATACAATTTTGCATTGTCTTTCATCATAATAACAATGGATAATTTATAAATTCATTAGAAGGTATTTTAAATTATCTTACATAACGGTGGACATGGGTAATTCAGATACAAAGTTAAGAGATTATTTTAAATTATCATTCATAATTACTAAGTGGGTTAATTTGGACGCAATGCTAGGTAGTTATTTCAAATTTAGGGGGATATTTTGAATTATTTTCATAAAGACAAATGTGAGTAATTTATATACAAATATAGGGGGTTATTTTGAATTATATATTATAATGGCAAAGGTGGGTAATTTACATGCAAAATTAGGGGTTACTTTATGTGTTTTTCATAATGGCAGTGGTTGAGTAGTTTTCTTAATAAATTACAATAGATCCAATGACTATTATCAATAATGACGATAGACCTTGAAAAATTAGATGTTCCGATTATTGTGAGAATTTCTAAAATTTATCTTTTTTCTTAGCGCGTCTCGTGAGAGTTAATGTAGTGCTTACGTTGGAGCCTCTAGTTAGTAATAGTAAGACGTGGTGCTTTCGTTGGAACAAATAATAAGATAGCTGCAACCATGAAGAAAAAATAACTATTTTGTTCCGTGTGCCAGTTTCGATCATATTCTGTGATCATGGGTTTCATCACTACTGTGCTTTTAATACCATAGCCAATAGGTGATGTACCATTAAATTTTCAGCATTACACTGAGTTGAGGAAAAGGAGTAAAAAAATAGCAACTAATATTAAACAGATGGAATGGATTGTAGTAACACGAAACAAACACGGCTACATAGCTTTTATATTGAGATGAGGATTGGAGCAACCAGCAGAATAGAAGCATAATGGCGACAAGCGCCCACACCGACAAGGATGAAACAATCTCCAAGCAAAACGAAAGAAAAACTTACGAACATGCATCGAACAGACCAGCCTCTGCGAGCGTCGCTTGTCAATCAATGTCGACAGTGTGGATCTCAGAACTGGATGTAGACGTGCCGATGTGGACGTGGGAAGGTGATGAAGCTCCGTGATTGCGGATTCGGGAAGCAGACGAAGTCGTGGCATTGCCATTGTGGGCGTCAAAAGCCCGTGGAGCTAGACCGGTGTAACAACCCAAAAATCCAGCTACAAAATTTTTTTAGCCAAAACCCTGTGTTGATGATGTGTCATGTAGCTTACAACCCAAAACCCCACTTAGATTAAACCCGGAGTTGCATTAGTATTTATTTTCTCATGCATGTTAATACAAGGATTGATTTGGTTCTTATTGGATCTTTTGTTTGTTAACTTAAATCACACCAACCCATGTTTATTTATTGTTATAAGTAAATATGAAATCACTTGGAAATTACTCTCTTATGTCAAAGTATGAAAATACAAGCTCAAACATCAAAGGAAAGAAAACAGAAAATGAAAAAGAGAAAAGAAATGGAAAAGCAATGTGCTAAAGCCTTTCGGCCCAAGAGCGCCAGCCGGCCCAGCTCGGCCTGCTACCCATTTCTCTCTCCCTTCACTTTCCACCCGAAGCCGCCGGCCCAGTTTCCTTTTCCTTTTCCTTTTTCTTTTTCCCAAACCGCGCCGGCCCACTCCTTCTTTTTCCACTGGCCGGCCCAACTCAGCAGCGCGGCACGCTCGCCTCCGCGCGTGGAAGCCGGCCCACGCCGCCGCCTCGCTGACGCCGCGACCCCACCGGTCATATGCTCCGTACCGCCCTCTCCTCTGCTTTTCCCCTCTGCTCTGCCTCAACCGGGAGCGGGAAATTGGCCGCCGCCACGCCGAATTCCCTCGCCTCGGATTTGAAATCAACAAGACGACGAGCGCCCAGCCACGTGGGCCGACAAGCCGGGCGCGACGCGCTCGCAGCGCGCTGCTTTACCTCGCGCGAGCGCAACGGCCACCTGCCGCCGTCCTTACTGTTCCCCACTACCGCCTTGGCCGCGAGGGCGAGAGCGAGTGCGCCATGACGCGAGCACGAGCCCCACCGGAGCCCTAGAACCGCCCTCGGCCGACGGATGCACGCGAACGGCGAGGATCACACTCGCCTCCACCGTCCACGCCGCCAGCTATAAAGCCCGAGCCTGGCGCCGGTAGGGTTTCCCCCTTGCCCGCCGCCGCTGTGTTGCGGCACAAGGAAAACCCCAGCTTGCCACCACCGAACGCCAAGAAGGAGAAGAGGAGAAGAGGGGAGGAGAAGAAGAAGGCGGGGAGGACGCCGCCACCGGGAGGACGAGCGGTGCGCGCCGGAGAAGAAGCCGACACCGCCGCTGGGAGAAGCCGCACCTCGCCGGGACGCTGCTGCCGCTGGACGTCGAGGAGCCGGAGGTGGAGCGCCAAGACGAACCGCGAGCCGTACCCCGACGCCACGACCACCGCTTCGCCACGCCGAACTCCGACGTCCTCTACCGCGCTGGTGAGCCCCGATGCCCCAGGTCCAACCTCGCCCGCCGCCATGGCCATGGCGCCTTCAAGCGCGTAGGCCGAGCCTCATCCGGCTCTTGGACACCTTGACCAACCCCAAGCCACTGGATTGCACCGCCACCACACGCTGCCGACCCGTCCGCCATGATCGCCGCCGTGGCCATGCCGAGCCACGGTGCGCCGCCGTTTCCGGCCACCATAGAAGCCTTATGGACCTCGGACCCCCGGGGGTCATGTCCGCCGTGACGGGGCGCATCTCATGCGCACGCCGCCGGCGCGAGACACCCCCGTGAGGGCCCACCTTGCCTCGCCGTCAGAGGTTGAGGCCGCACGGGACGCCCTAGGGGCGCCACCGTGGCGCCTTTGCGCCGGCCGGTTCCGGCTACCTCGCTTGCCGAGGAAGTGCCGTCGAGCCGCGCCGTGGCCCGCTGCACGCTGCAGCACCGCTGGAGGGTGAAGGAGCACGCCGCGCCAAACTCCGCCGTGCGCCGCCATGCGCCCCAAGCGCCGCCGCCGTGGTTAGAAGCGCCGCCGTGCGATGTAGTGTCACTGTCATGTAAAGATGGGAACCTTGCAGTGCCAATCGTCGTTCCAAGCGACCAATGGAGTCTGGAGTCGCTCCTTGGCGCTGCGGTGGAGTTCCGACGCCGGCGCGATGCCGCCGCCGACGCCAGCCCTGTTGGAGCGTGCCGTGCCGCTCTGTTTCGGTGTCTTGAGCTCGCCTTGGTGCCGCGGAGCCGCTGCGCTCGGCACCTTGAGTGGAGCACCGCCCCAGCGCCGTATGCACCGCCGTACCGCCGCCGGCCACCCTTGGCCACGCGCTCGGTTTGGCGAAGGGGATGGAGGAGAGAAGAGGGAGCTGGTGCCCGGTGTGTGGACCTGGTCTTGGTGGACCGAGCCACCTCTGGTGGGTCCCCATGCACCTGTCCACCGTGCGCCGGGGGGATGGACCAGCAGCGCCTGTGTGAGAACCCCGTGAACCCGGTTCTGGTGGACCGAGTCAGTGAAAGTGACCCCCGCTCGCACCAGTCCACCGTGGACCGAAGGCCATACAACAGCCCTAACCCGGATCCAGCCGCGCGAGGTGGCGCGCTGTGGTGCCACCACGTGTTGGGCCCGACCCGGCCCGGTCCAGTCCACTGGCCCTGTTTCGGCCAATACCGGCCAATTTTCAGCCCACTAACGGCCCACTTTGACCGTTGACCGTTGACCGATGACGTCAGCAGTGACGTCAGCATGGCCCCACCTGTCAGGATGACGTCAGCAGTGATCTCATCATCTGCTGACGTCAGCTGCCACCTCAGCCGCCCTCTCTGCGACTCGTGGCTGGCCCCTGTGATGCCACGTGTCAGCCTGATATTTAACCCCTGTCTTAATCTTTTTCTAAATCTATTTCAGCTTCAGAAATTCATAACTAATTCACCGTAGCTCCGAAAAATATGATCAAGGTACCCAAATTTTCTATAAATCGAGCACAATAATCTGAAGCTATGTTTGAGTGCATTTGGTTCTTCCATATTTTATTTGCTTCTTTGTGAACTCTATAGGAGTCGCTGACGCGACTATTAATTATGCGTTGCAGAGCCGGAGGAGGACCAGGACTTTGACCAGGACGACTACGAGTACGCTGAGGAGTTAGGTGATGACGACGGAGGTGCCACATCCCATCCACTTTCTTAGATCCTATTACGCATTGCAATACTTTACATTTCTGCAATTGATTATTATACTCCTGTGATAGGATGCATGGTAGTATTTATATTTGTTAAGCCCGTCTTGACTCGACTATCACCCTGCTACCGCTGTTAGGATAGACTCGCGTTGCTTTTTGATCTCATATTGATCACACTACGCATTATATCTGTGATATGAGGCGTGATGGGCGTGTGATGACACTTTGGACAGTATTTGGGGACTTGGTTATGGATGAGCGTGCTGCGTGAGTCTTGGGTGAGTGGTGAGGGTTGAGTCGGCTGAACAGGGATCACGACGAGCTTCGAGCGAGTCTTGTCGAGGGGATACGGCCAGGGTATTCCCATTTATGGTGTTGCCTGTGGCGGGTAACTGGTTTGGGTGAGGTGTTCCATGGTGTGAGCTCCTTGGAGTGGAGCCTTGGGAATGGGGGTGCTATGGCGGCATGGTAAAGATCAGCCCATACAGGGGAGATATCGCTGTTTGGCCATTACTTAAGGACTTGTGTGCTAGTGACCGGATCATTGGACGCCTTACTTTCCACTCGCTCCCCAATGGGAGGGGAGCCGATCTAACCATTTGGTAGTATGAATGCCATTACTGTCGGGTGTAAGCGGATAGTGTCGGGAGGTACGGGCGGGGCCCACACCCTCCTTAACCACATAGTGACCCCTATTGGCCTGGTACTATGTTCACAGTCTCGGCGACCAGGGTCGAGTGACAGGATGGTGTTCATTCTAGGCTTATGGCGATCGGAATCTGCCTAGATGATGATCAGCATCGATGGTGGCTATCTTGTGGTTTAGTGAAACCTCTGCAGAGTGTATGGTTGATCGATCGATACATATGCCGACTTGTCGGCTATGGACCTTGTCCCGTGTGATGCTTACTGGACTAGGAGAGGAAGTCTTCTTATCTATCTGGATGTGTGAGTATGGGCGGGATAATCTGGCTGCGAGCCTTGGGAGGCTGTGGGCCGCTGAGGCATGACGAGTGGGAGTCGTTCATGTCGACCACGCGAGGCGTGGAAGGGTGTGTGTGGTGTGAGGTGTGTTGGGATGGATGATGGTTTGGGAATGGTTAAGTTTGAACCAACTATATTATTATATTTGGTTACTTATGCATAGTAAACCCCAGCTTTATAGGTCTCCATGTTATACCCTGTAATTACTTTTTATGCATCCAATTCCACAAAGCAATCATAGGTTGGGAATGTGGCCAGTACAATTCGTATTGATACTTTGGATAAACAGATGATGAGCAGGAGTATGGCTATGAGGACGATAGCTATGAGGACTAGTGGGTCTTGTCGCTACGCTCAAGTGTTGGAGATCATGTCGATGCTTCCGCTTCTACTTGCGAGCTGTTCTGGATGTTTACTTTTCCGCAATTCTGCCCGTGTGGCGATGTAATAAGCTGATGTAATCGTACTATTTTACCATTTCGAAGACAATGTATGGAATGATATCAACTGGATTTATGTAATGTGATGGATTTATCTGTCGTATTACTGCAACTCTGTGAGAATTCCCTTCGTGGAATTTGAGGTTGTTTCAGTTGATATCAGCTCCATGCTTGACCCTAGAACGAGACCCTTAGGTATGGACGACTAGTATAAGAGCCAGACCATCCTTCGGTTATTTTACCAACTATTGCATTACTTTTTATGCATGGCTTATCCTTATATCCGACTTGCTGACCAAGTTCCCTTGAAAACTGTAGATGACGAGTCTTGGAAACCCTCCAATCGGGCCCCTAGCACCTATCCCCACCCTCAAGCTAACCTACACGGGAGAAGGATTCGAAGGCTTTGCCATAACCCTCCGGCAAGTCCTGGCAATCCTTGGAGTCCCTGTTGACGGGATTAGGTACATCTGCTCGGGCAAGCCTGGTCAGGATGGAGGAATTGAAGGATACGTCACCACTACCGTGGAAGTCCCTGCAAGTCAGACCCTGCCCTCCGTACTTCCCTTCCTTGAGATGTCGATTAAGGACACTTGTGAAGAAGGAGTTCAAGCAACCTCCCACCAAGCTCTCCGCCGCATCCTGCGAGACCACTACCCCTACCTGCAGGCGACAGAGTATCATCTATTCCCTCAAGCCTAGTTCCCTAGACTTACCCCTGAAGGACATAATGATTGGGCCTTTAGTAAGGTCAGTCTTGAGGAAGACCCCTGCCTCCGCACCTCTGGCTACCACCTGTTGAACCAGGATAGGTACATCGAGGAGCTGGAGAGGAAGAGTCGCAGTGACCGTGGTCTCTTGCTGGACCATCAGGAGTGGTTAGCAAAGGGAGCTGAAGAAAATGCCAAGTTGTGAGCCACAATAGTCAAGCTGCAAGCCTGCCTCAAATGCCAAGAGTTTGACCACAAGGCTGAGGTTGCTGATCTCCAGAACAAGACTGCGGATATTGGCAATGGGAACGTGTACCTAGACAGCAAGGTCCTGGAGCTACAGAGAGGCCTCAAGGATAGCAGTGCAGCCTTAGTCGCAGCACAAGAGGATGCGAGAAGCTATGGAATGGAGATGCACAAACTCAGCGACGACAAGAAGACCCTAGCAAGAGAGCTGAAGCTACAGAGGGTCAAAGCTGTAAGGAACTAGGGTCACCTCATCAATGCGGTGAGGGAGAACGAGCTGCTCCGTGAGAAGATCACGCTGATCGAAGAGGCTTGGAGAGTGTCCGACAAGAAGCGACGCAAGGAGATCACAGAGATTCAGAAGCAGTTGCCCACAGCCAAGCGCGTGATGCCTCAGAAGGAGACTTTCGAGATCGGCAAATCACTGCTGAACGTGAAGGACTGCCCACCAGCCGCTGGAGTGAAGCCCACTGAGGAGCATGACGATGCCCTCACCTATGCCAAGCGTCTGCTTAGGACTAGGACGGAGAACTGAACGGCTGGTGAGCGTGTTCCTCATGCAGTCCACCACCAGATGTAGGTGTTGAGTATGATGGACCCTGCGTGGTCAAGTGATGAGTTCCACCATGAGACATGCAGTGGCTACCCTTGAGATGTAATTTGCCATGATGTATCTTCATGAGTTATCATGCGTAGAACGAAACTTGTCGAACCTATCCTTAAATTTATAATTCACCCATGTTATGAGTGATTGGATTTTATCGCTCCTTTTGGTTCTTATCGTTCTTTTGCATGAGTGTTGGTTAGATTAAATGTTTTTCCTTAAATTGTTGAAATCATTTAATCATATTGAAATAATTTATAATATGTCATGGCCCTATGATACAGATGTCGAACCGCCATTCCGAGCGTCTGCGCAACCGCATGCCCCGCGAGCCGTCCCCTGTGGTGGCCCGTGGGCGAGGTGGCCGTGGTCGTGGCCGTGGATGTGGCCGCGGGCGTGGACGTATTCTCGACCTCGGTGGGAATGAACAGCCTTTTGAGGAGTACTGTGAGGAGACCCCACCACCCATGGGAGGACACGAGATACCCGCTGGAGAAGAAATCCCTGCAGGAGGCGAAGAGGAAGTGCCAGCAGTGGGAGGAGGAGGCGGAGGTGGAGGTGGAGGCACCAATCCGCCGCCGCCTCCACCAAACCTAGCTGAGGTCATGGCTCAACAGACTCAGCTGCTGGCTGCCCTTGTTGGTGCAAACCATCGCCGCCCTGGAGGTCTGCCCGATGACTTTCAGAGGAAGCTGGAAGGGTTCCTGAAGCTACGCCCTCCCACCTTTGATGGCAGGAATGAAGACCCAATGGTTGCTGATGACTGGCTGAAGGAAATCAAGAAGAAGCTTGATCTCACTACCTGCACTGATGAGGAGTGCGTTGGGATTGCTGCCCACCAGCTTGTGTGGGGAGGACGTTCATGGTGAGACAGCTACTGTGAATCCCACGAGGACCCCGCCAACATCTCCTGGGACGAGTTCGTGGAGGAATTTTGTGATTTCTTCATCCCTGAAGGCGCCATGAAGGCCAAGGAGAAGGAGTTCTGCCAGATCGCCATGTTCCTGAATGAGAGGGTTCATGAGTACACTGTCCGCTTTACCAACCTGCTGCGCTATGCCCCACCTGCATGTGCTGCCTCTGAGTCTGAGAAGATGTACTACTATAGGGAAGGTCTGAGTACCCGCATCAAGCTTGCTCTCTCTGGTAGCAAGAGTCGTACCCTGAGGGAACTGATTGACCGCTGTATGGAGATTGAGAAGGACCTTATGGAGGCAGATGCGCTCCAAGACAAGAAGGAGAAGAGGCGTCGTCCTGAAGGCTCATCCCGCGCTCCCAACCCTCAGAAGCGCCGTCAGGATGCCCCTGTGCAGAACCGCTACCGCAATGCTCAGAA
Organism: Themeda triandra; assembly: GCA_018135685.1. Classification (NCBI taxonomy): domain Eukaryota; kingdom Viridiplantae; phylum Streptophyta; class Magnoliopsida; order Poales; family Poaceae; genus Themeda; species Themeda triandra. Next base: position 564,375 of record JAENPR010000245.1, on the reverse strand, counting down.
CTATGTGCCCGCAACAGGACGTGGTGGGGGTAACTACAACAACAACTACCCTCGCCAGAACTACCAGGCAGGGAACCGCCCAGCCCCTGGCCGTCCTGTGCCAAGCAATGGCAACTGGAAGACTCCCGCACCCACACCAACAGGCGGTGCAGCCCTCATGTGCTATGGTTGTGGAAAGCCGGGACACAAGGTCATCGACTGCCCGCAGAAGAAAGTTGCTGCTGGAGGCCAGAACACTCCATTCCGTGCCTCTGCCTCGCATTGCCGTCTTACTCACCTGACAGCCGAGGATGCTCAAGCCGCCCCTGATGTGGTGTACGGTATGTTTTTAGTGCATGGTACAAAATCTTCCGTTCTTTTCGATTCTGGAGCTACTTGTTCATATATATCTGCTAAGTATGCTAGAGAGCATGACATACCAGTTACTCCCCGTAGAGAACCTATCATCACCAGCTCACCCCTAGGAGAACTTGAGTGTACCCACATATGTAAGGGAGTGAAACTTACCAAAGAGGGTCTTACCTTTCTAGCCAACCTCACCCTACTACCTTCCCCAAGCCTAGATATCATCTTAGGAATGGATTGGCTAACCAAACACCGAGGAGTCATATCCTGCTCACCTAGATATGTTGAGATAACCCACCCTAGTGGCCGAGCTATTAGATGTCTACCCCTGTCAGGGCAATCTGCCGACCTACTAAGTGCCTTATCAGCCAAACCAGAATCCGAAACAGAACCCAAGACAATAGATGAGGTACCAGTGGTAGGTGAATATCCTGATGTGTTCCCTGAAGAGTTACCAGGAATGCCCCCGGACAGAGATGTGGAGTTTATCATCGATCTCATGCCTGGTACGGGCCCTATTGCAAAGTGACCCTACCGCATGTCGGTTGATGAACTAGATGAGCTTAAGAAGCAACTCAAGGAACTTTCAGAGAAAGGGTACATTCGGCCGAGTGCCTCACCCTGGGGATCTCCTGTCTTGTTCGTTAAAAAGAAAGATGGTTCGATGAGGATGTGCATCGATTATCGTAATCTGAATGCCGTCACCATCAAGAACAAGTATCCCCTACCAAGGATAGATGATTTGCTAGATCAATTGAGAGGTGCCAAATACTTCTCCAAAATTGACCTCAGATCAGGCTATCACCAGATGAAGATCCGTGAAGAAGACATTCCCAAGACTGCCTTTGTCACCCGTTATGGCCAGTACGAGTGCACCGTGGTGTCCTTCGGACTCATGAATGCCCCAACTTACTTTATGAACATGATGAACAAGGTGTTCATGGATATGCTAGATAAGTTTGTGGTAGTATTCATTGATGATATCCTTATCTACTCGGCCACCGCTGAAGAACATGAGGAGCATCTGAGAACTGTGCTTGGGCACTTGAGGCAGCAGAAGTTGTATGCCAAGTTCAGCAAGTGCGAGTTCTGGCTCGAAGAAGTTGCATTTCTAGGCCATGTGCTCTCAGCGGAAGGTGTTGCTGTTGACCCTACCAAAATAAAAGCCGTGAAGGATTGGGAACAACCCTGATCTGTGACCGAGGTCAGAAGTTTCTTAGGATTGGCTGGCTATTATCGCCGATTCATCAAGAACTTCTCCAAAGTAGCTCGCCCTATGACCAACCTCTTGAAGAAGACCAAAGAGTTTGAGTGGACGCCCGAGTGCGAACAGAGCTTTCAAACCCTGAAAGAGAAGCTTACCACCACACCTGTGTTGGCATTGCCAGATATCAGCAAGGACTTCGTAGTCTATTGTGATGCCTCTCGTCAAGGACTCGGTTGTGTGTTGATGCAGAATGGGAAGGCTATTGCTTATGCCTCTCGCCAGCTGAAGGAACACGAGCAACGATATCCTACCCATGATCTCGAGCTAGCTGCTGTTGTACAAGCTTTGAAGATCTGGAGACACTACCTGATTGGCAACAAATGTGACATCTATACAGACCACAAGAGCCTGAAGTATTTCTTTACCTAGGAAGACCTAAACATGAGACAGCGTCGATGGCTGGAGCTCATCAATGATTATGACCTGGAGATACATTATCATCCGGGGAAAGCCAATGTAGTTGCTGATGCTCTTAGTCGCAAAAGCTACTGTCACACCCTGATCACAGAGTCCGTGCCACCCGAGCTTAAACAGGAACTTGAGGATTTCCAGCTTGAAATAGTACCTCATGGCCTGCTAAACGAGCTTCGCATCCGGTACAACCTCACTGATCGCATCCGTAAAGCCAGAAAGACTGCAAGGACTTGCAGTACATCCGTGGTCTGATGGAATTAGGGTATGGCCCCGAATTCAGAGAAGATGAGCAAGGCACCCTCTGGTGCCATGACAGAATTTGCGTGCCCTCCGATCCAGCTCTGCGAGAGGAGATCTTATCAGAGGCGCATGATTCCAAATATTGCATTCACCCTGGTGGTGTGAAGATGTATCGTGACCTCAAGAAGCACTTCTGGTTGAAAAGCATGAAGGCAGACATTGCGGGACATGTGGCCCGATGTGACATCTACAACAGAGTCAAGGCCGAACACAAGAGACCCGCTGGTTTGCTAAAGCCCCTTGATGTTCCGGAATGGAAGTGGGAAGACATAACCATGGATTTCATTGTGGGATTGCCTTGTTCCCCGCATGGAAACAATGCCATATGGGTGGTAGCTGATCGCTTGACCAAAGTCGCTCATTTCTTGCCTGTCAAGGAGACAATCCGAGCTGAACAGTTAGCTGATCTTTACATCAAGGAAATTCTCCGGCTGCATGGTGCCCCTAAAAGCATCGTATCTGATCGTGGATCCTTATTCATGTCCCGCTTCTGGGAACAGATGCATAGATCCAATGGGACTAGACTCGATTATAGCATGGCCTACCATCCTCAAACCGATGGCCAGACAGAAAGAGTGAACCAAATCCTTGAAGATATGCTTAGAGCCTGTGTCCTGAAATACGGCTCTGATTGGGAGAAGAGTCTACCACATGCAGAGTTTTCCTACAACAATAGTTACCAAGCCAGCATCCAGATGCCACCTTTTGAAGCCTTGTATGGGAGACCCTGCAATACCCCGTTGATGTGGTCAGAACCTGGTGAAAGAGTTTTCCATGGTGCTGACAAGATCAAGGAAGCTGAAAAGGGTGTTGCTCAAGTCCGAGAGAATCTGAAAGCCGCTCAGAGCCGACAGAAGAGTTATGCTGACAAAAGGCATAGAGATCTTGAGTTTGAAGTCGGAGACTCTGTCTATCTCAAAGTGTCCCCGCTTCGAGGCACAGTCAGGTTCCATGTGAAAGGGAAGCCTGCTCCAAGATACATTGGCCCCTACCCGATCACCAAGAGAATTGGGAAGGTAGCCTACAGATTCGATCTGCCACCAGAGTTATCCGCAGTCCATCCCGTCTTTCATGTGTCACAGCTCCGCAAGTGTCTGAAGGTGCTAGAATGAGATTTAGTGACTACAGAGGTACTTGATGTGCAAAGTTCCCTAGAGTACAAAGAACACCCGATCAAGATTATGGGGTGGGACACCAAAGAAACCAGAAGCAAGTCAATTTCTATGTGCAAAGTTCAGTGGAGCAACCATACCGAAAGAGAAGCTACAGGGAGAAAGAATCGAGTTGCGCTCACCGTATCCATATCTCTTCGAAGGGTACGTAACACTTTAATCTCGAGGACGAAATCCTTGTAAGGGGGTAGGACTGTAACAACCCAAAAAATCCAGCTACAAAATTTTTTTCGCCAAAACCCTGTGTTGATGATGTGTCATGTAGCTTACAACCCAAAACCCCACTTAGATTAAACCCGGAGTTGCATTAGTATTTATTTTCTCATGCATGTTAATACAAGGATTGATTTGGTTCTTATTGGATCTTTTGTTTGTTAACTTAAATCACACCAACCCATGTTTATTTATTGTTATAAGTAAATATGAAATCACTTGGAAATTACTCTCTTATGTCAAAGTATGAAAATACAAGCTCAAACATCAAAGGAAAGAAAACGAAAAATGAAAAAGAGAAAAGAAATGGAAAAGCAATGTGCTAAAGCCTTTCGGCCCAAGAGCGCCCGGCCGGCCCGCTCGGCCTGCTACCCATTTCTCTCTCCCTTCACTTTCCACCCGGCCGCCGGCCCGGTTCCTTTTCCTTTTCCTTTTTCTTTTTCCCAAACCGCGCCGGCCCACTCCTTCTTTTTCCACCGGCCGGCCCAACTCGCGAGCCGCGGCACGCTCGCCTCCGCGCGTGGAAGCCGGCCCACGCCGCCGCCTCGCCGACGCCGCGACCCCACCGGTCATATGCTCCGTACCGCCCTCTCCTCTGCTTTTCCCCTCTGCTCTGCCTCAACCGGGAGCGGGAAATTGGCCGCCGCCACGCCGAATTCCCTCGCCTCGGATTTGAAATCAACAAGACGACGAGCGCCCAGCCACGTGGGCCGACAAGCCGGGCGCGACGCGCTCGCGGCCGCGCGCCGCTTTACCTCGCGCGAGCGCAACGGCCACTGCCGCCGTCCTTCTCGTTCCCCACTACCGCCTTGGCCGCGAGGGCGAGAGCGAGTGCGCCATGACGCGAGCACGAGCCCCACCGGAGCCCTAGAACCGCCCTCGGCCGACGGATGCACGCGAACGGCGAGGATCACACTCGCCTCCACCGTCCGCGCCGCCAGCTATAAAGCCCGAGCCTGGCGCCCGTAGGGTTTCCCCCTCGCCCGCCGCCGCTGTGTTGTGGCACAAGGAAAACCCCAGCTTGCCACCACCAAACGCCAAGAAGGAGAAGAGGAGAAGAGGGGAGGAGAAGAAGAAGGCGGGGAGGACGCCGCCGCCGGGAGGACGAGCGGTGTGCGCCGGAGAAGAAGCCGACACCGCCGCCGGGAGAAGCCGCACCTCGCTGGGATGCTGCTGCCGCTGGACGTCGAGGAGCCGGAGGTGGAGCGCCAAGACGAACCGCGAGCCTGTTGACGGTTGTTAATGATCAATTTTATATGTCAATCGAGAGAGAGAAAGAGGGGTATAATCTGTCACCACCATAGACTTAGGGTTTAAACCGACGATTCCACAAGTTTTGGTGAATATGTGTTTTCGCGAGGGGATTATCGGAAAACATCCAAGGAGGCCCACATGTCATGATTACATAGAGAGAAAGACCGAACGGGTAAAATTGTATACTCTAGAAGACTCCGAAAGGCAAACCACGGGAAGGGGACCCACACAGCGAGTGGTGGGTCGGCCGACTCCCTCCTTGGGTCGGCCGATCGGCCACCTCCACCAATCGGTGGAGGCTCGCGGATCCCGCCTCCACCGACCTTGAGGAGCAATAATTATCGTCCGTTTAGGTCGGTTTGATCCGATGGCCGTGGTGCATCCTAGGGGGCTATAAATTCGAGCCCCCGGCCCCCGTCGAAACCTAAATTCATTCTAGAATTCATTATTCGAGGTAGCCATCGGCAAAGCCGGGGTTTAGAGAGAGATCTCCACCGGAGAATTAGAATAGCTACTCTAGATCTTCAAGTTCTACATAGGTTTAGACTAGATAGAGGAAGAATCGGGCGCTGTGCTCGGAATTCCGGATCTTCATCATCGAATTGGTATTATCTTGTATCTATTCTTGTGACTTTATTCTAAATATCATTATGTTTCTATTTATTATGTTCCTAGTTTATTACGGTTCTACATTTGATATGGTTATGATTGGTAATAAGTTTATGTATATGTTTGCAAAGCGCTTAGCTCTCTTCCGGGGGGTTAGGTGGTAGATTTCATGTGAGCATGGTGCTTAGATGCCGTTTACCGCAAATGCACCCTATTGGCCGGTCGTGTGGTAGATCGCGGAAGTGACAGTTCCGTTGAGTCCTCTGTATTCCATCCCCGTTGGTAGGTCTAGAGAACCAAAGTTGCATAGTAAGTCCCGCTATGTCTTGGCTTGTTATAGCAATGATCCTTATACATAGATGAAGAGTCTTTTGTGCCGTATATGATAGTGTAGAGTTGGAGTAGATGAATGACTTAGTAGATTAGAACCTACATAGGATTTATATTTCTTGCACTAATCGAGATGTCAACCTACCTTTGTGAGTAGTCTATATCTAATCTCTGTGTGATTTATACCCCGAGCTTATTACTTTATATTCCCTTATTTATCATGGTTTACCCCTACGCAAAGTATGTGACCGTGTAATCAATCACTCATAAGTAGTCATGTTTAGCAAGTTCATCTCATTGTTTAAGTCCTTAGTTCTTTCCTTTGAGCTAAATATAAATAACGATACACGGAATACTTCTGGTAAAATGCTACGATGGTGTATTATCTGTTCGCTTGCGGATCCCATATTTTTCTTGACTAGAGGAGCAGTTTCTATACCAACACTTCGGCGCCATGCTAGGGATGACAACTTAGCGTGAGTGGTGTTAGAGGTGTCAACAAGCATTTTTGGCGCCGTTCTTGCAGGGAATGGAATAAACTTTTAGAGAAAAATTGCTTAAGCGAGATACTTAGAAAATGAGTGATTGTCACTAGTCACCTCTACTTTGGCGGGTTCACCCCTGTTGTTTTTCTTTGTTTATATTTTATACGGGGTATTAGCGGGATTGAATGCGATTCGTTCAAAACTCTCGATCATCGAGTCGGTTCAATCAAGAAGGAAGCTCGTCACCAATCAAGATGGTGAGAAGACCTTACTTGGAGTTCTCTGCTCCAACAATAGAGAACATCCGCACTTGTCCAAAGAATACACAATAATATGGAGTTTGAGATCAAGCCAAGTCTCATCAACATGGTGCAAGCTATCCAATTCGGTGGAAAGGTACATGAAGATGCAAGTACACATCTACGAGGACTTCATGGAGATTGGAAACACCATCGCCATAGATGGAGTTAAAGAAGACCTCATACTTCTTCGCCTCTTTCCATTCTCACTAGTGGGAAGAGCGAAGCGATGGTTCTATGCCAATAAAGAAGATATCAATACATGGGCGAAGTGTTCCAAGGCCTTTTTAGCAAAATTCTTCCCAATAGGCAAAACCAATGCCTTAAGAGGAAAGATTACCAATTTCCAACGCGAGAAGGCGAGAGACCATGTCGGAAGCATGGGAGCGTTTGCAAGGATATATCCAAGATTGTCCCCATTATGGAATGGAGGAATGGTTACTCATGCAAGGGTTCTATCACGGATTAACTCGAAGACGCGTGAGCACCTAGATGCAACTGAAGGATCATTCTTATCACTCACTCTTGGAGAGCTAAAAGACTCATGGAGAAGATAGCGAGATAATCAAAGCTGGTCCCAAGACAACATTCAAGATTGTCACCGAGTGAAGAAGCAATAGAAGAAGTGAATGCATTATCAACCAAGATGGATACCTTACTCCATTGGCTTGACCGAGGGCCAAGTACAAGGAAGATCAAAGAGCAATTGAAGCAACATATAAGCGAAATTCAAGTCCCATCGTGAGAAAGGTTCCACATTGGGTGCAACCACCCATTAATCAAGGTACTCGATCGGGTAATTATGCAAAGCAACCTACTTTAAGAGAGTTGGTTCTACAACGAGTCCAAGATCAACTCATCTATGGAGGATAGGCTTGCTAATAACAAAATCTTGGAAAATTTAAGCATTAAAATGGATAGTTTCTCCTCTCGCCATTAATGATCAACTAGAGTTCAATAAAAAGATAGAAGAAAGGTTAGCAAAATTGGCCATTGCTTTGCTCGTTGCCACTAACCCCGAAAGTGAGATCTATTACTACAAGAAGAGGGAGTTCTACCGAGATCCTCCCTATCCAAAAGGAGCAAAAAGGCCAACCATGCTACCACCAAAGTGGCGAAGAAGAAAGACTTCCAACCCGAGCTAGAAGTATTACCACAAGAATCGATACTAAGAAGCGGTACAAGATCGAAGCAAGACAACAATTTCGAGATACAAACTACCTACCATTCCCTAGGAGGAAGAGAGGACCACAAATGCATGAGATGAGCGGTTTGGTAAGTTCGTGGAGGTAATTCAAAAGTTATATGTCAATATACCTCTGCTGGATGCCATACAGGTCCCCACTTATGCTAAGTACATAAGAGATATTCTTAACAAGAAGAGACCACCGCCATCCAATGAAGTGATCAAGTTAACCGAAGAATGTAGTGCGGCCATCCTCAACCAACTACCGAAAAGAAGAAAGATCCAGGGATGTCCCACTATCGACGCACAATTGGAGATCAACATTTCAATAACGCACTCGTGATCTTGGAGCAAGTGTCGGTGTGATGCCCGCAGTCTACTATAAGCTCAACCACACTTTGCACTTGAGCCAACATCAATGTGTCTACAACTAGCCGACCAATCGGTTCGTTATCCGTTGGGCATTGCTGAAAACATTCCGATCAAGATAAGAGAATTCTTCGTGCCGGTAGACTTTGTAGTACTTGGATATGCATCCGACTCAAAGGTATCACTCATCCTTGGAAGACCTTTCTTGAGCACCGCCAATGCACACATTGATGTCGGGAAGGGAGAAATCAAGTTCACTATAAATGGGCAAGAAGAGCAATTCGCATTCAAGTCGAAACAAGAGCTCAACAAATCCGCGAAGATGGTAGAAGAAGATCGAACAGTACAACCACCGAGGGAGACAGAGGATGCATCTCTCGGATCATCAGCGGAATAAATATTTTGGAAGGTCCAATTCGGAGGACTTTAAAAATCCGAATCCTCGCCGGAAGGTAACTCGGTATTTATCCGCGTTTAAAATTGCATCTCTTATAGTTTTCTTAGGCATATTTATTTCCAGCATTGCATTATAAAATTCTACGCCCCATATAAATAATTTTACGGTGTGTAACAACCCGTCAAAAATATTTTATCGTGGTGGCACAAAAATCTATCATTTCATGCATTTAAATTAGTTTACCTTCATTTAAATTTCTGCATTGTTTATAATTTTTATCATGGCATTTAGTGCTTGGTGGGTCCCTCACCATGGGTCCCACATGTCATAGACTACACCTCACATACATCAAATCACATAATTTCATCCACTTCCACTCATCTCCACTATCCTCTCTTTTCCACCGCCAAAACCACTCAACCGACCAAAATTTCTCGGATTGACAAAAGATCACGCAATAGCATGTGAAGTGGCAGCCATGTTGGCCACCCTGGATGGGCGGCCGACCCCACCATTGGGTCGGCCGACTCCCCCCTTCCTCCTCTATAAATAGGCCTCCTCCCATGGCTTCCTTACACCACCCACACTCCAGAATTTTAGCCAAATCTTCTGCTCTCGACTTCGTGTTTCCTGGAGAAAGTTAGAGAGAAGAGGAGAAGAATAGGAAGAGAGAAGAAGTGAGAGAGTGAGCAAGAGTTTAGTAGCAAGTGAAGGGAAGGGATAGTGCTGAGTAGATGATCACAAAAATTAGTGGAGATGCTGTCCAAATAGGATAAAGAAAATCTAAAATCAAGGGGAGGTTCTGTCAAAATCAAGACCCGAAGTTTAAACTTTTTGTCATGAAGAACGACTAACCCCTGGACCGTGACTACGACGGCTAACCACTAACCTTGTGCTAATCCTTCTCTCCACTAGTGTTTGTTTTTGTTTGTTTTGAGATACTTGCAGGATGAAGGGCGTTTTGCAGGGACTCTCGAGAACCTTCAGGAAAATCAGGACGAGAAGTGCATCTCGCCAAAACTCGGTGGCTGGTTCCGACATGAGTGTCGACCCACCACCGAAGCACCCCGCAGCGCGCTGTAGCACCACCAAGATCTCGTAGAGTCCTCATGAGAACATCCGATCTCGCCACGAGAACCGCCCGGGAGAAGGATGTATACAAGAAGCTCAAGAACAAGCGTTTCATCCACACGCCGCCATCGATCCGACACTTCGCTAGCGGCAGTGTATGGCTCAAGAATTCGACACAATTTTTCCACTAGTTGGTTGGACTTCCTTTGCAAACCTCACCGAGAAGGGGATTAGGCTTTTGACCATAGAATTCCTTAGCACCCTTCGATACACGGACAATGGAGTTTATTTTAGAATGTTTGCTTTCTGGAATATTCTGTCTCTTGGAGAAACCTTAGTGACCTCCTAGATTTCCCTCAAGATGCTCTCATAGATTTAAATGCGCACTAGGTGATTTTGATGCACATAGGTTTTGGAGCAGCATTTCTAGAGCACCGTACCACTTAGCGCACCGCACCGCGACCATAGAGCATCCTACGCTTAGATTTTTGCACCGTTGGATAGGAGCCACCTTTTTCCCACGATTTGATGAAAGCAAGATCGGAGTAGCCGACTTGCGGTTGCTATACGCGGCGTCAAGAAACGAAAGTGTCTCCTGTCCATCTCCTAGTGAACCATTGGATTAGTGTCCCTGGTTACAAAGTAGGAAGTGTGGCCATTTGCTCGCTTATCACTCGCATTGCCACAAGCTTGAAGTTATTAGAGGGAGCTACTTTTGAGTACATTGAACATCATAGAGAATTTTATGACCTCTATACTTTTGGCCAAGGTCACTTGCGAAAAAGTGAATGATGTTTATTATGCAAAATATGGTGACGCCGCGATCCGGTTACCTAACCCGGAACTGGCTTTGTATCATGTGCAAAACTATCATGTTGAGTTGCGAGCGGGAACCGGTGAATGAGAGAGCACCTCGAAGAGTTCGCTCGAGAGAGGTGACAGAAATCGTGAACCGGTTGGCGTGGTCTTTGAAACCGCCCGAGAAGAACCAAGACATGCCGGTTTCAATGAGTGGAATGTACCTCAGCACCACTCACTAAACTCATGGGTGTACCCACCACAAAGCCAACCACATCAACCATTCTATGGTTACTACCCACCATACAACACCCCCGGGAACATCGGAGCCGGGACCATCCGAGCCGGGACCCTCACACCACCAAGATACTCTTATGACCCCTTTGGTACCACCGATGAAGAAGAAGAACCCCACCAAGACTTTGAGCCACGTCGCCACTCCGATGCCACCGATTTCATTTTCACCCAACGAGCACTATGATGAACAAGTAGCCTTCCAGCACAACACCACCGCCACTCGAATCGCCATGATCGTAGATGGAATGACCAGCTCCGGTGGAACTGAACACCACCCGGACACCGGGCACCATTCAAGAGAGCCGGGAAGAAGCCGCTTCCATGTTGCATGGCTTGGTGGACCATTGCACATCCACTATCCACCACCACCGCCGCAAGGCTAGCTTGGGGAGGACCCCCATTATCAAGATAAGTATTCCTTTCCTTTTGTTTCAGTTTGTTTGTTTTCGCTTGCTTTTCTTTGGTTTGTTTTATGCATTGAAAAAAAAACACAAATAAAAAAGTGTGTGCAAGTTTGTTTTCAATTCAGTTTGCTATAAATAAAAATGTGTAGACTTGAGGATTGCGTGATGGAAATGATGAATAGTTGCTCGCTCTAATTCTTTGCAAGTACCTAGTTTTAAATTTGAGTTCTCCCAAGATTTGGATACACCGTTTGACAACCTTGGATTTACTCTACACCTGAAATCTGTGGGAGCATATGCTTAAACTAAGTCTAGGTAGTTGACGGGCATGATATGATAATAGTCCGAGCCGCTGTTCATTGTGTTCCAAAGTGCCACTAAATTCGGAGATTTGTTTGTGAAAATTATAAATGATTCATGATGAGTTCCTTATATGACGAGAGTTAAAATTCCTACCACACCAAACTTGATCATTAGAATAGGAAGCCTCCTCATTTGTTTAGGGCTTGTCTTTGTCGGCCGTGTTGTATCCTTATGAACTCATCATACGGCTAAATCCTGGTTTCACACACTCACATGCACCCTGCTACTTCTACCCTGGAAGTACGCACCACATAAAGCCTATTATTATCCATTGAAATTGTTCTACTCTTACACTGAGAGTGAACACCCAAAAATATTCCCCTGTTCATTTCTGCTAGCCACTTATCCAAAATCAATGCTCCAAGTGTTCCATTTGTTCCCAATGTGAAGTTGTCACGATTGAGAAGTGTTCCATTCAAGAAGTATTTCATTCCTTTTGGGCTGCAAGAATTGTAAAAAAAAAAAAAGAGAAAGAGAAAAGAAAAAGAAAGGAAGATCTATGAGCACAGTCATTGTCAAGTTTCCAAGTTCAAGTTCCAAGAAGATTCAAGTGTTGAAGTAGTTCCAAGTTTCATCCAAATAAAGGAGCATTGATAATTCCTTTGTGCACCCCTTCTCTTCCCACAAATATTTCCCTCTATTTTTTATATATCATCCACATATAAAACCACACATGCACACACCGATTGGTTGTATGTTGAGTTCCTTCGGATCCATGGTTCGATCATGCCAATGCATTAGTTCTCCACACCTATGAGCTCCATATAAACCTTTATTAGAGTAGGGTGAGAGAGAGAGAGTGAAGGCTCATCTATAAATGCCTTGAACCACAAATACCACATATTCGAGAGTAAGAGAAAGGCATATCTCCTTTCAATGCCTTAGAGAGGATCCAAAAATACCACATATTGAGAGACTTGAAAGGGTTGTATTAAGGAACTCGAGTTTTATTGAAAATCTTGTAAAAACTCGAACGAGGTGTGGAACAACAGAGCATGAGACAACGATTGCTTGACTTAATTGTTCTGTCTTTCAACTACTCAAGATCCAAGTGCGGGTAAAAGCCCCATGGTTGAAAGAAACATGAGTAAGTTTGGGAGTTATGATAGTTCACTCTAGTCTCGGGATGAATTCTTGTTTAGAGCATGTGTGTTTGTTAAGCATGAAAGCATTGCGGCAACTCCCCGATCCATCTTACGTAGCTATTTGCTCGGGGATGAGCAAAGGGTAAGCTTGGGGAGTTTGTTGACGGTTGTTAATGATCAATTTTATATGTCAATCGAGAGAGAAAGAGGGGTATAATCTGTTCACCACCATAGACTTAGGGTTTAAACTAACGATTCCACAAGTTTTGGTGAATATGTGTTTTCGCGGGATTATCGGGAAAACATCCAAGGAGGCCCACATGTCATGATTACATAGAGAGAAAGACCGAACGGGTAAAATTGTATACTCTAGAAGACTCCGAGAAGGCAAACCCAGAAGCGGGGACCCACTGCGAGTGGTGGGTCGGCCGACTCCTCCTTGGGTCGGCCGACCGGCCACCTCCACCAATCGTGGGAGGCTCGCGGATCCCGCCTCCACCGACCTTGAGGAGCAATAATTATCGTCCGTTTAGGTCGGTTTGATCCGATGGCTGTGGTGCATCCTAGGGGCTATATATTCAGAGCCCTGGCCCCCCCGAAACCCTAAATTCATTCTAGAATTCATTATTCGTAGGTAGCCATCGGCAAAGCCGGGGTTTAGAGAGAGATCTCCACCGAGAGAATTAGAATAGCTACTCTAGATCTTCAAGTTCTACATAGGTTTAGACTAGATAGAGGAAGAATCGGGCGCCTGTGCTCGGAATTCCGGATCTTCATCATCGAATTGGTATTATCTTGTATCTATTCTTGTGACTTTATTCTAAATATCATTATGTTTCTATTTATTATGTTCCTAGTTTATTCGGTTCTACATTTGATATGGTTATGATTGGTAATAAGTTTATGTATATGTTTGCAAAGCGCTTAGCTCTTTCCCGGGGGTTAGGTGGTAGATTTCATGTGAGCATGGTGCTTAGATGCCGTTTACCCGCAAATGCACCCTATTGGCCGGGTCGTGTGGTAGATCGCGGAAGTGAAGTGGCCGTTGAGTCCTCCGTATTCCATCCCCCGTTGGTAGGTCTAGCGAACCAAAGTTGCGTAGTAAGTCCTGCTATGTCTTGGCTTGTTATAGCAATGATCCTTATACATAGATGAAGAGTCTTTTGTGCTGTATATGATAGTGTTGAGTTGGAGTAGATGAATGACTTAGTAGATTAGAACCTACATAGGATTTATATTTCTTGCACTAATCGAGATGTCAACCTACCTTTGTGAGTAGTCTATATCTAATCTCTCGTGTGATTTATACCCCGAGCTTATTACTTTATATTCCCTTATTTATCATGGTTTACCCCTACGCAAAGTATGTGACTGTAATCAATCACTCATAAGTAGTCATGTTTAGCAAGTTCATCTCATTGTTTAAGTCCTTAGTTCTTTCCTTTGAGCTAAATATAAATAACGATACCGGAATACTTCCTGGTAAAATGCTACGATGGTGTATTATCTTGTTAAACTGCGGATCCTATATTTTTCTTGACTAGAGGAGCAGTTTCTATACCAACACTTCTGGCGCCATGCTAGGGATGACAACTTAGCGTGAGTGGTGTTAGAGGTGTCAACAGAGCCGTACCCCGATGGCACGACCACCGCTTCGCCACGCCGAACCCCGACGTCCTCTACCGCGCTGGTGAGCCCCGATGCCCCCAGTCCAACCCTGCCCTGCTACCATGGCCATGGCGCCTTCAAGCGCGTAGGCCGAGCCTCATCCGGCTCTTGGACACCTTGACCAACCCCAAGCCACTGGATTGCAGCGCCACCAAACGCTGCCGACTCGTCCGCCATGATCGCCGCTGTGGCCATGTCGGGCCACGGTGCGCCACCGTTTCCGGCCACCATAGAAGCCTTATGGACCTTGGACCCCCAGGGGTCATGTCCGCCGTGACGGGGCGCATCTCATGCGCACGCCGCCAGCGTGAGACACCCCCGGGAGGGCCCACCTTGCCTCGCCATCAGAGGGTGAGGCCGCACGGGACGCCCTGGGGGCACCACCATGGCGCCTTTGCGCCGATCGGTTCCGGCCACCTCGCTTGCCGAGGAAGTGCGGTCGAGCCGCGCCGCGGCCCGCTGCACGCCGCAGCACCGCTGGAGGGTGAAGGAGCACGCCACGCCATACTCCGCCGCACGCCGCCATGTGCCCCAAGCGCCGCTGCCGTGGTTGGAAGCGCCACCGTGCGATGTAGTGTCACTGTCATGTAAAGATGGGAACCTTGCGGTGCCAATCGCCGTTCCAAGCTACCAATGGAGTCTGGAGTCGCTCCTTGGCGCTGCGGTGGAGTTTCGCCGCCGGCGCGATGCCGCCGCTGACGCTAGCCCTGTTGGAGCGTGCCGTGCCGCTCTGTTTCGGTGTCTTGAGCTCGCCTTGGTGCCGCGGAGCCGCTGCGCTCGCCACCTTGAGTGGAGCACCGCCCGAGCGCCGTATGCGCCGCCGTACCGCCGCCGGCCACCCTTGGCCACGCGCTCGGTTTGGCGAACACTACAAGAAACTTGTGAATCCGTGACGGATTCTCGGTGACGGATTCACATGTTATATAAACCTGAGCTGTTGGATTAAGTTCATTTTCTAATTTGAAAATGTTTTGTTTGTCAATATGGGTTGTACGTTTGTTGAGTGCGCTATAATAAAGGCCATTTTATATGTGATATAATAATTGGCTGAAAAAATAAATTAGTAAATGGACTGGAATAGGATATATGTGGGCTGAAAGTATATTACAAATAGGCCAAAATGGGTTGGAATTGGGTTGAAAATAGACTAAAAAAATAGCCCAACTTTGATATTGGGCTGTTAATAAATGGGCTGAAATGCCCACATCATCATCCATGTCATCGTCCATGTCATCATTCAAGTAAGCTTGCATGGTGATGTGGCAATTCATTCGTGACGGTCATTTTTCGTCACGGGAAAATGGGTTTGGGCTGGACTAACTAGGCCTTGGGCTCTATAGTGACGGTTCAAAACCGTCACCGATTCTGCTAATCCGTGATGGTTTTTGACAAACCGTCACGCAGATCAATCCATAACGCTCAATCCGTGATGATTTCTCAAACCATCCACGATGTTGTTGTTTCTTGACGGTTTTTCAGTGATTCGTGACGGAAATTTTCCATCACAGATTAGCAGGATTCTTGTAGTGGAAGGGGATGGAGAGAAGAGGGAGCTGGTGCCCGGTGTGTGGACCTGGTCTTGGTGGATCGAGCCACCTCTGGTGGGTCCCCATGCGCCTGTCCACCGTGCGCCGGGGGGATGGACCAGCAGCGCCTGTGTGAGAACCCCGTGAACCCGGTTCTGGTGGACCGAGTCAGTGAAAGCGACCCCCGCTCGCACCAGTCCACCGTGGACCGAAGGCCATACACCAGCCCTAACCCGGATCCAGCCGCGCGACGTGGCGCGCTGTGGTGCCGCCACGTGTTGGGCCCAGCCCGGCCCGGTCCGGCCCACTGGCCCTGTTTCGGCCCAATACCGGCCTATTTTCGGCCCACTAACGGCCCACTTTGACCATTGACCGTTGACCGTTGACCGATGATGTCAGCAGTGACGTCAGCATGGCCCCACCTGTCAGGATGACGTCAGCAGTGACGTCATCATCTGCTGACGTCAGCTGCCACCTCAGCCGCCCTCTCTGCGACACGTGGCAGGCCCCTGTGATGCCACGTGTCAGCCTGATATTTAACCCCTGTCTTAATCTTTTTCTAAATCTATTTCAGCTTCAGAAATTCATAACTAATTCACCGTAGCTCCGAAAAATACGATCAAGGTACCCAAATTTTCTATAAATCGAGCACAATAATCTGAAGCTATGTTTGAGTGCATTTGGTTCTTCTATATTTTATTTGCTTCTTTGTAAACTCTATAGGAGTCGCTGACGCGACTATTAATTATGCGTTGCAGAGCCGGAGGAGGACCAGGACTTTGACCAGGACGACTACGAGTACGCTGAGGAGTTAGGTGACGACGACGGAGGTGCCACATCCCATCCACTTTCTTAGATCCTATTACGCATTGCAATACTTTACATTTCTGCAATTGGTTATTATACTCCTGTGATAGGATGCATGGTAGTATTTATATTTGTTAAGCCCGTCTTGACTCGACTATCACCCTGCTACCGCTGTTAGGATAGACTCGCGTTGCTTTTTGATCTCATATTGATCACACTACGCATTATATCTGTGATATGAGGCGTGATGGACGTGTGATGACACTGTGGACAGTATTTGGGGACTTGGTTATGGATGAGCATGCTGCGTGAGTCTTGTGTGAGTGGTGAGGGTTGAGTCGGCTGAACAGGGATCACGACGAGCTTCGAGCGAGTCTTGCCGAGGGGATACGGCCTGGGTATTCCCGTTTATGGTGTTGCTTGTGGCGGGTAACTGGTTTGGGTGAGGTGTTCCATGGTGTGAGCTCCTTGGAGTGGAGCCTTGGGAATGGGGGTGCTATGGCGGCACGGTAAAGATCAGCCCATACAGGAGAGATATCGCTGTTTGGCCATTACTTAAGGACTTGTGTGCTAGTGACCGGATCATTGGATGCCTTACTTTCCACTCGCTCCCTAATGGGAGGGGAGCCGGTCTAACCATTTGGTAGTATGAATGCCATTACTGTCGGGTGTAAGCGGATAGTGTCGGGAGGTACGGGCGGGGCCCACATCCTCCTTAACCACATAGTGACCCCTATTGGCCTGGTACTATGTTCACAGTCTCGGCGACCAGGGTCGAGTGACAGGATGGTGTTCATTCTAGGCTTATGGCAATCGGAATCTGCCTAGATGATGATCAGCATCGATGGTGGCTATCTTGTGGTTTAGTGAAACCTCTGCAGAGTGTATGGTTGATCGATCGATACATATGATGACTTGTCGGCTATGGACCTTGTCCCGTGTGACGCTTACTTGACTAGGAGAGGAAGTCTTCTTATCTATCTGGTGAGTATGGGCAGGATAATCTGGCTGCGAGCCTTGGGAGGCTGTGGGCCGCTGAGGCATGACGAGTGGGAGTCGTTCATGTCGACGACGCGAGGCGTGGAAGGGTGTGTGTGGTGTGAGGTGTGTTGGGATGGATGATGGTTTGGGAATGGTTAAGTTTGAACCAACTATATTATTATATTTGGATACTTATGCATAGGAAATCCCAGCTTTATAGGTCTCCTTGTTATACCCTGTAATTACTTTTTATGCATCCAATTCCACAAAGGAATCATAGGTTGGGAATGTGGCTAGTACAATTCGTACTGATACTTTGGATAAACAGCTGATGAGCAGGAGTATGGCTATGAGGACGATAGCTATGAGGACTAGTGGGTCTTGTCGCTACGCTCAAGTGTTGGAGTTCGTGTCGATGCTTCCGCTTCTACTTGCGAGCTGTTCTGGATGTTTACTTTTCCGCAATTCCGCCCGTGTGGCGATGTAATAAGCTGATGTAATCATGCTATTTTACCATTTCTAAGACGATGTATGGAATGATATCAGCTGGATTTATGTATTGTGACGGATTTATCTGTCGTATTACTGCAACTCTGTGAGAATTCCCTTCGCGGAATTTGAGGTTGTTTCAACCGGCGTTGTTGTTTGCTTCCCTGATCGGATGCTCCTCCCTTTCCCTCTGCATTCTCTCTGTGAAGGTCTCCATCCCCATTCAGAACAGCAGGAGCCAGACGTAGGAGAGGAACTCCCCGCCTGAGCCTAGAGCCTTAGCGTGCAGGTAACCTCTGCATCTGCTAGCAGAGAAGCAGATCATCTCGACCTAGACTCCTTGGATCACTTCCCACATCTTCTCTTCACCCAAATCAGCCCTCAGCTTCAATAACCCTTGGGCAAGATCCCAGGCGTCGTGGATATAATTTCCTTTACAACCTCCCTTCTGTTGGCCTTCCTTTGATTACTCTTCTTCTGCATCTTTTTTCTTTGACTTCTCCCATATTGTATCGATTAATGTCATCATAAGCCCTTTCTCTACCACCTGCTTGCAGCAGCAGCAGCAGCTCTGTGGATTCAGCCTGTTGTCCTTGAGAATATCCTTGAGCTCATGGTAAGCGGTAGTGAAGACATCCCGCCTAGTCCCAGGCAGTAGCATCTCAGGATTAACAAAAACAGCAGGTAGGCCATGTAGTTGGACATTTTTCTGCACTGGACAGCTTTGCACTTTACCAATTGTTGCCCACAATTACTTTCACTAGTCTTGGTCACTAGTACTCTCCCCAAGAAAATACAATTCTGGAACAGTGTCATATTTTAGTATATCAAATTTGAGCAATTACAGATATAAAAGTATAAATAAATATTTATAAATATAAAATAAAATTTCTCAAAGCATCTGGTGAGGCGGCGGCCAGGAGCCACGTCCAGCCTATATATGTTCTCTTGGTGGAGCAAAGAAAGTGATTTCTTTATTCTCTTATTAACACCCTCTCTCCTATATATCCTCAACGCATGCTCCTGTTCCATATTCCTTTTCTTAATTATCTATATGTACAATATCTTAAAGCCCAAAAGAATCTAGAAAAATGTTCTTGGTTTTCCTCTGGAGCATGGGTTGCAGATGCCCTAACCTCAAATGAAGAGAGAATTCCCTCGTTGCCACTCAAACCTATAACAATCCCCTTCATTTTTTGACCGAACAATCCCCTTCATTGCCATCCAAAATTTATAGACTTCCTTTCACTAGCATCCATTTAGAATTTTTGAACACCTCATTGTCATTACCATTGTATGGACAATCGTATTCCTTTGATTGCATTCATATAGATAATTTGTTCCTTTACATTAAATGCCATTGAGAGAACAAAACACCTAATTGTTCCCATACATTAAATGCCATTGAGAGAACAAAACATCAGTACAAGGTACTCATTACATTGTCTATATGATCAGCACCGTTGATAACCAAATTTTATCACTCTTTATAGTCTGAGCTCGATAGTATGCTTAAATATATAATTTATTTTGCTGTATTGAATAAACTTAAGTCTAATTTGGTACTACCTATAAGTAGAATTTTTTTATTTTTTTCTCTAAGATCTATTAAAAAAGGAAAAATCAGCATCCTTTGCTGTTCAAATTAAAGTAAAAAAAGTGCATCCTTCGATGTCAAGTGTGATCCATCTCCACGTACTTCCTAAAAAAATCTCCCTCCTAGATGTTGACCCTTACCCCCGACTCTTCCTGATTTGGTAACGCTTGTGAACATTATTGATTGAACATGAAATTCGTAGCTTTATCTGTGAATTAAACTTAAATTTAATTAATCCGGGGAAATTAATTGCCTAAGCATATATACTATCAAACTCAGAATACAAGTGATCAAATTTGGTTATCAATGGTGCTCAGAATTAGTCTTATGTGAGGAACACCTTGGAATGGTGTTTTGTTCTCTCAATGGCATTTAATTATCTATATGGATGACAATTACGAAAATAAGGCTTTTCCATACACGGTAATGTCTATGAGGGGATAAAAATTCTAAGTGGGATGACACTGAAGGAAATCTATAATTTTGGATGACGATGAAGCGATTGTTATAGGTTTGAGCGGCAAGGAGGGGTTTCTCTCTCAAGTGGGACCCTAGCACTAGAAGTGATAGCTGAACGCATATAGAAACATCAAACATCAATCGGGAGAGGAGAGATGAAAATCTAGCTGATCCATCACTACTAAGCCCAATCATTAACCATTGCAAACACATTATATTGTCCACAATTGTAATAGCATAAAAATATGATAGCTAATATAAATGACGATGCATGCAACGAATAAAATAAAAATATAATAACTGACGATGCAACGAATAAGCTACCTAGCATTGCTAGGGTATAGTATCTGATATGCAAGCGGCCATGCACGTACTCAAGCCAACTGCTTGACGAGGAGCTCGACGAGAAGAGGGAGGCGGGTGGCTTTCATCTCCTCGAAACCACGGCCAGTCTCCATGACCGCCTTCATACACCTAGGGCGCGAGCCATGAATTCCAAGCACGCAGCCTTGAGAGCCTCGCACCGGTGCTCCTCCGCGGCCACCAAGATGGCCGCCACCGTGTCGACGTCGATGCACCAGCACAGCGCCTCCTCGCACTCAGCTTCAGCCTCTCCAGCTCGTACCTGTGCGCCGCCGCGAGCAGTCCCCGCGCCCTTTCCATGTCGTCGCCGTCCTGCACATCCTGGGGCAGCGCGTCGGTATACACAAAGTGGAGCATCGCTCTGAACAACTTGGGCTCCATGCCTTTGATCTTCATCACGCGGTGGGCGGCGGCACCGGAGGTCGGATCCTTCTCCTTCTCCTTCTTGCTGCTGGTCACGGTCAGTGCTTGCAGCTCCACCTCAAGCACCGCGCCACCAGCAGCCACCCGTGCGCGTCCAACGTCTCCCCGACGACGTCGATGGCCACGTCCGCTCCGTGTTTCTGCTTCCACAGCAGGTCGCTGAGTTGCTGGTGCAGGTCGGACGGCGGCACCACGACGCTGCTACTCATCGGAGCGCCGCCACCGCCGTTGCCGTCGCTGTCGGGCTCGGACCAGTCTTTGATGGCAGTGACGTCGCACCTGATCGTGAAGCGGTCGTCCTTGAGGGCACCGGACTCTTGCAGGTCTTTCCACTAGACGAAGTCGCCGAATCCTATCTCAGCACTCGATGGGTGGTGTCGCCAGCTGAGGACGCATTCTTCTCTGGAGCGGCTGTAGCCGGGCACTGGGTCCCCGCCAGATCGAGCAAGCTGAACGTAAACTGGACAAGGACGGGATGACTGTACAGGTGGTAGTCTACGTAGTCTCCATGGCCGCCATGGTCGAGCTCGAGGTACAGGGAGATGCAACCATCGTCTCCGCCTTCCTTACGGTCATTACTGGGGGAGTACCTGATCCGCCAGGTGTAGCCTGCCGCCTCGAATGGCTGGGACGTTGCCCACCACGCTTGGGGCAATTGGGGATCCATCTTTCTTGACGCCGAGAAGCCGTCGATGGTGAGCTTGTGGTTGTGGGAGCCGCTCACTTCGCGCGTGAAGATGGTGGAGGCGGAGTGCGAGAGCTGCCGAGCAGCAGACGACAGAGTGAGAGCGGTAGCCGCCGCCATGATCGCCGGCGGAAGAGGCAGATGGATAAATCTAGCTAGGTTATTTTGGTGGTGGTTGGTTGCATTGCAGACTTGCGGATTAGAGCATCTCCAACAGTTTGGCAAATGAGATTGCCATCCTTTAAAATTTCGCAAAACAAGAAAATTTATTCTCCAACAGTTTGCCAAACAAGGTTGCTATTTTTAGCAACTTGCCATCGGACTCCTCCACGCGCATGTATCCTACTGCACATTCGCGATCCCGCTCGTCGCCGCTGCCTTCTGCGCGCGAAGACAACTCGGCGATTCCTTCCCGCGCGACGTTCAGTTCCGCCCATCCTTCCTCCTCGGGTGAACATGTCCGCTCCAAGCCCGTCGCCGCCGTCGCCAAGGCAGTCCGTGCCTACCCCGTCGCCAAGCCTGAAAGATGATAGCAACTCTGATATAGTGATATCTGCTATGCCATCATAGAACTGGATAGCAATATTGCTCCTTGGATGAAACATGGAAGATTTTGCCGCTGCTCCTTTGGTGGCCGACGCCGTCCACCTGGTACTGCAGAATCCTGATGGAGCTGCTGCAGTAGGCGGCCTCGAGCTGCATGTGAATGTCACCGTGTCCTGCTTGTGCTTTTGGTGGCCGGCAGATCATCTTCGAGCTGCATGTGATGTCGCCGAAGTCCTTGATGGCCAGCTGCGCCCAGAAGTGATGGACGACGGAGGCACCAAAGCGGCGGCGGCGCTGTTCAATCACGCGATGAAACGTAGACACTGCGCCGACGGCGCTGTACACTCCGCGAACAGAAGGTTAACCGCGCGACACAGTTGGACCGGTAGGAGTTTGCGGGCCTATTTTTTAATTTTACCAAGTCCAAATGGCAAACTCTTGGAGAGAGTTATTTTTTAACTTAGTATATATTTTAGCAACTTGTCAAAACACAAGATTTGCCAAGTGAATTTTGCCTAACTGTTGAAGATGCTCTTAGGTTGCATATGTAGAGTAGGATGGTTACATGATAGGCTCGAGATAAGTATGGCATGGGCTTCGTTAAACAGAGAGGAATAATAAGATCCTTGCGTCGTCGTGGATAACAGTCCGGTCAATAAAATATCTTCCTACAGTTGGTAATGGGCATATGTGTAGATTTTGGCAGGATTGTTGGAGTAACAGGGTTCCACTAAAAATTGCTTATAAGGATTTGTATGTGATGGCTAGGGATCCAGAGTGTTCTGTCTCTGATTGTTGGGTTGAATCTGATTGGTATGTAGATTTCAAGAGATCTTTATCTGTTAGGGAGTATGGAAGATGGTTAGAACTAAAAGAAGAATTGGCTAACTGTCAATTATCTGATGACAAGGATAAGGTGGTTTGGGCTTTAGAGAATTCTAAGCAGTATACCACCAGATCCTTGTACAGATTCATTCTAGATGGGGGGGGTAGCAAGCAAGGTGGCTGGGTGCATTTGGCAGTGCAAACTGCCACAGAAAATTAAGTTCTTTCTATGGCAAGTTTTCAATAACAAATTACAGGTGGCTCAGTCTCTGACCAAAAAAGGCTGGAAAGGTGGAGGGGAGTGCTGTCTGGGAGATGGCCCAGAATTTGTAGATCATTTACTGTTTTCTTGTGCCTTGGCCAAATTTGTTTGGAGTGTTCTGCGAAATATATGGAATCTGGGAAACATGCCTAGGTCATTAGATGGCTTGGTGGGTATGTGGATCAATGGCAAGGGGCCATTACCATCAAAATTACTAATGTTCATTTTTGGGTGCTTTGCTTGGGCGTTGTGGATTACCAGAAATAAAATGGCCATTCAAAAGAAATTTCCACAGTCGCCGGCTGATGTTGTGTTCTTGGCACTATCTCTTATGCAGCGATGGTCGGTTCGGCTGAAGGAAGGAGACAGGAGGAGTGTGATGCAAATGAAGATGGTGGTCATAGATTGGATGAAGACTTTCACCCCAAGCAAATTTTCATCTTCTGATGTAATAGAATTGTAGGCTGGCGGTGCTAAGTACTTTTATTTTCCCGTTTAAGTGCTAAGTAGGGTGGCTGTTTTGAGGTTTCATTTGTAAGCTGGAGTTCCCAGCAGGTTTCGTTGTCAACTGTTTTGGCTTTCTGAAAAGCCGGGTTATAATATAACTCCTTTAAAATAAAATAAAATAAAATATCTTCCTATCTTGAAAATCTTTGTCCCTGAGATAAGAAAATGCATGCATTCATTCATGTCCACGTTGAAAACTAATAATATCTTGTTGGCACGGATTTTTGTTTTTTTCTTTCCTTCAAATTTTCGCTGCTGCAGATATGGTGGTAGCTGGGTATATAAACTTTCCTTGTGGAACTAAAATCAGAGAAAGACTTTCCCCATGAGATGCTATAGGTAAGATCCATACAAGATTTGGATTTTGCATAAGCAATTTGGATCTTGTGTGACCCGATTAGCAAGTTTAGTGATCTAATGACCTATATATATATATGGTTCCGCCGTGCTAGTTGTGTTACTTCTCATGTGGTCAGTTAAGCAAGTTTCACCCGATGTAAAATGCAATTTTAGAAAGGACCTAGATTACACCGTCATGCAATGCCTCATATAGCTTGTTTAGCAAGTTGGGGACCTGGACATGCAAATTTGGATTCATAGCTTAGAACCTAGTAGATGACACCGTGTCACGTCTCATAAGCATAGGTACCATGTGAACACGTACGTACTTATCTATTGAAATCAATAATCACAGCAATTTCTTTATTATTACAAAATAATCAGTTACAACACTTGTTCGGCGGGAAGAGGAAATGGCGGGAGCTGCTTCTAATAACAACACCAGTCGCAACTAAACACTGATCAGTAAAACAACCAAAAACATGCATCGCAACAATCCAAATGGACAGGCATCGGAGGCACTCAACACACTACCGGATCCCAGCTGTTTTCCGATGGCCGACAGCCGTCGGCGAAGTCCCGATTGCCATCGGCAAAGGCTTTGCCGATGGCAATCCGACGTGGCCGTCGGCAAACCACCATCGGCAAACATTTCTTCGGCAAAGCGAAGTTTGCCGATGGCCACGTGTCAGGCCATCGGCAAAGCTTTGCCAATGGCCACGTCAGCCATCGGAAAAGGCGCCACGTCAGCCGACACGCCGTCAGGCTGACGGCGGCTTTGCCGACGGCTGACGTGGCGCGGCCATCGGCAAAGGGTTTTTTTTATTTTTTCGAAATTTCTTTGCCAATGGCCTCGGCCGTCGGCAAACTTTTTTTGCCGACGGCCGGCCATCGGCAAAGTTATGGTCACTTTGCCGACGGCCTACCGGCCCGTCGGCAAACCCGGGGATTTGCTGACACATAATCCCGGGTTTGCCGACGGTGGCCATCGGCAAACCTCGGGAATTTTTTCTTTTTTTTTTTCTGTTTTCTTGCATTTCCACACATTTCAACACATACATCACATATATAGCATATAACCCACATATATAGCAACAAAATACCATTTTAACCATTTCTGCATCGATGCATGTCCAAATTCATCCAAACATATCCAAGTCATCCATACACAAACGACAAGTCATCCATACAAGTCATCCATACAAGGTCCAAAAGCGACAAGTATAGTACCTAGCTCGAGGCGCCGTCCCCAGGGGTCCCAGAGCCCCCACCGCCTTGCTCCCACGGAGACCAACTCGGAGTCGTGCCCCCACCTTGCTCCCGCTGCGACCAACCCGACCAGGGGCCGATCCGTCTTGCGCACGCCCCCAAGAATGTGGAGAGACGCCTGGAGGTCGTAGTGGCCCTGCTGCGGCCAGGAGGAGTACCCCTGCGACTGTGGAGGAGGCCAGACGTACGGCTGCGTGGGGAAGCTCTGGTAAGGTGCCCAGCCGTGTGGTGGAGAAGGACCCAGTGGAGGGCTAGGACTTGGAGTCGGCTTCGAACCCGCCGACGGTGCCTGCACAAAGACCAAGTGATGTAATTAGTACCTGCAGGCTGGCCGCACAAGCTAAAGCGACAGGCATTGTACTCACCGGACCAGGTACAGGAACAGGCAGTGGAACTACCGGTGGTGGAGCGAAGATCGACGCAGGAGGATCCTGCATTCTCGGATCCGGGCCCGAAGTGTAGGGACAGTCCGCCAACTGTTTCGGTAGTGCTTTGCGTAAGTGCCACCGCCGCTCCGATGGGCCGCATCCCGCCGCGCCCGGATAGCCGCTCGGGCCGCTGGGTTGGCCTGCAGCTCTTGGACCGTGGCCTGCAATATTACACCAGCATGGTTGATGGTATTTGAAGGCAAGATACATCATGCGTGAAACGAGTGAAGGACGAATGAAACTCCACTTACCTGAAGTGCCGTCATCATCTGCGCGCTGCTCGGCTGCCGAGGCGCTATGGGGATCTGCGATCCACCCCCCTTTGCCGGTCTTCTTTGCAGATCTGGCTCAACGTCTGAACAGAGGACGGGTCGATGACGCTGTTGGCCATAAAATACCGGCCGTGCTGCTTCCCTCCTCCAATCCTCATCACAAGGTCAGTGTCCAGGGGCTCGGTGGCAGGGTCGTAGTCAGCGCCATGGCGCTCTCGAGCCGCGGCGGCGGCGTACTTGGTGATCTTGTCGTAGACGACCGGGCTGGTGTACTTCTCCGGCCCGAGCGACGAGCCGTACACGGTGGTGGGCGCTTTCTTTGCCGATGTGAGCAAGCGCGTACCCCGTGAACTCGTTGATTTGCTCCCCACCATGCGTCGGGCCGATCGAGGAAAACACAAACATGGTTACAAGTAGTGACAATTGAGCGCTATAACAAATGCATCAACGAAGCATACCAATGTGTCCATGAACTCGGCGGGATCTCGGCTCCCTTGGTGGTGTGAGACCCCGACCTATCGAGCTCGCTTGCGTTTCGCCCGACGTGCTCTGCGCTCCTCATACGCCGCCGGCGTACGCCACCCTCTGACAATTACAAGCCAAGCGGTCCTCGTACTTGCCGCACCAAATGAGGCAAGGCTGCATGACATTCAAATTTTTGATATTCCGGATAATGAATTGAATGTGTCATGTAAGAAATCATAACGAGATGTTTCCCCGACAATTACTTAAGTTTTTGATATTACCTCGCATGTACTGCTTCTCGGTGAGGTCAGTCTCCTCTTGAGATATCATCTCCCTGGCTTGCTCCTTATCTACCTTCACCTTCTTGATGTTGACGTAGTAGCTGATGACGGCCTGGGTACGCGCCTCGTAGAACATGTCCTTGAGCCGGTCAGCGTACACCAAGTCCTGATGCTGCAACGCTCGCCCGAGGTCCTGCCCCTCCTCCAACTGGAAGTACAACTGCACACAGGCATCAAACATCATTTCATTGTTTGAAAAAAGTTCAACGAATCCGTTATATTGAGATATGCGATGCGATGCAAAGACTCACCCAGAACTCCCTCTTGATCTTGTCAGCAAGGACTTCGTCATTTTCGTCCTTGACAAGGGAGAAGTGGTGCCATTTCACGAGCACGATGTGGTTACCCTCGGCAGAGGACCATGCCAGGAAGTGCTTTTAATCAGCGAGGCCCTGGATGCTAGTGGGACAGCGTGAAGAACCCCTTTTTGTCACCTTTTTCCAGCCCCTGCACGAGTCATTAACAACAATTGTTAGTATGCAGTTTGAATTTGAAAATGTCATATGAACAAGTAGAGAAATCAACAATGGTTACTTACTTGCCCGCGGGCCGAATCCCCGGGCGCTCGTCAGTGACTGGCTGGTGGCTAGGGAGCCTGGTGGGGCCGCGCTGGAAGGGCTTGCCCGAAGCTGTGGAAGTAGAGTAGCCCGCTGTCTCCTTGTCGTGGCAGCCGAGGTCGTCGTCGTCGCCCTCGTCGTCTCCACCACAGACGCCGCCACCGTCACCGTCACCGGTTGTCGTCGTCGTCGCCCCTTCCTGGGAGGCCGTCTCGAACAGCCTCCTCGACGGCGTGCGGTGCCGTCCGCTGGGGGCCCTCACACCCCTACTGCTCGACGGCTCCACCTCAAGCTCCTCGTCCTCGTCCTCGCGGGGCGGCCGCCACGTGCTCCTCCTCCTCCTCGTCCGGGTCGACCGCCGCTAGGTAGATAGTTACATTACTCGCCCATAGGAGCAAAGTGGAATCTCAAAGTCGGAACGAGGTTAGTTGGATGGTACCTTTGTACAGAACCAATTGACGAAATCGGGCTTATTATGTCTGAGAAGATGGTCTTTTTCTTCCTCAGTAGGATCCGTACTGCTGCTCCAGTGTTCATTAATATATTTCCTGGAGAAACAATAGACAACGGGGGTCGGATCGATAGGTGGAGGATAGTGGCGGCGTATGTAACAAGCTCATCGAGAACTTACTCTTGATAATCTTGGGTTTCGTCAAGGTTCAACAACAAGTACATCATGATAGTGTGCCACTCAACATGCAGCAAGTACACGTTGGTCCCTGCGCCTGCTCTTCCGAGATCCCCTCTGAAAAGGCTAAGGGTGCATGAATTCTCATCGATGTTGTAACGAGGGGTTGGCCATCCGACGTCTGGGTTTTGGCCATCCGACGTCACAACTTGCTCGAAACTTTTTGAAATTTTTGCCATGGCCTCCACATGCGATGACAACACAACTCATCAAGTTTCGTCAATTTCGGACTTCGTATGGATTTTATATAATTTTAAAACAAGTTATGTGCAGGTAACTCCCCGTGTTATGAGGCCAACATGATCGTAATTTTATGCGGGGTCCTGGATATAGCCTCAACATACTCCCAGCATCATGAATACCATGTTTCGAATCAAAAAGTTTCATTATTTCATGTACCTGCAGTTCAAATTTGGAGTCGCCGAAAAATTGCAAAGAAACCGAAATAATTAACGAAATATAGCTAAAAAACTCAAAATTGTCCCAAGTTTTGAATCTGGTTGTATTTGGTGTAGGAAGGCACCAGAAAAAAATGGGAATAAAAAAACAAAAAAAATTCAAACTTTGCCGACGGCTTTGGGTGGCCGTCGGCAAAGTATGTTTGCCGTTGGCCGGCCATCGGCAAAGCCTGTGGGCCCGGCAGCTCCTCAGGCCGCCACATGGCCGGTCTATGCCGATGGCCGCGGCCGTCGGCAAAACTTGCCCTTTTGCCGACGGCCTGACGGCACGGCCATCGGCAAAGGGCACGGCGTCGGCCGGCGCCTGCCCTGGGCCACTTTTGTCGATGGTCGAGCTTTGCCGATGGCATGGCCGTCGGCATAGGACGGGTTTGCCCATGGCCTATCTTTGCCGATGGCTGGGCCGTCGGCAAAATATATTTGCCGATGGCTCTGCTTTGCCATTGGCAAAGCCTGTGGTTTGCCGATGGCTTATTCCCTAGCCATCGGCAAACCCGGCGGCCATCGGCAAATAAGTCGTTTCCGGTAGTGACAAGGAACAGCGGCATGTTGTTTTAAAGTTTTTCTGTGTCTTAATACTAAAATTTTCATTTATTACGAAAATTTATTACGTACTCATAGAACCTCAGTTTCTAGACAGCCGTCAGAAACCGGCCGAGCCTTGCAGTGCGCTCCAATGTCGACTGTGCCCGACCCAATGCCGGATTTGGCTCCGGGGAAAGTGCTGCCGGGGTCGAAGACGCTGCCCACCCTTAACGCCGCCACCTTCTTCGCAGGGGGTCCTGCGACGAGCAGCAGGAGCAGGAGCAGGAGAGCTGCGGCGGCCGTATGGGCGCGGCACCACCAGAGGCTATAGTCGCTAGCTGATGCCGCTGACGCATGCTCTTGTAACCCCTATGTTACATGTCCTTTCGCTTATTTTGCAACTAAATATTTTTTGATACGGTACATTTGGACACACATAGCCCACACATTCTATGGTCACACCACACACACGCACGCACGCAAAGAAAAAGATTGGACCGAATGTGTACCCACGCAGATCACCGAAAGTGCACGTGAGTACCTAGCTTTTATGAAACAATCTCGGAATAAGTTGCGACTCCAAGGTTTGAACTTAGATGAGTAGTAACATCCTGCTGGACATGCTAGACCACATGCCGTTGTGCGGGTTTTTTTTTTTTTTTTTTTTTTTTTTTTTTTTTTTTTTTTTTTTTTTTTTTTTTTTTTTTTTTTTTTTTTTTTTTGAGAGGATCATGCCGTCTGGCTATAACTAAATATTAGGCATTGGTTCGGATAGACGAATGGAAGACCACATAGCAGAACATAGATAGACGTGGGCTGGATCTTTTTAGAAAAAAAAGAGAAAGGCTAATGGTCAACCAGTTGATTTGCCTGTTGTTATCAACTGATTTTTGGGCCGTGCGATTGCCCTTGCATGTTCCCCGTGTTAAGAATTGGCCTATTCACGAATTACCAAATCCGTTTTCCCGTTCCCGATCCAAGAATAAGACGCGTAGAAGATGCAGATCCCGTCTCCCTCACCCAATCACCAAGAACACATAGGAGACACAGATATATGAGGGGAGTCATCTCTTCATTAGTCATCATAGGTACATAGATAGTCTCTTTATATAGACGTAGCCTTCAGGGCATATAAGGAAGCCAGTAAGGGCCATATGGTATGAGCCCATCAATTCCTCTAATCAAGGAATTCTTAACACTCCCCCTTGGGCGAATACCATGACAAATATATGCCTCGTTAAAACTCCAAAACCCCATTGGGAAAAATACGGAGAAAGAGTACATTATTGTCGTTTACTGCATTTGCACATTGTTGCCTCATTAAAAACCTTATATGAGAAACTTCAGGAAAACTCATCAAGAAAAAAGAGTACAACATATGTCTTCTAGACAAATTGTGATCTTCTAGATCATATCATTTTAAATTCTCAAGAACTCTGGTCAAGAGCTAGTACTACAGGAAATTCTCCCCCTGAACCTTGCATAATTGTCCCTCTATAGCAAGAACGCTCTCTACAGGAAGCATATGCACATCGAGACATTAGCAAGTATATCAGAGATATTACCTCATGTTACTTCTGGAACCCATGAAGTAAAAATACTACATAAACAATATTCTCACTTTCAAAAACGATGTTATGATAGAGCCTTTAACAGAGGTTAATGGCTCACAAAATTTAGTATAACACCTTCTAAGTATTATTTGAGACCTTCAAAGCCCCGTGAATGACAATCAGTACTCTCCCTGATGACAACATTAGTTGAAGTCATTCACTCTCATGGCATTAACCATTTCACATAGATACTTCAAGTAATATTACAAGATTTTCACAATATTTAGTCTTCATAATATTTGTCTTGCAATTCTTCAGAACACTTCAAGATATGACTAATAATTATCACTCTTTATATAAGAGTAAATTTCTCTATTCATAATAGTCCGACCTTCTAGGATTGACTACAGATTCTTCTTGAATCTTCAATACATATCAAGACATCATAAGTCTGTATTTCTAGCGCAATGGGGAAAGTCTCGCTAGTAGCACCAAATATACAATATTGATTTTTCAGAGGATACATCAACTCCAAATCTCAGGTGGAGAATGCATTCTATCACACATATATATACACCCATAGGAAAAAAGCTTATGGACTGCACATGTGCTTACATGGTATACTTGTATTCATTTTAGTTCCTCTTTTTATTCCTATCTCTCTCGGGTTTTATATGGGTCTTTCTTCCAAGGAATTCACTTACTTTGGTGCATTTAGACGTAATCAGATATTCCTTCAGGGAAAACCCTTCAGGGAGTTTTTATCTTTATAGGGAGATCATTCTCCAAAAGACAATATTGGTATGAGCTTTTTAATGTTGCTTTATTTTCATGGATTTCTAGAATCCCATAACTGCATATTTTAATTCATGCCATTTGGCCAGATTCATACATAGCGGAACACATCTTGTATAACTTATGTCGGAACCAGTCGCTATTTGGACCTTTTGAACCATCGCTTTCACCACTCATTATTCCAATGATGACCCATAATTAGTCGAACATCAGGTTCAAGATATTCACTTAGCAATTTTTGGCTCAACCTTAATTGCATATTTCATTGACCCGATATGAGAGCTTCAAGCACTCTTGCCATGGACTTTGTTCCGGATCCGGGTTCTCACAAAAGAGACTCATCTAGCAATTATAGAGGTAAACAAGTGTCGACACATTTTCTTCCGACTTAATAACGATCTTCATTATTTCCCAAAATGATAGATCCATTGTTGTTCCGTTTTCCTAGCTACATAGTATGCGCGCTCGCTAGGATTTCGTCTCCAAGATGAACCTCATCGTGAGGTAACTCACCAACAGGGTGATTTTTCAGCAAGAGTATGAGAGGAGTTGTCACACACAATGTGAGTTTGCTTCATGAGCACATGCTTTTGACTTAGGCCACTAGATCTTACTTGCAGGCGTCCCCACATAATTAGATCAAAATGCCGCGGTCAAGTGGATATGAAATAAAACCCGGGTATATCCACATCTACTTCAGGTAGAAGCATTCATTTACATTTTTAACCAAATTGGTTGCTCCTCATCAATACAGTTATCTGGCATAACTCCATGCTATACAATAGTTATCTGGCATAACTCCATGCTATACAATAGAGGAGTGTAAATAAACAACTAGTTTAGTGTGCGTTTTGATTCATAATATCAGGGCATTCCAGAAAATGGGCATTCATCTCCGCCTAATGCCGAGATATTTAATTAGCATACTAACATCCCCATTCACCAACTTCCAGTAGTGTATATGTATGCTTGAGTGGTGATTTATTTGGGAAATATTACACACTTTATCTGGGGGTATATTACTATTTTTATATGCAGTGACCTTGGACTTTACTAATGCAGTCGCATGAATACTGCATGTATTTCCTTCTGCAATAGAAGTATCAACTTCTTGTTGAGTCCATAACTTCTGGTACGGTGAGTTATACACTATTGCTCTGCAAGTTCTTGATTCCAAACAAATGCATATGCAGCCTTTTGGACTTAACACATGTAGTTACTAATAACATAATCCATAATTTAGCCATAACAATCCTTCAGTGACTAATGCTCACCAGTTGTCACAAAAGTGATGATCAATCCATCCATTATGTACATTGGCCTTCTAGGTCATATGTATGAAAAAAATACAACTAACAGTGGCATTGCGCTTTCAGACACATCAAAATTGGTGTGCATAAGTATGATAGCAAGAGCGTGACATGTAGTTGTGGTTGCCAAGCACAAAATTCAATGCAGAGGAATTTTATAGTCCAACTCTTTTTGTTTATTGCCCATATTTGACTCAATTACTCATACCATATAGTAAAATTGAGTCATTATATTTATTGCAACATATTTCTTGTTCTATATACAACATGGCTTGGATCAATTCATTGTTCAGCATGAAGAGAAGCTTTTAGATAGAACAGATGAGACTAAGAATTTCATTTATCTGGGAAATATTATTTTAGTGTAAAGTCATTGACTTAGACAAAGAAAAGGTTGCTTGGCAAGAGCAACGATGACCAATATCCTTCTAGGATAGGCTCTCAATTGACAGCGCAATATTCATAGGTAAAAAGGTACATGTAACGAACATACGTAGTTTTCAACATCCATATGGCCTTTCAGAGCCTAAGATAACTACTATGACATATAATTGATTAATACCAAAATTAGCTTCAGCTTTATTGTAATGTGGGATTCATACTTCTTATCCCGCTTTCCATCTTCTGGCAGTTGGCAGGTAAAACTTAATAAAAATAGATAAGGAATGGCGTATACAGGGCTACTTGCCAGTATATTATTGCACAGAGTAGTCACTCCATCCATATAATTTGGCTTACTTTACTTATAGAAAATACAATGGTTTTCTGTAATGATGCCTATTGTCATTTCAACGACTGTGGAATCCTCTAATTCTGAATTCTGATATGCACTTCAAGGCTTTCACTAGTCCAAGAAAAGGACATGCAATTATCTTCATCAGGAAGAAGTGTTAACCTGAGTAAGTCGCATTATATTATTTGGCAATTATATCTAGATAAGGTATTATTATCTCCCATCGAGAGAGTCACAATTGAATCCCAAATTCAGGTGTGATATACCAACAAGTCTAATGCAATGATTTTTTTTTCTTCTGATTACTTCTGGTAAACAGTAAGGAGAGCGCTAGAATAACAATTGGTCTTTGTATACATGTTTCATTCATTTCCCAAAATTTCCAAGAATTCGTTTTTCCAGGTTATTCATATTGACCTTAGTAATACTTTGGGATTACTATCCCATATAATATCCACATACAAACAATGCAAGGGAAACATAAAGCCAATATAAAACTTCCAAGGGGTCTAAACCAATTTATCACTAATTTTATGGAAGCTCATAAATCTAGAAAAGTCTGCTTCTAGATTATTTAGTGGAAAAACACTTAATTTAAACAAAAAAAATCCACGATATATCACTATCAAAGAAACTCCTGCTATTATATTTAACTTCAGGTTTTATAATAGCAATATATAAATTGTCCACACTCAAGCACATATGCAAGATACATAGCTTTTAGCGCACACAAAAAGAAGGGTTAAAAATACATGGACGTGCTAGCGAATAGTGCTAAGGCACCAAAGGTGATTTGTACATCGGCAAGTGTATGACTGCACCTGCTTCAACTTCTGGTGGTGAGCAGTGCGCCTGCATGTAGCATTGGTAGTAGACCCAGCAATAGCCACAACATGATTTATTGATTATATGAGCCACGATACATTAATTAGCATTGTCGCATGGACGATGTTGCCGCAACAGGCGACGATGAGGCTGTGCACACGGTTGTGGTGGAGATGTTTGGCCACTTGACGGTGGTATGCAGAAAGCAAAAAGATCAAACAACAACGGCTTCAATTCCTCATCCATGTGTCATGACCATGGTACTACATTAAGCTCGTCACACATGCTGTGTCCGACTTCAAGCGGTGTGTTGCTAGTGCGGCAGGGGCCGCTGGGCCTTCCAGGCGCGCAGGCTATGCCAATCAAAAAGAGCTCTATCTAGAGTTCAACCGAGTATGTACTGTACACCAACGCTACGTTCAACATGTGCTTGTTCAGAAAAAAAAAACAATTTAGTAGCATCTATTATATATTTAATCTTCAGATTGATCTATTAGAGCACTGCATGCGCATGGTAACACGGTTCAATAATGAAAAAAATACTAGTAGAACACATCAGGTGTTATGCAAATAAAAATCTACTAGTTTTGTAAGCTTCAGAAGATCTACTAGAAATATATAAATCTACAGGATTTATAAATCTAGTAGAACAAAAATAGCGAATAGACTGAATGACAAACCGTGGCATATTCAATTGTTGTGGAAAAATTCGTGCCGCATAGGGCATATAGGCTAGGCCAAAGACCTGCCTATGTGGCGGCGAGGTGTGATCGATGCCGAGCATTGCGCATATCCTCGCCGACGGGCAACATGGGGGATCCGTCCAGTGATGTATATGCCGCCGATCACGGTGCCTCCGCGTGCATAAGAATCATATGGAAAAGGATCAATCAGTTATTCATATGTGCTAGATTGATCTAAATAAAATATAAAAACATCACACAGGGCTAATTAAGCCCGCGACGATGGTGCGACGACGGCATCGGAGTCAGACTCCGTGTAGTCAGCAGGACGTGCAGATCGGATCCATGGACCACCGCTGCTGGTGCTTGGCTCCTGACGGTGCAGCCATGAGCGCACGGATGGATGGTTCCAAGCAGGCTCGCGTAGTTCCCGAATCGCAAGATGATGCCAGGTCACATAAAAAAAATCAATCTATTATTAGCAAAATCCAAATAGAGATTAATTCAATTCTTTCATCTTGGCATGGGTTTGGATATTAAATCAGTGACGTAAACATAATTGCCAAAAACACAAGTCAGGATCATGACCTTTTTCTTCCAAGCAAACATGGACTCGAACATAT
This sequence comes from Themeda triandra, assembly GCA_018135685.1. NCBI lineage: Eukaryota > Viridiplantae > Streptophyta > Magnoliopsida > Poales > Poaceae > Themeda > Themeda triandra. Next base: position 528,715 of record JAENPR010000245.1, on the reverse strand, counting down.
ATTGCATCCATGCACGGAATTGGATCATTCTCCAACGTAGAGGTTGTGGCCCAAAGTGTATGCCGCCACGCGCACTGCTTGAATCCGGCCGGGAAGCGGCGTTGTGAAACCTGCCGCCGAGGCCACACCCGTCCGCCGCGGCTATCGACGCGTCCTGCAGCGTCGTCATGCTCACGACGATGGCGTCATGGAACCCATTGAGCCATGCGCACAGGTTGCCGGCGGCTGGAGATCTGAATCCCAGGTGTCGAGTGGCTGATCTTGCGCCATCACGTTGATTTGTTCATGAACTCACGACGCTCCGGTCTATGAAACGAGAGAGATCAATTCGTCATTATCCACGGTAAATACAAATTGATCTAAACACAACGATCAAGAGAATGACTCACCCAGCGGTAGAGCTGCTGATAACGTGTTAAGAATTGGCCTATTCACGAATTACCAAATCCGTTTTCCCGTTCTCGATCCAAGAATAAGACGCGTAGAAGTTGTAGATGCAGATCCCGTCTCCCTCACCCAATCACCAAGAACACATAGGAGACACAGATATATGAGGGGAGTCATCTCTTCATTAGTCCAGGCATATAAGGAAGCCAGCAAGACCCATATGATATGAGCCCATCAATTCATCTAATCAAGGAATTCTTAACACCCCGGATCATACCGCCACAGTCCGATCGATGGCGTGGGCCCTGCACGGCTGCATGTACGCAGGATGGATGGATCCGATCCGTATCGATAGCACATGCACATGCAGAAGCTTGTCAATCTCCCCTTTCCCACCATCTTATGTGGATTTTGTGTTTTTTCTCAAAATTTATGAAGAATTTGTGAATAATTTGATATATATTTCTCTTACGTCTAGAATGCTTAGAAATAATCTGTATTTTTAAAAAAATTAGCGTAAATTTGTGTTGTTTCTAAATTACACAACCCCAATAAATTACACCGAAAAACGATTGTAAATATATAAATAGGAAGGTGTAAATATAGCTATAAGATGGTGTAATTGCATGGAAAAAATTCAGTTGATGGGAGAGGCTAAATCAACCGGTTGATATATAGACAAGTCCAAAAAAAACGGCGAGATTTGCCGGAGTTTTATTAGACATGGGCTGAATCCCTCGCGCAAATAACGGTTTGCTAGATTTGTTTGCACAGACAAACCCGTCAAGAGTATATCAGCTCCACCGATATCCTGATTTGCCCGTTCCAGCCGGCGCCTCTTGTATTGTGTCGTCTGTCTATCCGATGGCAACTTGCTAATTGGAACGACAGAATGTATTTCAAAACTCTCTTCTTCTTAACGAGGCACGTGCAATGCACGTTTTCGAAAAAAAAAGATATCCTGATTTGCAGCTCGTTTGCATGTGCATGTTGACGTCAGCTGCCCTTATATATCTCCATGATTTGTGTCCGGTGCCGATTTGTTGTTTGCCTCTTCGAAACGTATGTATTTTTTTCCTGTCGTATATACTAGTTTTTTTTACTGCCGTATATGCATCCACTACCACAACAGGGACTTTTCCCGTCGGCCAATTTAATTCGCGATGGGATCTGGAAAACCGACGGGAATCCAGATTAATTCCTGACCGGTGTACGGAACCGATGGGAATCCGGTAAATATTTCCTGTCGGTTTTACAAAACCGTCAGGGAACTGGTTAACCGTCAGGAATACCACCTGGATTCCTGTCGGGACCTATAAACCGACGGGAAACCTTGTTTCCCGGCCGAGAAAACGCAGCGCGCGGGAGAAAATGGAAATGGCGGGCTTCTATCCCGCTATTTTTCTTTTGGCCCACTTTCAGATTTGGGGAAATATAAAATGAAAACCCAAACCCTAACACCCCGCCGCCACCCACACACTCCCGTCCTCTCGCACGCAGCGCGGCCCAACCCGCCTCTCGCACGCAGCGCGGCGCTCGCCTTCTACTCGCGCTCGCGCGAGCACGCTCGCCGCGGCCCCGCGGCCGCCGCGGCCACCAAGGCCGCCCGCATCCCCTCCCTGTCGCGGCCCCCAAGGCCGCTGCAGCCCTTCCCCGTCGCGGACCCCAAGGCCGCAGCTCCCGCCGTCCGCCGTACCCGCTGCGCGAAGATCCGCCTGAGGTCCGCCCGTCCCCTGCTGTGGCCGTCGCCTCCGGCCGTGCTCCACCCGTCACTCTCCGTCCGTGGATTTCACCACCGTCCGTGCCCCGCCCGTGCATACCCTGCTTCACGAGCGCATCTCCACGGCCCCAAGAGCAGTGCGTCAGATCCTGCAAGAGGAGCAAATTTGCTGCTACAAGAGGGGAGGGGATTTGCTGCTACAAGAGTGGGAGAAAGGTGATTTTATTCTTCCCTTGCAATTTTTTTTAGATATTGAATCATTGGCGTGAATTGGTATATTTACATACAAATTAAAGCTATTATGCAATTTTGTCGATTATGATGCTTAGCTAGTATCAGGTATGTGCTTGATGACCTATATATATACTAATGATTATGTATATATAAACAAACTGATTTAATACAAAATTACCCATACTGCGTATTGTTGGATATGAGCTATACTATATCCATATATATAGGTATGAAACTATATCCATATATTTGGGAAATAGTATTGGGCACCTAATATAGCACTTTGTGAATGTTGACAGCAATACTAAATTATGGATGAGCGTGATTGGATGTATAGTGGTTGGAAGCGTGGTAGACCAACATGTGATTGGGTTCAGCATACAAAAGAGTTCCTGGATCTTGCATTCTCTAATCAGTCTGTAGTGCAAGAGGGTACCATAAAATGCCCTTGTGCAGTGTGTAGGAATTATTTTTGGCACAAAAGGGGCAAGGTAGAGCTGCATCTATGTCAAAATGGGTATAGGTCCAACTATAAAACATGGACTGCACATGGTGAGAGGCGCTTTCAGGAGCCAGAAATTGAGGGTTTCGGTGATACGGATAGAATGGATGATATGTTGGCAGAGTTAGCTGCAGCTGCACCATCACTAGGTAATGAGGAACCAACAGAAGATGCTCAAGCTTTTTATAGGATGGTTGATAGTGCAGAACAATTAGTTCACGACAAAACAACCCACTCAACATTGTCAGCCACTTCTAGGTTGATATCCATAAAGGCACAACACAACCTCTCTATTGCTTGTTATAATGACATTCTGGCACTGATCCATGAACTCATACCAGCTGATAGTAACATGCCTAAGGATTTCTACCTTTCAAAAAAATTGCTGAAGGGTCTGGGCATGCCATATGAAAAAATTCATGTATGTTACAATTTTTGCATGCTTTATTATGGAGATGATAACAAGCATAAAGAGAAATGTGACTTCTGTGAAACCCCACGCTATGTGGATGGCTCAAATAAGGTCCCGCGCAAAAGTCTTGCGCTATATGCCAATAACACCTAGGTTACAACGGCTCTATGCACATGAGGCAACAGCGAAAATGATGCGATGGCACAAAGAAACTCCTCGCTCCAGGTCTGGTAGAATGGACCACCCACGTGATGGTGAAGCTTGGCAACAGTTTAATGCTGATTTTCCGAGTTTGCGAAGACGCAAGGAACGTGCGGCTAGGCATTGCAACTGATGGTTTCACACCATATGGCCCTATGGCTGCATCATATTCTTGCTGGCTGGTGTTTGTTTTCCCATATAATCTTCCACCTGGTGTAGCCATGAGGCCGAATACATCTTTCTTTCCCTTGTTATCCCCGGTCCGAACATCCTGGAAAAAAATTTGGTGTCTTGATTCAACCTTTAATAGATGAATTGCAAACTCGAAGGATGGAGTTCTAACATGGGATGCATCGATAAAGAAAAGATTCACCATGAAAGCAGCATATCAAATGTCAATACATGATTTTCCCCGCCCTCGGGATGTTTGCTGGTTGGAGCACCCATGGGTTGTTGGCATGCCATCGGTGTTTAGGTGACACCAAATCATTCACACTCACTAAGGGTGGTAAGGCATGCTGGTTTGATTGTCATAGACGTTTTCTTCCCAAGGACCATGAATTTAGAACCCAAAGTAATGCATTTAGAAAGGATACAATAGTGTTGGATGAACCCCCAAGGAAGTTGACAGAGAAGAAATAGAAGCCCAAATGAACCTTCAAATCGTGATAGGAAGGCATTTAATAAACAACACAACTGGACACACAATAATGGTTTATGGCAGCTACCTTACTACAAAAAGTTGCTACTTCCACACAACATTGATGTAATGCACAATGAGAAAAATATGGGTGAAGCTATATGGAACACATGTTTTGACATAGCCGATAAGACAAAAGATAATGTGAAGGCAAGGCAAGACCTAGCATTGATCTCGTGATCGTCCAAACATGCATCTTGTATTAAAACCAAATGGCCAAGTGGCATAAACCAAGGGCACCATTCTGCATTGACAAGGATGACAAGCCCACCATTTTGGAGTGGTTCAAAACTCTAAAGTTTCCCGATGGATATGCTGCAAATATTAGAAGGGGGTTAATATGCAAATGAAGAAGATAACAGGGATGAAAAGTCATGATTACCATATATTCATGGAGCGTCTACTTGTTGCTGCTTTCCGTGGATTTCTTCCCGAAAATGTTTGGCTTTGTCTAGCCGAGCTCGCTATTTCTATAGGAAATTGTGTGCTAGGCAAATTACTAAGAATGAGGTATTAGCTTTGGAAAAGAACATAGTGGTTCTTGTTTGCAAACTAGAGAAGATATTCCCTCCAGGATTTTTTAATCCTATGCAACATCTTATGGTACATCTTGCTGAGGAAGTTCGACTAGGAGGCCCCGTACAATATCGATGGATGTATCCAATTGAGAGGTACATTTTTAAACTGTAGGTTCAATTGGTTGCTGATCTGTTAGTGGTAGTGCTAATTTTTTTCTTCTTAGGGCTATACAAAAGCTTAGACAAAAAGTCCAAAACAAAGCAAGAGTTGAGGGCTGCAGTGTTGAAGCTCAGCTTGTTGAAGAGGCCACAAATTCCTTGTCTCTTTTTTTCAAATCGAAGGCTCATTCAGCTAGAAACAAGGCACCTAGATATGATGATGGTGCCTCCACATTTGTGCCCGCTTGTGATGATATTGAAATCTTTAGACAAGCTGGCCGGTGCCATGTCCAAAGGAGTTTTCGTGATCTTTCTCAGAAGAATACAAGGCTGCCTTCTTATATATATTGACCAATATACCACGATGGAAGATTTCTTGAAGTATGTGTTGATTTCACCGAAATGTATTCTAAAACTTTACCAAAATAAATCATCATGCTGATTTGTCCTTCTTTTATAGAAAGTTTGAACAGGAACAATGGAAGGGAACAAGGAATCCGACCGAACAACAAATTTCTAACTTAAGGCTGAATGGTTGGGTACCTGGGCGAGGAGCCATGTCCATAATGGTCCTAATTTCTTTGATTGGTTCAAAGCTCATGTAAACAACATACTTCGCATTACATAGCATAATGTTAGTTAACAAAAGAAAGTTAATTTATTCAAATTTGCATTTCAAGCAAGGTTAATGCAAGCATCCACAAAGCTTTGCGTCAACTATCTTATGGGTTTACTAGAAGAGTCAACACATATGGGTGTTATGACATTAATGCTATAGATTTCGATCTGAACCATATGAGAAAACAAGAGCGGGGTTGGCGACAACCAATTCGAGTTTGTGTGTCTAGCTTTGATGAGAATGACTCTCTTATTGAGTATTATGGTGTTATCAAAGACATCATTAAAATTTCATGGGAGGGCAGCATGCAGCTTGAGCTAGTTATATTTGAGTGTGACGGTTTGATCCCACCGCTTGGTGTTAGGCGCACGTAAAATATTGGCTTAGTAGAGGTCAAGCATAGCTCAAGACTTTCAAACTTTGATCCCTTTGTTCTAGCCAGTCAAGTCAAACAAGTGTATTATTTGCCATATGCTTGCAAATCTAGACCGAGATCTATCTCGAGTGGTGGGTTGTGCATCAAGTAGCACCTAGAGATCGATTGCTTCCGATTGATAGCAATGAGTGTGATGAAACCGGAGCCCTAACAGAAGATGTAATGTTCTTTCAAGAGGAAGGCTTGGATGGCACATTTGTGATTGATCTGATGTTGAGTTGGACAATTTCGCTCCTTTATTGTTGGATGAGATAGTTAATCCAAATGAATTAGAGGTGCTAGCAAGACAAACACAAGCTTCTCAAGAGAGAGATGAAGACGAACATGAGCAAACCGACACCGATGATGAGGGGTCCGATGATGCTTGCTATGATGATGAAGATTACCGAAACTGAAATCATTATGTTTTACCATTATTGTACTTTTCCCGCTTGTTGTCTCAATGTGTACCGAAAACAATGTTGCTTATTTTTCTGTACCTTGAATGTAATATGTCGTTTTCAGCAATTTCTGTAGTTCAATCTGTACTGCAAGTTATTGTTTTACTATGAACCAAATTCTGCAATTTTTGTACCTATTTTTCTATACACCGATCGACACAATGTCTTTCTCTCGCAGAAAATGAGGAGGAGCTTCGGACACCGCCGAGTCTCGATGACAATGCCAATGCTTTGCTCCTACGATTCTCATGAGAATGGGAATGGCTCCAACAACAATGAGAATGGGAATGGCTCCAACAACAATGAGAATGGGCCAATTCGGGAAGGGAGTCGAAAGAGGAAGAGAGGACCTACTCAAAAAAAGGCCTCCACGAGGCCAGTGAATTCCTATTACACCAGTTGGTGAAGAGTGAGTACATCTTCTCCTATGTACTATTATTCGTAGCAGCATTACATAACCTTGTTATGATTGCAACTTGTGATTTTAGGCAATTTGAGTTTGTAAATTACTCACCTAAGAAGGACATGGGGATCGGTGGTCAAGTCACATCTCTGCTAAAGCATGAATACCCTTCTATGATTGAAGAGAGTCGTTCAAAGAAGTATTATGCAAAGAAATGGGCTCACTATGATATTATTGAAGATGAAGATGGGATGACTGCTGATCGTATTAAAGAAGAATTCTGGGGTAACTCAATAAGTGCAAAATGTCAATATTTTTAAATTTGTAAATATGATTTGGCTGCAGCTAACATCAGATTTGGCCTCTTTTTTGTCAATGTAGAGCATCTACTCGGTGGAAGATGACTTAATGCCACGTGCGTAATATGTTCTTGATAGGCTTGCAACTAAGCAAAGTGTAGAAATATGATGTATGAGCTTCGTGTGGATGCCGTGAAGGAGTACTATGACACTTACCTTCAGCGAGAGGATAAAGGATTCGTAGGCTTGCCGAAATTACTTTGTCAAGCCCGGTATGCAAAGGTTAAGCCGATCGGATTTCGAGGCTGCATGGCGTGCTATTTGTGCTTATTGGTGCTCACCGAATATTTTAAGAAGCGTCGCCTTGCTCAAGATTCACGGAACCAAGTGGATTTTGCTCAAAACAGGGGTGGATCTCGATCACATGCCCAAACCAAACAATATCTCGGTAAGTTGAGATGAGCTGAACTATTCATGTCCATGTAGTAATGTTGTGTTCTACAACTTTGTAATTAGATCTCCATATCACGGGGAAAGATCTATGGTCCGAGGCAACAACCGACATGAATACATTTTGCTCCATGAAGTCGGGTGTCAAAAATTGTGATAGCAATGGAAATAGTGGTCCAATTCCAAGCCAAAAGACCAAACAACGTATTGTATGTCCACTTCATTTTTATATATCTATGGTTCTCGTAACATGAAATGAAGGGTAACATGATTTTTTTTTTGTTCCATAGGATGATTACTATACTACTCTTGAGGCCGAACATCCAGATGATTTTGAGCAACTCGGAGTGATGGACAAATTTGATCCAGCTTGTGGTATACAAAAGTAGTGGTTGTGGCTTAGCTCATGGCCGTTTGCCAATAGCAAATGGTGCTATAAGGAAAACCGAGATAAAAGGATCGGGTAGGAGGGCAAACACATCAAGCCAAGGTCTTATCAATATCTTCTCGAAGAGGAATGCACAGTTGGAGCAGAATGCTCGAACTCGCCCATATTGGACTTGTACTAACCAAACATATGAAGGTATTTGAGCTAATCGACATACCGTATGTACCGATTAGTTACTTCCAAAATGTGCTCTAATCATCTTGTGTTTCAAATGTTTTTGAGCAAATGAACATGGAGTTACCAAGCAGAAATTGCGGACATTCTGCAGCATCAGTCAATGCAAATGCTTCTATGCCACCATTGATCGTCCGTTTGTTACCATGCACATGTGCTCGACTTAATATAGATTCAAGGTTCGGTAGCAACAAGGGACTCAAGCTCACTGTATTTTCACGTTTTCACTTCGGTTTCTTATTCAAATGAACCATATTCTAAGTTAGTCAAGAATACTAGAAGTTCGGATAAGTTGTGCCATAAAAGTCTCGAAACCCATTGCTTGCCAATTCTCCCATGTTCGCCTAAGCTCTAAAAATTCTTTAGTTGGGTTGCCATGTGATCTCGTTGGTTTTCGCCTCGTCTGGTCATCCAGGATAGTCCTCGAGTGATCTGGACTTAAATTAGATTCAACCGCGGCTGCACTTTCACTTGGTTGTATCTTATTTTGTAGTTTGAGCAGATCCACAATCTTATTGTTCACATAGATAGATAACCAAATTTGTTTATCTTATTTAAATTTCATCTCGTAGGTTACCGAGTCATCACATGCTTGGAGATGCTGGTTCCGCGGTCTACGTAACAATGGCATCGAAGAGGATGAAGGCAACGCTAACACGAGTGAAAGTGTAGCTAGACAAAAGCCTCTTTTGTGCGGTTGGAGTATATGGTGAAGCTCCAAGTTGACTTGCTTTGGTTGAAGTAAGCTGACCTCTTTTGTGCATCATAACCTAGTATGTAGATGTTAGAGAGTGAAAAGGCCTCTCTATTGTTTAGTTTGCATGTATGCGTACTTGCCGAAGTCTTTCTCCCTTGAACTGTTAGTTGGCATGTAATCACCTAGACTTTAGTAAGTCTTGCCATTCGAACCTACTTAGTTGGCATGTAAGGCTTGCTGAATAGTCTCAGATGTGCAATTTGGATATTTGGATTTGGACCGGTGAACCAGCTTTCAAATGTGGTGAATTTGGACCCGTGAACATGTTTGAAATGTAATCTGGAATTTGGATTTCGAATGTGTGGTATTCTATCTCTGTCAAATGATATATTTTATTTTTTTCTAGAATTAAAATGGATGGATGTGTATCTCGATTGGATATGACATTCCTGTCATCTATATTCCCCGTCGGCCGCATGACGGAATTGTGATTTCATTTGTTTTCTATTTATTATTTCCTGACGGCTATACGACAGAATTAAGCAAATTCTGTCGGTCTATTATTCCCCGGCGGCAGTCGACGGGTTACAATTCGCGCGCAAACCGAAGGCCATCGAACCGCCGTCAGGAATGCATTCTGTCGGCCGACCGTCGAGTAAATATGTTTTCCTGTCGATGCGTTCCTGACGGTTGATTCCTGACGGCTGCCCATCAGGAATAGCTTTCCTGACGGTTTTCTACTAATTCCTGACGGTTTCAGGCCGACAGGAAAAAACACCAGCCTGGTAGTGATCCATGTCAAAACAGCCCGTATGGACGCATACTTGTTGAGTATGTGTGGCAGAACCACACCAATTATATATATGGTCCACGTACACATGTCATTGTCCTAAATACCTCTGACTGTTGCACAGGAGAGCCAGACAACTCAGGTAGTCTGTCGGGTATCCTTGGAAACCTCGATTACAACTCTACGGATCAACAATGGAGTATCCATAATGTTACAACATTTGGTACAAAAATATTATACGTCGGAGTGCGGAAGATTTATTAATTTATAAACATGAGTAAAGTTACATTTAAGTAAACAAAACTTAAATTGTGGAAGTTAGGTAGGGCTACAACAGACAACTTAGGTAGAGCACCGAAGTTAGAAGAGACAACCAGATCACATCGAGCCCACCAACATGACCTCGATTAGCAGCACAAGTCAGAACCTGCAACAGGGGTTAACAAACCCTGAGTACATAAACGTACCGAACAAGTCTGTACCGACTAAAAGAAAAGACTCCAAGGATATGTTATTTTAAGGGGAGTAGTAGAGATAGAAAAGAGGAGTTGATGTAGAAAAGCTAGCGGATCTTTACTTTCAATGTTTTAGTCAAGTTTTAGCATCAAATTTGGTGAAGCTTATTATAGCTAGATTTGCACTTGTTTTATCTCAATCACTTGTATTAATCCTCACATTTCATATCTATCTCATTCCAGGAGAAACCATGTTCCATTAATTAACTACGATGAGTAGTCAGAGGGGTTAAGTCTCCATAACCAAGGAGCAGTGACGATTTGAAAGGATTAAACCCAGTTGGGCATTCACAACCACACGACATATGCAAGTCCGAGAACTACATATATCAACCTTCACTCGGATCGTCCAAAACATGATCGGGTCTAGTGCCACCCGAGAGCACAGTACACCGCCGCCCTACCCCGTCCTAGTGGTAGTTTTTCTAGCAGCGTGGGTACGTGCTACTCTCGCCATCTCTCCACTCTTAGTGCGCGGTTGTCCTTTCCTATAATGGATAGCCGAGGTATCAATATTATCAGAATATGTGGTCGGTACTGCAAAGTCTCAACCACACATAGGCCTACATCAAACGGTCCTTAATCAACACAGGCGGAAGCATTACATTGAGACTGCATTCTCGATGCAAGCCACCCATCCGGTCTCAATTTAAACATTATTATTTTTATGGTATTCTCACGACCCATAAGTAGAGCCGACAACATCAAAAGGTAAAACCTATCTTTCACGAATGATGAAACCACCGTTCAACGTCTACCAAAGTCTAAGCATTACTAAGCATTAAAAGATCGGCCTACTCATACTAGTGGGCTATTGTAGCATCCCGAAAGATCGGTCTACCAAAGTTTGTTGTGGTGTTCATTGATGACATACTTATCTACTCCAAGAGTGCTGAAGAACATGGACAACACTTGAGAGTAGTATTGGAAAAGCTAAGAAGACACAAGTTGTATGCAAAGTTCAGCAAGTGTGAATTTTGGCTTGAGAAAGTTGCATTTTTAGGTCATATCTTGACAAACCAAGGAGTTGCAAAGGATCCCGAAAAGGTAGAAGCCGTCTCTCATTGGCAACAACCCACCAATGTGAGTGAGATCAGAAGTTTTCTTGGATTAGCTGGATATTATAGAAGGTTTATAGAAGTATTTTCCAAGATAGTGTCGATTACGGATAACCGGCAGTCCACCACGGGGTATCCCACGGCGGTGAGTTTCGGTAAGGGCGTGTTACGATCTGCGATCTGGACGTTCGAGAAACAAGACAAACCAGGGACAACAAGGTTTACCCAGGTTCAGGCCGCTCGGAAGCGTAATACCCTACGTCCTGCTTCTCGTGTTATGCTGTGTTATCAAGTACCTGAGTACAAGATCCCAAACCATGGAGGTTTGGGTTACAAGAGAGACCGTAGAGATCTGCTCCGTATTGAGTTGAGTTCTCCGCTAAAGGACCTCTGCCCCTCCTTATATATGCCGAAGGGACAAAGTTACAAGTAGAGTAGCCAATTTGGTACTAATACTAAACCGTGCGGTGCACGTCGTGTGCCGCACGTCTTCGTCTTGGACTGGGCCGCCTTCGGTGGTGAGGCCCAAGGATATCCGTGAGGGTATATGGGGGTCATATCCCCACAGCTAGTCCCCGAGCACCATGTATCTTGAGGGAGTCGCCGTCTTGACCTGTACCGAGCAGTGTGGATGCAGTAATGCCAACCAGTGATGTCGCTGACCACGTGGTGCCAACCAGCTGTGATGCTGACCACGTAGTGCCGACCAACTGTGATGCTGACCACGTAGTGCCGACCAGCTATGATGCTGACCACTTAGTGCTGACCGAGCAGTTCGTAAGTCTGCTGCTGACCACCGCTTCTGTCAAGGAAGATGATCTGTCGAAAGATGCATGATGCTCTGAGAAAAAAGAAAAAACTTTTCACGTCCTGAGACGTGGGCCCACGTTGACATGTGACAGAAATCAACTAGAACATCAAAGATACATAGGCCCTAAGTCACCGCGTGGTGACGTGGGCCCACGTAGTCCCCAAGTTCGATGGAAGATAGTATATGTTATATTGAACTTTTAAGAAAAATCCAATCATGATACCTACGGCCCTCTGCTTAGGAAACAGAATCAAGGACCAAGGACATAGGCATGTGTAAAAAAGGACCACTGAAAGACTGGCTGAGCAGTCCCCAAAATAAAAAATGGGGCGGTCCACACGAGTCAAAGGGGGTCCAACCCTGGAAGTCTATCTGTGGACGACCTCATCTAAAAAGTGGACTGCCTTCTCAACTGTGGCTCGTTTGACTGGTTTGTATTCGATCCACTTGGAGAATTTGTCAATAAGCACGAAGACGTTTGTGTGGCCACCAGGAGCTGGTTTGAAAAGGCCAATCATGTCCAGTCCCCAGCATGAGAAGGGCCAAGCAGCTGGGATTGTTTGTAGATCATGTGCTGGGACATGAATCTGCTTGGCAAACATTTGGCAATTAACACACCGTCGTACGTAATCTTCGGCGTCAGTAACGGCGGTTGGCCAGTAGAACCCTGCCCGGTAGGCTTTGCCGACCAGCGTCCGGGATGCCGCATGGTTACCACAAGTACCTTCGTGGATGGCTTTAAGAAGCTCGATCCCCGCCTCCCGAGTGATACACTTCTGGAAGATAATGGACTTGGGTGCCTTGCGCATCAACTCGCCATTGACCATAGCGTAGGCCTTGGCTCTGCGGACCAGCTGTTGGGCAGCAAGTTTGTCCTCCGGGACAAGGTGGTCATTCAGGTATCTGATAAAGGGATGTCTCTAGTTTTCCTGGGAGGCGTCACGTCACGGTGCATGGCACCGAGCCGAGGATGGAGGCGAGGCTGCGTGGTGCATAGCACCGAGCCGTCGCGATGACGACGAGTCCCCGAGCAGCACGATCGGAGACGAGACTTCACGGTGCGTGGCACCGAGCCGAGGATGAAGGCGAGGCTGTGTGGTGCATGGCACCGAGCCGTCGGACCAACTGGATGGACGTGAAGTCCGAGTACCGTGGGTATGACCATCTAGACGATGATCCTCGATCGAGTCCCCAAGCGTATGAAGTATGCTCGGCAACCGAACCGCGTCCCTGAAAAATAAACATGAAGAGCGGTAGTATATGATGTGCAAAAAATCAATGGTTGAAGTAGACATGTTAAGCGGGTGAAAACATGTATATCAGAAATAAATATGCAAAACTTTGGTTTTGCAAAAAATTATGTCGACAATTAAGTTTTGTATCAACTCTCGAAGCGATTAGCTCACAAGGTGACAAAGGGACGCACTAGTGAACAGCGCGGTACGCCGGATCACTAGGTATGATCCTAAGTACCTATTAGAGGGTGCCTGCCGGATCTCCTAGTGCCGTGTAGCGCAGAGCTATAGCACATCGACAGAGGACCGAGACGCAGGACCTTCTCAAATCGTTCTCGGCGAGTAAGAAACAAAGTTTAATTGTGACTTATGCATGACGGGTGAAAACATGCATGCCGTTTTGAAATATGCAAAGTCTTGGTTTGCAAGAAATTATGTCGACAATTAAGTTTTGCCCCCACCCTCGAAGCAAGCTAACTCTGTCAAGGTGACAAAGGGACGCACTAGTGAACAGCGCGGTACGCCGGGATCACTAGGTATGATCCTAAGTACCTATTAGAGAGCGACCGAATCTCCTAGTGCCATGTAGCGGAGCTGTAACACATCGTAAGAGGATCGGCAGTGCCTTGTCAAGCGTTCTCGGCGAAAGGTGAAACAAAATTTAATTGTGACTTATGCGGGGGCGCATGTATAATAGATTGGTGCACGGATCACAACTATAACGGAAAAAGAATTAAGAAAAAACTTTATTAATTCTTGAAGAAACTTAGCTTGTCTTTGGAGACATGTTGCTGTTGTGCTTGAGCGGATAGACGCGGTCGATTCGTAGTCCGCACGACGTGATGCTTACGGACGTGGCTCGGAGGGGCCTCTCGAGCGTCCTTGGATACCTGGCAAAAATAGTCACGTATATGTGTGTAGATATCCGTATATATGGCAATATCATAGGATATTAGATTAGAAAACAAATATAGAGTATTGACTTAGCTTTGCGTCGCACGTACGTAACGAATCTGGGCTCTTGCTGGAACCGTGATGGATTGCATGGCGCAAGTATATGCAGACATGCATATTTGGCCTTGCTTGCTTGCCTCTGTACGATGTGGTTTGACGTCCATGGCATGCATGCGCCTGATCGATCTTATAGGACTTTATCGACGTAGATTTGAAACCGTGTGTACAAATCTCGAGCCTTCTAGTCTTCAGTCCTCGGGAGGTAGTAGATCGATTCATGATCCAGGTGCCTGTTGTGCCACGTCTCACAGTTAGTACAGGAGTAGGACTCCGTCGCGAGTTGTCGAGGACTCCGTCGCGAGTTGTCGAGGCCAGGATTGGTGATTGGATCAACGGGATTGGTGATCGGGTCGACGTGTGATCTTGGAGAGACCGTAGTTGTCGAGTCTTGCGCAGCCGATGCTGGGACCGGTGGCGGGGGAGGCGGTGCTGTGACCGGTTGTGCAGCGTACGGTGCTGGGGCTGGTTGCGTTGCAGGCGGTGCTGGGACCGTCTTGGTTGCTCCTGTGAAGTCGAGGGACGCCGACACGCTGGTGGTCCAAGTGACCGAATCGACGGTGAAGGTGCAGCTGGTCTTGAGATTCATGGAGGCGGGGAAGGAAACCATCTGGATCGCCTTGAGATCGAAAACTCCACCCCCTACCTGGCGCGGCACTGTCGATTACGGATAACCGGCAGTCCACCACGGGGTATCCCACGGCGGTGAGTTTCGGTAAGGGCGTGTTACGATCTCGCGATCCGGACGTTCGAGAAACAAGACAAACCAGGGACAACAAGGTTTACCCAGGTTCAGGCCGCTCGGAAGCGTAATACCCTACGTCCTGCTTCTCGTGTTATGCTGTGTTATCAAGTACCTGAGTACAAGATCCCAAACCACGGAGGTTTGGGTTACAAGAGAGACCGTAGAGATCTGCTCCGTATTGAGTTGAGTTCTCCGCTAAAGGACCTCTGCCCCTCCTTATATATGCCGAAGGGACAAAGTTACAAGTAGAGTAGCCAATTTGGTACTAATACTAAACCGTGCGGTGCACGTCGTGTGCCGCACGTCTTCGTCTTGGACTGGGCCGCCTTCGGTGGTGAGGCCCAAGGATATCCGTGAGGGTATATGGGGGTCATATCCCCACAGATAGCAAGACCCATGACAGAGCTTCTCAGAAAAGATAAGAAATTCACCTGGACAGAGTCATGTGAGAAGAGTTTCCAAGAGTTGAAGAAGAGACTAACAACAGCACCAGTGTTAACCTTGCCAGACATTCACCAAGATTTTGTCATATATTGTGATGCCTCAAGACAAGGTATAGGTTGTGTTCTCATGCAAGGAGGAAAAGTGGTCGCTTATGCATTGTTGACGGTCGTTAAGTATCAATTTTATACCGTCAACGCAGCAAGAGAAAGGACTAATATGAGTTCACCTGTTAGATATAGGGGTTACACTGACAGAATTCCACGAGTTTTGGTGATTGTCTATTTCTGCAGGGGGTTATCGGAAAGAGAACCAAAGGAGGCCCACATGTCATGATTACATAGAGATAAAGACCGAACGGGTAAAATTGTATAATCTAGAAGACTCCGAAGGCAAACCCCGGAAGCCGGGGCCCACTGCGGGGTGGCCGGTCGGCCGACCCGGGGGAGTCGGCCGACTCCCCACCTCCACCAATCGGTGGAGTCTCGTGGATCCCGCCTCCACCGCCTTTGAGGATGAATAATTATCGTCCATTTAGGTCGGTTTGATCCGAGGGCTGTGGTTAATCCTAGGGGGCTATATATTCGAGCCCCCGGCCCCCGGGTGAAACCCTAATTCATTCTAATTCATTCAAGAGTTCATTCTCTCATTAGAATTCGAGAGAAGCCGAGCCACCATCTCAATTAGAGCTCCATAGTTTAGTAGCATAGCTACATAGGAATAGATCTAGAGGGAATCAAGCCTAGCTTGGAGTCCGAATCTGTCGGAGTTCTTGGTAATTCCCCTCTACATTCTTGTAATATTCATCATTGTTCGTGATACTATGAGTAGTACTTTATTCTATTCTATTATATCGACTTGACTTTGCTCTATTTGATTATGTTCTCAATTATATTGTTCTTAGTTTACTTTGATTATATGTTTAGCATAGTTGGACTAGAATTATGTTTATGCATAGGATCGTATAGCACTTGCTCATTAGATCGATGGGTGAGTGGTAAATATTGTGTAGGCGTGGTGCCTAGATTGTATTTATCTCGCGATTACACCCTATTGGCCGGGTCGTGTGGTAGATCGCGGAAGTGACAGTTCCGTTGAGTCCTTTGTATTCCATCCCCGTTGGTAGGTCTTAGTAGAACAACCTATTACATTGAAGTCATTGCTATGTCTCTTGTCTTCTCGGTAATATCACTATGCATAGATGTAACCTTTTCCCGCCATGATTGCTAGATGTTCTTGCACTAATCATTGTATGCTTTGACCTTATAGTTAGAATAACATAGGATTATACCCTAGATCGTCCTAGTCCATGCTAGTGTTATAAGCTTAGAGTGCTAAGTTGAGATGGCTTATTACTATTATTTTATGTGGCTAAATGCTCTCATTTATCTTATGTCATTTATCATTCATTCCTATATTTTATGTGACACTTACCCCGTATGAGATGATCGATACGAGACAAGGTTAAGCTCTCCATTACAAAGATGTGCATTGCTCATCACTCATTATCCAAAGGCATTCCCTTCCCAAAGGGTAAAAATATAAATAACGATACCTGGATTACTCCCGGTTAAAATGCTACATCGGTATTATCTCGTGCGCTTGCGGATCCCATATTTATTTCTAGTAGCAAGTTGCATTATTTAGTACCAGCATTTTTGGCGCCATGTTGGGGATGACAACCTAACACCGAGTGGCGTTAGAAATGTCAACAAGCATTTTTGGCGCCGTTGCGGGAAGGTTGAAAGCCAATGGATAATGAGCAAAGATTGCACTAGATAATGTGATTGAGTTTGTCTTTGTCATACTAACCCATCTCTACAGATTACCCTTGTTTTTGTCTACTTGTGTATTTTATGCGGGGTAATCAAGACAACTCTTCCCGACAATTATATTGACAATCCGTGCTTTATTCAGAAGGCCGAAGCAAGTTGAAGAAGACCAATCAATCATCATCATCAACTCAACTTGGAAGTTTGTCGAAGCGTAAAGTCGACCTTTCGTTCGAGACTTGACACCGCGTTTGAAGCCATGGCGAACAAGTCACTCCGCGAGTTCTCGCTCCCACTACGGATAACATTCGTACCGGACCAGCCGCGACATCGAAGGAGCTTTTGAGCTCAAGCCCGCGCTAATCAACATGGTGCAAGCAAGCCGCTTACGTGGGAAGGCCCATGAAGATGCTAGTGCTCATCTCCAACACTTCCCGGAGATTTGTAGCACATTCACTATCAAGGATGTCCCCAGAGATGCTATACTACTTCGCCTCTTCCCATTCTCACTCTTGGGGAGGGCGAAGCGAAGGGGTTCTACGCCAATAAGGAGAAGAATCCTACGTGGGCACTATGTTCCACCAATTTCTTGGCGAAGTTCTTCCCAATGGGCAAGACAAATGCTCTTCGCGGGAAGATATCAAGCTTTCAAAGCAACATCATGATGAGACTGTCCCGAAGCTTGGGAGCGCTTTCAAGATTACATCCTCGAGTGTCCTCATCATGGCATGGAGAATTGGCCGCTCATGCGACATTCTACCATGGGCTCGCAGCAACAAGACACGTGAGACGATGGATGCCGCCGCCGGAGGTGCATTCTTATCACTCACTATTCCTCAAGCCACAGCTCTTGTGGAGAAGATGGCATCCAACCAAGGTTGGAGTGAAGAAAGGACGCAGACCCGCAAGAGAGGTGGAGGAATGCACCAGCTGAATTAGGTAGACATGCTGTCTGCCAAAATGGATTTGCTAATGAAGAGGCTCGATGAGAGAGCCACAGAGAAGAAAGAAGTCATGCATATACATGATGCTCGCATGACATGTGAAGAGTGTGGAGAGACTGGGCACACAGTGCTAACCGCCCGTAGCCGAAGGAGGACGTGAACTACCTCAACAACAACAACAATAATAATTACTACCGTCCCGCAGTAATCAAGGTTGGAATCAGCAGCAGAGGCCTAACTACTCGTGCAATTATTCAGGCAACTATCAAGGTAACAACGCCTCCTACAATAATTACAACCAAATGCCCGCCTTTGAGAGAGTTAGTGCCGAATCAAGGCAAGATGATGGACAATCTGTCCAAGAAGCCGACATCAAATGACAAGGTCCTAGAGACACTCGGCAACAATGTAATGGATGGCTTTTCCAATGCCATCAAGAGTCACTTTCGCCTTCAACAAGATACTTGAGTCACAGTACGCAGCTTGTTAACCTTGCTCCCTCCACTCGGCCAAGGTAAACCGGCAGACAACCCGAAGAGCTCGAGACCGCAAATCTTGTTGATATATTCAATGTAGAAGATAGCCGGAGTGATCCATCGAAGGGGTCATGGATTGACTCAACTCGCCAATCAAGAAGGGCGATCCAGGGAGACCAACCATTCCGATCTCCATTGGAAGTACTAACTTTAATGAGGCAATCTCGTGACTTCGGTGCAAGCATCAACATTATGCCAAGAGTGATATATGAGAAGCTATTCGTATGCCCCTTAGCGTACACAACCATGTGCTTACAAACTGCGATCGGTCCACTTCGTGTTCCTTTGGGAGTACTTGAAGACATATGTGTACGAGTCGGCAACTCGTATGTCCCCGCAGACTTCGTGGTAGTGGATACGGCGGTGATGAAAGGTCCCCCGTCATTTTGGGACGACCATTCTTGAACACCGCTGGAGCCATCATGTATGCCAACACCGCCAAGATCATCTTCAACATCAAGGGCAAGAGAGAAACCTTCTTCTTCAAGAACAGTGCTGCGCAGCCTCCCAAAGACACCCTCATCAACAATGTGAGAAGAAGAAGAATCCAGCTAAGAAGAGCAAGAACAAAGATAAGAAGACCAAGAAGACGGAGACAAGCTGAGGATGGTCACCGCAGTCCACGGAGCATGACCACTTACTCAGTCCCCACATCCGATCAAGAAGGATGACCCAGTGTCCCAACCATTCAATGCTCCATCAATAGAAGCTCTTTCAATAAAGCCGTCCGTGACACCGGATCGGCCAACATCATGGCCAAGGTAACCTATGAGTACCTATATGGCACTATGCCTTTGGAGCCTACCTATGCACAAAAGCAGATGGCGGACCGGACATTCCGCTTCGTCGAAGGAGAAGTGAAGGATGTCCTCATCCAGATTAGATGACCATTATGTCCCTACGTACTTCCTAGTCATTGACATGGGAGATGACTATGATCCTCCAATCATCCTAGGAAGACCATTCCCGAACACCACCGAGCTATCATCTATATTGGGACAGGAGAGATCCATTTCCACTTTCCCACCGAGAAGGTACGCCGCTACTTCGCAATAATTATATAATCACCGAAGAGCCCAAGAAGAACGTAACAAGGAGAAGGCAAACGTACCACGTCGCGTAACAAGAAGAACATCACTACGATGGATGGGCCAACTATGAGGGAGAAGTGTCAAGATATGAAGACCGGTACCCCGAAGACAAGAACATTATAGAAGAACCCGAAGAGGTGCTACCAACAAGAGAAAACAAGTGGTCCAAGAAGCTTCCTCCTCAAGGTCACCCTCTCCAACAAAGAAGGTGTGGAAGGTAAAAGCAAAATCGAAATCAATTCCTACACAAGAGGCGACGTCATCGAGGCGCCACCAATGCGCCCCTTGAAAAATGAGCAAACATGACAAGTCCTGTTCGGAGGACTTAAAACCACCGAACGCCGCGCCAAGAGGTAACTTGGTATTTATCAGCATTACTTTTCCAGCATTGCATTTTTACCTTAGCATCCTTGTTTTCCTACTTGCATCTTAGTTGCATCTTTACCATCTCGCATTAGAAAAGAAAATAAAGATGTTGTGCATTCGCATCCAAAAAATCGTCAAGCCCCATGTGAATAATCATTCACCGTGGTGGCACAAAAATAATTTCTCAAGATATTTATTTCCCCCGTCTCGCATTCCTTAAATAATAAAAAGATAAAAATAATTCTTGTGATCCCGTTAGAACAAGTCTAAGTTAAGAAAGTTCTAGACAACCAAGGCCTAGAGGTTTTATCACTAACGCTAATCGCCCACAAGCTTTGTTGTCTATTTGAGCTTCACAGAACATCAAGGATCATGAAGAGCTAACGTGCGTAAGGACATCCAATCCCCTCGTCGGAGTGCTGCCCGCAAAATTGAATGCTTGTCTCCAACAAAGAACTATCTACGACACTCCCGGAGGACTAGAACGTCTTCGGTGCCGTCGGCAACATCGCAGACTATGTCAACATCCAGCCTTGGGGGAAAGCATCCCCCGTGTACCAAGCTAAGTGTTTTCAACTTATCTATTTATGCTTTATTAGAGTGTGCTTTGATTAAAACAACTAAAAAAGATGCATAACCATAGAAACCCAAAAAGATTTCCTTATTTATCTTTTCTATTTTTGGAGAGCTCTTGCAATCTGTCTTTAAAAGTGATCCCTAGAATAAACTCTACATGGAGATGATGAATAGTTGCTCTGCCGTAATTCCTTTCAAGTACCTAGTTTTCAACCTTGCACTCTCCCGAGTCTTGGACACAACTGTTTAGATTTGAGATTTGCTCGAACCCGAAACTTGTGGGTAGCGAACACTTGATCTAAGTCTAGGTGGTTGACGGGTATGATATGGGAAGGTTTTGAGCTGCTATCCATCTTGTTCCTAGAGATACTAGAGTTCGGAGAATTTATCTTTGAAAATATTAAATTCCTGCATGATGAGTTCCTTTATGATAAGAGTTCAAATTCCTACCACACCATATATTCATGCTTACTAGATTAGGAAAACCCATCTCGTTTAAATAGATCATATTGTAGATTTGAGTGTAGACTTTATAGGCATTGAGTGTGGTTATGCTTTGTGGACCCATAAGGAATTAGTCACGCAGATAAAGTCAATACTATGTGCTCTCCATCCATTGATCTATGCTACTTCGTCCTCGAAGCACGCACCCATTTTATAAATACTACATTCATTATGTGCTACTTCGTTTCCTCGAAGTACCACCCACATATAGATCCATATCCACCACATATCGTGCTATCTCTACCCCGGAGATACGCACCTATGCTTTCTCCTATCCCGGGAGTACGCATTCCCCACATATTGTGCTATCTCTACCTTAGAGACACGCACTTATGCTTTGCTCCTACACCGGGAGTACGCATCCATCCATTCATCCATCCACATATACATACGCCATTCATTTCACATCATCCGAAAAGGTTCTACTCCTATTCTAGGAGTGAACATCTAGACATAATCATCGCCGTTCTATTTGCCTACATAAAAGCTCTAGTCATTATCATTTCAAGTTATACACTCCCCGTGCTAAAGTTTCGCTTTCGAGGATTGGTTGCTCTAAAAAAAAAAAAAAAAAAAAAAAAAAAAAGAAAAAAAGAAAGAAAAGAAGAAAAGAAAAAGAAAGAGTAGCCAAGTCCTTCCATTCAAGAAAGTTTCAAGGTTTCCGAATAAAGGGAGTCATGTTATCCCCAAAGGAGCGAGTGTAGAAGTAGATGTTCACCAGTTAAGTACCCCTCATAATCATTTCCTTATCACCATCATTCCACCATCATCCTATCATCATCTCATCCATTCCATTTCCTCATTCACATGCACATATGACTTTATTATTATTTTAGTTCCTATTGGATCCATGTCTTAACTATGCAATATATGCAAGTGAGTTTGAGTGTCTCCCCACCTATGAGCTCCACATAAGCCTATTAGAAAGTAGGGTGAGAGAGAGAAGGCACTTTCCACTATGCCTTAGTTCCATAAATACCACATATTCTCGAGAGAAGAGAGAAGGCATACACTACTCATGCCTTGGAGAGGATCCGTAAATACCACAAATGAGAGACTTGAAAGGTTCATACAAGGAACTCGAGTTTTATTTCAAAACCTTGCAAAAACTCCGGGATAATAGTTGATCAAAGAGCGAGAAACATGGCGCTTGACTTGACCGTTCTATCTTTCAACTACTCAAGACCCAAGTGACGGTTACAAGCCCCATGGTGAAAGGTAATATGAGTGAGTTTTGAGTCGATAGTTCACTCTAATCCGGAGGAGAGTTCTTGTTTGAACGCATGTGTACTTGTGAGGAGTGAAAGTATTGTAGCAACTCCCGATCCATCATCGAGTCTATCTTTGCTCGGGACGAGCAAAAGGTAAGCTTGGGGAGTTTGTTGACGGTCGTTAAGTATCAATTTTATACCGTCAACGCAGCAAGAGAAAGGACTAATATGAGTTCACCGTTAGATATAGGGGTTACACCGACGTAATTCCACGAGTTTTGGTGATTGTCTATTTCTCGGGGGGTTATCGGAAAGAGAACCAAAGGAGGCCCACATGTCATGATTACATAGAGATAAAGACCGAACGGGTAAAATTGTATAATCTAGAAGACTCCGTAAGGCAAACCCCGGAAGCCGGGGCCCACTGGCAGGGGTGGCCGGTCCCGGCCGACCTGGGGGAGTCGGCCGACTCCCCACCTCCACCAATCGGTGGAGTCTCGTGGATCCCGCCTCCACCGCCTTTGAGGATGAATAATTATCGTCCATTTAGGTCGGTTTGATCCGAGGGCCGTGGTTAATCCTAGGGGGCTATATATTCGTAGCCCCGGCCCCCGGGTGAAACCCTAATTCATTCTAATTCATTCAAGAGTTCATTCTCTCATTAGAATTCGCAGAGAAGCCGAGCCACCATCTCAATTAGAGCTCCATAGTTTAGTAGCATAGCTACATAGGAATAGATCTAGAGGGAATCAAGCCTAGCTTGGAGTCCGGATCTGTCGGAGTTCTTGGTAATTCCCCTCTACATTCTTGTAATATTCATCATTGTTCGTGATACTATGAGTAGTACTTTATTCTATTCTATTATATCGACTTGACTTTGCTCTATTTGATTATGTTCTCAATTATATTGTTCTTAGTTTACTTTGATTATATGTTTAGCATAGTTGGACTAGAATTATGTTTATGCATAGGATCGTATAGCACTTGCTCATTAGATCGATGGGTGAGTGGTAAATATTGTGTAGGCGTGGTGCCTAGATTGTATTTATCTCAAGCGATTACACCCTATTGGCCGGGTCGTGTGGTAGATCGCGGAAGTGACAGCCTCCGTTGAGTCCTTTGTATTCCATCCCCCGTTGGTAGGTCTTAGTAGAACAACCTATTACATTGAAGTCATTGCTATGTCTCTTGTCTTCTCTCGGTAATATCACTATGCATAGATGTAACCTTTTCCCGCCATGATTGCTAGATGTTCTTGCACTAATCATTGTATGCTTTGACCTTATAGTTAGAATAACATAGGATTATACCCTAGATCGTCCTAGTCCATGCTAGTGTTATAAGCTTAGAGTGCTAAGTTGAGATGGCTTATTACTATTATTTTATGTGGCTAAATGCTCTCATTTATCTTATGTCATTTATCATTCATTCCTATATTTTATGTGACACTTACCCCGTATGAGATGATCGATACGTACAAGGTTAAGCTCTCCATTACAAAGATGTGCATTGCTCATCACTCATTATCCAAGGCATTCCCTTCCCAAAGGGTAAAAATATAAATAACGATACCTGGATTACTCCCGGTTAAAATGCTACATCGGTATTATCTCAGTGCGCTTGCGGATCCCATATTTATTTCTAGTAGCAACGGTTGCATTATTTAGTACCAGCATTTTTGGCGCCATGTTGGGGATGACAACCTAACACTGAGTGGCGTTAGAAATGTCAACATGCATCCCGCCAGCTTAGACCACATGAGCAGAATTATCCTACCCATGATTTGGAGTTAGCAGCTGTAGTACATGCTCTCAAGATTTGGAGACACTATCTCATTGGGAACAAGTGTGAAATCTACACTGATCACAAAAGTCTGAAGTACATCTTCACCCAGTCCGACTTGAACCTAAGGCAAAGAAGATGGTTGGAGTTAATTAAGGACTACAACCTTGAGATTCATTACCATCCAGGAAAGGCCAATGTGGTAGCAGATGCCTTAAGCAGAAAGACATATGGTCAGCAGTTAGTGCCCAAGGATACTCACCTGCAAGAGGAGATAGCACAGTTGAACATGCATATAGTACACCAACCTCAAAGTGGTAGTCTGAAGGTGCAACCAACTTTAGAGGAAGAAATTAAGAAGGCACAACATAAGGATAAAGACCTTATGAAGATCAGGAAGCACACTGGAGAAAATAAAGCCCCATACTTCAGAGTGGATGACAAAGGAACCTTGTGGTATGAAGATAGGATTTGTGTACCCAAGGAAGGAAAGTTCCGAGGACTAATTCTTGATGAAGCCCATAACTCAGCCTACTCTATCCACCCTGGTGCTACCAAGATGTATATGGACCTAAAGGAAAGATATTGGTGGAATGGCATGAAAGCTGATGTGGCACAATTTGTGGCACAATGCGATATTTGCCAAAGGGTTAAAGCAGAACATCAGAGACCAGCGGGTTTGCTTCAGCCGCTACCCATTCCTGTTTGGAAATGGGATGAGATATAGGCATGGATTTTGTGAATGGATTACCCAAAACTCAGAAAGGGAATGATTCAATATGGGTAATAGTGGACTGTCTCACCAAGGTTGCTCACTTTATACCCGTGCGCACAAGCTATGGTGGAGACAAGCTAGCACAGATTATATGTGGATAACATAGTAAAGTTGCATGGTGTGCCAAGCGCACTGTATCCGACCGAGGTACCCAATTCACCTCTAAATTTTGGAAGGGTGTACATGAAGCCATGGGAACCAAGCTAGATTTCGGTTCAGCTTATCACCCTCGAGACGATGGTCAAACCGAAAGAGTCAATCGATCATGGAAGACATGTTGAGAGCGTGTGTGCTCACTTATGGTAAAGACTGGGAGAAAAGCCTAGCCTATGCATAGTTCTCTTACAATAACAGTTACCAAGCTAGTTTAGGCATGTCACCTTTTGAAGCCCTGTATGGAAGGAAATGTAGGACTCCTTTGATGTGGTCGAAGTTGGAGAACGGACTTTGCTTGGACCTGCCTTTATTAAGGATGCGAGAAGACCGTGTGGCCGAGATCGGGGAAAAATTAAAAGAGGCACAATCACGCCCCGAAGAGCTATTCGATAAAAGAAGAAGGGAGTTAAGTTTTGCGGTTGGAGATTTTGTGTATCTCAAGGTCTCTCCAATTCGAGGCACTCGAAGATTTCAAGTAAGAGGAAAGCTAGCCCCTCGGTATATTGGACCATATCGAGTATTGCGTAGGATTGGAGCCGTAGCTTATCGCATTCAACTTCCCGAAGAAATGTCGATATACACAATGTATTCCATGTCTCCCAATTGAAGAAATGTCTCAGAGTGCCAGAGGAACAAATATCACCAGACACACAGTTGATTTACAAGATGATTTGAGATATCAAGAGGTGCCAATAAAAATTTTAGACACAGTCACCAAGCAAACCAGATCATCAACAGTTCGGATTTGTCGTGTTCAGTGGAGTAGACACACAGAAGCAGAAGCAACATGGGAAAGAGAAGATGCCCTAAGAAAGGAGTTCCCTCACCTCTTTACGAGCGAGCCGAATCTCAAGGACGAGATTCATTTTAAGTGGGGTAGGTTTGTAGCATCCCGAAAAATTCATAAATTAAAATCACTCGCATTAAAACTTATTTTCAAAATCTATTTTGAAAACTATAAATCATTTGAGGTCTATCATCTCATATGCACTTTCATCCACCCATATATCTCTCCTGCTCTTCTCGCTCCAATTATATTCCGCGCACCGATGCGCCAGCATCGCCCGCGCCCGTTCCCCGCCTCTCTCTCTCTCTCCCTCGCTTTGCTCGCCCCCGCCTGATGCCCGACAACGGAGCGTGCGCCGACCCCACCACCATCGCCGCCGCGGCACGCTCGTGCCCGGACCCCCTCGCCGCCTGCGCTCTCGCATGACGCCGCGACACATGGACCCCACCTCGCACTCCCTCTTCCTCTTCCATGCATAGCAGCAACACGACAAATACCCGCTACATTTTACCACATGCAAATAGTAACATCTATTTTTATCATGCTCCATTTATAGTACCTAGCAGCAACTTGTACCATGCCCATATATCAGCAGTGCACTGAGCAGCACATGCACGAGCACCTCCAGCAAACCACGTACATGGGCTAAAAGTTCATGTTTATTTATCCAGACAGAAACCTTGCCAAATTAATATATCCTCCATCCGACCTCCGATTCTATCACTTCTTCTTTCAAAATTCACCTAAAATCATAATCCATCTCTCATATAAATCTCATAATTTTTCGAGCTCATTTGTATTTATGTGATTATTTATTTGTGCTTGTTTGACTGTCGCGTACGTTAGCTGACGGAGTGAACGAGCCCGGGAACGAGGACGCCGGAGGCGAGTACCGCGAGTTCGGCGCCAAGGACCCGGACTGCCAGCAGGAGTTTGCTGACCAGGACGCCGACGGAGGCAAGTCCAGCCTATTTCCCCTTGATGCATATTGATCCCCTTTTTAAACACAACACGCAGAAGCCGTTTTAAATGTTGCATGTACGATATATGTACGAGTATTTTCGCTGCTTAGTTATGACCCGATTGTATAGCCATCCTTGAAATTGATATTACCGGATAATTTCATTGTTCAAATCTAGGAGTATATATGTTATTTTATTATTTAGTATGCTTAGGACTTGTTACTCATCCTGGTTACTCCTCACTATGATTTTCTCGACTATAATGATTTTTAAAGAAAAACGGTGTGAGTTGTAAGAATGAATCGTGGGTATGGTGAAAGGGTTAATGAACAAGTTTAGTTGGTGATTACCCTAGAGATGGGGCGGATTGGTGTTCCTTTTGTGGGATGCCTTGGTGTTGGGGCTTGTACCTTTTGTGGTTAAGCGAGGAGATATCCGCCTTGTCTCGATTAAGGACTGAGTTGATGATTCATCTTGCCTAACTCATTTTATCGTACAACCACTCGAGCTTGTATGCGGCAAGGCTTAGTCTAAATCCCTCTAGTTAGTATGGCAATCACCCGGAGGCGAGTGTGCAACGGGACACTAAGGGCTGTTGGTGACGAGGATTTGTAGGAGATGTATAAGCGCTGTAATTTATTGTTATGTTGTTGCCTTAGTGTGCCCGTGGTGAGCGCCGCATTTAGCTAGGAGGGTAATGGCTTTGATGGATCTGTGCTTGCACTACGGTGTTAAGTTACGGTACCCTACTTGTGGTGAAAGTGTACAACCTCTGCAGAGTGTAAAATATATCCGGATAGACGTGTCCACGGCATATGTATGGGTTATGGTTTGGTTTCAACAACTAGATGGGTTGGGATGAGTGGAAACATGTGAGTGAGTGTGATTTTGGAAAGAATGGTTGGCTGCCATATGTTGCGGGAACAGAGGGTTCAGCAACACTTAAAATTGTGAACAACCCCCTTGTTATAAATATTGTTATATATGAAAACTGTGTCTTTTGCAAAGGTATTTATAAAACAAACCCCGCATGTGTCAAAAGATAGCTTTATGCAAATAACCCAAGCCTTATCCTTGATATATCCATATGCATATATTGTTATCCCATTCCGTAGGGTAAGGTTGGATTTGCTTGAGTACTTTGTACTCACCCTTGCTTTGTTGAACAGAGGAGGATCCAGATTTTGATCCCGAAGCCGCGTTCGATTAAGGTCATGTCTCGCACCCAACTAAGCCCGTGGCATTGGGATCCATCGATGGAAGCGTGAGAATATGAGTTCGGGTCCTTTGGACCTGGGCTATGTTCGGTGTATTATTATTATCCTTTGTCTTCATTGCCCTCGTTTGGCAAGACTACTGAACTGAGATCTATCTGTTGTAATAAATGTGTTACTAGCCTCCTGGGACTAGTATTTGTATCAAATTTGAGTTCCTGTTCAACGGGGATGCTTCAGATGGTATCAGAGCCATAGTTGGTCGTAGGACGCGACCTTAGACTTTCTGGACCAGTATTTCACCAATAAAAATATTTTACAAAAGTTCTTACTCTCTTCCCTGTATTCTAAAAATATTTACTCTTACCTATTCTCTCTCAGATGGCCAATGAAGAAGTTTGGACTAGTAGCTACTGCGTAGATGTCGAAGGCTTTCCCAAGCTCTTGTATGCCACCATGCAAAGACTTGGAATCAAGGATCGCCCAGAATATCAAGGCAGAGAATATGAAGAGCATGAAACTGAACAGTGCGAAGTTACCGTTTACATCGGGACAAGTGAGGTCTATCCCGACGTGCAAGAACCATGGGGTATGACTGCTACTGGATTCCGGTTTGCAGATACATACCAAGCGGTTGCCCGCAAGGCCTTGAGGTACCTATGTCAGATGTACGAGAAGCCCATTGCTCGTACACCCATGAGGTTCTTTCCACCCTGGGACAAAGACCGTCCAGTTTGGAGGACCCGCATGGAACTCTTGCATGGACATTACTCACTCGAGAATGATCCAGTTGCTGTATTCCTCACCACATACCTGCTTGCCCTCGACGAGCAGTATGATAAACAAGCCTCGGAGTTGATGAAGTGCATCCATCGAGTGGAGGAAGCCCAGATCATGATCAGGAAGCTCCGTGTGCAACTTGCAGAAGCTCTGGCCAAAGCAGCTGCTGCGGAGAGTCGTGAAGTGGCCACCGCTGAATCCTTGAAGGAAGCTAAGGACCGCCATGTGCAGGAGTTGAAGGATGCGTACCTTGTCACCAGGGACAAGAGAAGGAAGTTAGCCTTGGTGGACCCAAAGCCCGTAATCCTGGAAGGGATCCCACTTTTGTCCCCAGTAGGTGGGAAGCTATGCATCATGGGACCATCAACTTCTCCACCCATAGAAGCCCCTCATGATGCTTCAGAGTTGGAGTCTGCAAAGGAAGAAGACCTTGTTCCCCGCCTCACCCAGCCACCACCAAAGGATGATGGTGATCTACCTCGTAGTCCAAAGGATGTACCACCAATGCGGGAAGAATGATCCTTTTTCAAGGAGCTGTAGCCATGGAGTTGAAGCTTAGTTGTACCCAATTGCTCCTTTTGTCTTGGGGAAGTGAAGCTTTCTTCACATTTGTTCACCCCAAAGGAGATGTAATCGTATCGTAGTCGCATTTTTTTTAAAAAAACTCCATCTAGTGTCGTAAACCCTTCCCCCATATTCAAAATATATATTTGTGATTGTTGGTTGTGCTTAATTGCCTTGTGTGTATGTACCCTTATGGGATAGCAAGTCTATAACTTGCACCTTTTTTCAAAAGTAATGCTTTAATAAACAAAACACCACTCATTAGATCTAACTCTTACCTAATGCTTTCTCTCTTACCTCAACCAACAGATGCCTCCTACCCGCTCCCAAGCAAGTCACCGTTCAGCTAGTAGGGAAAGCAACCGTCCTATTGGAAGTCAAGCCAATGCAAATGCCAATGATGTCCCTAGAGATGAAGTGAGTCAGACTGGAAACCATGAAGAAGATGACCTTCCTCCTCCTCCAGCAATTGACCTTGCACAAGTCATGGCAAAAGACAGCACCCGCTTTTGGAGGCCTTGGCCCAAGGAATGAACCGCAATGTAAACAACCATGGAGGTAGAATTGAAGATAAAATGTCTGAATTCATGAAACTTAAGCCACCTACCTTTGTTGGATCTGATAACCCTATGAAAGCCGATGATTGGCTTAAGGTCATTGAAAGAAAGTTGGACACAATTCACTGCAATGGAAGGGACAGAGTTTTGTTAGCAGCTCACCACCGATGAACCGCCCTTTCTTGGTGGGAAGCCTATAGTGGAGCTGTGGAAAATGTCAACACTATCACTTGGGAAGAATTTGTGGAACAATTCCGTCGTTACCACATTCCAGATGGGATCATGAAATTAAAGGCTGATGAATTTCGCAATTTGAAGCAAGGAAATAAAACTTTGAGTGAATACATCTTCCAGTTCACTGAGCTGTCCCATTATGCCCCAGAGTTGGTCAACACTGATGAAAAGAAGCAAACAAAATTCATTGAAGGGCTGACCTGTGAGTTGAGGACTCTTATGACCCCACAGATCTATCCAGATTTCAACACCTTAATGAACAAAACCATCCTGACAGATGTAGCCAAGACTAAAGAAAGAAAAGAGAACAAGCGCAAGTTCCTAGAGCGCAAGGTTCAAGAGGGTGCTAGATCTCAGAGGCAGAAAACCTTTAGCCAGCCAAGCCAGTGAACTCAAGCCCCAATGCAGTTTCGCTCTCCTGCTAGTGCATCTCACCAGACTCAGCCATCATATCAGCCTAAGACAACTTATCAGAATCAGACTTATGGCAAAGCACAACAGAATAGCATTGGTCAAGTCACCACCAACAACGTCAAGGCTTGTTTCAACTGTCATGAGACTGGGCACTATGTTGCCAACTGTCCCTACAAGAACAACCTAGCAGTATTTGTTCAGTCCCACACTGTCAATGGACCAAGACCTGAAGTGTCTGGAGGCAATCGTGGTTTTCCTCGCAGCACCAACAACAATATCAACAACAACAATAGCCAGATGATGAAGCCACCTCGGCAATCCTATGGCCGAGCCCGTGTCAACCATATTCATGCTCAAGATGCTCGATCGCTTTCGAGTGGTACTTGGTGAGTTCTTAGTCGGTTCGATTACTTGCAACGGTATTATTTGATTCTCGGAGCATCGCATTCATTCATATCATCAAGTTTTGTTGAGAAGCATAAAATACCAACAGTACTACTAAAGTTACCCCTAATAACTAGAACACCTGGATGTGACATTAGGTGTCATCTAGGTTGTTCCATTGTAAGGATCATTTTAAGTGGGGTAGTTTTCCTAGCAGACTTAGTAGTGCTCAAGTCTAAGGGAATAGATGTCATCCTTGGAATGGATTGGTTAACCCGACACAAAGGAGTTATTAGTTGTGCAACCAAAGAGGTGTCATTAGTTAACCATGAAAGAGTTAGGGCGCAGTGCCAAACCTGAGGATCTAAAGTCAACCCAATGGTCTTCAATCTAGAGGCAAGGACCATAGAAGAAGTGCGAGTAGTGCAAGAGTACCCAGATGTATTCCCAGATGAGCTACCTGGAATGCCACCAGATAGGGATATAGAGTTCATCATTGATCTTATCCCTGGGACTGCTCCAATAGCCAGGAGACCCTACAGAATGGCTCCAGCAGAGTTAGCCGAACTAAAAGAGCGCTTAAGAGAGTTGCAACTTGAAAGGATATATCGACCAAGTTCTTCACCTTGGGAGCCCCGTCTTCTTTGTGAAGAAGAAAGATGGAAGCATGAGGATGTGTGTGGATTATAGATCCCCGAATGAAGTCACCATTAGGAATAAATATCCTCTGCCTAGGATAGATGATTTGTTTGATCAGCTTAAAGGAGCCAAGTATTTCTCCAAGATTGATTTGAGATCAGGTTACCACTAGCTCAAGATCAAGAATAGTGATATTCCCAAGACAGCATTTGTGACAAGATATGGTCAGTATGAGTTCACAAAGATGTCCTTTGGATTAACCAATGCTCTCGCCTATTTCATGAACCTCATGAATAAGGTTTTCATGGAAGAGTTAGATAAGTTTGTTGTGGTGTTCATTGATGACATACTTATCTACTCCAAGAGTGCCAAGAACATGGACAACACTTGAGAGTAGTATTGGAAAAGCTAAGAAGACACAAGTTGTATGCAAAGTTCAGCAAGTGTGAATTTTGGCTTGAGAAAGTTGCATTTTTAGGTCATATCTTGACAAATCAAGGAGTTGCAAAGTGGATCCCGAAAAGGTAGAAGCCGTCTCTCATTGGCAACAACCCACCAATGTGAGTGAGATCGAAGTTTTCTTGGATTAGCTGGATATTATAGAAGGTTTATAGAAGGATTTTCCAAGATAGCAAGACCCATGACAGAGCTTCTCGAAAAGATAAGAAATTCACCAGACGAGTCATGTGAGAAGAGTTTCCAAGAGTTGAAGAAGAGACTAACAACAGCACCAAGTGTTAACCTTGCCGAGACATTCACCAAGATTTTGTCATATATTGTGATGCCTCAAGACAAGGTATAGGTTGTGTTCTCATGCAAGGAGGAAAAGTGGTCGCTTATGCATCCCGCCAGCTTAGACCACATGAGCAGAATTATCCTACCCATGATTTGGAGTTAGCAGCTGTAGTACATGCTCTCAAGATTTGGAGACACTATCTCATTGGGAACAAGTGTGAAATCTACACTGATCACAAAAGTCTAAAGTACATCTTCACCCAGTCCGACTTGAACCTAAGGCAAAGAAGATGGTTGGAGTTAATTAAGGACTACAACCTTGAGATTCATTACCATCCAGGAAAGGCCAATGTGGTAGCGATGCCTTAAGCGAAAGACATATGGTCGGCGGTTAGTGCCCAAGGATACTCACCCGCAAGAGGAGATAGCACAAGTTGAACATGCATATAGTACACCAACCTCAAAGTGGTAGTCCGAAGGTGCAACCAACTATGAGGAAGAAATTAAGAAGGCACAACATAAGGATAAAGACCTTATGAAGATCGGAAGCACACTCGGAGAAAATAAAGCCCCATACTTCGAGTGGATGACAAAGGAACCTTGTGGTATAAAGATAGGATTTGTGTACCCAAGGAAGGAAAGTTCCGAGGACTGATTCTTGATGAAGCCCATAACTCAGCCTACTCTATCCACCCTGGTGCTACCAAGATGTATATGGACCTAAAGGAAAGATATTGGTGGAATGGCATGAAAGCTGATGTGGCACAATTTGTGGCACAATGTGATATTTGCCAAAGGGTTAAAGCAGAACATCAGAGACCAGCGGGTTTGCTTCAGCCGCTACCCATTCCTGTTTGGAAATGGGGTGAGATAGGCATGGATTTTGTGAATGGATTACCCAAAACTCAGAAAGGGAATGATTCAATATGGGTAATAGTGGACCGTCTCACCAAGGTTGCTCACTTTATACCTGTGCGCACAAGCTATGGTGGAGACAAGCTAGCACAGTTATATGTGGATAACATAGTAAAGTTGCATGGTGTGCCAAGCAGAATTGTATTCGACCGAGGTACCCAATTCACCTCTAAATTTTGGAAGGGTGTACATGAAGCCATGGGAACCAAGCTAGATTTCAGTTCAGCTTATCACCCTCAGACAGATGGTCAAACTGAAAGAGTCAATCAGATCATGGAAGACATGTTGAGAGCGTGTGTGCTCACTTATGGTAAAGACTGGGAGAAAAGCCTAGCCTATGCACAGTTCTCTTACAATAACAGTTACCAAGCCAGTTTAGGCATGTCACCTTTTGAAGCCCTGTATGGAAGGAAATGTAGGACTCCTTTGATGTGGTCAGAAGTTGGAGAACGGACTTTGCTTGGACCTGCCTTTATTAAGGATGCGAGAAGACCGTGTGGCCGAGATCGGGGAAAAATTAAAAGAGGCACAATCACGCCGAAAGAGCTATTCGATAAAAGAAGAAGGGAGTTAAGTTTTGCGGTTGGAGATTTTGTGTATCTCAAGGTCTCTCCAATTCGAGGCACTCGAAGATTTCAAGTAAGAGGAAAGCTAGCCCCTCGGTATATTGGACCATATCGAGTATTGCAGAGGATTGGAGCTGTAGCTTATCGCATTCAACTTCCTGAAGAAATGTCAGATATACACAATGTATTCCATGTCTCCCAATTGAAGAAATGTCTCAGAGTGCCCGAGGAACAAATATCACCAGACACAGTTGATTTACAAGATGATTTGAGATATCAAGAGGTGCCAATAAAAATTTTAGACACAGTCACCAAGCAAACCAGATCATCAACAGTTCGGATTTGTCGTGTTCAGTGGAGTAGACACACAGAAGCAGAAGCAACATGGGAAAGAGAATATGCCCTAAGAAAGGAGTTCCCTCACCTCTTTAGGAGCGAGCTGAATCTCGAGGACGAGATTCATTTTAAGTGGGGTAGGTTTGTAGCATCCCAAAAAATCCATAAATTAAAATCACTCGCATTAAAACTTATTTTCAAAATCTATTTTGAAAACTATAAATCATTTGAGCTCTATCATCTCATCCACACTTTCATCCACCCATATATATCTCTCCTGCTCTTCTCGCTCCAATTATATTCCGCGCACCAATGCGCCAGCATCGCCCGCGCCCATTCCCCGCCTCTCTCTCTCTCTCCCTCGCTTTGCTCGTCCCCGCCTGATGCCCGACAACGGCGCGTGCGCCGACCCCACCACCATCGCCGCCGCGGCGCCCGGACCCCCTCGCCGCCTGCGCTCTCGCGTGACGCCGCGACACGTGAACCCCACCTCGCACTCCCTCTTCCTCTTCCATGCATAGCAGCAACACGACAAATACCCGCTACATTTTACCACATGCAAATAGCAACATCTATTTTTATCACGCTCCATTTATATTACCTAGAAGCAACTTGTACCATGCCCATATATCAGCAGTGCACCTATGTTTTTATCAGCACACGCCGACAGCTCCTCGTCATCTTAACTTGCATGCAAGTTAGGCACCGTCTTGCATGCTGATGCTGAGAGCCTTCACTAGTGACGTTGCCCATCTCATTCAGCCTGTGCACGAACATCACAATGAATGCATGCATGCGGCTCAAGCAAGCAGCCCCTGCCTTCCTCGCTATACACCATACCGCCCTGCCTACCTTCATCGTGCTTCGCGTTGCAAGCCTCAAGCACGCACAGGAAGCTACCATTGATGGCAAGCATGCAGGCCGGTGGCACAGCAACCTCCAAGCCGCCTATAAAAAGGCACGCCGAGGTGCGCAGCCTCGCCCCTAGCAGCACGCTCAGCTCGCTCACTTGCTTGCTTGCTAGCTCTCGCTCTGCCTCGCGTATACGGTATACGGCAGTGCTTGCGAGCCGAACTCGACCGTCGTCGCCGGACGAGGTGAGCAGCCCATGAGCATCCCCTTGCTCTTCTCACCCTCTCTGTTGCCTTGTTCTTGCTTCTCTCCTTCCATTCCGCGATGTCCAGAAGCTCTACGAGCTCTCGGTCATGGCGTCCATGCATGAAGCACGAAGAACACCCGTAGCTTTGCTTGCTAGCTTCTATCTCACTTCCCATGCATGTGTGTATGACACGCGGGCCCTGAGCAGCACATGCACGAGCACCTCCAGCAAACCATGTACATGGGCTAAAAGTTCATGTTTATTTATCCAGACAGAAACCTTGCCAAATTAATATCTCCTCCATCCGACCTCCGATTCTATCACTTCTTCTTTCTAAATTCACCTAAAATCATAATCCATCTCTCATACAAATCTCATAATTTTCCGAGCTCATTTGTATTTATGTGATTATTTATTTGTGCTTGTTTGACTGTCGCGTACGTTAGCTGACGGAGTGAACGAGCCCGAGAACGAGGACGCCGGAGGCGAGTACCGTGAGTTCGGCGCCGAGGACCCGGACTGCCAGCAGGAGTTTGCTGACTAGGACGCCGACGGAGGCAAGTCCAGCCTATTTCCCCTTGATGCATATTGATCCCGTTTTTAAACACAACACGTAGAAG
Source organism: Themeda triandra (assembly GCA_018135685.1). Lineage (NCBI taxonomy): Eukaryota > Viridiplantae > Streptophyta > Magnoliopsida > Poales > Poaceae > Themeda > Themeda triandra. The sequence continues at coordinate 492,791 of JAENPR010000245.1, read as the reverse complement.
CCGTTTTAAATGTTGCATGTACGATATATGTACGAGTATTTTCACTGCTTAGTTATGACCCGATTGTATAGCCATCCTTGAAATTGATATTACCTGATAATTACATTGTTCAAATCTAGGAGTATATATGTTATTTTATTATTTAGTATGCTTAGGACTTGTTACTCATCCTGGTTACTCCTCACTATGATTTTCTCGACTACAATGATTTTTAAAGAAAAACGGTGTGAGTTGTAAGAATGAATCGTGGGTATGGTGAAAGGGTTAATGAACAAGTTTAGTTGGTGATTACCCTAGAGATGGGGCGGATTGGTGTTCCTTTTGTGGGATGCCTTGGTGTTGGGGCTTGTACCTTTTGTGGTTAAGCGAGGAGATATCCGCCTTGTCTCAATTAAGGACTGAGTTGATGATTCATCTTGCCTAACTCATTTTATCGTACAACCACTCAACCTTGTATGCGGCAAGGCTTAGTCTAAATCCCTCTAGTTAGTATGGCAATCACCTGGAGGCAGGTGTGCAACGGGACACTAAGGGCTGTTGGTGACTGAGGAATTGTAGGAAATGTATAAGCGCTGTAATTTATTGTTATGTTGTTGCCTTAGTGTGCCCGTGGTGAGCACCAGTATTTAGCTAGGAGGGTAATGGCTTTGATGGATCTGTGCTTGCACTACGGTGTTAAGTTACGGTACCCTATTTGTGGTGAAAGTGTACAACCTCTGCAGAGTGTAAAATATATCCGGATAGACGTGTCCATGGCATATGTACGGGTTGTGGTTTGGTTTCAACAACTAGATGGGTTGGGATGAGTGGAAACATGTGAGTGTGTGTGATTTTGGAAAGAATGGTTGGCTGCCATGTGTTGCGGGAACAGAGGGTTCAGCAACACTTAAAATTGTGAACAACCCCCTTTTTATAAATATTGTTATATATGAAAACTGTGTCTTTTGCAAAGGTATTTATAAAACAAACCCTGCATGTGTCAAAAGATAGCTTTATGCAAATAACCCAAGCCTTATCCTTGATATATCCATATGCATATATTGTTATCCCATTCCGTAGGGTAAGGTTGGATTTGCTGAGTACTTTGTACTCACCCTTGCTTTGTTGAACAGAGGAGGATCCAGATTTTGATCCCGAAGCTGCGTTCGATTAAGGTCGTGTCTGCACCCAACTAAGCCTGTGGCATTGGGATCCGTCAGATGGAAGCGTGGGAATATGAGTTCTGGGTCCTTTGGACCTGGGCTATGTTCTGGTGTATTATTATTATCCTTTGTCTTCATTGCCCTCGTTTGGCAAGACTACTGAACTGAGATCTATCTGTTGTAATAAATGTGTTACTTGCCTCCTGGGACTAGTATTTGTATCAAATTTGAGTTCCTGTTCAACGGGGACGCTTCAGCTATCATCAGGAAATATCTAGAATTTAGGGTAATTAATCATGCAGCAACGGTTTCGACCAACTACTTCTCACTTAATGCACATTGTACAAGACTTAAGGTGTATTAAAGTATTTGTAAAACAGAGGAGGGTTTATGCTCCAGGGCTTGCCTGTGTTGCAGAGAAGGTTAGATTTCACGGGAGATCACTGGAGTCAGATTTGGCACCAACAGCACTGATGGTGGACCTTCTCCAGAAGTTGATCATCACGAACCTTCTCACTCACATATGCACTACATGTAAATGATGTATACTTTAGAATGATGCATGACATGATGCCTGATGAGAGGCATACCAGTGCACTGATAATAACAATAACAAGATTAAGTAACTTGAGTACAACTTTCCTTCACGTTACAGTTGCAACTACGACTGATGTTTAAGAAATGGAGGAAGCAAATAAAGTCTCAAAACACACTTGTTGCCATGGCCCACTGGAAACCAAACAAACAATAAATTAACTAGATTGAAACCAAAAGAAACTTTATTTGCACATTAAACTTCTCTGCCAATGGGAAAATGATGTCCGTTACTGCAGAGACTACTTCCCTGTCACGTCTTATATATACAGTATGCAACTTTCAACACAATTGAAGTAATAATAAAAACTAGAATTTCCCATTGGAATGTGAAATTAGACAGACAATATTCCACTGTTGATCTCGTACAGATCGAGGTCTCGCAAATAATTAAGATTACAGAACAAACTATAATGTATTACATGGAGCTAGGAACTAGTAAAATCTGAGTCCCGGGAGAGATCTTTTGACTTGCTCGCGAGAGAAAAGGGAAAAGACCATGCTAGTTTTTGGTGTAGAAGGGCGCAACTGTATAGGCGGTCTGCAGGATGGTGAGGACAAGCAGTATGACAGCTGCCACAGCAGAGAAGAACACCCAAGGGTTGCGCAGGTAGGTGTGCTTGTAGCTAGCCTGCACTTTCGGCCAGCACCTCTTACAGTGCTCAGCCAGCAGCCATTGCACGTGACTCACATTGCCGCCTGGGTTCACGGTTGCTCCCTTGCGCAGAGTGTTGAATAGGTCGGCCACTGCCTTGTCGCTGCCCAAAAAGTTTCTTAGAACCTTTTTAGATCTCAGCAGAGCCACATCCCTTTCCGAGTTGATGATGTTATCCATGAAGATCATGTAATCCGTTGCAAAACTCCCAGCTTTGCTGTGCAGCCGTTCAAACGCCATCAAGTTGAGGAAGGTTCTCTCGGAGCAGTCGTTGATCTCTAACGGTGGCATACTCAGCACGCCATTTCCAAATTTGATGTCTTGAACGCTTCGACTGCCAGGCCTGAATTTAACCCCTGCCTCTCTGAGCTCCTCAGCGGAGAGCATCGGAGTCTCACTCTGGCCCGACTCAGCATCTTGGTGCTTGTGTAACATCTTAAGGGGGTGGAACTCATCTTGGTGCTTCAGAGGCCGAGAGCAGAAATTTCTGTGAAACATCTCAAGGGTATGGCGTCCTAGTTTTTCTTGGTTTATAATTAACTCTGGATTGGGGCATATGAAATCATTCACCAGTTTGTTAATATCGGCACCGCTCTGCTGCACTCACGGTTGAGAGACAAAAAGTATAGTAAGTGACAGTACCGATACAGTTAAAATTATATATATAGTAGTATACCTATATATAAGAATATATTCCACCGTAATGCCAGAAAAACATCTACCCAAGTCATGACCAAAAAGAAAAAGACTAGCCTCGCAAAAAAAAAAAAAAATGCTAACATACTGTATTCAATCGAGCTTTCCTTCATACCGGACCTAGCATGATCCATTAACTTATTAGGTACAGTTGCACGATTTCCTTGACCCTACGAACTACATTGTTCCTATATATCAATTAATATTTGTAATAGCCATTAGGTTGTACAAGGTGTGAGTCGGAAATTTACATTTTTTTTCTGGTAGAGACTCAGTCACACGCCAAACACGGGCCGCGCGCCCCGCGGAAGAAGTCGGGCCAACTTGGGGCCCAACGAAGGGCGCCACTTCTCCTGCTGCGCTACATGGGCCTAGGGGGATGCCTTAGGCTGCGCGCAGGCAGAAGAGAGAGGCCACACGCGCATCGCCGCTGGTCCCGCTATGTCAAGTCATTAGTTACCGTATTCGAGTCTTGTTCGGATTTGGAAGATTGAGTTAAGTTAGGAAAGAGTTAGTTAGAGATTGAAAAGGAGAATCCAATTCGATAAGAATCTTCTAGTTTGCTTAGGGGGACTATAAATTCTAAGAAGGTGTAATCAAATTAATCAAGTAATAGAAGAGCGAAAGCTCCTTTCTATCCAGCTTTCTTTCTCTCACGCGGCCGCGCTCCTGCCCTTCGCCCTAGCCGTGCGCCGCCCCAGATGCCGTGTGCCGCTGTCGCCCCGTAGCCTCACAGGCCGCTGCCTCCACCGCCCCCTACCCTAGCGCTGCCGCCGTCAGGGAGCCCCGGGCAAAAACTCTGACAACTGGTATCCAGCTTCCTGAATGATTCCATGTGCAATGGACACCATGGAGATGAAGAAACTCTTCACATAATTCACCAACTCTGTCACGCAAAGGATGGAGATGATGGTGAGATATGTGGGCAACAGAGGCACACGCCTCTCCACCATCAAGAAGAGAGGCATTGATGCAGCAAAGGAGAAGGAGACCCTCGCCAACAACATGTAGTCCGCCGCCAAGCTTGCCATGGAGAAGACAGGTCGTGACTTCCTCCACAAGCGTGCAAGCTCCTCCAACACGCCATTCATGAACGAGATCGCTGCTGAGCTTGAAGTCAAGCTAGCACAGGAGACAACAGTCGGCACCACAACCCTAGGTACTCCTCTCGGTCTAGAAATCAACCAGCAAGTCAACATCTATACTGTAGAACAGCTCAAGCAGGCTACGATGATGCAACCACTCGGGAAGCGCCTCTTTGCTCAGGACACCAACAAGGACTGGCATTGGAGCCGTGGCGCATGCCACCATCTCCAGCCACACCCTCGACGCTGACCGGGGCTACGTCGTCAACACCACCCCCTCGTCCCTGCAAGGAGTAGGTATCGAGGGAGATGATGGCATGCCAGCGCGCTGGCCTCTGCTTCTTCTGCGATGAACCGTTTGGCCATGATGCACAATGGCAACAACTCATCAACTCCAATGATAGCATCGACCAGAAGGAGGCCAATATCAGGCTCAAGATGATCATCGGCAGATTGCATTCCGGGGTTCAGGGCAAGTTCCCCCTGTACCTCAAAGGCATGATGATCGGGATGACTGTCAACGTCCTCTTCGACTTGGGGTCGACGCATAACGACATTGACATCAACACCGTGCGCACCATCGGCCTCAAGGAGCAACACATCGACACTACCATCCTCGTTGCAAGTGGGAAAAGAGGTATCTTGCCATGCTGCTTCGTTCAAAGTACCCCTTCGCATCACCACCGACATCTTAGACATTGATGCATACCTCCTCAATGTCAGCCATGACGTGGACGTGGTGCTTGGCATACCTTGGCTCGAGAGCCTTGGCCGTGTCATGTGGGACTTCATCAACGGGGATCTGCTAGTACGCCCACGACGGGCGCTATCACACCCTAAGCGCCCCCATCCGTTGCCCGACACTTCAGGCTTCCCCAGCGCCCATGCCACCGATGCAGGCACCATGACCTACACTGCCAACCGTCCGACGCTCGATGAACAGGTCTCACAGGGCTCACCAACCTAACGCCCTTGGCTTCCTCGGCAACACCGACAACATCATCTTCGAGCACATACGTCAGGCAGTCCATGAGCAGCAGGAGCTTCGGACGATCGCCCTCACCATCGATGGCCAAGCAGCCAAGGCTTGGTAAATGGACCACCGCCACATCTTCTTCGATGGTCGCATCTACCTCCCCATGTCCTCGGCATTGTTACCTAATCTCCTGCAGGTCCTTGGATGCGAAGACTCTGTCAACATGGAGTTCCTGGCTATAGGCACACATACGCCTCCAACGCCAGGGCAGATTGATGTGATGCCCATGCACATCCTCCTGCGGTGGCCATGGATATGACATCGTCAGGTGACATGAGCTATGGTGGTCCTCTTTGACAACTTTGGACACCTTCTAGTTCACACCGCCAATGTCGACATCGACCTCCTACCCAACTCCAACCTACATTATCTTCTACCAGGAACTTTTGACCTAGGGCCATTCATGTTCGGCGACATGCTAGACTTGACGACACCATAGGCGGCAAGATCCACCATGACCATATGGAGGCAACTCCCTGTCTACCTCAACTCCGATACCGGCAACCATATTCATGGCTTCTCAGCTCCATCATGAACCATGGCTCGCTTCGAGGTCCCTGCAGCAATACCTCGACATCTCCTTCAGCAAGCACAAGGCGGTGCCTACTCAGTCATGTTGGCTCGCAACATTGGTGCCTCCGTCTACCACTTGTACAGTTACATCAGCAATCTCCAATATTGCTTCGACTTCCACCCGCTCCAGACACGTTGGAACGTCATCCTCAGTGACCCGCTAGATGGCCGCATGATATGTTTGTTGGAGGCTATACCAGCTAGCACACCCACACCATCACTAGGCGTCGAGACCTAGGTGGTACTTCAGCTTGAGGACAAGCTGAGTGGAGAAGGGAGAGTACCGTCACACGCCCAACATGGGTCGCGGCCCCCGCCGATAAATGCGGGTCAACTTGGGGCCCAATGATGGGTGCCGTCGCTCCCGTCATGCTACACGGGCCTAGGGGATGCCCTAGGCCGCGCGCACACTAGAGGAGAGGGGGGCCGCGGACCCACCTTCGCTGGTCCTGCTACGTCAAGTCATTAGTTTCCATATTCGAGTCTTGTTAAAATTTGGAAGATTGAGTCAAGTTAGGAATGAGTTTGTTAGAGATTGAAAAGGAGAATCCAATCCGATAATGATCTCCTAGTTTGCTTGGGAGTCAAGTCCCTAGGAGGACTATAAATACTAGGGAGGTGTAATAAAATCAATCAAGTAATAGAAGAGCGAAAGCTCCTTTCTATCCCACTTTCTCTCTCTCTCACGTGCCCGCGCTCCTGCCCCTCGCCCTAGCCGCGCGCCGCCCTTGCTGCCGTGCGCTGCCGCCGCCCCTGCAGCCTCCGACGCCGCCGCCTCCATCGCCTCTGCCCTAGAACCGTCGGCGTCAGGGAGCCCCTAGGAAAAAACCCTCATAGACTCCGATATAGTGTGAAATTTAGTCAGAATATAAATTTTCTTATGGAAAAAATAAATTTGTTGGGGCCCTAGTTGCCCTGTTTGGCTGCTCGTTTCACCCGGCTAATTAGCCTTGTTTGATATGTCTATATATTTCATCACATAAAAATTTCTCTTAACAACTCACATGCTAATATACGAGCACCCAACATATAATTTGTATAGGTGTCACTTTAGATTTATTGATGTATTCTAACTAAAATGTTTGTTATGTCTATATTTATAATATAACCATAGTAAGATAGGAAAATTCAATCATCTTGAGAAGTGTGGGAGACCACTGCCTACATTTTCCTGGTGCTTTATGAATACTTTTTAGTAAAAAGTCGATCACTGTAAGGTTTAAGTATTGAAATTCTGTTGGGTTTACCAATGCTACCACTATCTAAGATCTCACTCCAAGCTTCTGTCACTTATCTTAAGCGATATGGTGCATGAGAGTAATGGCTTATGCTATTATAGCACTTAGGAACATACTCTATAACCTAAGCTTATTATGTTTAAAAACTACAAAAGGGAGAGTCAATGAAAGATACAATAAGGAAAAGATCGAGTTTCAACTTAACTTGAGGTGGCAGTTGATAAGAATAAAATATGAATAAAAATAAAATTTAGATTTATGACTTCAGAAGAAACATGGTGTAACAAGAGCCACCATGATTAATGGTAAGGTGTCAAAGTAATTGTATATTTAAAATATATAGAGGTTCCATGTGAAGGAAAATATGAATATGGAGAAACAATATATGGATTAGTTCCTTAAAAAATAGGAATTAATAATTTTATGATAACTACATATTGACTACAGTGTATCTATTATGTGTTTTATGTTAGAAAATAAATAAAATATAAGAGTATATGATTTAATATAAGTAATTCTTTATTAGATATATGTACATATGCTTCTATTCCAAATTTTTTGATGTTTTGAGTTTTTAAATACATAAAATTTGCTGTAAATATAAATGTACTGTCAAAATACACAGTAAAAAAATATATCTAGAAAAGCCACGTCTTATAATTTGAAATGAAGGGATTATTAAGCAATATATAATATTTATATCTCCAAAAGATTCTAGCCTGTGCGAGAGTATGGGTTGATGAACTAGTTAAGTAAGTAAGCAACTATAGGTGGGTAAAAAAGTATGTGGGAGACCGAAAAAGATCCACAACATCATGTTTTTTTTGCAAGCGGAAGTATATAACTAACTAAATACATAATACTTATATCTTCAAAAAATTCTAGCCCGTGTGTGAGCACGGGTTGATGGATTAGTTAAGCAAGTAAGCAACTATAGGTGGATAAAAAAGTATAGGGAGACCCGAGAAAGATCAACAACATCATGTATTTTTTTGCAAAAGAGGAATTATATAGCTAATTACAGTGTAATATATTAGAGATAGATCATATTGATTTCTTAATAATAGAATGGTATTTATAACCAGATAAAACATTAGAGGTGACATCATTGTAAAGAACATTGTGAGGAATGAAGCTACTAAGCACGTACCGGAGATGTGCCGCTTCGAACTTCTCCAAGCTTCTGCAGGGCGAGCAGGGGCACCTGATTTTCTACCAAGATCATGTCGGATCGGAAGCGTTGCCACAAAGAAAGTAAGCTACGCTCACTGAAGATAGGGTCGTAGGGCGCATAACCAGCTTCTAATATACTGCTTCTACGTGTAACCGTCGTCAAGAACTCTAGCAAGAAGCCCCCGTCCGTAACCATCACGTCCACGAAGCGATCTGTATGAACGCCACGCCATTTTACATCTAGACCATCGTAGGCTTCCTGCAGCTCGTCAGCAACATCCTTGATGGCCTTGACGAAGTCAGCCAGTGGCTTTTTGGACCGCTCAACCATGTGCAGCATCAGCCGGCGCTTGTGCTCCTCCATGGGCCGCAGGGACTGCTCACCATGGTGGAAAGGACCAAGAGACACCACCTGAGGTCTGTATGCCTCAGCTTTGGTCATGCTCTTCAGCCAATCCGGCACCCGGTAGATGGAGGGCCTCGTCCACCGTTTCATGTCGTCGAGGATCCTCTCCTCGTTAGACTTGGAGCCAGAACTCTTTTCCAGCACCACCTTCTCCTGCATCTTCTTAATCTTTTCCAGATCCGGCGCCAGCACCTTCGCCATATCTACCATCTCCATCCATCTGCTGCTACTAGTTTCATCCACATCTTTGGCTTTTATTATACCCTTCAAAAAAAAAGGTGCCATTATTTTCCGTGAGCGGCTGGGGTCAGTAGGAGCTCTTGCTCTTGCTCCCCCTGTTCCTAAGAAAAAGAAAAAGAAAAAACTTCGGAAGCTTCCCAAGCAAGCTAGATAGAGCTAAAACTGAACCAACCTGTTTCTCCGGCATCGAGCTGCTGCAACCATCCTTGTCTCTCATGGACATGGATCGTCCCTCCATCCCCTTCTCACCTGCTCCCTCGGTTCCCTCCATCACCTTCTTCTCTGCTAGCTGCAACCCGGCGCACAACATATACCAGATACCAAGTGTGCGTATTTAACGTCGTGCTTTGCTGCGCCGTGATTAGCATCGCGACACCGTCCACTAAATCATATTTTATTGGAGTATTTGCTGTGCTCACCCGCTAATCCCGGCCTACTTGTTTTGGCACAAGAGATTAGCGATACATGCGGCATTGCCATGCGCAGACTCGATTTCTTGTATTGAGCCTGCTGGAGTGCGCACATGACCGAGGGTTGCTGACAAGACTCAGTTATACTCCCTCCATCCATTTATCGAGGTCATTTTAGGTCGGGCACAGTGAGCAAAGGAGGACGGCGCATGCAGAGTTGCCCATTAATAGCCACATCCTTTTAACTCTGCCAAATTAACTCGGCCAATGACAAAGAGCCGCATGCGATGGTTGAGTTAACTCGGCCAATGACGTGAAGCCGCATGCGCTTAGGACGAGGTGAAAACCATGGTCGTTCGCTTAGAGCAAGTACTATAATTTCACCAGCCGAAGTATTTCTCCAAGATTGATTTGAGATCAGGTTACCACCAGCTCAAGATCAAGAATAGTGATATTCCCAAGACAGCATTTGTGACAAGATATGGTCAGTATGAGTTCACAGTGATGTCCTTTGGATTAACCAATGCTCCTGCCTATTTCATGAACCTCATGAATAAGGTTTTCATGGAAGAGTTAGATAAGTTTGTTGTGGTGTTCATTGATGACATACTTATCTACTCCAAGAGTGCTGAAGAACATGGACAACACTTGAGAGTAGTATTGGAAAAGCTAAGAAGACACAAGTTGTATGCAAAGTTCAGCAAGTGTGAATTTTGGCTTGAGAAAGTTGCATTTTTAGGTCATATCTTGACAGCTGAAGGAGTTGCAGTGGATCCTGAAAAGGTAGAAGCCGTCTCTCATTGGCAACAACCCACCAATGTAAGCGAGATCAGAAGTTTTCTTGGATTAGCTGGATATTATAGAAGGTTTATAGAAGGATTTTCCAAGATAGCAAGACCCATGACAGAGCTTCTCAGAAAAGATAAGAAATTCACCTGGACAGAGTCATGTGAGAAGAGTTTCCAAGAGTTGAAGAAGAGACTAACAACAGCACCAGTGTTAACCTTGCCAGACATTCACCAAGATTTTGTCATATATTGTGATGCCTCAAGACAAGGTATAGGTTGTGTTCTCATGCAAGGAGGAAAAGTGGTCGCTTATGCATCCCGCCAGCTTAGACCACATGAGTAGAATTATCCTACCCATGATTTAGAGTTAGCAGCTGTAGTACATGCTCTCAAGATTTGGAGACACTATCTCATTGGGAACAAGTGTGAAATCTACACTGATCACAAAAGTCTGAAGTACATCTTCACCCAGTCCGACTTGAACCTAAGGCAAAGAAGATGGTTGGAGTTAATTAAGGACTACAACCTTAAGATTCATTACCATCCAGGAAAGGCCAATGTGGTAGCAGATGCCTTAAGCGAAAGACATATGGTCGCGGTTAGTGCCCAAGGATACTCACCGCAAGAGGAGATAGCACAGTTGAACATGCATATAGTACACCAACCTCAAAGTGGTAGTCGAAGGTGCAACCAACTTTAGAGGAAGAAATTAAGAAGGCACAACATAAGGATAAAGACCTTATGAAGATCGGGAAGCACACCGGAGAAAATAAAGCCCCATACTTCAGAGTGGATGACAAAGGAACCTTGTGGTATAAAGATAGGATTTGTGTACCCAAGGAAGGAAAGTTCCGAGGACTGATTCTTGATGAAGCCCATAACTCAGCCTACTCTATCCACCCTGGTGCTACCAAGATGTATATGGACCTAAAGGAAAGATATTGGTGGAATGGCATGAAAGCTGATGTGGCACAATTATTTTGAAAGGAGCCAAGACAAGACATGGTCGTTCGCTTAAAGGAGCCAAGTATTTCTCCAAGATTGATTTGAGATCAGGTTACCACCAGCTCAAGATCAAGAATAGTGATATTCCCAAGACAGCATTTGTGACAAGATATGGTCGTATGAGTTCACAGTGATGTCCTTTGGATTAACCAATGCTCCTGCCTATTTCATGAACCTCATGAATAAGGTTTTCATGGAAGAGTTAGATAAGTTTGTCGTGGTGTTCATTGATGACATACTTATCTACTCCAAGAGTGCTGAAGAACATGGACAACACTTGATAGTAGTATTGGAAAAGCTAAGAAGACACAAGTTGTATGCCAAATTAACTCGGCCAATGACAAAGAGCCGCATGCGATGGTTGAGTTAACTCGGCCAATGACGTGAAGCCGCATGCACTTAGGACGAGGTGAAAACCATGGTCGTTCGCTTAGAGCAAGTACTATAATTTCACCAGCCGAAGGCTGAAACATTGTGCCACGTCACATACAGCTAGTATATAGCCAACTCATAATATGAATCGGCTGCAACAGTGACCATAAGTATTTAATGCTTATGTATACGTGGATGTCTCGCACCAGCCCAAACGAATTTGGTGGGGAGCCAAGCGCCGGCATGGAACGGGCTGCATGGTGGGATTTCGCTAGGCTGGGAGTCAAGCGCCGGCTGTTTGCCTTTTTCTTTTCTCTCTCCACCAAATCACCCTATTTCTCTGACGTGGCTCTATTTAGCCGGCTGCGTAAGCCTTATAATACTCGCTCTTAGAGCAAGTATTATAGCAGGCTGCAAACCAGCTAAATGCTGAAGTGGAGGAGAGAAGGGAGGAGAGAGAGAGATAGAAGAAGTTGACTATAGGCTTATAACCGGCTTGGGCACAAGAACCAGGGAACTTTGTGAGAGAGACAAGTGGCCCTTTATTAATTGTGAAAAGGTAACCACCATATGAGTGGGATAAGTGAAGGCTATAAAGAACCTTACAGCCAGCTTGCTGGCAGTATTATAATACTTACTCTTAGACGACTCCGTGTCTTGGGATTTTTTTTTTTGGTAAGATGATTTCGATAAATGGATGGAGGGAGTATTAATTAGGCGGCGCTCCAAGTCTGTTTTCTCTTGCACCCGCATCCATGTTCTCCACAAAGGCAAAACGGCCAGATCTGCCCAAGACATTGCTACATCTGAAGGATCAAAACGGCGACCGGAGGGGGGTGAATGGTCACGGAAGCAATTAAAAATATTAACACTTCCCCCTAAACAAAAAACTTAATTAAATCACGTTCTCCAAATCTGGACAGAACATTGTTTCGTTAGTAAAACTGATGTGAACGAAAATCCGTAACTCCGATCGTTATGAAAATTTTACAGAATAAACTAGACAAAATTACGCAACTAACCCAACTGGAATCATATCAATCGGACTTTCGGATCTTGAGATATAACCGAAACAAGCAGGCTGTATCAGATAGTGACGGGATTGAAACTTGCGAAGAACAAATCTAGATGCACAAGAACAATAGATAAAAGATTAAATCGAGTAGATAATCTTACAAAAGTGCATCTAGCCTCCGCCCAAACATCCACCCTCTCTTGATTGGAGAGATCAAACAGAAATCCCTCGCTAGACTTGAAACCCTAGGCTAGATTGGAAGAGGAGAGGCAAACGGAGAAACCCTAGATGGGTTACTGTTCACTCGCGTGAACAGTACTCGGTTACTGTAGCACGCCGTCCAAAAAGCCCCCTCTCTCACCCCTAATTTCCACATATTTATATCCCTGAGGGTGGCACTACCTTTTACACATAATCCCCTACACTAAGTAAACTTAATGTAGGAGCGTAAATTCCAATTACGCATAATCCTCCATGGCAAATTCCGTGATGTCCGCGATCCCTCCATCTCCGCGATGTGATCCTCACGATGTCGCCGCACGACCATCCGAAATCGTATCGCGATCGCCGGAATTTCCATCTTCGGCCAACGCCCGCCGCACGAGCATCCCGGTACGATGCATGGCTTTCGGCTCAACCGGCGAACCCCGGATTTTGTGGCGTAATCCGGAAACCTCCCTCGACGTCCTCCCGCCGTGTAGCCAGGTACAGTAGACGTACACCGCACGATCGCCTGTCCCTCGAACGCAAGCCTCGATCCGCCCTTCTCCGCCTCCGCGGTTCTTCGGCACGACATCCTATCCTCGTTCTTCACTCGTCGCCGCATGTACCTTGTCTCCACCTGTCACCTGCAACCACAACCTGCCAAGAGACACGTCACACGCACACCGTGTTGTCAATCGCTCATCACCAAGGTGCTAGCCCACCGGCATCTCAATCTCCCCCTTGATGAGTGCATTGACAACACCACACCGCACAAATTTATTCAAACATAAGTAAAAAAAATAAAAGAAAGAAAAAGAAACAATCTTGATCCCCAAAGACATGGGCTAGCGAAAAAACTAGGCTCGACACAATCAAGAAAAAAATCACTTTCCCCAAAGTGAATCAAAATTCAGCAAAACTCCCCCTCAAAACAAGCATCTCAAGTCTCGGTAAAAACGAAATCAAACTCCCCCTACAAAAATGAATTTGTGCCGCTACTCACTCTCCCCTTGTTGACAAAGCACTACATCAAGATAAAAAGCAAAGAACCAATTCAGAGAAATACATGTGAGAGAGCACAAGTAGAAGCTTCGAGACATATGCCAAATACTTATAAGAGCTAACCAGCAACACTAGCTACTCGTAGAAGGAACAACACAATGCCATGACCAATAGAATTTTAGAACTGAAATCTCTTTGAAAAACCAATTAGCCGAGCGAAACATGCATATTCCAAAATCGGTGCCAAGCTGAAGACAAGACATATAGCGAGCTCACACGACGGATACACAGCTTCAATCAAAGTTCACTGCAATGCCCACAAATGCATTCACTTGTCACATTTAATTCTAGCTTTTATGAGCATGCCAAGCGAGGATATGGGAAGCAAGAGTTGTGCCCACCCGGTTGTTTAATTTTGATTATGAGCAAGAACCAAAGCAGGACATGGGGAGATCGAGTTGTGCCCATATATAAATTCTCGCAAAGCAAGCGAGATCATGAGCTAAATAGCAGAGATATGGGAATTCAGAGTTTTTGCTCACAACCATACTATGCACTCCCGAGTTAAAACTTGCATTGTGAGTTACATTTGCAATGAAAAACCATTAAAAGAAGCTGACAACCGAACCATGAGCAAGATATATGTCAAGTATTCAACAAGTCACTAAATCAAGAAAAGCAAGCATAGCCCAACATAATGTTTTAACTATATATATGTATTATTTTTTTTTTTTTAAAAAAAATGATCAGGCAAAGTATCTAACCCTCTCCAAAAACATCGGTCGCAAACTAGCCAAAACAAGTATAAAGCATATGTAACCGAAGCAACTTATAATGATACTAGAATGGGTAACACACCCCGAACTCACCACGCAAACGTGCAAACGTGGTTTGATCGAGTGGTTTAGTCAGAATATCAGCAAGTTGCTGACTAGTATCAATGTATTTAAGCTCAATATCACCCTTCTCAACATGATCCCTCAGAAAATGATGACGAACCTCAATGTGTTTCGTCCTAGAATGAAGTACAGGATTCTTTGCAACACTTATAGCGCTAGTGCTGTCACACAAGAGAGGAACGCGAGAAAATGACAAACCAAAATCGCGAAGGGTAGCTATCATCCATAAAAGCCGAGAACAACAACTAGCAAGGCAAACATATTCAGCCTCCGTAGTAGATTGAGCAACATTAGATTGTTTTCTAGAGGACCAAGAGACAAGCGAAGAACCCAAAATTGGCATGTACCCGATGTAGACTTTCTATCCAAACGATACCCAAGAAAATCAGCGTCCGAATAACCACACAAACGAGAGTCGAAGCGGTAGAGTACCAAAGACCAAATTCAGGAGTAAATCGGAGATACCTCATTATGCGTTTCACCGCCCGACGGTGAGAAGACTGGGGACGCCGAAAACGAGCACACATACACACAAGAAAGTGTATATCCGGCCTCGTAGCAGTCAAGTATAACAGCGACCCAATCATGCTTCGATATTCCTTTTGATCCACGGGCTCTCCATCCTCATCAAGATCCAAAGCCGCGCTAGTCGGCATGGGCGTAGAAATTGGCTTCGCATCATCCATCGCAAACTTCTTCAAGACATCCTTCGTGTACTTTCCTTGATGCACAAATGTACCTTCCGAAGTTTGTTTTATTTGTAAGCCAAGAAAGAAATTCAGCTCGCCCATCATAGACATCTCAAATTCTTTGCTCATCACATCTCGCAAACTTTTTCACAAGAGCATGAGAGGAACCACCGAAAATGATATCATCCACGTAAATCGAACTATTAAAGTGTCATTGCCTTGCCTAAGGAGAAAAAGAGTTTTATCGACAGAACCCATTTTGAACCCGTTTTTAAGCAGAAAAGTTTTCAATCTAGCATACCAAGCACGAGGTGCTTGCTTCAAACCATATAAAGCCTTTTGCAACTTAAAAACACGATCGAAAAATGGGATGCTCAAAACCGGCGGTTGTTTAACATAAACTTCTTCTTCTATAAACCCATTCGTAAAAGCACTTTTCACGTCCATTTGATAAAGCTTATAACCACGTGAAGCAAGAAATGCAAGCAAAATACGAATGGCTTCTAAGCGAGCAACGGAGCAAAAGTTTCACCATAATCAATACCCTCTTTTTGAGAAAAACCCCGAGCAACCAAATTAGCTTTATTCCTAACAACATGACCATCTTCCCCTTGTTTGTTCTTAAAAACCCATTTAGTTCCAATTGGTTTACAAGAAGGTGGAGGATCAACCAAAACCCAAACCCGATTCCGTTCAAAATTTTCTAACTCCTCATGCATGGCATTGACCCAGCTTAGAATCGATAAAGCATGTCCAACATCTCGGGGTTCAAAAGAGGCAACAAAAGCAGTATGCGCGAAGACACAGTAATTTTTATTTTTCATACCTCTGTTCCTTGTTGTGCGCTCATCCAAATTACCTATTATGTTCTTGGGAGGATGACGATCCCGAATGTGTCGTGGTGCCGTACGTTACGAAATCGCCTCCCCTCAACCGCAGCCGGTACATGATCAACAATCGGTGAAGCTGCGGGCTCTGCTTTGTGGATGTACGTGTCGGCGATGGTCCATCTTCCAAAGAAGTGGAGGGCTCCCGCCGCCTCGCGTCGGGCTCCCCGCCCTACAGCCGGGCATCATCATCGTCGTCATCACATCCGTATTCCTCTTTCTCTTCCTCAAAAATATTCTGCCCAATCTCATCATCACCCGCACACTCAAAAACCGAAGAGAAACAAGGCATTGTCTCGTCGAAGGTGACCTCACATGTCTCCTCGATGCGGTTAGTAGCAAGATTAAGCACACGGTACGCTCGCCTTTGCAAGGCATACCCCAAAAATAACCCATCGAAGAGCGCGATTCAAATTTATCCAAATTTCCCTTTTTCAATATAAAACACTTGCAGCCAAAAACTCGAAAGTGGGAAACTTTGGGAGGTCGACCAAATCTCAACTCATAAGATGTTTTTCCTTAAAGCTCTCAGAAAATGCGATTAGCAACATAGCAAGCGGTGTTGATTGCCTCGGCCCAGAAACGTCTAGGAGTTTTATGTTCATCAAGCATTGTCCTAGCCATCTCAACAAGCGTACGATTTTTACGTTCAACAACACCATTCGGGAGGAACATACGGAGAAGAAAACCGATGATCTAAACCCCGTTACGAACAAAAGCTTTCATACGAGAATTCTTGAATTCCGTACCATTGTCACCGCGAATTGCTCTAACGGCATTATTTGACAACTCGTTTTTCAGCTTTAAAACAAGATCATGAACATGTGAAAAGGCCTCATCCTTAGATTCCAAAAAGAACACCCACGAATATCGAGAAAAATCATCCACAACAACAAGCACATACCACTTTCCACCAGCAGACCGAACGCGGGCTGGACCAACAGTGTCCATGTGTAACAATTCACCCGGGCTCGTCTTGTCATCACCCGAGTCACAAAGGTGAGAAGCAAAGAACCATTTTTCCATGTTTGCGGGGAGCACAAATCAAATCCTTTTCAAACTTGAGTTTTGGCAAACCATTAATTAAATCCAATGAACTCAAGCGACGAGCAAATCAAAGCTCAAGTGGCCCAACCGACGATGCCACTTCCAAATCGGGGAGAACCATGAGCAACTAAACAGCGAATTTTACCAAAAGATCTAGAAAAATCAGCTTTAAAGATTCGTCTAAAAGGAGAAATCTTGCAAACAAGGTTACCGCAGAATCAAGAACACGCGAATTTCCTTTCTTAAAACGCACCTCAAAATCATCCTCAAGAAGTTGCGAAACAGAAAGCAAATTATAATGCAAATTCTTTACCAACGCGACGTCCTTTAACGTGTATTTATCTCGCTACCTTGATGCAGCCATGCGCCATTACCTTGCCTTGACTTTTATCCCCAAAAGTGATGTATTCCTTTACGCTCGTGGGGGTGAGGCTGGAGAACCATTTGTCATCTCCGGTCATGTGGCGCGAACAACCGGAGTCCATTATCCATATGTCCTCCTCGCCTCCGACCTGCAGTCAACACCGAGAGCGAGAATGAGCTAATGACTCAACACTGGGGTTAGGATAATGCAATGAAAACCAGTGCTGAGCCACTTGCTCAAAAGAAGCATTAGCAAAATCAAAGCTCTCAAAAGAACGAGGACCACGAGGGGGAAAACGTGGCCTGTCATTCCTGCGTGGTGCAGAAGCATGAGTACGTGAGCGAAAACCAGAGGAACGAACAGCTGGTTCACGTCTCAAAATAGGACGATCATGAGTACCACATACAGGGTACTGCTCACGTCTAAAAACATGACGATCATGAGTACCACGTGCGGGGTACTGCTCACGTCGTTCAGCACGCATCCTTCAAAACAAAACTCATGAAGATGACCATCACGATCACAAAAATCACAATGATAAAGCTTACGTGGGTCGCGAAGGAAGCCTTAGCATTAGAACCAGAAGCAACACAAATATGCTTAGCGAATCATCACAAGAGAAACCACTTGGCTTAGCATTTTGTACACACTTGAAGTGTTTTGGCTTAGGCACCCAAACCTGCTTTTTAGGAGCAGATCTAGATGTCTCAACCAGCAATCCATCGAGGTGACACTTGAACCCTTCCTAGGAGGTGGTCCAAGATATTTAGCCAATGGTGGATTCTTCTCATCAGCAGGTGGTCCACTTTTTTCACCAAAAACATGTTTTAAATCATAACCGAGACCAAAACGCTCACCCCGTTTAATTTGAGCAATAGACATACCAATTTGGGGCTCACGAATAGAACACCAACCAAGAATAGTTCTCAAATGCTTATTTTCTTCTTCCAAATTAGTAAGTTTAGCCCTTAAATCATTATTTTCAACAACAAAATTAGGACAAGTTAAGCATGGCGGAAGAACCGGACAAGTATGTTTTTCCAACTCAACAATACGTGATTTAGCAACATTTAATTCAGATTGTAAAGTTGGACAAATCGAGCAATCTAGCAATTCAGACAAATGTGTTCTTCAAGATTTTTTACCCGACATAAAGCATTATCCAAGTCAACTTTCGTAAGCGGGCAAGAAACACAAGCACCAAGTAAATTCGACCGAGAACGAAGTTCATTTAATTCAGCATTAAGTTTATCTCGATCATCAACAATAGAAGCATACTTGGTTTGCAATTTAGAAAGCGAAACCATATGAATTGAGCATTCTTCACATTCATCATGTTCAACAGAGTAGATGCAGCATTTTTTAGAATAGCTAATTCAGCACAAGTTTTATCATAATCAGCTTTAAGTTTAGCTAACACTTTATTTTGCTTATGAACAATTTTAGTTAACTCAAATATTCTTTGTTCTCTGCGTATATCTACCTCATCATCGAAGTTTCGTTGTCGGTTGCTGCATCACCCTCCAATGCCATAGTACATATCCCACCGTTGTCGCTTAAGCGCGCGTGATGAAGCAAAGTCCATCAGTCTCTTCTTCTTTGGTGTCTCGTCCCTCGAGTCCGAATCGAGTCCGACGAGCCATCCGAAACATAATTTCCAAAAGAAGATAACAAAACATGTGCAGCCTTAGCGACTTGCTTATCGTGAGAATTTTTGTCCGCCTTTCTTCCATTGCTTTTCCTTCTTCTTCTTCTTCTTCTCTCTCGAACTGCTCCCGCGCCTAGAGGAACCGTTTCCCTGCTCGGAGCACTTCATCTTGTTCGGACAATCAGCAGCAAAGTGTCCTCGCCACCACAACTTGTAGCAGCCATCCGAACGTCTTCTATTGCGCGTTGTCATACACACGCTTGAACTTGTTGGAGAGCAATACAAGCCGATCATCATCTAGCACTTCCAACTCCTCATCTGCAACATGGCACAAAGAAGACAAAGCAAAGCCGGAAACATTTGGATTAGCGTTAGTGTTAGTCTTATTTCCGTAAACCAAAGCCATTGGAATATTAGAAGAAGTAGCAGTTGTGGGATTTTTTAATTTGCGTTTAGAAACAATTTCGATCTCTTTTGATTTGAGCTTACTATAAAGCTCATCAGTGGTGAGAGTCTCATAACCTGCAGATTCAACAATTGCCTCAACTTTCATATCCCATTCATCATTAAGTGAATGTAATAATCTGAGAGCCCTAGCATGATCGTCATAAGGCATATTGCTATTCATGGCTTTCATCTTATTAACAATCACTTGAAAACGTGCAAACATGTCATCAATAGACTCATCAGGCAATTGGCAAAAAGCGTCAAACTCTTTTCGGTGAATCTCAAATTTTCGGTTTTTCACTGTGTTTGAGCCTTCATGATATTTTCTAAGTTTTTCCCAAATCTGATAAGCAAGGTCTTCACTAGAGACCCGATCATATTCAGTTTTACTAATAGAAGCCTCGTAAAATAGCAACAAATAACGATGATTTGTTTCAAGAAGCCCAATCTCGCCGGCATCGACCGGTTCCACACTGAATCACATATGTAGCATTTTGTGTGATTTTCCATAGCTTCAACTCTGCCTTTGAGATAGTTGGTCATACGTGCCTTCCAATAATCATAATCAGTCCATCAAAAAATGGAGCGAACATCAAACTTTTCATTGGTCGCCATGACTTTCAAGACCGATTAAGGTATAGAAAATCTAAACCGGCTCTGATACCAATTGAAGGATCAAAACGGCGACCAGAGGGGGGTGAATGGTCACGGAAGCAATTAAAAATATTAACACTTCCCCTAAACAAAAAACTTAATTAAATCACGTTCTCCAAATCTGACAGAACATTGTTTCGTTAGTAAAACTGATGTGAACGAAAATCCGTAACTCCGATCATTATGAAAATTTTACAGAATAAACTAGACAAAATTACGCAACTAACCCAACTGGAATCATATCAATCGGACTTTCGGATCTTGAGATATAACCGAAACAAGCAGGCTGTATCAGATAGTGACGGGATTGAAACTTGCGAAGAACAAATCTAGATGCACAAGAACAATAGATAAAAGATTAAATCGAGTAGATAATCTTACAAAAGTGCATCTAGCCTCCGCCCAAACATCCACCCTCTCTTGATTGGAGAGATCAAACAAATCCCCGCTAGACTTGAAACCCTAGGCTAGATTGGAAGAGGAGAGGCAAACGGAGAAACCCTAGATGGGTTACTGTTCACTCGCGTGAACAGTACTGGGTTACTGTAGCACGCCGTCCAAAAGCCCCCTCTCACCCCTAATTTCCACATATTTATATCCCTGAGGGTGGCACTACCTTTTACACATAACCCCCTACACTAAGTAAACTTAATGTAGGAGCGTAAATTCCAATTACGCATAATCCTCCATGGCAAATTCCGTGATGTCCGCGATCCCTCCATCTCCGCGATGTGATCCTCACGATGTCGCCGCACGACCATCCGAAATCGTATCGCGATCGCCGGAATTTCCATCTTCGGCCAACGCCTTCGCCGCACGAGCATCCCGGTACGATGCATGGCTTTCTCGTCTCAACCGAACCCCGGATTTTGTGGCGTAATCCGGAAACCTCCCTCGACGTCCTCCCCCGTGTAGCTGTGTACAGTAGACGTACACCGCACGATCGCCCGTCCCCGAACGCAAGCCTCGATCCGCCCTTCTCCGCCTCCGCGGTTCTTCGGCACGACATCCTATCCTCGTTCTTCACTCGTCGCCGCATGTACCTTGTCTCCACCTGTCACCTGCAACCACAACCTGCCAAGAGACACGTCACACGCACACCGTGTTGTCAATCGCTCATCACCAAGGTGCTAGCCCACCGGCATCTCAACATCAACGCAATGTGTACAACGGGTGTTCATCAGGATGTCGATTTGGCATGAGCGCCTCGCTGTCTCTTGCGTCCGCCAGGGTTGTTTTTTTACAAAAGTAACAGGAGGCAGACGGGTTACGTGCCCTAAATTGTATTTTTCTTGACTTGCTTCTCACCAAATAGTCCCGAGGTCTTCCTCTTGTCTTGAATGAAGTATTTATATCCACGAAAAAAATAGCGCGCTAATTTTCCGCTATAGCGCCGCTATGGCAGCCCGGGGAACCTCACGCGACGATATTGCTCATTTTCCCGCTATTCCCGCTTTTTCCGCTATAGCGCTATTTAGCGCCGCTAAAAGCGCTATTTCTGATTTAGTGGCTGACAAAAGAAAAAACGTGGCCCAGGCAAATATAGCCCACTACGGGCCCGTATTAGAGAAAACATATAACCCAACTCCACCCCATCTGGAACCCTAGTCCTCAGTCCGTCCCCGACCGCGTCTCCACCCCGTCCCCGACGACGGCTGCTGGGCGACTAGGAGCAAGGGCGGCGGTGCTCCTCCTCCTCCACCTCAACCGCTGCCACCGCCTCCTCTTCGCCGCGGTGGCGGTGCTCCTCCTCCTCCCCTCAGGCTCCAGGCAGGGTGGCGGCGTGAGAGAGGGGGGCGGCGTCAGGCAGGGCGGCGGCATCAGGCTGCGCGGCGGCGGACGTCAACGATGACTGAGCCAAGCGAATCAAATCGAGATGCACCGACACCGACAGTAGGTAAGTTCTTCTCTCTGTTCTTCTTTCCTCTTCTTCTCGAGATGCGTATGAAATTATGAATGTATGATGCAGTAGATTGTAGTTGTAAAAGCCATAGGAATCGATTCATATTTCATAGTAAGTAAGATGCAGTAGCTTGTTATTGTTACTGATTACTGAATGATGATGCAGTAGCTTGTTATGCTGTTGCTGTTGCTGTTGTTGTTGCTCTTATCAACTTGTCATGTATTTCTATTTCCAAACAAATAGCGGGCTACAGCGGAGCTATAGCGGCGCTATAGCGAGCGCAGCCTGCTGTCGCTAAGGCTTGGCTGCCGCTATAGCGGTCGCTATCGCGGCTATAGCGCGCGGAGACGTGTTCGCGCTAAATTTTATAGCCCGCTATTTTTTTCGTGGATTTATATATGATACACATACCGAGGACTCATTTAATAACTAGGCATAAACAACGTGGAACTTGGATATATTAAAAACAAGACCCCAACGGCAACTTGTAAAACACACACAAAAGTAACTAGGATTGGATCTGTTCTCACATTGTTTTTGAGGAAAGTTGTCTCACATTGTCAACGGAAGGAAGCACGCATGCAACACACCCTGCATTATATTTCTCCCGGACAACCCCCCAGGTCAGCTCACGAGTCACGACTCACGAGAGCTATCAAAATAACAATCCAAGATATTGAGGATCAAATATATAGCTACTTAAATAGTAATGATCGGATTAACTAGTACTAGCAGTACATCATCACCAACTTGTTGCAACTACTAGTAGTTGTCAGTCGGCGCGGCCGGCGGAGCTGGATCGAGCACGTGGGGCCGAAACTAAGTTCCTGTTGCCATGACAGTTGAGAGGGAGGGCCGAAATTGGTAGATTTGTTGTGAAATGGTTCATCTCGTAGCAAATTTTGTGTTAAAGTTCACGTTTTGCCTTCAGTTAGCGATCATCATCTCAGACTGATTTTATTCTTTGTCAATTTCAGTAATATTATCAGCGAGTTTAGTAATGCACTTGATGATTTTACTCAAATATCAAAAGCGCTCGGCAACGGTGATCACCGCAGGTACCCGCACCTGACCGATGGTGAGTAGTGCATTGTGGTGGGATGACGGCGTTCAGAGCTCCTGCTCTTCTCCTACCACTCCGCAACCCACACAGGGCTGGAGGATACTACCACCACCTCCTCGTCATTCTCATCGGCCTCTGCATCCTCACCACCAACCTTTTTCTTTTCTTTTTTTTTTTGAGAGAAATCCTCACCACCTGGCACGCTTTCCCGTCAACGTCGCGCGGGCACGCTCATCGCGCTGTAGGGGCTATGGTTCTACTAGGCGGTGCGACGCTGTACGGGCTCATTCTACCAGACGGGTGCGGCCAAGACGCTGACGGCCACCAGGTCGACTGCCGAGGCTACACCGCGGAACAGCGTGCCGAGCAGCTGGCTAACTTCCAGCTGTTCGGGGCCGTATTCCTTGCATTCGTCTACGTGCTTGGATGCTACGCAGTCGCCGCGGGGAGGACGTCGCCGCGCTGGAGTGCTGTGGCGTCGGCAGCGGCGCCTGCGCCGAGGAGTGCGTGGTCTAGTGGTGTCTGATGAGTACATATATCCGCAGCTCTGTTCTTGCGTCCGTATACTCTGTAGTTAGTGCGAAACATGATGTGATATGTTGTTCTTAGTGTTGTGTCCATTGATGGCGACGTTTGAAATGAAACTTTGCAAACCGAGAAAAGTTTCAAATGGAAAATACTAGCTGGATCAAATGTTTTGCCGCCTCTGCTGAATTGCCGATGCTTCATCCTACAAGTCAGTGCCTCTCTCCCCTCTGAAGAGTGAAGAGAAGTAGGAAACAGACACAAAATGGCTAAAGTTTTTTTGAAAGTAAAAAACGTCTGAAATTTAGATAGGTCAGTAATGTTTTGGTGATTCACAATCAGATGTTCCATCCAATAATCAGCAGATATGTATTCTTGAGTAATGACACGGCAGTATGAGGGCGCTCAAGAAGGCCTGCAAACACATATATAACTGGATACACTACTGTCTGTACCCAAACTGAAAAAAATGGCAATGTCTTTCTTGACGACTGAAAATGACTTGCCTAAGTTGCCTTGGCATTTGGGAACCTCTTGCAAGCCACTTGTGTGCCAGCATTTTCCCAATTGTTGTTCTTCCAGGTTTTTTGACCGGCCAAATTTCCACTCTTCGAGTTCTGAACATTTGACTTTGCATTGTAACGCCATTAACAGTTAGCTGCTTGATGACCGTCTCTTCCTGCCACTGCTAGAAGTTGTGAGGAAGCAGGGATTTTTTTTAGCCATTCCAGAATCCTCTGCACCCTGTCCATTAGTAGTGGCCTGCTTGACTACTTCATTCATGATGCCTAAAATTAAACAAAATTAGTGATTGACAGTTCATGCAGCGCACTATTAGTGTCTGAAAATTGTTGCTTCTCAACAAGATAGACCATATATTAGTGAATGCCTAGAAGCTTTTGCTGGAACTAATTTGTATAATTTTTTATGCAAATGATTTTTTTTTTGTTAGTGAATGCCTACAAGCTTTTGAGAAGATGTTCTGGTGTAATAACTAAGGTTAGATCCTTGATGTAATACCTATGCAATGCAAATTGGTTGTCAAATCTTTCCTGTTTTTGTGAGAATTTTTAGGATCTATATTTCGTTTTTCTATCTTATCTTGTGAGGATTAACGTTGATACTCAGTTACAGACCTCTAGTTAGAAATAGTATTTATCTTCTTCTTTTCTAACATCATATGTCTTTAGTTGAAATTTAATCTTAAGATGTATAAACACTTGTTGCCACTGTTCGCCTAAACAGCTGTTTAGCCCGTTTAAACACAGTTTCAACGCTACACAGTGGTACACAGTTTCAGTTTAATCATCCATTTAGCCCGTTTAATTGGTCGTTTAGCCGTTTAATTGGACTGTTTAGCCCGAATAATGGCTAAACGATAGGTGACCGACTGTTTACCATTTAGCGTTTAGGAAAACGCTGCTTGTTGCATTCCCTTTCTGTGACTTCATGATTCATAGTTTAGCTTACTACTGGAAACTTGAAATTCCCTGACAGTTTCGAATTTTTTTACGGTTATTGCATAAACCGTCAGGGGAAACACACCCGGAAATTAATATTACCTTGACGGTATCTAGAAAACACACAAGGAAATTAAATAACCGTCAGAAAAAATTTCTAATTAACTTGTGAGTACTCATAACCATCAGGATTATTCCACACATCTTAAGTAGAAACTCTAGTGTTTTATCTTTTGTTTTTTTATTACAGAGTTTAGGTCCTAGTAGTTTGGTTTTCCTCATGCTAATTAACTTGAAACTCGGATTGCACCCTGGTACTAAACTCGTTGAATTTATTATGTCACAAGCTTAGATCATATGTTTATAGTATTGTTTTATATATCATAGAGTGCATAAAATTATATTACCAATATTGATATGGTATAATGTTTCAATTAAAATGTATACATTTATAACAACTTATGAAATTGATTATCATGGATTATTAATATAATTTAAAGTGAATTTTTATTAGTGTTATATGTTATTCATATGTGGTCTGTTAATCAAACATTTTTCCTTGTTTCATAAACAATTTATCCTAATGTATATATGTTTACTGATATTATGGTTATTTATTTCACAGTTGTAGAAGTTTGTAATTTAGAAATATGTCCCATACTTTGTGGATATTGATTTATTTTTTATAATAGCATATATTTGTATTTAATGTAGGTTTGAGAGGTGTTTTTGTTTATTATTTAACCTACATGTATATGTCATTATAAAAGGCAATACCATAATAATTTTAAAGATTATCCACAGTTGCTAGGCACGCTCTAGTTATAGTTGCACGAAAAGGTGGCTCAAAGAAAACAATGAGCTATGATATTCTCATCTGGCGGCCGAAGATAAATCACAAATCTATGTGAGAATCACGCTCTCCTTGATCTTGCTCTGACCACCACCGATTCAATCAAAAGCACAACAGAATGTGCGTTTCATAATAAAAAGACGTGTCCATTCAAACAAGATGAAAAAAACTTACGACAGTGCACAACAAATATATGTCCATATATCATGGTACTGAAGCCGCTTGTCCAAATCATGGTACCGTGATGACAATTCTTGCCAACCAAATATTACTATGAGCGGCCAACACATGAGGAACATTACTTTAGAGATACTAGATCTTAATAGTGGCAATGTTCCTGGTCTAATACATAACACTAACAAAAGCACAGTAAAATTTTCAGTTATTGAGGGAGAATGGAGGATTCCTATTGAAAGAATAACCACAATGACCGCAAGTGAGGTTTTAGCAGCAACTGGAGTAATCATGATATATACAGCTATTGCAAAGGCTATGGCTAATAGTAATCACAAAGGCTATGGGTTTCGCCGGCAGCCACCATTTGTCAAGCCGCCTAGCCCCTTCCCACCAGCACCGGGTAAGCCTTCCCACCTTGCAACTCTTCTATCTTGCTACCATGACTGAAGGGGGCGGTGGGGTGGATGCACTTGTCGGCAGCGGGCCGTCGTGCGGCCTGGATCTCGGGGCCTCCCAAATTAGGGCGCCGCCTGCGTCGCTGCTTAATTTGTGCGGCGACGGGCCTATCTGTCCAGCTCAATCTATTTATTGTCTTTTCAACCAACGCACAAATCGAGACTACAGAGACCATGAAGACTCGAAGTCATCATCCACAAACTTCACTAGTGCAACACCGCAATATCATGGTTGCACATAGTAATCATACATCAAAAAATCATCAAACGTGAAAGATCATATCCCAATAATCGCACACAAATGCTTTCAAAAAAATAATCACATACTGTGAGTGTTTTAGGTGGGCCCTGACGTGGCAGCTGACGTAGATGATGAGGGGCGGAGGCGGCGGCGCGGCATGGTGGCGCGCGCGAGGCAGGAGGCAGGGGCGGCGGCTCGGAGAGCGGGGAGAGAGGGAATAAAGGAGCTTTCGCTAGTATTTATAGTCTCCCTAACTCAAATTTCTATCTTAACCAATCTTTCCTAAACTGAACCCGACTCGATATAGTAATTGATGATGGTGGTAGGGCCAGCGGCGGTGGCCACGACGCGCCCACCCTTGGCATGCAGGCCTAGGGCACGCCGCGAGGCCCGCCCTGCTTCGTGGCGGTGTCGATGTTGCCTTCCTGGGCCCAAGTTGGCCCGTTTATTTCGACGTGGGAGTGGCCCTTGTTGGGCGGGTGATCGTACTCCCCCTTCTCCACTCAGAGCGTCCTCGCGCAGAAACATCCGCCATGCTCCAGAGTTCACTGTTGCAGCGCAAGAAGGCCAGCGAAGGTCCCGAATCTGGATAATAACATTGCCAAGGGCTTCGAAGCCTTCATTATTGCCATCTGCAATGAAGACGAAGGAGTAGTGGTATGCACTGAAGTGTCCCGTGGTGACGTAGTCGTAGGTGGTGTCGTAAGGTGCCTGTGAAGTGCGTCTGCCAACTCAACATGGCGTAGGGTGCCTATGAAGTATAAGGTCGAGTGAACGAGTTTACCTGTCCTGTGTTGATGATGCCATTAAATCATCGACACACTGTTACTTTTAACTCGGTAGTCGATCTTGCATCAAACTACCCCATAGTACCAAAGAGTGTAGCTCCCATGGAGTCATGAGGTGGAGATACAAGTAGTTCACCGCTGACCTGGTGTATTGCGATGTTGACCTCATTCATAGAGGCGAATTGTTGGTCGTTGTTGTCGAATATAACAATGTTAGCTGAATGGAGGGGCTGTGTCGGACAGGGCTCCAGCAGGAGAATACTCGACGAAAATGCTTGTAGAGATGGATTGGATGCTGCAGAATGAAACCCAATAGTGAGGAGTTCTATCAATTTTGTACCAAGCAATTCTAGGGCATCCTAGAGTAGTGCTGACATAACTGGGATGTAGAGGCGATTGTCATAGTAGATGACGCCATCACATAGTATCCAAGCTAGAGCTGCTGCCTAGAGCATGATTGTGTCGTAGATGATTTGGACTTCATTTTCGTCCCCATTAGCTATACAGAGCTTGATGAAGATCTCATTTAAGTCGATGTCGTTGTGGACGAGTGCTGGAGGTGTCTGTGGTGCAAGCATGTTGGGGGAGGTGGTTCTGATGTTGATACTATAGCTGGCATGGTCATTTGTCATCTAGCTTTTAGATCAGCTAGTGAAGTGAAGTCCCATGGAACAACAGCCCCTGTTCTTGCTATATTGGCTGCTTCTTGTGGTGGTGGTTCTTGTTCTGCCTTCACTGTGACTTCCTGGTGTCGTGACTTATTATTGGCAGGAGCTTTCGATGTAGGGAGTGTTGTCACTGCTTGGAGTTCTAGGTCACGGGCTAGGCGGATGGCCGCCCCTATCTCCCGTGGGTGGCATGGGATCATCATCTCTTGAAGACGGGTTGGAAGACTGTTGATGAAGAGGTTGACCTAGTGAGGGGTGCCGTCAAGGTCGACACGGGAGACATAGGCTAGGTAGTCATCGATGTAGTTGTTCAGTGACCCATCGAATGGTGGGGGTGTCAACCTACTTCTAGAGTGGCAATCTGTTGTCAGGGCAAACTTGTGAAGGAGTGATTCTGCAAATTCCTCCCAATTATTGAATGGCTTCTCCTTCATTGTTTCTGCATACAAGATGTATGCTGCATCTATAAGATGAAAGGTTGCAAATCAAACCTAATCATCTGGTGGAGTAATCCACAACTAGAAGAGGAGCTTCATCCTTGAGATCCATTGGATTGGATCGGTTGAGCTGTCAAAAGTCGGTGTCGGTAGTCGAGCCACTGCGGTTGGTTGATGTGGTGACGATGGGGATGGCACGCGTAGCTCCAGTGACTCGATGTCCTGTGGGTGTTGCTGTTGCTCGCCCAGAGCTGGGAGTGCGAGGGCAATTTCTAGCTATGCCAACTGGTCGGCGTCCTTAGGAGGCATGGACTGGACGATGGGCACGGGTGTTGGGGTAGCCTGTTGCTGTTGCTTAGGTGTAGGGTCATACTCCGAATCTGCCTGTGCGGCGGGAAACAAGGTTTTTGCAACCTCGTTCATAACTGGAAGTGTGTTAGAAGAGTTAGGGCCGTCCATCTTCTGCCAAAGGTGCGATCTCCCGGCAGCGATCATGATGTTCCCCATCTCGGCAGTGAGATCCTCAACTGTAGCCTGGTGATTCAATCTAAATTGGATTTCTACAATAGCTGTGCCCTAAATCTGTGCTTGTTCGATGTCGTTGAGTCACGTGTTGAAGGTGATAAGTTACTGGTTCAACTCATCGAGCTTGCTGATGAAGTTGGTGGATAATTCCTGGAAGAGTTGCTTCATGACGGCTGGAGAGGCCATGGATGCCCTGAAGTTGACCTCAGAACTTGCAGCAGCGTGGGGATCATCCGGGAAGCTGGACACCAGTTGTTAGGGTTTTGGGCAGGGGCCCTAACGTGACAGCTGACGTACACGATGAGGGGCGGCGGCGGCCAAGTGGCGGCGCCGCCTGGCGACATGCGCGGTGGCGTATTGGAGTGAATTCATTGAGTCTTTTCCATACTTTGTTAAGTACAAGAAAGGAAAGGATGAAGCCTCGTTGGTGGTCAATAACGACTATTTTATATGACCAACTATTATCTAAAAATGGAGAAAACTGTAATATTTATACACATATACATTTACCACTGACCTATTTCCACATTTATTGGAGAAATATTATTTTGTAGGACTTATTAGCAAAACAAGAAAATATGGTGAGAATACGCTTTACACACAAATGTATTATGGGGATTAGAGAAGAGGCCTATTCCAACCATGTGAACCAGGGACAACCACCACCAGAAAAGGCGTAAGGGCCCATCAAGGAAGCAACCCATCGAAGATCGGGGGCAGAGGCCCCACCCAGGGGGCGACCGCACCAGGGGGCGGCCACCCCCATCACTGCCTTTCGAACCACCTTTTCGTATGTCGGTTCCTGATGCCTTGAACTTGACATTTCCGATGGTGTTTGCCATAGATTCCACACGAATCGACCTTTCCCTAGTATAAAAGAAAGGGTAGAGGGCCTCTCCACATAGGATTCAAATATTTAGGAGAGCCACTTGAACCTCTTGTATTTTCTTTTGTGTTTCTAGTTAGGTCGAGTAGGCAAGACTTCAATTGAAGAACTTGTAGCTAGAGATCTCTTGGTATGAATAATATTATGAGTTCTTCAGTTATCTTGTTTTATTATCTTATTCTTATAGTCCTTCATATGAATTGGAGCATAGTCTTATGTTGATCATTTAGCATATAGTTACCATGAATGATTAGCATATAGACTTTATTCTTAATTATCATAATGCTAGTATAATTAGAATTAGTCATGAACTTGATGATGGTATGTTGCTCTTGCAAGAGAGGTGTACATTCTAGCTCATTGATCCGTAGGGTCAGAGTCCTGGGGATGTATATTATTTCTGTATATGTTAGCATGGTGCTAGGGCATAGATGAATTAGCAGATGCACTTCATAGTCCACGGTTGAGGTGGTAGGCAGCAGGACGTGATAGGCCTGTCTGTCCCCTGTAATCCCCCACGCTCGGCTATGGTGTAGGAGTCTAAATTGCCGACCATGTTGCTAGCAGACCAGTACTCCTCGTGTCTCCCCTAATCATCTAAATCATAGCTATGCTAATTATATTAACATAGAATATTGATAATTCATATGATGTAATTATAAGTCGAATGCCACTCCATGTGTATTAGTAGTTTCTCCTATTTATTTATTTATTTATTTATTTATTTATTCTAACTTAACCCCCGAGTAGGTTTAACTAGATATTGAATCTCCACAATTCATGAACCAATTATC
This sequence comes from Themeda triandra, assembly GCA_018135685.1. Lineage (NCBI taxonomy): Eukaryota > Viridiplantae > Streptophyta > Magnoliopsida > Poales > Poaceae > Themeda > Themeda triandra. The sequence continues at coordinate 461,747 of JAENPR010000245.1, read as the reverse complement.
TTACCCCTGTATAGTTAATGTTGATACTATGCCAGTACTATGTCTAATTCATCTATGAGTTTATATAAATATGATTTACTAGCAATTATGATGCCTTCTTTTGGAAAAATATAAATAACGATACCCTTGAATACTCACGGTGAAATGCTACAATGGTAATTCTATGCGTTTGTGGAGTAAAATCTATAAGAACCGAATTACTACAACCTCTGGTGTTTCTGACATCACTGCTAAGAATGGATCTCAAGTTTATTTCTAGTGATGATGTTAAAAAATCATCAAGCATTTCTGGTGCCATTGCCCGGGATAAAAACCTAGTAGCGACACTAAGAAATGTCAACAAGCATTTCTAGTGTCGTTGCAGGGGAAGGTTGAATTGTTAAATCATATTTTATGAACTTAGACATGTTTCAAATAGATTGCATGCATAGTATCCATTGGTTATGCAGGCTAATCTATGTTGTTTTCTTCTATTGTGATGAAAATAGGGAATAGTGCATGCTTGGACATAATCTGCCGAAAAACTTCATTGACGACCAGGAGAAGCTGTTGAGGAAAGGCAAGAGCATCGCCTCTTCCTCATCTTCATCATCTCCACTGATGGATGACTACACGCTCGTAGCACCATCTGCTACTAACTCAATGGCTAACAAGGCACTTCGTGAGTTCTCCGTCCCGACCATCGTCAGTGTGTCGATTGGACCCAACGTTGACTTGGAGGAACAAGCGAAGAACTTTGAACTCTGTACCGGCCTCATCACAATGGTGCAGGCAAACCCATCCTGTGGTTTGCCAAGTGAGGACACCAACACACATCTCTAACAGTTCCTAGAGCTGTGCGAGACCATCATCATCAAGGACATGGCCCTTGATGCTATCAAGCTACTACTGTTTCCTTTCTCCCTTGTAGGAAAGGTGAAGTAGTGGTTTTACAAGGATCGCACTGCAGTCGACACTTGGGCGAAATGCTCCATGGCGTTCCTCTCAAAATTCTTGCCCATGAGCAAAACCACTGCTCTACGGGCGAAGATTTCTAACTTCCAGCAAAGCGCCGTGGAAATGATTCCGGAGGCGCGGGAGAGGCTACAAGAATTAATTCAAGCATGCCCACACCACAGAATTGAAGATTGGCCGCTACTCCAGAACTTCTACAATGGGTTAATTCCCATGTCTAAGGGGCACCTTGACGCTGCTGCTAGAGGCGCATTCATGTCTCTGACCATCAATGTGGCTAAAGCTCTCATTGAGAAAATGATCACACACCAGAGCTAGGGAGAAGATCGTGCCAAGCCACAGAGGGGCATGCATTCTGTTAAAGAGATAGATATACTTGCCGCTAAAATAGATCTCCTCATGAAGCACCTAGAAGAGAAGGAGACTACAAGGTCTCTCGTCCATGCTATCGACGCTCGCATGACGTGCGAGGTCTGTGGAGAAGTTGGCCATTCGGGAAATGGTTGCCTCGAAACCCGTGAAGACACTGCCTATATCAACAACGGGTATCTGTTGATACTAGATACGCACACGAAAAAATCAAAGAGAAATAATCCGCAAGCGCACGGATATCGGTGAGCACTTCATCCGGGAGATAAGTCCAGAGCATCGTATTTGTTTTTATCCGCTAGGAGAAAACGTGCAATAGACTAACCCGATCTTTACTACTACCCGTGGGCCGCAAGTCAAGTGAGAATTAAGCGATATAGAGAGAACTCCTTCGTTAGTCTTCTTCTAACCTATGGCAAGCATTGAGACTATTATTCTAAGGGGGTACCCTATGTAAAGACACCACAGAGGATGTTAAACCTGGCACAAAGGACCTACCTTACCTACCAATGGGAAGTGGGCTACAAAGGCAACAAAGGGATTATCACTTCCCTCGCTACTACCACGGTTCCGGCCGAATAGGGAGCATCTACGAGTGAACCTAGCCTAAGCACCACGCTTACACTAATGACGATTACTCTATTCCCAACGCGAAGCGAATAAAGTAAACTCGTAAACCGAAGAACAATAATAACAACGAACTTACTAGTATTAGAAGTTGAATTGCAGAATGATCCTAGAACCAAGCCTCGGACGAGGAGACTTAATCCCACAGGTACAACTGGAGAGGAGACACCGAAAGGCCAGGCTTCCTCCAAATCTACCTCCACTCTATACTCTCTTAATCTCTCTTGATGCTAAAACCCTAGAAAGAAGGATCCATTCAAAGGACCCCTCTCTGGAAGATATGATTTAAGGTTTATGAATTCGTAGCTGTAGATCCAGGGCTGGGGGCTCTATTTATATAGCCCTCTAGGATTCACCACAGCCCTTGGATCAAACCGACCTAATCGGACGATTTTTATTCATCCTCAAAGTCGGTGGAGGCAGGATCCGCGAGACTCCACCTCATTGGCTGAGGTGGGGAGGCGGCCACCTCCACCCCTGGGGCGGCCGCCTCTGGAGTATGCCAGGTGGGCCCCAGGTTGTAGGGGTGCCTTCTGGAGTCTTCTAGATTATACATTTTCACCCGATTAGTCTTTCTCTCTATGTAATCCTGACGTGTGGACCATCCTTGGTAGTTTTCAGCTGTCACCCTGCAGAAATAGATATTCACCAAAACTCGTGGAATTCTGTGAGTGATAACCCTATATCTACCAAGTATTTGCAAATAGATCCATTTTCATGCTGAGTTGACGGTTAAAATTTTGAGTTAACTACCGTCAACAAACTCCCCCACACTTGTCTTTTACTCATCCTCGAGGAAAAGGATGGATTACTTTAAGCATAGCCTCAAACCAAGACATCAACATTAGATTATCCCTGATCATACCTGCACTGTGGGATTCAAAGTGTCTACCACTGAACTTTGGGAGGTTGAGGATGGAACAGCACAAAGTAGATATCCTTCTTCTATCAGTCCTGTCACTTGGAGTTTTATAATATTTTTGCAAAGAAAACTTAGCTTACCCCTTCTCCATCATGTAGCACACTCGAATCACCCATTATATGTGGTATTTGTGGAACTCACCAAGGCATTTGTAGAGTATGCCTTAATTTGTACTCTATTCTATAAAGGCTTATATGGAGTTGAAGGTAATTCAAGGAATAGCATTTTTACCTCTGTATATTGACTAGTCAAAACGGGATCCTCGGAGGGGAATGCCATACTCTAGATCAAGTGTGTGCAAGTGTGTGGAATATTTGGTGGCTAAGATTATGATAACGATGCTCCTTTCCTCTCTTGCACAATCTTCTTCGGAACAATTCTTCTGCTGACCTTCTTTTGAACAATGCTTTTGTTGATCTTCTTTGAATGCCCCTGATCATTTGAGTAAGATACCCCTCTCGCAAGGGTCTAACACGCCATGACCATTCTCAACACAAATAAAAAGCTTATATGCTGGTCTTTCAAAATCCGTCGACAAGGCTCTATAGGCATTTAATGACTACAGAGGAGAAGTGTAGCTAAATAATTTTAAAATTTTCAAAAAGAAATTTTCCAAACGACTAGACGTCAAGAAATCAGGTTCTCATGGTTCATACTCTCTCACTTTCCACAACAACCTAAGTAAATTGGGGCCCCTAAAAATAAAGTTCCCAACAAGAACAGAGATTCCCGTGGAATTATCATGGTGTGAGTCTATCTTGGGGTCATGATTAAAATAATCTACCTTCTCAGTATATATAGCAAGTGATTTAATTCACGGTGTTCCCCAAACGAATCGAAAAAACACAATCAGTATAAGATTTGGAACGTAGGGAAGCAAACCTGATCGTGGCCAAAAGTTGAAGCCAGGTGGGCCCACCTCAGGGTCCACTTTGCCGGCATGATCTCCGTGTCATATCTTTTCACCAATTTTTGGTGTTTTGCAGATATCTGTTAGTTGTGCTGTCGGGTGCCTCCCCCACACTAGATTCTTGTTATCTTCAATCACAACAAGGTGGAGACAAAAGAGGCAAAACATATCTAATATATATAACTCTTTATTGCATCATCATTAAGGTCTGGATTACAAGAATTGAATGAAATAGACTAACTTTTAAACTAAGCACACCGTAGACTAATCTTTAATCTAAGCAATCAACTAATTCTCACTAGGCCTCTCCGATGATAGGATAGATCAAGTCTACTTATTACGATCTTCTAGAGCTTTCACTCTCTTCTCTAATTCGGCCGTTTTCTTCTCAAGATTAAGAATTCTAGCGGTGGAAGTAACAATGCATCTACTCTGAACACGCTGGCAGGCTTCTAAGGATGCGGTAATGGTACGCTAAGCTTCAAGTTCCTTCTCTAGATCTGCCACGGTCTTGCGACACTTGCGTGGAGTCTCCGAAGCGATTAGAGCAGCTTTTGGAGCTTCTTTAGGAGGGACAAAGTGGACCTTGCTCGGATGAGCACGGACTCTCTCGAAGTAGGTACACTCTCCAATGCTGTACTTGGCGCAGACGATCTCACCCTTCTTGTTGGTCTTAACTCCCGTGAGCGTCTTGTTGTGCTTGGGAGGAAGAAGCTTGGTGCCTTCAGGGATCTTCACGATGGGGCCCTTTGGCGGACGTCCATCTAGGAGTAGAGGCTTGGGTGGTGCAGCGAGCATGGGTTGAGCGAAGTAGGATTGTCTATAAGCTCGAAGTTTTGGTGGGATGGTGGCAAGGGGTTTTGCCTCATTGGTGAGAACAATGGCTTTGCTCTCGGGCTCCTACTTGGGGATGGTGTTGAGGTCGATCCCGTAGCGGATCATCCTCCTATCTAGGTTTTGAGGCTCTAACTTCACCATGGCTTCGTAGCAAGCTTGGAGCAAAGAGGAGGAGGCTTTTGATGGAATGGGGTTGACCGGAGGCATGGGCTTGTTTATATAGGGGCTGAAAAAGCATCTAAAGGGCATCTTCGGGGAATATCGGGACGAGAAATCCACGAAAACCCTAATCGGCCTATTTTTCCGTTGGAAGAGTGTAGAAGGAACGTGAAGGAAAAAGGCGGCGACGAATGGCCACAGTGGGGAGGTGGCTGCCTCTAGGCCGAGGCGGCCGCCTCTAACCTCGAGCCTCCGCGGCTCCACTTTTTCGCAATCTTTTTTACGTATTTTTGTCATTCGAAAAATATGTTGGACCCCAAAAATCAAAAAGTAAAAAGGTCGGACCCAACTACCCTAATGGAGAAAGAAATTAATTTTGTCTATTTCTTCTATTTCTTCATTGGGCTCTAAAAATATTTTAAGACGTTGGCCATTTACCTTAAATAACGTACCTTCGTTGTTGCGAAGCGTGACGGCTCCATGCGATGATGAGCTTACCACTTCGAACGGTCCTTCCCATTTGCTTCGAAGTTTCCCATGCCCGAAGAGCTTGACCCCGAATTAAAAAGTAGTACCTTGTCTCCGGGTGTGAACTCCTTGATTTTGATTCTCTTATCATACCATCTTTTCACTCTCTTTATATATCTTTGCATTGTGATGGGCTTTTTCTCTCCACTCTTCTAGTTCGGAGGGTTGCATCTTCCTCTTCTCTCCTACTTCTTCTAGATCCATATTCCATCTCTTGATGGCCCAGTGAGCTTTGAATTCTAGCACTACTAGTAAGTGGCAAGTCTTTCCATAGACCAATTGATATGGTGACATCCCAATTGGTGTCTTGTATGTTGTTCGGTATGCCCATAGTGCGTCAGGAAGCTTGTCCTTCCATGCGGTCCCCATTTCATTTACTGTCTTCTGAAGAATATTCTTGATTTGCTTATTTGATGTCTCCGCTTGGCCACTTGTTGCGGATGGTAAGGAGTAGCAACGTTATGACGTACCCCATGCTTCAATAGGTATTGCTCAAAACGCTTGTCGATGAAATGTGATCCTCCGTCACTTATGACTATCCTCGGGACTCCGAATCTTGGGAATATTATTTCCTCAAACATCCTCTTGGAACTTATATTATCTCGCTCTCTTGCATGGCAGGGCTTCGACCTATTTGGACACATAGTCCACTGCTACAAGGATATATTCACATTTCTTCGATGGTGAAAATGGCCCCATGTAGTCAATTCCCCAGCAATCAAAGAGCACTATCTGGAGATTGTTGACGAGTGGCATGGCATCCCTTGAATTTATAATGCCATGTCTCCGATATAGACCACATCTTCGAATGAAATCTTTTGTGTCTTCGTACATTGTTGGCCAGAAAAATCCACATTGCCAAATCTTTGCATGTGTTCAGAACACCCCATAATGACCACCATATGGTTATGAGTGGCATCTTTTAATAATTTTGATTCCTTCTTCAGTTGGCACACATCTTCCGAGTAGGCCATCGAACACACTCGAAAGAGGTATGGTTCATCCCATATGTGAGTACGGCTCTCCTGGACAAGTTTCCTTTTGTCACCTCCTGGGGGTACATAACTTGTAACCATAAAATTAACAATATCTGCATACCAGGGGTCAGATCTGTTGATTCCATAGAGCATGTCGTCCCGAAGTGAGTCGTCAATGGGTAGTTCCTGTGGACTCTCAAACTGCATTCTAGACAAGTGATCAGCAACAAAATTCTCTACTCCCTTTTTATCTTTTATTCCTAAGTCAAATTCTTGGAGTAATAAAATCCATCTTATCAAACGAGGTTTAGCATCTTTCTTAGTGAGCAAATATTTCAAAGCGATGATCGGAATAAATAATTACTTTAGCACCCACTAAGTAAGATCTAAATTTATTGATAGCAAAAACAATGTGCCAAAAGCTCTTTTTCGCAATAGCATAATTAAGCCGAGGTCCTATCAAAGTTTTACAAGCTTATGCTATTGCATGATGCTTCTTATCCTTAGTCTATCCTAACACTGCCCCCACAGTGTAATCGCTTGCATCAGACATAATTTCAAAAGGTAAAGTCCAATCAGGGGGGTAAATGATTGGTGCAGAAATGAGCGCTTTCTTAAGAATCTCAAATGATTGCAAATAGGCATCATCAAATTCAAAAGGAACATCCTTGGCCAATAAGCGAGTAAGAGGTCAAGATGGCCAAGAAAACTTCTAATTCCTTTCACATTAATAGGCGGAGGTAGCTGCTTAATCACTTCTATTTTGGCTCTATCTACCTCGATGCCTCTTTCAGACACTAAGTGTCCTAGCACTATTCCTTCTCTAACCATGAAATGACACTTTTCGCAATTAAGGACTAAGTGCTTTTCCTCACATCTTTGCAAAACTTGATCTAAGTTTTCAAGGCATTCATCAAAAGTTTTTCCATAAACAGAAAAGTCATCCATGAAAACTTCCATAATCTTTTCAATCATATCAGAAAATATAGACATCATACATCTTTGAAAAGAAGCTGGTGCATTACATAACCCAAAAGACATCCTACGATAAGAAAATGTTCCGTACGGGCATGTAAAGGTCATTTTGTTTTGATCATCAGAATGGATAGGGATTTGATGGTATCCTGAATATCCATCTAGGAAGCAAAAGAAAGAATGGTTGGCTAATCGCTCTAGCATCTCATCAATGAAAGGCAATGGAAAGTGATCTTTTTTTTGCCTTATTAAGCTTTCTATAATCTATGCACATTCGCCATCCTGTGATGGTTCGTTGAGGGATTAATTCATTCTTCTCATTTTGGACAACAATCATGCCTCCCTTTTTAGGCACAACTTGGACGGGGCTGACCCACTCACTGTGTGGCACAGGGTATATGATCCCAGCGTGCAACAGCTTCAAAACTTCTTTCTTAACCACTTCCCTCATCGCATTATTGAGTCTACGTTGGGGTTCTCTAGATGGTGGAACATCAGGGTCTCTAGGAATGCGATGGGTACACAGGGCAGGACTGATTCCTTTGAGATCCTGGAGTGAGTAGCCAAAAGCTGCTTGATGTTTTTCTAGGATAGCCATTAAGCGAAAAGTTTGCTCTTGAGTGAGACTATCACTTATAATTATGGAGATTCTGGATCATTTCCTAGAAAGGCATATCTAAGACCGGCTGGTAGCTGTTTAAACTCAATAGGAGGTTTAGGTGGTATTGCAAACTCATCTAAAGGTTCATTCTCAGAAGGGTCAGCTTCTTCTTCTATGAAGAATCTAGCTTCATCTTCTAATTCTGGTTTAGCTAAAAATTCTAGAGAAGCTGCTCTAAATTCCTCCAATGGATCATGATGTGGATACGGCTCGGTCCTAGTATTCACGGAATGTGAAATGGACATTGTGAACTGGAGTTTCTTTCCTAAACAATGGTTTAGTTTCCCAGTCTGTCCTTCATAGAGAAGTCTTCTCAACGGTTGTACTATCAACAGGTGGAAATCCCATATGTCAAAAACATAAAAGCTTAAGTGAACTGGGGTTTCTTCCACTCGAAGTGGTAGGACATGTAGGATTCCCAACTCGGGGATAATATGTCCCCGAAAGATTTCTTATGAATTTCACTTTGTTAGGGTTAAAGTCATGCCCTTTAATAAATATTGTGCTAATGTGACAGACATGATATTTGTACCCACAACTGGATTGTAGAGAGCGTCTATGCGATCTTTATTGATTACGCAATGAATGGGAAGAGAAGATGAATCCAAACGGTTTATCTCAAAGGAAAGCTCTGACTCTTCTAACCATTCATTGCTCATAACAGACATAGCTCTCCTGAGGTTTTTCCACAAGGAATGTCCTCATCAAGATTGCAAGACTTTATTGGATGATATTTGCTCGGTGGTTTCTTTACTGTATGATAGTTGAAGATATTTCTGAAATCAGAAAAGAGATCAGGCTCAATATCTAGCATAAAATCCGGAAGTGGAAACTCTTCCTTTCTTTGCTCAAGACATGGGTTAGCTGAAGTAGATGGTGTATCCGGCAAGGAATTAGCTTCACTACCCGAGGTTCTATTTCTAGGAGGTTGTCTAATTCACTTTGATAGGATTTGATCTAGGATTGCTCTTGCTTTCTCGCCAGGGACATGCAAGAATGATCCTCCCGAAGTTGTGTCGAGCAACTTTTTACTATCTCTACTCGACCTTTATAAAAATGTTGTAAAAGAATAGGGTCCGGTAGACTAAGGTCCGGCCCGATGCTAAAAGTGTAGTAAAACGATTCCAGGATGAGGCCAAAGATTCTTCAGTTCCCGCTTAATAGTCGAACCTTGACTCTAAGGTCGACGATTTGGGAGATGGGACAAATCTAGGCAAAAATTGGAGCGTAAGGATCCCCAATCTCCTTGTTGCTTACCTACGGACTTATTATACCATTATCTAGCTTTTCCCTCTAATGAGAAAGGAAATAGCTTCCAACGGAGGGTTTTATCGGACATGCCCTCTATGCGAAGACAGTCACATGTTTTCTCAAAGTCTCTAATGTGAAGGTAAGGGTTTTCGTCTCCTTCTCCTGAAGAGGAAAGGCTTTGGACCAATGCAATCAACCGCGGACTCAGCCTATAGCTAGGTCCTTGAATGGGTTGTGATGACTTATGTGGCACTAGGCAGTCTCCGTGGGTGCGAAATTTGAAAGATAGGAATGGAATTTAAATTATCCATAAGGATAGAAAAAGGTAAAATGTAAGAAAAGGTGAGATAACAGAAAAAGATAAAAGTATAGGTACAAGGTAGAGCAAGGTTTAGGTTATCTAAGCAGACCATCTTTCTCCCCGGCAACGGTGCTAGAAATGCTTGTTGATACTAGATACGCACACAAAAGAAACAAAGAGAAATAATCCGCAAGCGCACGGATATTGGTGAGCACTTCACCCGGGAAATATGTCCAGAGTATCGTATTTTTTTTTATCCGCTAGGAGAAAACGTGCAATAGACTAACCCGATCTTTACTACTACCCCTGGGCCGCAAGTCAAGTGAGAATTAAGCGATATAGAGAGAACTCCTTCGTCAGTCTTCTTCTAACCTATGGCAAGCTTTGAGACTATTGTTCTAAGGGGATACCCTAGGTAAAGACACCACATAGAATGTTAAACCTGGCACAAGGGACCTACCTTACCTGCCAACGGGACGTGGGCTACAAAGGTAACAAAGGGATTATCACTTCCCTCGCTACTACCACGGTTCCGGCCGAATAGGGAGCATCTACGAGTGAACCTAGCCTAAGCACCATGCTTACGCTAATGAACGATTACTCTATTCCCAATGTGAAGAGAATAAAGTAAACTTGTAAACCGAAGAACAATAATAACAACGAACTTACTAGTATTAGAAGTTGAATTGCCGAATGATCCTAGAACCAAGCCTCGGGCGAGGAGACTTAATCCCACAGGTACAACTGGAGAGGAGACACCGACAGGCCGGGCTTCCTCCAAATCTACCTCCATTCTATACTCTCTTAATCTCTCTTGATGCTAAAACCCTAGAAAGAAGGATCCATTCAAGGGACCCCTCTCTGGCTAATTCTCTCTGGAAGATATGATTTAGGGTTTCTAAATTCGTAGCTCTGGATCCAAGGCTGGGGGCTCTGTTTATATAGCCCTCTAGGATTCACCACAGCCCTCGGATCAAACCGACCTAATCGGACGATTTTTATTCATCCTCAAAGTCGGTGGAGGCAGGATCCGCGAGACTCCACCTCATTGGCTGAGGTGGGGAGGCGGCCGCCTCCACCCCTGGGGTGGCCACCTCTGGAGTATGCCAGGTGGGCCCCAAGTTGCAGGGGGTGCCTTCTGGAGTCTTCTAGGTTATACATTTTTACCCGATCAGTCTTTCTCTCTATGTAATCCTGATGTGTGGACCATCCTTGGTAGTTTTCAGCTGTCACCCTGCAGAAATAGATATTCACCAAAACTCATGGAATTCTGTCAGTGATAACCCTATATCTACCAAGTATTTGCAAATAGATCCATTTTCATGCTGAGTTGACGGTTAAAATTATGAGTTAACTACCGTTAACAGTATCGCCAACAACAAACAGGTAATTCTGAGTGGAATGGACAATGTCCACCATTTCAAGGTAATTTGAACTTTAATTCTAATTCTAATTCGAATTATCCTTCACGTAGAGAGCTAGTTTTGGGCCAAGCTAAGATTAATGAAGGTATAAATAAAAAGCTTGCTCAAAATGATAAACTTTTAGAGAATATTAGCTCTCAAGTTGAAAATTTAAATTCTTCTATTAAAAATCAACTAGCTTTAATAAAAAGATAGAAACTCAATTAGCTCAACTTGCTGCTACTTTGCCAAACCAAAGTAATGGTAGTCTACCAGGACAACCTGAAAATAATTTTGAATCTGTTAATATGATTACTTTGGTGACTGGTAAACCCCGGGTTTGGTCAAGCTTTGGTTACATGGTGGATCCTCCATTCATCACGAAGAAGGGAGATCCAGGCTGTCCAACAATTGAATGTTGTGTTGGGCCCCAAAAGTACCAAAATGCTGCCTACGACCTCGTTTCTGCCATCAATGTAATGTCCAAGATAGATTTCAAGCTTTTATTTGGTAATGCGCCTTTGGGGCATGTTCCATATAGGTACAGATGGCCAAAGACATCCAAGTTCAAGATGAATACATTCCTGTAGACTTCGTCATCTTGGACATGAGAAATTTTGGAGGAGCTCCTCTCATTTGGGGAAGACCATTCCTGAACACTGTCAACGCCATCACCTATGTAGGCTCTGGGCAGATCCATTTTCAACTCCAAGGAAGAAGGATAAAATGTCCATTTATTGGATATATTGAGACAACGGAGAAATTAAAAGCTCAAGCTCGGACAGTCCATAACATGGGAGGTAGCACAAGAAATAGAAGATCTAGAAAACAGAAGAAATCATCTGAGCCCAATGTAAAACAATGTTGAATGATTACTATAAAATTTGGGCCAGGAACTAAAATTAGAGAGATGGAAATTCAACCACCTATTGTAAAACATTTATATAAAGAAAAGCCAGAGCCACAGAAAATGTGGCTCCTAAAAAGATTATTTCCGAGCCACTACCTGATCCACCAAAGAAAATCAAGAAGGTGTTGCGAGTGAAGGAAAAGCTATCATCCGCATCCACTTCTTCCGGACCGGATGATCTAAAGAGCCCTCAATGAAGGAAGGAGAGTCGCCGCTCCACAACTATAAAAAGGTGAGTCCTCGCCACAGGTAAACGGTAGTTATCTTTAATTATTTATTTATATATATTTATTTATGAATTATAAAACTAATAAAAACAAAATAAAAAGCTTTTAGTTAATAATATTTATAAATTCATAAAACTAAATAAAAATTATTTTCTGATACATAGCATTTTAAGAAAAATTTTATAGAAATAAAAAATACCATGAATATTTGTTAGAAAATTAAAAAGGAGCAAAATTTTTTGAATTTGGACGAGTGACCAACGGCTATGCCATTCTAATGGCCGTTGGAAGCTTGATGCCAAAAATAGGGCAGAGGGGGCCCACCCTTGGGGCAACCACCCCAAGCCCAGCTGGCTCCATCTGGGGTCCACCTGCTAGTGCTGTTCCTTGCCGTTGTCCACAATGTCTGCATGATGGTCACTCGCTCTATAAATACCCGAGAGCACCAGGTTGGGCTCCCACACACTTATTCTCACACTTCCTCAATCTCTCTCTCTTGCTCCAAGTTTTTGCACACTAACCCACACCCAAAAGCATGTTAGGTTGTGTTTGCTTTGCATTGGGCAGGTTTGGTAGAATCATCATAGCGATCAAGAGAAGAAGAAGCCCCCTGTCTGGCGAGAGCTCAAGCCACTACACCAAGCATGAAGAAGAAGAGCCTGTGCAGCAAGAAGAAGAAAAAGAAGTTTCAGCCGAAGATCCCAAGGAGAACCAATGGAGGAAGAAGACAACCTAGCACACTTTGACTATGAGGGAGAGTACGAGCTTCAAGCCTACAACATGGTGAAAGATCACGACTTCGTCCACACACCGGTCTTCGATCCTGCTCTCCTCAGCAAAATAGGTATGGATGTCGAGTTTTATTCTGTTTTCACTACTGTTGTTTGGTCGACCATCGATCCTGTATGGGAAGAAGGTTCGCGCCGATTAATAATTCAATTCCTCTATTCTCTGAAGCAATTTGATAATGGCATTCATTTAGACTCTTTGAGATAGAACATTTTATACCATGGAAAGAATTAAGCTTAATTTTAGGCTTTCACAAGAAATGTTCTGTTGAATTGAGTAAAAATGTGCTTAAAAAATATAATCGCCATAAATTTTGGGGAGAAATTTCTAGGGAAGCTGTCACTAATAAATTCTCACCTCGCAATGTTCAAATTCATCATCCTAATTTGAGATTTATGCATAGATGGGTTGCCATGACACTCTTTTGCTACTGATGATATTCGTAAGGTTAGAGAAGTTGAACCACAGTTGCTCTATGCTATTGTTCATAAAATTAAAGTTGCACTGTTAAAGAGATGGTAACATTTTGGCAAAAATGAATTAAAAAGGATTCTGCAATTGTTTTTACCTCTCTTATCACTCGTATTGCTCAAAAATGTGGTGCATTTGAGGAAGTACTTAATCAAATTGTATACTTAACTACTCCTCGCATTGTAATTGATGAGCATTACTTGGTGCAAGGTCATACTTTAAAACATGATAAAAATAAAAACATTCGATTTATGGGTTGTACAAGAGAGATTCTGCTTCCTAACCTGGATCTTTACTTATACAATTCATCATCACTAACCTTTCCTCCTAAGCCACAAGAGGAAGCAAGAAAAAGTATTTCATCTGGCAGATTGACAAGGTCAAGAGCGAGGCATGGAAAAGCAGCATCAAACTCACAGCACCACAGCCACCAACTCATGAGCAGTCAGTACCACTCGGAGGATGGATCCAAACTGAGCATGGTTCGGTTTTTACTGGATACCAGCCCGGTTGGAATCAGCCTCCACCACAACACGAAGCTGGTGGATGGCGTGAAGTTAGTGGAGAAGAATGGAAAAGGAGAAGCCGATATGTGGTAGAGACATCTGAAGATGAAGCACCTCCACCTGTCATGCCCAGACAGTCTGTCTCTCACCAGCGATAACTTGATAGTCTCAACATCCAAATGGGTCAGTTGAGAGTTCAAGTTGGAAATGTGCAAAACATGCTCACCACTCACATAGAGGGCAACACACTCAGTGGCAACAGCAAGCACAGCAGAAGTTGAAGAACATCGGCTCAACTCTACAGCAACAGAATGCATAGTGGATGGGATTCTGGCATCACCATGGATATTATCCGCCAGGACCTCCGCAATGAGCTAACTTAGGGGAGGACCCTCACAGAGGTAACACTGCATTGCATTTGCATAAAAAACATTTATTAGCATATTTAATTTATTGCATTTGTTAGCACGTTTAAATCATTGCATTTGTATTTCAATTAGTATGTTTAAATTTAACATGTTTAATTTAATGTAATTTCTTTTATGTCTTTAAATTTAAAAAAAAGAGAAAAAGAAAAATCTAAAAATATAATTCCACTCTATATATTTGTGTTATAAATGTTCTAGTTTATCCATTGTTGAAATGATGAATAGATGCTCTATTTTATGTTTCACTTATGTCTAGTTTATAGCTTCGATTTTTCTAAGATTTGGGTTTAGTGGTTATAATATTTGTCTTGAAATCTTTGAAACCTGTGGGTTGCATAAAGTTTGAACTTTATCTAAGTAAATGTAGAATATGAATAGAGACGGAACTTGCTATAACTTTATTCTAAGAGATGCTTGCAATCCGGAGACTTTACAAAAGTAAATTTTTATATATATGTACTAATAAATGTCATGTTGAGCTTTGTCAAATTATTGTGACCACTAGTTGAGATTATAGTCATGTTCCCAAGATCAAGATTCATGTACACATTATAAACCAATAAATGTTTTGTATGTGTATTCTCTCTATAATTAAAATAATATGAGGCTATTCTATAAATTCAGAAAAAAAAACAACGGACACGTGTCCGCCAGAAATTGAAAAAAAGGTCAAGTGACCGCCCAAATGAAAAGAAAAGAAGAAGAAAAAAGGTCAAGTGACCGCCAAATAAAATAAAAGATGGCCGAAGGCCCAATAGCCTCATAGTTTTAAAATGATTAGAGAGAATAATATATGCAAAAATAAAAATACAAAACATTCACTTGCAATTCTTGATCTAAGTATATGACTTGTGTCTTCTTATGGTTCGGTTTTTAACTTTGCAATACCATGTGATATCTTTTCTATAGTGTTTAAAAAACCTCCGGAATAAAAGTAATCAAGGAATAAAAGTTAATTGGTTCTCAGTAACTGTTCTATTTTGCAAATACCTAAGACTTAGTGAGAATTAAAAGCCCCGAGTTGAAGAGATAGATGGATGAGTAGAGTACCATTTTATTCAAATTTAAGAGAAATCTTGGTTATAAATATGATACTCTTGAAATGTCATTGGCATTGCAGCATCTCCTGATCAACAACCAATGTTTATCTACTTGCTCGGGACGCACAAGGGATAAGCTTGGGAGATTTTATTGGTGGTCAATAACGATTATTTTATACCACCAACTATTATCTAAAAATAGAGAAAACTATAATATTTATACACATACATTCACATTGGAGAATTATTATTTTGCAGGATTTATTAGTGAAACAGTGGAAATATGGTGAGAATACGCTTTCCAGACAAGCGTATTAAGGGGATTAGAGAAAAGGCCCATTCCAGCCGTGCGAACCAAAGACAACCACCACAAGAAAAGGCATAAGGGCCCATCAAGGAAGCAACCCATTGAATATCAGGGGCAGAGGCCCTACCCAGGGGGCGACCGCCCCAGGGGGCGGCTGCCCCCCATCACCGCCTTTTGAACCGCCCTTTTGCTTGTCGGTTCCTGATGCCTTGGACTTGACGATCACCGCCTTTCGAACCGCCTTTTTGCTTGTCGGTTCCTAATGCCTTGGACTTGACGTTTTTGACGGTGGTTGCCTTAGATTCATCACGAACCGACCTTCCCTAGTATAAAAGAAAGGGTATAGAGCCTCTCGACATAGGATTCAAATATTTAGGAGAGCCACTCAAACCTCTTGTATTTTCTTTTGTGTTTCTAGTTAGATCAGAGTAGGCAAGACTTCCATTGAAGAAGTTGTAACTAGAGATCTCTTGGTATGAATAATATTATGAGTTCTTCAATTATCTTGTTGTTATTATCTTGTTCTTATAGTCCTTCATATGAATTAGAGCATAGTTCTTATGTTGATCATTTAGCATATAGTTATGATGAATAATTAGCATATAGACTTTATTCTTAATTATCATAATACTAGTATAATTAGAATTAGTCATGAACTAGATGATAGTTTGTTGCTCTTGCAAGAGAGGTCTACATTCTAGCTTGTTGATCCATAGGGTCAGAGTCCTGGGGGGATGTAGATTGTTTCTGTATATGTTAGCATGGGTGCTAGGGTATAGAGGAATCAGCAGATGCACTTCATAGATGGCAGGATGTGATAGGCCTGTCCGTCCCCTGTAATCCCCCACTTTCGGCTATGGCTATCATGTCTACTACTATAGTCACGTTTTGTAGTGATGCATCATTACACATTACGGAGTATAGAGATGATGTAGTAGGTGATGTGAAAGATGACATGGCAGGTGACGTGGAACAGTGACGTGGCAGGTGATGTGGAAAGGTGTCGCGGCAGCTGACATGGAGAGGTGACATGGCGTATGACATGTTTTATAGTAGCGCTTAAACATGTCTCAACAAAAGTAGAAACAATATTATAGCCACGTCTTTATTATGTGTCTGCATATATCGATACGTTGTATAGTAACATCATATTGTGTATTAATAGTTGTAGAAATGATTTGGTTCATACATATATATTTAGTGTGTAGTAGTATAGACATGTTATATCGTAATGCTTTAATACGTCCCAATAAAAAAATGTATTTTCATTATATAGGGATGAACGTAGAAATTGAAATATTTTATTTTCTATTTTCTATGATTAATAATAGGAATTGAACCATCAATTATGCTACATTTGGTCTTGACAAAACATAAAGAATCTGACTAACTCCATAGACAACATGTCCATTACTCAACTGACAATTGTGGTCACAAAGAAGCATATCCAAAGTGACAATATCATACAAATATTACTTACATATTTTTTATTTTTTTAACAAATAAAACATGCTCACTTTGAAATTTCTACTTTGATTCCCATCTAGCTTTGTCCACGTGCTGCGGGTGCCAATCTGTTGCAGGTACGAGATGAGCTTCTAGCTTTCTTCATCAATAATGGAATATGCGTTAGACTCTATTTGAAGATGTTATGGACACGGAGACAACATCGGGTAGGAATGGTGTAGGCATATTGATCGATAGGAGCCTTAAGGAGGGAGTCGTTTATGTAAGGAGGCAAGGCGACCGGATTATCCTAGTCCAGTTGGTAGTTGGATAAATTGACAAGTAGTAATAGGTGTAGTTAATAAAGTACAGGAGGAGGAGTAGGAACATGTTTTAGTTAACAAAGTAGTAACAGGTATAGTTAAATAAGTACAGGAGGAGGAGTAGGAACATGTTTCAGTTAACAAAGTAGTAACAGGTGTAGTTAACAAAGTACACGAGGAGGAGCAGTAACAGGTTTAGTTAACAAGTAGTAACAGGTGTAGTTAACAAAGTACAGGAGGAGGAGTAGGAACATGTTTAGTTGATTGAACCTCGGCTGCACATAGGTGCATATAGATGGAAAATTTGTGGCAAATTGCTCAGTTAAGAAAATGCATCATCGGCAGTCACATATATGCTAGCTTAATCACAGGCAGTAAGGCAGCAAAATGATAGCAAAATCACAGGCAGCAAAAGCCAGCAAAATCACAGGAATTAGTTCACCAGAGATAGAGTCGATGAAGCAGCTCGGAGGTAGTCACAGAAACCAGTGGAGGAGCTAGGGTTCACCATGGCTCCTCGGTGGCGGTGTAGGACAGAGGGGGCGGCGCAGTTCACACTAGCGGCGGCTCGGAGCTGAGAGCTAGGGTGCAGTTCACACCGGCAGTGGCTCAGAGCTCGGAGCTAGGGTGCAGTCACAACTCGGAGCAGCTCGGAACAGTTCCCGCCGGAGAAAGCCACCACAGCGGCGGGATGACGGCGACCGCACCACGGTGACCTAGGGTTCCGGTGACACCCCGGGCGGTGGTGGCCGCCGGCGGAGGTGGTGCTACGGGCACGGGGGCGGAGGAGGAGGAGCCGCGGGGGCACGGGGGCGGGGAAGGAGCTCGGTGGCTCGCGGAAAGAGGCCACGAGGTCACTGGTGGGCTGCGGCGATGCTCCCAGCGGCGGCTAGGGTTCCGAGGAGCGGAGCACCCAGCAGCGGCTAGGGTTCCAGGGGAGATGGATGGGTGCAGGGGAGAGGGAGGAATAGAGGGGGAAGACGGGGTGCAGCGCGGTGGCGGCGATGGCGATTGCGACGGTGGCGGCGGTGCGGCTGTGAATTTGGGCAGCCCTTCGGGGTCCAATGGGAACCGGGTGAAGACTTAGGTTTTTTCAGCACCCGGCGCGGCTTATTTATAGGCCGCCGTTAACCGTAGAGGGCAGTCGTGTGAGTTGAAGTCTTTAATGTTGAGGTCTCTCATGTTGACCAGGCTCTTGATGTTGGAAGAGAAACCTGTCGGCACCTTGATACCCCTCATCAAATTTAGGAATGTCTTCCTCTCATCCTATGTTAGGTTGTATGCCGCAGCTGGGAGATTGACTTTACCGTCCTTATGGTTGATCGGGTGAAGGTCGTGCCTGATGTCTAGGTTGACAAGGTCCTAACGTGACTTGAGGCCATCCTTCGTCTTGCTCGGGATGTCCAGAAGGAGACCGATGGTGCTTTCGAACACATTCTTCTCAAGGTGCATGCAGTCGATGGCATGTGGCGTATTCAATGTTTTCCAGAACGACAAGTGCTTGAAGAAAGTCGACTACTTCTTGAAAGGAACGACGGGTACAACAGGGGGTGCTTCCTCCTTGTCATCTTTCCGCTTGCGCTTCCTTGTTTGTTTTGGCACCTCTTCGGGCGGCTTCTTCTTCTTTCCGAATTCGACTTGATCCAAGTCCTTGACCATCTCATACACCTTTGGCCCCCGACTAGTATGCGTCGGTGGTTCACGTTGCGGCTCGTCCTGGCCGTCGAAGTATTTACTCATGGTCAATCTTCTGTACCTGTGCTTTTTGCTGAGGAAGCGTCTGTTCCTAGTGTACACCATCTTGTAGGATCCCTTATGGTAAGTACAGACGGTCCTGTCGAGGCAAATCACACAGCCGGTCTT
This sequence comes from Themeda triandra, assembly GCA_018135685.1. NCBI lineage: Eukaryota > Viridiplantae > Streptophyta > Magnoliopsida > Poales > Poaceae > Themeda > Themeda triandra. Next base: position 442,563 of record JAENPR010000245.1, on the reverse strand, counting down.
CCCTTTGATCTGCCCTGACAGTGAGAAGAGACCGGGGTAATCGGTGATGGTGACAAAGATGATGGCTTTTAAGGTGAACCTCTCCTTGCGGTAGGTTGTAGATGGTGAGTAGGACCGGCCAAGTGCTATGGGAGCTGCTAAGCTCATCGAAAGGGTTCATCCCGTCGGTAAGCGCGAACCGGACATGCCTGGGCTCGTCATGAAACTCGGGGTAGGCCTCGTCGAAGTCCTTCCACTGCTTGCCATCAGATGGGTGGCGCAGCATGGCATTGTCCTTTTTGCGGTCAGGTGATGCATGCCAGGTCATGAGCTTGGCATCCTCTGGGTTACCAAATAGTGCACGCAGGCGGTCGGTCACAGGCAGGTACCACACAAACAGTGCCGGACTTCTCCTCCGCACGTAACCCTCTTCTTCCTCGTCCTGCTGAGCCGAGACGTGCTTCACCGCAGCACTCTTCTTTGCACCCTTCATCTTCTTCGACCCATCCCGCAGGGCCTCATCATCGTTGACTGCATCCACACAGCAGCCAGCATTCCTCTTGTATTGACTATAGTCACAGTGCGGACAGCTCATCATATACGCATATTTCGTGCCCGGTCGATACATGATGCAATGGTTAGGACAGGCATCGAACTTTTTAAGCTTCATCGCCATTGGCCGGATCAGCTTCTTGGCCCGATAGGTATGAGCTTGGACCTTGTTGCTAACGCCCGTTGGGTACGTGGTAGCAAGGTAACTTAACAGCTCCATGCCGGGCCTTCAGCACCAACATGTGCAGATTAAACTGGAGCGTAGTGCAATCCTTCGGACATTTTCCGCCATCGTCGTAGAGAGTGTCAACTGCGGCCTGCTTCATCTCTCTGAAATTCTCTAGCCACCTTGGGGAGCCATACACAACATCATCTTCATCGATGTGGTTGACTAAATCCTCGAACAGGTCAACATCCGTGGGTTCCTGTACGGTGGCCTCCTGGCCATCTCCACCGCCGTCTACAATGCCATGGATCGAGAAGAGGGATTCAATATATAAATTTTCACAAATCGTCATTACATTACATAACATCGAATACATCAATTCAACTATCTAGATAATAGCTACTGACCATCATCTCCACCACCATATGCCATGCCATGGAGTATGGCATCCACCGTGATGTAATCATCAGGAGCATTGTTCTCACTAGCAGCTGGTGCAAAAGCTGAAGCTGGGACAGAAGCTGAGCTTACTCCAGATGCACCTTCACTACTCGCAGCGGCTCGTTCACCGTGGTGAGTCCAAACCGTGTAGTTCTCCACGAAGCCATAACGAATCAGATGAGATTGAATCGTTCCTTTGTCTACGTAGGGCATCCGGTTCTTGCAGTGCGAGCATGGACTTATGATGGTGGTACCCTTCAATCTATCACGATCAACTTTCGCAGCGGAAATGAACTTCCTCACTTTAAGGAGGTAGCGCGAATCAAGAACCCGATTGATCCCGTACATCCATTTCGACCGGTCGGCCATCGAACCTGCAAAAGATAGCCACAGACGCCCAGAGACAAAGATTTAGTACAGAATCGTGAAAACATGGACCATTAACGACGAGAACGAGCCTTGTATACATCCACGAAGATTCAAGATCGACAAAACAGCAACTTGTTACGCCTAATCACAACTAGATCAAGATCTAGATCTAGAGAGAGGACTAAAAAGTAGAAAAAGAGAGGGGAAAGTGGGAGAGAGGGCCTTTATATACCTTCTATGGTGCCTTACTACCCCAAATCAAAGGTCTAAACCCAATTCCAATGAAGTGGTAAAAAAATAGGGCAAAACCTCCCCACTCCCCCCCCACGAGTATGGAAGAGGAGATTCGTGGGGAAGAAGATAGGCTCAGAGTTAACCGTGGCGGGCATCATAACGTGCCCGCTACGGTTAATTCCCATTAACCGCAGCGGGCATCCTAACGCGCCCGTTGCAGTTAATGGAATAACCGTGGCGGGCAGGTTATGTTGCCCGCTGCGGTTAATAGCCATTAACCGCAGCGGGCAGCGGGCGCGTTAAGATGCCCGCTGCGGTTAATGGATTAACCGCAGCGGGCAAAATCCGCGCCCGCCTCGGAGCCCCAAGGTGCCTCGTTGTGCAAAATCAAATGTGTAGTAGTGTTGTGGACAACCAAAAACTCATCGCCGGCACCGGACGATTGGGGTTGGTTGTTCCTTGGAGTAGGCACGCCGTTTGTGGCCCACCTGGTGTGGGCAGTCCCAGCATGCGCACTGAACGCAGCACGCAGGTTCACATCCTTCTCATCAACCTCTGAAAAACAAACACAATCTCATCAACCTCTGAAAAAAACACAATCACGGAATCTCATCAAGAAACTAGAGTAAGATTTAGCTTCTTAGCTACTCGTACAGTTCATGGGTTGGACACATTACAAGACGATGGAAAGTTGTATAGCATCAGCTTGCGAGGGAATGCAAAATTGGGAGCTTCAGGTGCCTATACTTGCATACGATTTCTGACAAATGCTGAAATGCCATAAACAAAAGCAGCCTAAATGATATGATCATATGAATGGCCAATTCTACATTCAGGATGCGCTAAGACATAGACATTAGAATTCGATATATTGATGATGAGAACAGAGATCCTGAATTTTGGAAATCTGCAGTTCCAGTAAATGATGATGAAAGAAATGCCACACGACAACAGTAGAATAGAATCATCCAAAATCACTGACAACAGGTAACAAATTTGAACAGTAGAATGCATATCAAAATTATGTACAGGTTCAATACAGCTAGCATATAGGAGTAGTACTTCCCAAAATCTTTGTGCTGACCGATCGCTCTTATGTCCCGCAACTACCAGTCATTTTCTTTCTTTTATTAATTTCTATAATAAAGCAGATAGATCAAATCAAATAGTTATAACATATATCATGCCATCGTCCATTTGATTAAATCCAAACTCATAATTCAAATTGGTACTGGAGGTGCGACTAGTGTGTGCCATTGTCTAACGGAAAAGATAGAGGGTCTCGTCTCCAATCTCCTCGAGAGGGTTCGAGCCTTCTGATATAGGTTAATTCGCATCCTATTGGGTGCTTCTATTCTAATTTCATGGAAGCCGGAGATTCTGCCATGGCTCCAGCCGGATGGGGAGAAGATCAGAGGGGTAGGCCTTACGTGATTTTTAGATCAAAGGCTTTGAGGCCTTACGTGATTGTCAGCAGGATGGCAATATACCTCGCGCAGATCGTGAATGTGGATCGTGTATGGCGGCGCGTCGCAGGTTCTCATGAGGAGGCGTTGATCGAGGCCCGGCGCCCGGCACCCTCCCCCCCGGCAGCCGGCCTCAGGTGCCGCGGCAGCGACACTCGCCCCAGCACCCCACCGATGGTGAGGGGAGGCAGGAGTTGGTGTAGTTCCTCGCGGCGGCCGATGATACCCTCGACCTCGATCTACCGAGATGGATGAGGAAAGGGAGGAGACTGGGGAGGTAAACGCGGGGTGGGGATGTTTTTTTTTTTTTTTTACGTGAATAAGCGACGCGATTTATTCGCTAATCACAGCACGCGCGGCAGCGTGGGGCGGCAAATTTCCGGCGGCAAGTGCAAATCTCTACGCGCGAGTCTGTGTGGGCGGCAAATTACCTTTTTCCACTTATTCGCTACGCTAGTGTGGGTGGCAAATTACTTTTCTCCACTTATTCTCGCGTGGGCAACAAATTTTATTAACTTGATATTATTTTCTGAAAACGATGAACTCATCTTAAGCTTGTAAAAAATACATAATATGAAATCACATAATTATTAAAAAAGGGATTATGTATCCTATGTCTACACGATTAAACAGCCCCTTATAATTTTTATTATTTATATTCATAGATTTTTGTTAATATGCTTGTCTAAACTACAAGCCACTAACGACGGGATTGTGTTATTTAGCGGGCTCCCGAAACAGAAATGCCTAAACATCAGAGACATGATTTTAAAAAAAAAAATCCAGCAAAAACTTTATCCCAAATTTATTAGACAAAAAAGGGAAAATTGTACAAATAAATTACAGGAAGTAGATTAGGGTACGACACGCATTTCCTCTATACTACAAAGCAGTAGAGTTCACTAAGTTCAACAAACAAGTCCATAGTATGAGAAATTGACAAACATAAAGAGGCGGTGGGGAAAAAGGAAATAAAGAAATATAGTAGATCGAGAATGGGTAGGGTTAGAGGCGCCCCTACAAATGGCGTCTATTTGTAGGGGCGGTTCAATATCCAGCCGCCGCAGCAAATGGATTTGTAGGATGGCTCAATATAGAGCCGTATCTACAAATAGACGCCGAATATTAAAAATTAAGTACTAAAATATAATTTTTCAAATCATCCTCGAGTAGAGAAATGATCAAAATAAAAGTTGTAGACCTTAAAACGTTATGAAACTTTGTTGTTTATAACTTTTCTATTTGAATTCATTTGAAGCTTCAATTTGCCATTTAAATTTTAATTTTAAATTATTAAAGAACACTTATTTCTCTTTTTAATATGTGGCTAAAACTTGTAACTAGTCTTTCTCTCTCATACTAACCCCAAATATGATAATTTTTCACCTAAAATTTTCGAAGATCATGGTCTATCAAGTTATTGTGTTGTTACTATTATTCTTTTGGTCATCTTTTCCTGTGTATGTTTCAAAATTTTGAATTTAAAAAATAACAACTTCAAATAAAATTTTGAAACATCAAATGATTTCGTCTAAAGAAGTCTTGAATATAAAAGTTGTATAACTCATCGAGATGTACAATTCTTGTTTTGGTCATTTTTTTCATATGACAAATTGAAAGTAACATTATTCCTAAAATTTACATATCACTTTTGTTCGTAGCCTCTAGATCACATAAAATGAGGAATATAAAATCCAAAAACGACTAGCAGATGCTTGTTCAAGTGGTTTACTCAATTGGTTTGATTCACGAAGGTGGCAGTTTTGATTCCTACATGTGCAACATTTTTAAGTATTTTTTATCTGCGGTTCAGATTCAGATCGTACAAAATAAATTGAGCACTCAAATTGATACGTGTAGTTGGCGAGGTGGGTTCGATCGTTGCATGCATCTTGTTTTTTCTAGTTTTCTTCTCTTTATTGCATACTCTAGACCACTACAAAATAAGTAAGACACTCTAGTGCATACAAAGTAATGCATATCCTGGTGATTTGCTCACTTAGTTTTGGTTCCTGAATGGTGAATGAAGGTCGCAGGCTCAACTCCTGTGTGCAACATATTTTTTGATTTTTTTGTCCCACTCAACACAAACACCGCTAGAGCAGAAATAGAAGGTAATGCTGCAAATGTCGTACAATATGTACATGACTTTTGCCCCCACACTGCACGCACATGCTGTGCATGATTTTTTGAAGTTTATTCCCATGATTGATAGGAAACCTCTGCTTAATAAATTCTTCATTATTCGTGCATGATTTAGCCTCCAATAATATGTCACGTCAACTCTAGTGAATAATATGCCACATCAGCTTATTATAGGGTCATTGATAGGCTGCACATTTTCAATTTCACACAAAGAAAACGTCTCATTAAGGAGAAATTCCTAATACACATTGAAACGTCTCTATCAGCTAGTAATGGTTAAAAGCGTATCTAATTTCATGTTAACTAGAGATATTTTGGTATCACATAAAAAAAATTTGTATGCGTCTAAGACAGGTTCTTTTATATGCTTTACAACGTGTCTTCATGCAACTCATGGCTGAAAGCATGTCTAATTATGTGTCAACTTTATACGTTTTTAGTGCATCTCAAAGACCATCTTTAGGTGTCTATTGACGATTTTGAGAAACGCTTTACAACGTGTGTAGAGGTTATTGATGGTTGAAAGCGTGGCTAATTTCGTGTCATTTTAATATGATTTAAAAAGTGTGTTAAAAATGTGTCTAGGTATCTCTTGACTTTGAAAGCGTATTAAACATCGTGACACTTAGATACGTTCTAGAAAAAGTGCCAAATAACGTCTTTACAAATACAGCGTAGCTATAGGGGAGTTTTTCTAATAGTGCATACTGTAATTCACAAAAAATATATTATATGTAACTTGATAACTAATGCCCCTATATTAGTTGTAATTCGCAAAAAAATATATGTAATTTAATAACTAATGCCCCTATATTAGTTGTTAGATATTACTCATGTGGTAGCTCAGAATCTGGAATCAACTTTAGTGTGAAAAGAATCATAACAGGAACATTAGCATGCATAGGTACATTAGATTTGCAATATTCCTCTTGGTCTTTTAGATCTTGTTCAAGCTATATCATTGTCTATAGTGATGAAAATTGGATCATTGATTCTTAGTGCAATATTTCTATTACTGTAGCATGGCATATATACTTGGTGATTCAGCATAATTTATTTTCTTTCTCGTATGTATGTTCATTTCAGAAATCAATGAGATATTGAAACAAGACCTCTTTGTAAACAAGACCTCTGCATCTTATACTTAGTTTGGACTTCTCATGTATTTTCTTATCTTGATGCAAACCTCTTTGTATGTAATGGATTTATGATAGACTGATCTATCTATCTATATTCATGACTGTATTATATTTATGTTGGTATCTTTCCATGATTCTATGTATATAATATTAAATATTTTTGTTTTTAATCGTATAGAAGATTTTTTTTTTGACATGTGGGGGACATTTCCCCGACGGTTTCACCCCGACAGGAATATATTAACACCGACAAGGAAGTGTTTATTTTTTGACGGTTTGTGACCGTCAGGTAATATACTGACCGTCAGGTAAATGATTCTTATATCCTCGACGGTTTTTACACCGTCAAGGAAAATAGTTTCCCTGTCGGTAGTCCTCATTTTTTGACGGTTCCTACCGTCAAGAAAAAATCATTTTCCCTGACGGTTTTCTATTTTCCTTGACGGTTTTCCACCGACAAGAAATCAAAATTCTATTTCCCTGACGGTGCACCGCCAGGGAAAATGCAATTACCCTGACGAGCCAGCCCTGACGGTTATTCCCTGACGGTGCACCGTCAAGGAAATTAATTTTCCTATTTCCCTGACGGTTTTCCTATTTCCCTGACGGTAATCGCACCGTCAGGGAATTTCGACTTTCCAGTAGTGAATGGCCATTGTAATAAATAAATTGGCAAAAAAACTGGTGTTAATAAAAGGGTTTGTCCAAGAACATGGCTTAGTCGACCGTTCCTAGGAGCAACGACGGGCCAGTCCATGTTCCGACTAATATTTCTTATAGGACCTGCTTGCTAGTATCAAGTCCCTTTGTTAATAATTCAGGAGTAAGCGTTGACAATCCTATGTTACATCGATTCTATTGATGATGCAAATCCAATGGCAACGAAGCAGCTGGTGCGCGTGCTGGACACAGAGTGTCACAGACACTGGCTTCATTGTTTTATTTCCTGTGTGAAACGACTTCACAAACTATGCACATGGTTTTGAGCGATAACTACGGATCTGTCACGTTCATATACTTCAGACTTACTCCTATATGAGCGATAACTACGATGTAGCGTATAACATCAATAACTTTTTCTTCCATTTTTGTTTGACATGACCAACTACACTTGCATGAATCGTATCTTGTCTACTCTTTACTGACAAATAATCGAGATGGTGGCTGGTGGGCACGTGAAGTGATGCCACCTTGAGAATCTCTACTTATTTCAGATTCTGATGGCATATATCATAAAGTAAACTAGCTGGATGTCGTCACACCATATTACGTCAACCCATGACATGCAACAGCTAGCTAGCTAGCTCACGTGTGGAGTAGTATACAAACGAAGTATTAGTAATTGCTTAGCTAGTAGTATCAACCTACCGCTTAGTTGAACTTCACTCCTAGCAGTAACGACTTGGACCGTATACCTTTTAGTGCCAGCCAGGTTAACTGGTATCCGGCCCATATATCGTCTATGTATACATATAAGACAGGTTACTAAAATTCAAGAAAATTTATCTAATGAGATCCGAAAAAAACAAAAAAGTACTCCAGTGGCAGCATTTTAAAATTTTGTATGCAAAAAACATGCCAAGTTAACTCTGTTGATTTTTCCAGAAATTTATTATGTTACAATAAAACTTGTGAATGTATCTCGTTTAATTATGTAAATTGTAAAAGAAAAAGAAAATGATTCTTGACCTAGATTCCCACCGCTTTGTGTGACAGAAATGGCTTCATGATATACATGTACATAAATTGAAATCATGTACATGTATATCATGTAGAAATCCAGATCTTGTTGTGATGTCTCCTGGATCACTTGTCGTGCCAACTAATGTCAGTAGGATATATTCATCCATGTCCAGTTCATTGGAGCATATATAGATGCTTTCACATTGCTACTACATTATACAATGTTCTGATCCATTGTTAGGAACTCTTCTTTTTATCTTCTACACTTTGGCCAACGCGTTTTTAAGTATGCTCGTGAAAAATAAATAAGGCACTACTCATATTATCATTTGCGAAGAGCCTAAGACTAGCTTTAGTCAAGAAACCTAATGGAGACATTATCATGCATCGATAACCATGTGCAGAGACGAGCTCAATAGTGTGGTGTCGAACAGCACAGCAATACAATGTGTGATCTAGATGCCATTTAAGTGTAGTCGCAAAATAAATAATGCACTGTTTATTTGTACAATACTTCTGTTTGCTGCCTGCTAGATTGGCACAAGTCAAGAAAACAAATGGAGACATGATGTTTGTTGAACCTGTTTTTTCCACAGATTTTATTCAACGCTTCTTTTAGTTGCATGTGGCCACATGACATAAACACGGCACTGCTACTATTGTTTGACTAGATTAGCTGAAGTCAAGAAAACTAATGCATACATGGTTGGCATCGATCAACCATGATCAATGCAATAGAAGAGGTGTCAGGCAATGCAGCAGTTAATTATTCAGTGGAATAATCCAAGTAATTATCTAGATGCATGACAGCTGTTATGTAACTGTGTGGCCATAAAATATATAGATAAGATGCCGTTTACTTATACTAGCTATTTTGCATAAATAAACTAGCTGAACTCAGGAAAACTGATTGAGATATAATTTGGCCATGTTCAGAGATAGAGTTGGTCAGGAGATGAAGTCCAGTGAATTAAGACGATTCGCATCAATAACAGCAAGGACGAGACTCTCACGAAGCAAGTAACATTCAAAAAGTTGTTAACATCGATTTGGGTCGTCACACATCGGAAGAGACACGGATAGTCAAGCTCGCGTCTGCTCTATTAACAAATATTACAGACGCGTCTTCATAACAAGCGTCTGAAAAAATACGTGTCTGTAATATTCCATCTAGTTACAGATGCATGTATAGAATACGCGTCTCTAGTTACTGGGACCCAAATCATACAACACGTGGCTGTGATGTGACCAATCTGGCATCACTATGTGGTGTTGTCTGCTATTTGAGTTTTTTACGTAGTTATATGTATAAGATAGATTAGGTACAAAAGATAAGTTGTTAGGCATTTTTGACAGCTAACGATTCAAGTTGTTAGGCATTTTTGACAGCTAACGATTCGGTAGGGATCCATGGGAGGTGTGGTTTTGCACCCAACTGCCTCCTATCTTCTTATAGTTAATTATTAATGAAAAACCGTCTGCTTCTCGGAGGTTTTTCTTTTTACAACTAAATATTTGACATTGATTCGGATAGACGAATGACCACACCCCACGCAGCAGAACAGTAGATTGGGATCGCTAGCCCAAATAACGGCAATTCTGGCAGCCCAATTACATAGTTGGGCTTGTTTGCTTAAAGCCTTGGTATGCTGTTAGCCCACCAGACATACATCTCACTATCTCAGCCCATGTGCCTTTATTATAATTTTTATGAACTAATACTTATATGGAGTTGCTGGATATGATTTTTTTATTAATTAATGTATAAATCCTAATATACATGGTCTGGATTTTTGCTAATTACGTGTGCTGAATTTTTGCATCAGCTAGCAATTGTTAGCACTAAACATATAGGCTATATTATTGTGGCAACATTCTAGCTAACATATAGGACGTGGATGAAGCTACATGATGAATCCGCCAATGAATATTGAAATCTTAGGCTCCATTTGACTTCCTGATTTCCTGGTAAATTGATTCTTTGGTAGATAGTGATTCTCTTCGATTCTTTAGTATAAAACTCTTAAAATCAGGATGCAGAATCACTTCATAGAATCAGCAGTCTGTTAGTTCATTTCAGAAAATCGCTTCACAGGAAAAATGCGTTTGTCAGCTAAGGAATGATTCTCTATGAGAATCCACGTCGCAGAGCACTCCCAAACAGATTCTTACCTATCAGCCACCCAATTCTTCCCACTCACTACGCCACAAACGGCTTTCGCACCGGCCGTTTTCGGTTTACCGTGGCGGGCAACTGCGTCCGCCTGCGGTGCCACGCCACGGTAAATCGTGGAGGCACCGCAGCGGGCGCCGGTGCCCACTGCGGTCTAAACATTAACCGCAGCGGGCAACGTAACAGGCCCATTGCGGTTAATAGTTATTAACCACAGCGGGCCCGTTATGCTGCCCACTGCAGTTAATGGTTTGACCGCAACGGGCAGCATAACTGGCCGGCTGTGGTTAATATCCATTAACTATAGCGGGCCTGTTACGCTGCCCGCTGCGGCTAACAATTTTGGATTTAAAAAAATAAAAATTTAGGTTTGAAATCATTAGCAGAATTTGAATTCAAATCATTTTCAGATTTCAGATATGAAACAAACATTTATATATAAAGAATCGAAGTATTAAACAAGACATGATACACTGTTCTCCTGATCCATACATCTAACCGATGACCGATCGATAGTTATTACATTTCAAAGTATAAAGTCTACGGGCCACTTGTAGTCAGTTGGGCGCATCAAGGTGTCGCATTTCCTGAGCCTCTCGTACTTGGGTTCGTACGCCAATGGACCGTATTCGTCGAAGAATGCTTCCCCCTAGAGCACACATTTCTGCATGACGAACTTGCAGATGTCCAACTTGACTTTCTTGAAGCATTTCTGGATGCTGCTCAGTAACTCTCCCCAAATCTTGATGCCTTCCTTGAGCTGCTTCCAGCTTTGGGTCCACTCCCTGCACTCCCTCAGGAACTCGCAGGTTTACAATCCACATGCCTTGGATCCAAGCGGTTGTTTGGCGCACTGCATGATCGATGCGCAAGCTTTAGAACGAACACATAAGTATGGAAAGCACGATTGAACTTTGCAAATACGTACCGGGAAGTCGCGTCGGATTTTGAGTTTGTCACCATTCTTCGCCTTGCACTTATCGGCCCTGCGATCAAAAGATTCGGGGTCCTTTAGGTAGTAGAGTAGTAGAATAGACAGTTAAACTCAATTCATAGCTCAGTTCACAAATCAAAACTTTATGGCAGCGAGGCCAGTAGAATAAAGAAGTAGAGGAGGAGGAGTAGGGTAGTAGTAGCATGTGTAATTTCAAAATGGCAGCATTATCTCCATATTCAAAAGACAGGTGAAACATCCTCAAATTCCGCGAAGGGAATTTCACAGAATCGAGGGTAACACGACAGATATATTCCATCACATTACAATAGTTCAGCTGATAACATTCCATACATCGTCTCAGAAATAGTAAATGGTACGGGATTACATTAACTTATTACATCGCCACACTGGCGGAATCATACTGAAATGCAAACATCCAGAACAGCTGAAGATAGAAGCGGAAGCAGTGACACAATCTCCATCACTTGAGCGTAGCAACGAGACCCACTAGTCCTCAAAGCTATCGTCGTCATAGTCGTATTCTATCTCTTCACCTGTTTATCCAAAGTATTAGTACGGATTGTACTGGCCACATTCTCACCCTATGATTATATGTGGAATTGGATGCAATAAAAAGTAAATACAGGGTGTAACAACGGAACCTATAAAGGGCTGAGGTTTTCTATGCAAGTAGTAACCATGTTTAATATATATATAGTTGGTCAAATTTTATCCAATCCCCAATCCATCATCCACCCCATCCATACACCACACACCACACACCCCTTCCATGCCACGCGTGGTCGACATGAACAACTCCCTCTCGCCATGCCTCAACGGCCCACAGCCTCCCAAGGCTCACAGCCGGAATCAATCCCAACCACACGCACTCATCCCAGATAGGCAGAAGACTCCTCTCCTAGACAAGCAAGCATCACACGGGACTGGTCCATAGCCGACGAGTCAGCATATGTATCGATCGATCAACCATACACTCCGCAGAGGTTTCACTAATCCACAAGATAGCCATCATCGATGCGATCATCATCTAGGCAGATATCGATCGCCATAAGCCCAGAGCGAATACCATCCTGCCTCTCGACCCTGGCCGCCGAGACTGTGAGACATAGTACCAGGCCAAGGGGTCACTATGTTGGTTAAGAAGGGTGTGAGCACTCTCGGCCCGTACCTCCCGACACATCCGCTTACACCCGGCAATAATGGCATTCGTTCTACCAAATGGTTAGACCGTCTCCCCCCATTAGAGAGCGAGTGGATAGTAAGCGTCCAATGATCCAGTCACTAGCCCTCAAGTCCTTAGGTGTTGGCCAAACAGCGATGTCTCCCCTGTATGGGCTAATCTTTAACGTGCCGCCATAGCACCTCATTCCGAAGGCTCCACTCCGGGAAGCTCACACCATGGGACACCTCACCAAACCAGTTACCCGCCATTAATCAATCAACGGGGATACCCTGGCCATATCCCCTCGGCAAGAGTCGCTCGAAGCTCGTCGTGATCACTGTTCAACCGACTCAACCCTCACCACTTACCCAAGACTCACGCAGCACGCTCTCCATGATCAAGCCCATAATATCGCCCATATCAAATCCATATCCACCACGCCTCACATCACAGATATAAAGCATAGTAGAGATAAATAAGAGAGCAAAATAGTAAGCAAGAGTCTAGCCTAACAGCGGTAGCAGGGTGATAGTTAAGTCAAGGTGGGGCCGAACAATATAAATACTACCATGCAACCTATCACAGGAGTATAATTGTATTGCAGAAAAGTAAAGTGTATTGCGATGCGTAATGGGATCTAAGAAAGTGGATGGGATGTGGCACATGCGTAGTCATCGCCTAGTTCCTCATCGTACTCGTAGTCATCCTGGTCAAACTCCTGCTCCTCTTCGGACTCTGAAACGGATATTTAATAGTCGCGTCAGCGACTCCTATAGAGTTCACAAAGAAGCAAATAAAATATGAAAGAACCAAATGCACTCAAACATAGCTTCAAATTATAGTGCTCGATTTACTAAAAATTTCGGTACCTTGTTTGTATTTTTCGGAGCTACGATGAATTAGTTATGAATTTTTGAAGCTGAAAAGCATATATGGAAAATATTAAACAGGGGTTAAATATCAGGCCGACACGTGGCATCACAGGGGCCCACCACGTGTCGCACAGAGGGGCGGCTGACTGGGCAAGCTTGCTGACGTGGCGGCGCGTGGCCGACGTCGGCGACAGGGTGGGACCCGCGTCATCACTGACGACGTCAGTGTTGACCAAGTCAACGGCCCAATGGGCCGGTAATGGCCGTACCTGGGCCAATGGGCCAGACTGGGCCGGGCCGGGCCCAACACGTGGTGGCACTAGCGCTGGCCACGTCACTCCACTGGGTTCGAACCGGGCTGGGGTGTACGGGCTCGGTCTACGGTGGACTGGCGCCAGCGGGACCCGCTGTCAGCGGCCCGGTTCACCAAGTCCGGGTTCACGGAATTCACATGCAGGGGCAGCTGGTCCATCATCCCGGTGCACGGTGGACCTGCGCTTGGGGACCCACCAGAAGTGGCTCGGTCCAGCAATACCACGTCCACACACAAGGGGCACCAACTCCCTCCATCTTCCCCATCCCCGTCCCATGCCCAGCGCGCGGCCGAGACTTGGCCGGCGGCGGCATGGCGGCGCAATCCGGCGCTGGGGCGGCGCTCCGGCCTAGATGGCGAGCGCACCGGCTCCGCGACATCCGGGCGAGCTCGGGAAGGACCATGGTGGTGACGGTTGATCACCGGACGCGGCCGGCCACAGCGGGAGCGGCGCGGCGGCACCAGCGAGTTGCAACGGCAGGGCAGCGGTCCGGTTTTTGCCGAATTGACTAGGTGGCTATGCGATTGGGGTCTTCGGGTTCGTGCCCGGCTCGTTAGGAACGACCAAGGCGCACAGCAACGCGCGGCGCACGACGGCGGCGCCCGGCGAACACGGCGGCGCACGGCAAGGCTTCACGGTGGGCTTCAAGGCGTCGTCTTCGCCTCCCAGTGGTGCTGCGGCGTGCAGCGGGCCGCGGCGTGGCTCGACGGCACATCCTCGACTCGCGAGGTGGCTGGAGTCGGCCGGCGCGAAGGGCGCCACGGTGGCGCTCCCAGAGCGCCCCGTGCGGCCTCAACCTCCGGTGGCGAGGTCAGGGCGGGTCTTCCGGGGGCGTCTCGCGCCGGCGGCGTGCGCATGAGATGTGCCCCGTCACGGCGGACGTGGTCCCCGGGATCCATCATGTCCATCAGGCGGCAAGGCGGCCGGAATCGGCGGCGCACCTTGGCTTGGCATGGCCACGGCGGCGAGCTTGGCGGGCAGGGTTGTGCCGGCGTATGGTGGCACCAGCTATCCTCTGGGCTAGGTCGGCCTTGTGTAAGTGCGTGCAAGTGTCCAATTGGCCGGCGATGGCCACAGTCTCCACGCCGAGGCTGCGCCATGACCGGTGAAGTAGCAGGGCTAGCTTGGAAAGGCGGCATGGCATGCTCACCGTCGTGTGCAGAGGAATTGGAGGTGCAGTTCATCTTGGCGTCGATCGAGGTATGGCTCGCGGTGCTCTTGCGGTTCTCCAACGGCTCGGCGGAAGGCGGTGATAGCTCCCCGGCGATGGACTCCTTCTTCCCGCGGCGACGCACCACTTCTTCTCCGGCGGCGGCCTTCCCCACCTTCTTCTTCTTCTTTTCCCCCTTCTCTTCTCCTTCTCGGCTAGCTGGTGGTGGCTTGGATGGTTGGTGCCGCAAGCGGCGGCGGGGGTCGAGGAACCCTAGGGGCGCAAGGGCCGGCATTTATAGGCGGGCGGCTCTAGGGTTGGTGAGCAGCGCTCATCCTCGGCGTCCATGCCAATCGGACGACCGAGGAGCGTCGAGGCGCCCATGGGGCCTGGCTGGCAGCGAGAGGCAGTGCGGCGCTCCCCAGTTCGCCTTCGCAGCCAAGGAACCGAGGGCGTAGTGGGGACAGCTTGTACAGTGTCAGGGCATCCGTTGCACGCGGGAGAGTGTTGACGATCGTTAAGTATCAATTTTATACCGTCAACGCAGCAAGAGAAAGGACTAATATGAGTTCACCTGTTAGATATAGGGGTTACACCGATGCCAATTCCACGAGTTTTGGTGATTGTCTATTTCGCAGGGGGTTATCGAAAGAGAACCAAAGGAGGCCCACATGTCATGATTACATAGAGATAAAGACCGAACGGGTAAAATTGTATAATCTAGAAGACTCCAGAAGGCGACCCCTGAAGGCTGGGCCCCACCTGGCAGGGTGGCCAGTCGGCCGACCCGGGGGGGAGTCGGCCGACTCCCCATCTCCACCAATCAGGTGGAGTCTCGTGGATCCTGCCTCCACCGCCTTTGAGGATGAATAATTATCGTCCATTTAGGTCGGTTTGATCCGAGGGCTGTGGTTCATCCTAGGGGGCTATATATTCGAGCCCCGGCCCCCGGGTGAAACCCTAATTCATTCTCTCTTCATTCATCGAGAGGATTCGAGAAGCCGAGCCACCATCTCAATTAGAGCTCCATAGTTTAGTAGCATAGCTACATAGGAATAGATCTAGAGGGAATCAAGCCTAGCTTGGAGTCCGGATCTGTGGAGTTCTTGGTAATTCCCCTTTACATTCTTGTAATATTCATCATTGTTCGTGATACTATGAGTAGTACTTTATTCTATTCTATTATATCGAGACTTGACTTTGCTCTATTTGATTATGTTCTCAATTATATTGTTCTTAATTTACTTTGATTATATGTTTAGCATAGTTGGACTAGAATTATGTTTATGCATAGGATCGTATAGCGCTTGCTCATTAGATCGATGGGTGAGTGGTAAATATTGTGTAGGCGTGGTGCCTAGACCGTATTTATTTGCGATTGCACCCTATATTCCGGATCGTGAGGTAGATCGCGGGAGTGACAAATCTGTTGAGTCCTTTGTAGCCCTTCTCCCGAGTATAGGTCTAGCAGAACAAACCTATTACATTGAAGTCATTGCTATGTCTCTTGTCTTCTCGGTAATATCACTATGCATAGGTGTAACCTTTTCCCGCCATGATTGCTAGATGTTCTTGCACTAATCATTGTATGCTTTGACTTTATAGTTAGAATAACATAGGATTATACCCTAGATCGTCCTAGTCCATGCTAGTGTTATAAGCTTAGAGTGCTAAGTTGAGATGGCTGATTACTATTATTTTATGTGGCTAAATGCTCTCATTTATCTTATGTCATTTATCATTCATTCCTATATTTTATGTGACACTTACCCCGTATGAGATGATCGATCTGAGACAAGGTTAAGCTCGCATTATTGCATGTGCATTGCTCATCACTCATTATCCAAGTGCATTCCCTTCCCGGTGGTAAAATTATAAATAACGATACCTGATTACTCCTGTTAAAATGCTACGATGATATATTCTCAGTGCGCTTGCGGAACCCTTCTTATTTCAGTTGCACTTAATAGACATCAACAAGCATTTTTGGCGCCGTTGCCGGGGAAGGTTGAAAGCCAATGGATAATGAGCAGCATTGCACTACATAATGAGATTGAGCACTGTCACCATTCTCTACTCATACAGCCTTACCCTTGTCTTTCGTCTATTTTTATATCTTATGCAAGGTAATGTATGAAAAAGACAATTCTTCCTGATAATTATATTGACGATCCAGAAGCTTTATTCAGGAAGGCCAGAAGCAAGTTGAAGAAGACCACTAAAGCATCATCATCAACTCAACTTGGAAGTTTGTCAGAAGCAGAAAGTCGACCTTTCGTTCGAGACTTGACACCAGCGTTTGAAGCCATGGCGAACAAGTCACTCCGCGAGTTCTCGGCTCCCACTACGGATAACATTCGCCGGACCAGCCGTGCGGACATCGAAGGAGATTTTGAGCACAAGCTGCGCTAATCAACATGGTGCAAGCAAGCCGGTTCGTGGGAAGGCCCATGAAGATGCTAGTGCTCATCTCCAACACTTTCTCGAGATTTGTAGCACATTCACTATCAAGGATGTCCCCGAGATGCTATACTACTTCGCCTCTTCCCATTCTCACTCTTGGGGAGAGCGAAGCAGTGGTTCTACGCCAATAAGGAGAAGAATACTACGTGGGCATTATGTTCCACCAATTTCTTGGCGAAGTTTTTCCCCATGGGCAAGACAAATGCTCTTCGTGGGAAGATATCAAGCTTTCAGCAACACCATGATGAGACTGTCCCAGAAGCTTGGGAGCGTTTTCAAGATTACATCCTCGAGTGTCCTCATCATGGCATGGAGAATTGGCTGCTTATGCGACATTCTACCATGGGCTCAACAACAAGACACGTGAGACGATGGATGCCGCGCCGGAGGTGCATTCTTATCACTCACTATTCCTCGGCCACGCTCTTGTGGAGAAGATGGCATCCAACCAAGGTTGGAGTGAAGAAAGAACTCGACCCGCAAGAGAGGTGGAGGAATGCACCAGTGAAAGAGGTAGACATGCTTTGTCACAAAATGGATTTCCTAATGAAGAGGCTCGATGAGAGAGTCCCGAGAAGAAAGAAGTCATGCATATACATGATGCTCGCATGACATGTGAAGAGTGTGGAGAGACTGGGCACACAAAGCTAACCGCCCGAGCCGAAGGAGGATGTGAACTACCTCAATAACAACAACAATAATAATTACTACCGTCCTCGCAGAATCAAGGTTGGAATCAACAAACAGAGGCCTAACTACTCGTGCAATTATTCGTGCAACTATCAAGGTAACAACTCCTCCTACAATAATTACAACCAGTAGCCTTTGAGAGAGTTGGTGCTAAACCAAGGCAAGATGATGGACAATGCTGTCCAAGAAGCCGACGTCAAATGACAAGGTCCTAGAGACACTCGGCAACGAGAATGGATGGCTTTTCTAATGCCATCAAGAGTCGGCTTCGGCTTCAACAAGATACTTGAGTCACAGTACAACGGCTTGTTAACCTTGCTCCCTCCACCGGCCAAGGTAAACCGGGACAACCCGAAGAGCTCGAAACCGCAAATCTTGTTGATATATTCAATGTAGAAGATAGCCGAAGTGATCCATCGAAGGGGTCATGGATTGACTCAACTCGCCAATCAAGAAGGGCGATCCGGGAGACCAAGTCATTCCGATCTCCATTGGAAGTACTAACTTTAATGAGGCAATCTGTGACTTCGGTGCAAGCATCAACATCATGCCAAGAGTGATATATGAGAAGCTATTCGATGCCCCTTAGCATACACAACCATGTGCTTACAACTTGTAGATCCGATCACTCCGTGTTCCTTTGGGAGTGCTTGAAGACATATGTGTACGAGTAGGCAACTCGTATGTTCTAGCAGACTTCGTGGTAGTGGATACGAGCGGTGATGAAAGGTCCCCTATCATTCTCGGGACGACCATTCTTGAACACCGCTGGAGCCATCATGTATGCCAACACCGCCAAGATCATCTTCAACATCAAGGGCAAGAGAGAAACCTTCTTCTTCAAGAACAGTGCTTTGCAGTTCCCAAAGACACCCTCATCGACAGAAATGTGAGAAGAAGAAGAGTCCACTAAGAAGAGCAAGAACAAGAATAAGAAGACCAAGAAGGCGAAGACAAGAAAGGATGGTCACTGCGCAGTCCATAAGGAGCATGACCACTTACTCAGTCCCCACGTCGATCAAGAAGGATGACCCAGTGTCCCAACCATTCAATGCTCCATCAACAAGCTCTTTCAATAAAGGCATGTTCATGTGACACCGGGTCGGGCATCAACATTATGGCCAAGGTAACTTATGAGTACCTATATGGCACTATGCCTTTGGAGCCTACCTATGCACAAATGCAGATGGCGGACTGACTTACATTCCGCTTTGTCGAAGGAGAAGTAAAGGATGTCCTCATCCGGATAGATGACCATTATGTCCCTACGGACTTCCTAGTCATTGACATGGGAGATGACTATGATCCTCCAATCATCCTAGGAAGACCATTCCTAAACACCACCGAGCTATCATCTACATTGGGACAGGAGAGATTCACTTCCACTTTCCCACCGAGAAGGTACGCCGCTACTTCAATAATAATTATATAATCACCGAGGAGCCCAAGAAGAACAGAGCAAGGAGAAGGCAGCAACCCGTCGCGTAACAAGAAGAACATCACTACGATGGATGGGTGACTATGAGGGAGAAGTGTCAAGATATGAAGATCGGTACCCGAAGAGATGAACATTGTAAAAGAAGAAGAGGTGCTACCGAAGAAAACCAAGTGCCCCAAGAAACTTCCTCCTCAAGGTCATCTTCTCCAACAAAGAAGGTGTGGAAAATAAAAGTAAAATCAGAATCAATTCCGACACACGAGGCGACATCATCCGAGGCGCCCAATGCGCCCCTTGAAAAATGAGCGAACATGACAAGTCCCGTTCGGAGGACTTAAAACCACCGAACGCCGCGCCAAGAGGTAACTTGGTATTTATCGCATTACTTTTCAGCATTATATTTTTTACCTTAGCATATTTATTTCCCTACTTGCATCTTAGTTGCATCTTTACTCTTTTATCTTCGCATTTGAAAAGAAAATAAAGATGTTGTGCATTTGCATCCGAAAATCGTCAAGCCCCATGTGGATAGTCATTCACTGTGGTGGCACAAAAATAATTTCTCAAATATTTATTTCCCCCGTCCGCATTCCTTAAATAATAAAAAGATAAAAATAATTCTTGTGATCCCGTTAGAACAAGTCTAAGTTAAGAAAGTTCTAGACAACCAAGGCCTAGAGGTTTTATCACTAACGCTTAATTAGTTCCACAAGCTTTGTTGTCTATTTTGAGCTTCATAGAACATCAAGGATCAAGAAGAGCTAACAAGCGTAAGGACATTCGGTCCCCCGTCGGAGTGCTTTGCCCGCGACAATTGAATGCTTTGTCTCCAACAAAGAAACTATCTACAACACTCCCGGAGGACTAGAACGTCTTCGATTGCACTGTCGCAACATCAGCAGACTATGTCAACATCCAGCTTGGGGGAGAGCATCCCCCGTGTACCAAGCTAAGTGTCTCCAACTTATCTAATTATGCTTTATTAAAGTATGCTTTGTTAAAACAACTAAAAAAGATGCATAACCATAGAAACCCAGAAAGATTTCCTTATTTATCTTTTCTACTTTTGGAGAGCTCTTGCAATCTGTCTTTAAAAGTGATCCCTAGAATAAACTCTACATGGAGATGATGAATAGTTGCTCTGCCGTAATTCCTTTCAAGTACCTAGTTTTCAACCTTGCACTCTCCCGAGTTTTGGACACAACTGTTTAGATTTGAGATTTGCTCAACCCGAAACTTGTGGGTAGCGAACACTTAATCTAAGTCTAGGTGGTTGACGGGTATGATATGGGAAGGTTTTGAGCTGCTATCTATCTTGTTTCTAGAGATACTAGAGTTCGAGAATTTATCTCGTGAAAATATTAAATTCCTGCATGATGAGTTCCTTTATGATGAGAGTTCAAATTCCTACCACACCATATATTCATGCTTACTAGATTAGGAAAACCCATCTCGTTTATATAGATCATATTGTAGGTTTGAGTGTAGACTTTATAGGCATTGAGTGTGGTTATGCTTTGTGGACCCATAAGGAATTAGTCACGCAGTTAAAGTCAATACTATGTGCTCTCCATCCATTGATCTATGCTACTTCGTCCTCGAAGCACGCACCCATTTTATAAATACTACATTCATTCTCGTGCTACTGCTTCCTCGAAGTACCACCCACATATAGATCCATATCCACCACATATTGTGCTATCTCTACCCCGGAGATACGCACTTATGCTACTCCTATCCCGGGAGTACGCATTCCCCACATATTGTGCTATCTCTACCCTAGAGATACGCACTTATGCTTTCCTACCCCGGGAGTACGCATCCATCCATTCATCCATCCACATATACATACCCATTCATTTCACATCATCCGAGAAAAGGTTATACTCCTATTCCGGGAGTGAACATCTAGAAATAATCATTGCCGTTTCATTGCCTACATAAAAGCTCCAGTCATTATCATTTCAAGTTATACACTCCCCGTGCTAAAGTTTCGTTTTCGGAGGATTGGTTATTCAAAAAAAAAAAAAGAGAGAGAGAAAAGAAAGAAAGAAAAAAAAAGAAAGAGTAGCCAAGTCCTTCCATTCAAGAAGTTTCAAGGTTTCCGAATAAAGGGAGTCATGTTATTCCCAAAGGAGCAAGTGTAGAAGTAGATGTTCACCAGTTGAGTACCCCTCATAATCATTTTCTTATCACCATCATACTATCATCATCCTATTATCATCTTATCATCCATTTCACTTCCTCATTCACATGCACATATGACTTTATTATTATTTTAGTTCCTATTGGATCCATGTCTTAACCGTGCAATATATGCAAGTGAGTTTGAGTGTCTCCCCACCTATGAGCTCCACATAAGCCTATTAGAAAGTAGGGTGAGAGAGAGAAGGCACTTTTCACTATGCCTTAGTTCCACAAATACCACATATTCTCGAGAAAAGAGAGAAGGCATACACTACTCATGCCTTAGAAAGGATCCGAAAATACCACAAATGAGAGACCCGAGAGGTTCATACAAGGAACTCGAGTTTTATTTCAAAACCTTGCAAAAACTCCGGGACAATAGTTGATCAAAGAGCGAGAAACATGGCGCTTGACTTGACCGTTCTATCTTTCAACTACTCAAGACCCAAGTGACGGTTACAAGCCCCATGGTGAAAGGTAATATGAGTGAGTTTTGAGTCGATAGTTCACTCTAATCCGGAGGAGAGTTCTTGTTTGAACGCATGTGTACTTGTGAGGAGTGAAAGCATTGTAGCAACTCCTGATCCATCACTGAGTCTATCTTTGCTCAGGGACGAGCAAAAGGTAAGCTTGGGGAGTTTGTTGACGATCGTTAAGTATCAATTTTATACCGTCAACGCAGCAAGAGAAAGGACTAATATGAGTTCACCTCGTTAGATATAGGGGTTACACTGACGTAATTCCACGAGTTTTGGTGATTGTCTATTTCTCGCAGGGGGTTATCGAAAGAGAACCAAAGGAGGCCCACATGTCATGATTACATAGAGATAAAGACCGAACGGGTAAAATTGTATAATCTAGAAGACTCCGAAGGCGACCCCCGAAGGCTGGGCCCCACTGGCGGGGTGGCCACGGCCGACCCGGGGGAGTCGGCCGACTCCCCATCTCCACCAATCGGGTGGAGTCTCGTGGATCCCGCCTCCACCGCCTTTGAGGATGAATAATTATCGTCCATTTAGGTCGGTTTGATCCGAGGGCCGTGGTTCATCCTAGGGGCTATATATTCGAGCCCCGGCCCCCGGGTGAAACCCTAATTCATTCTCTCTTCATTCATCTCGAGAGGATTCGGAGAAGCCGAGCCACCATCTCAATTAGAGCTCCATAGTTTAGTAGCATAGCTACATAGGAATAGATCTAGAGGGAATCAAGCCTAGCTTGGAGTCCGGATCTGTCGGAGTTCTTGGTAATTCCCTTTACATTCTTGTAATATTCATCATTGTTCGTGATACTATGAGTAGTACTTTATTCTATTCTATTATATCGACTTGACTTTGCTCTATTTGATTATGTTCTCAATTATATTGTTCTTAATTTACTTTGATTATATGTTTAGCATAGTTGGACTAGAATTATGTTTATGCATAGGATCATATAGCGCTTGCTCATTAGATCGATGGGTGAGTGGTAAATATTGTGTAGGCGTGGTGCCTAGACCGTATATATTTGCCATTGCACCCTATATTCCGGATCGTGAGGTAGATCGCGGGAGTGACAGTCCTGTTGAGTCCTTTGTAGCCCTTCTCCCGAGTATAGGTCTAGCAGAACAAACCTATTACATTGAAGTCATTGCTATGTCTCTTGTCTTCTCTGGTAATATCGCTATGCATAGGTGTAACCTTTTCCCGCCATGATTGCTAGATGTTCTTGCACTAATCATTGTATGCTTTGACTTTATAGTTAGAATAACATAGGATTATACCCTAGATCGTCCTAGTCCATGCTAGTGTTATAAGCTTAGAGTGCTAAGTTGAGATGGCTGATTACTATTATTTTATGTGGCTAAATGCTCTCATTTATCTTATGTCATTTATCATTCATTCCTATATTTTATGTGACACTTACCCCGTATGAGATGATCGATACGACAAGGTTAAGCTCTCCATTATTGCATGTGCATTGCTCATCACTCATTATCCAAGTGCATTCCCTTCCCAAAGTGGTAAAATTATAAATAACGATACCCGGACTACTCCCGGTTAAAATGCTACGATGATATATTCTGTGCGCTTGCGGAACCCTTCTTATTTTAGTTGCACTTAATAGACATCAACAGAGAGCAAAATGCCCGCGGCGCGGTGCGTCCCTGACAGGCCTGTCGGCTCCAGCTGCTCTGCGGCGACGTGGACGCACTAGGGCCACGCTTTCGTCTCCAAGGGATCCGAGGCGGGGCGGATTGGCGCGGCGGCGGCGAGCTTTTCCCGCTCGGGCGAAAATGCAGAGGAGGGGCAG
This sequence comes from Themeda triandra, assembly GCA_018135685.1. NCBI lineage: Eukaryota > Viridiplantae > Streptophyta > Magnoliopsida > Poales > Poaceae > Themeda > Themeda triandra. The sequence goes on along the minus strand of JAENPR010000245.1, from coordinate 418,693 downwards.
CGGTTGGACTCATGACAGGTGGGGTCGGTGCGGGGTCCAGGCGTCAGCGGCTGCGGCGGTCGGCTTTGTCTTCACGCGCACGGAGTGGAGCGGGCCTCCTGGTTGGGCTGGCGGCGAAAGGGAAAGTGGGCTGGCTCGGTGGAGGGGAAGGGAATGTTCCCGGTGGGCCGAGCTAGGCTGTTGCGGTGGTGAAGGATGGGAGGAAGGTTTGGGCCGGCTGGGCTGCTGCGGTTGGGAAGAAAAAGGACAAAGGAGAGGTTGAGCGGGCCGGCGGTTAGCCATGGGCCGAATTGGCTTCTTCTTTAGTTTTCCTTTTTCTTTTTCTTTCTCTTTTGTTTTTGGCCAAGTGATATATGCCAAGTGATATATGTATAAGTGTAAACATGTTACATTTGCAATTTGTACAAGGTGTCATGGTGGCCTTAGGGTCATAGGATAGTTAGGGTATTATTTCCCATAACGTAATATAGGTGTGTTCATGTTGTTGGGTTGATTTAATTAATCAAGACAATAAAACCAAATAAACTCCAAATCACAATAGGAATTATAAAGTATTTGAATAAAAGCTATGCAATGAAATGACATGATAAAGATGACATGCAACTAAATAGGTTAGCCTGGTAGGGTTTTTGGGATGTAAACTACATGACACATCATCACATAGTATTTTTGACAAAAAATTTTGTAGCTGGATTTTTGGGTTGTTACAACAGGGTAGTAGTAGCATGTATAATTTCACAATGGCAGCATTATCTCATATTCATTTAAACTCAATTCATAGCTCAGTTCAGTTCAGCTAAGCTTAGATGAACTCAATTCATAGTAGACAGTGTAATAGGCAGTGGGTAATAGACAGTGTAGGAGTAGACAGTGGGCATAACCGCAGCGAGTAGATAAGCAAATGACAGTTCAGTTCAATTAGATAAGCAAATGATAGTGGACAGTAGTGTAGGATAGTTGAATGTAGGATAGTAGTGGATAGTAGTGTATAGGTTAAGTGGACAACATTAAGTGGACAGGCAGTATTTTCAAAACAGGCAATAACAGTGAATATAGTGAATAATAGGCAGTGGAATAACAGGCAGCGTTTTCATCACAAATTCAGTGAATATAGTGAATATGCTCAGATTCATCTCAAATTCCCAAATTCATGCATCATTGGTAGGGGCATATGCTCAGATTTTATCACAAATTCTCAGATTCATGCATCACTGGTAGCATTTTCAAAACAGGCAATAACAGGCAGTGGAATATAGTGAATAAGCTCAGACGGGGGCGGGCCCGTGAGGTAGCTGATGGTGGCCGCAGTGGACGATGGCAAGGAGAACGTAGCGGGGCTCCTCGGCGATAGCCTGAGGTTCGACGGCGGCCGCAGTGGACGGTGGCCGTAGTGGATGGCGGCGAGGAGGACGAAGAGGGGCTCCTCGGTGACGTTGGGGACAAGAAGCGAGGTCACGGACGTGGAGTGGACGAACGGCGGGCGGCGCAGTGGCCGGAGCTAGGGTTCTGGCCCGCGGCTGCAATGGCGACGTCGCTCGCGAGAGCGCAAGGGTTTCCAGCCCGCGGCGGCGCTCAAGGTAGGGTTCCGCGCCCGAGCTGGTGGCAGCGCTGGTGCGGACGGGTGCGGAGGAGGACGAAGGGGGTTGGAGCAGTGGAGGAGGAGGTCGGCGGTGGAGATGGCGGCCCGGTGGCGGCGCGAAATTTCGACAGCCCTTCGGGGACGAAAAGAACCGCGCGGAAGGTCTTAGAAAATTTGGGCCAGGGCAGCGATTTTATATAGGCGGCTATTTTCCACAGCGGGCAACCTAACAGGCCAGCTATGGTAAATATTCACCGCAGCGGCCTGTTACATTGCCCGCTGTGGTAAATATTTACCGCAAATGGGCCATTAAGGGTTAATAATTTTGGTTTCTTTTTTTATTTTTAAAGTCAAAATGGACGGATGTAGTTTTTTGAAGCACTAAATGACCTCACATGAAAAATTTTTGAATACCAAAATTGTTAAACTCAACAAGATCTTCATTTGTTACATATATCATTTTTGTATTTGACAATTTTTCAAGAAAGTGTGGTTGTATTATGGCATTTGTCTCTTATCGTTCCATGAAGTCTATGTGAGTTTCATGGTTTTCTAACAAGTATTTAATATCACTTTCTCAAATGGTAAAATAGCCTATGTAACAAATGTGTATCTTGATGAGCTTAACAATCTTGTTATTCAAAAGTTTTTCATCTGAGGTCATTTAGTGTCTCGTTTGATAAAGTTTGACCAAGTCAATTTTTTAATTTAAAAAATGACAGTTTGACCAAGTTTTTGAAGTTCTAGATGATTTCAAATTGAAAACTTTTAAATACAAAGTTTGTCAAACTCATCAAGATGTACATTTGTTGTAATGGTCAACTTTTCATTTGGCAAAGTTTGAATGATTCAAATTTCAAATTTCAAAAAACACAATGTAAATCTAATTTTTGAAACCATAGATGGTTTCAAATTGAAAACTTTTAAATACAAAGTTTGTCAAACTCATCAAGATGTACATTTATTGTAATGGTCAACTTTTCATTTGGCAAAGTTTGAATGATTCAAATTTCAAAAAACACAATGTAAATCCAGTTTTCGAAAACCCTAGATGGTTTTAAATTAAAAACTTTTAAATACAAAGTTTGTCAAACTCATCAAGATGTATATTTGTTGTAATGGTCAACTTTTCATTTAGCAAAGTTTGAATGATTCAAATTTCAAATTTTAAAAAAAAAAACACAACGTAAATGTAGTTTTTGAAACCTAAATGGTTTCAAATTGAAAACTTTTAAATACAAAGTGTCGGTGTTTCGTACCCCGGGGTATCTCGTTGACGATCGTTAAGTATCAATTTTATACCGTCAACGCAAGCAAGAGAAAGGACTAATATGAGTTCACCGTTAGATATAGGGGTTACACCGACGAATTCCACGAGTTTTGGTGATTGTCTATTTCGCGGGGGTTATCGAAAGAGAACCAAAGGAGGCCCACATGTCATGATTACATAGAGATAAAGACCGAACGGGTAAAATTGTATAATCTAGAAGACTCCGAAGGCAAACCCCGGGAAGCCGGGGCCCACTGGCGGGGTGGCCGGTCGGCCGACCCGGTGGGAGTCGGCCGACTCCCCACCTCCACCAATCGTGGGAGTCTCGTGGATCCCGCCTCCACCGCCTTTGAGGATGAATAATTATCGTCCATTTAGGTCGGTTTGATCCGAGGGCTATGGTTAATCCTAGGGGCTATATATTCGAGCCCCCGGCCCCCGGGTGAAACCCTAATTCATTCCCAATTCATTCAAGAGTTCATTCTCTCATCGAATTCGAGAAGCCCGAGCCACCATCTCAATTAGAGCTCCATAGTTTAGTAGCATAGCTACATAGGAATAGATCTAGAGGGAATCAAGCCTAGCTTGGAGTCCGGATCTGTCGGAGTTCTTGGTAATTCCCTCTACATTCTTGTAATATTCATCATTGTTCGTGATACTATGAGTAGTACTTTATTCTATTCTATTATATCGAGACTTGACTTTGCTCTATTTGATTATGTTCTCAATTATATTGTTCTTAGTTTACTTTGATTATATGTTTAGCATAGTTGGACTAGAATTATGTTTATGCATAGGATCGTATAGCGCTTGCTCATTAGATCGATGGGTGAGTGGTAAATATTGTGTAGGCGTGGTGTCTAGACCGTATTTATCTCGCGATTACACCCTATTGACCGGGTCGTGTGGTAGATCGCGGAAGTGACAGCTCCGTTGAGTCCTTTGTATTCCATCCCCGTTGGTAGGTCTTAGTAGAACAACCTATTACATTGAAGTCATTGCTATGTCTCTTGTCTTCTCGGTAATATCACTATGCATAGGTGTAACCTTTCCCCGCCATGATTGCTAGATGTTCTTGCACTAATCATTGTATGCTTTGACCTTATAGTTAGAATAACATAGGATTATACCCTAGATCGTCCTAGTCCATGCTAGTGTTATAAGCTTAGAGTGCTAAGTTGAGATGGCTTATTACTATTATTTTATGTGGCTAATTGCTCTCATTTATCTTATGTCAATTATCATTCATTCCTATATTTTATGTGACACTTACCCCGTATGAGATGATCGATACGTACAAGGTTAAGCTCTCCATTATAGCATGTGCATTGCTCATCACTCATTATCCAAGGCATTCCCTTCCCAAGGGTAAAAATATAAATAACGATACCTGGATACTCCCGGTTAAAATGCTACATCGGTATTATCGTGTAAACTTGGGATCCCATATTTATTTCTAGTAGCAGTTGCATTATTTAGTACCATTTTTTTGGCGCCATGTTAGGGATGACAACCTAACACCGAGTGGCGTTAGAAATGTCAACAAGCATTTTTGGCGCCGTTGCGGGGAAGGTTGAAAGCCAATGGATAATGAGCAGCATTGCACTACATAATGAGATTGAGCACTTTGTCACCATTCTCTACTCATACAAACCTTACCCTTGTCTTTCGTCTATTTTTATATCTTATGCAGGGTAATGTATGAAAAAGACAATTCTTCCTGATAATTATATTGACGATCCAGAAGCTTTATTCAGGAAGGCCAGAAGCAAGTTGAAGAAGACCAATCAATCATCATCATCAACTCAACTTGGAAGCTTGTCGGAAGCAGAAAGTCAACCTTTCGTTCGAGACTTGACACCAGCATTTGAAGCCATGGCGAACAAGTCACTCTGCGAGTTCTCAGCTCCCACTATGGATAACATTCGCACTGGACCAGCTGCGGACATCGAAGGAGCTTTTGAGCTCAAGCCTGCGCTAATCAACATGGTGCAAGCAAGCCAGTTCTGTGGGAAGGCCCATGAAGATGCTAGTGCTCATCTCCAACACTTCCTGGAGATTTGTAGCACATTCACTATCAAGGATGTCCCCAGAGATGCTATACTACTTCGCCTCTTCCCATTCTCACTCTTGGGGAGAGCGAAGCAGTGGTTCTACGCCAACAAGGAGAAGAATCCTACGTGGGCATTATGTTCCACCAATTTCTTGGCGAAGTTCTTCCCCATGGGCAAAACAAATGCTCTTCGTGGGAAGATATCAAGCTTTCAAAGAACACCATGATGAGACTGTCCCGAAGCTTGGGAGCGCTTTCAAGATTACATCCTCGAGTGTCCTCATCATGGCATGGAGAATTGGCTGCTCATGCGAGACATTCTACCATGGGCTTAGCAACAGCACACGTGAGACGATGGATGCTGCTGCTGGAGGTGCATTCTTATCACTCACTATTCCTCAAGCCACAGCTCTTGTGGAGAAGATGGCATCCAACCAAGGTTGGAGTGAAGAAAGGACGCAGACCCGCAAGAGAGGTGGAGGAATGCATCAGCTGAAAGAGGTAGACATGCTGTCTGCCAAAATGGATTTGCTAATGAAGAGGCTCGATGAGAGAGCCACAGAGAAGAAAGAAGTCATGCATATACATGATGCTCGCATGACATGTGAAGAGTGTGGAGAGACTGGGCACACAGGTGCTAACTGCCCAGAGCTGAAGGAGGACGTGAAATACCTCAACAACAACAACAACAATAATTACTACCGTCCTCGCGAGAATCAAGGTTGGAATCGCAGCGCAGGCCTAACTACCGAGGCAATTATTCGTGCAACTATCAAGGTAACAGCTCCTCCTACAATAATTACAACCAAAGCCTTTGAGAGAGCTAGTGCTTGAACCAAGGCAAGATGATGGACAACTGTCCCAAGAAGCCGACATCAAATGACAAGGTCCTAGAGACACTCAAGAATGAATGGATGGCTTTCCCAATGCCATCAAGAGTCACTCACTGCAACAAGATACTTGAGTCGCAGTGTACAACGGCTTGTTAACCTTGCTCCCTCCACCGGTCAAGGTAAACCGGCAGACAACCCGAAGAGCTCAAAACCGCAAATCTTGTTGATATATTCAATGTAGAAGATAGCCGGAGTGATCCATCGAAGGGGTCATGGATTGACTCAACTCTGCCAATCAAGAAGGGCGATCCAGGGAGACCAGTCATTCCGATCTCCATTGGAAGTACTAACTTCAATGAGGCAATCTGCGACTTCGGTGCAAGCATCAACATTATGCCAAGAGTGATATATGAGAAGCTATTCGATGCCCCTTAGCATACACAACTATGTGCTTACAAACCTTGCGTATCGGTCACTCCGTGTTCCTTTGGGAATACTTGAAGACATATGTGTACGAGTGGGCAACTCGTATGTTCCAGCCAGACTTCGTGGTAGTGGATACAGCGAATGAAAGGTCCCCCGTCATTTTGGGACGACCATTCTTGAACACCGCCGGAGCCATTATGTATGCCAACACGCCAAGATCATCTTCAACATCAAGGGCAAGCGAGAAACCTTCTTCTTCAAGAACAGTCTTTGCAGCCTCCCAAAGACATCCTCATCGCGAAACAAGAGAAGAAGAAGAGTCCAAATAAGAAGAGCAAGAACAAGAATAAGAAGACCAAGAAGACGGAGACAAGGAGGATGGTCACCGCAGTCCACAAGGAGCATGACCACTTACTCAGTCCCCACGTCCCGATCAAGAAGGATGACCCAGTGTCCCAACCATTCAATGCTCCATCAACAGAAGCTCTTTCAATAAAGCATGCCCGTGACACCGGATCGGGCGTCAACATCATGGCCAAGGTAACCTATGAGTATCTATATGGCACTATGCCTTTGGAGCCTACCTATGCACAACCGCAAATGGCGTAGATCGACATTCCGCTTCGTCGAAGGAGAAGTGAAGGATGTCCTCATCCAGATAGATGACCATTATGTCCCTACGAGACTTCCTAGTCATTGACATGGGAGATGACTATGATCCTCCAATCATCCTAGGAAGACCATTCCCGAACACCACCGAGCTATCATCTATATTGGGACAGAGAGATTCATTTCCACTTTCCCACCGAGAAGGTACGCCGCTACTTCAATAATAATTATATAATCACCGAGGAGCCCAAGAAGAACAGAGCAAAGAGAAGGCAGCGTACCCGTCGCGCCGTAACAAGAAGAACATCACTACGATGGATGGGCTAACTATGAGGGAGAAGTATTCGATATGAAGATCGGTACCCGGAGAGAAGAACATTATAGAAGAACCCGAGAAGGTGTTGTCATCGAAGAGAAACAAGTGCTCCAAAAGCTTCCTCCTCAAGATCACCCTCTCCAACAAAGAAGGTGTGGAAAGTAAAAGAAAAATCGAATCAATTCCTACACACGAGGCGACATCATCCGAGGCGCCCCAATGCGCCCCTTGAAAAATGAACAAACATGATAGGTCCTGTTCGGAGGACTTAAAACCACCGAACGCCGCGCCAAGAGGTAACTTGGTATTTATCAGCAATTACTTTTCAGCATTGTAATTTTACCTTAGCATATTTATTTCCTACTTGCATCTTTGTTGCATCTTTACTCTTTTATCTCTGCATTAGAAAAGAAAATAAAGATGTTGTGCATTCGCATCCAGAAAATCACTAAGCCCCATGTGGATAACCATTCACCGTGGTGGCACAAAAATAATTTCTCAAAGATATTTATTTCCCCCGTCTCGCATTCCTTAAATAATAAAAAGATAAAAATATTTCTTGTGATCCTATTAGAACAAGTCTAAGTTAAGAAAGTTCTAGACAACCAAGGCCTAGAGGTTTTATCACTAACGCTTAATCGGTTCCACAAGCTTTGTTGTCTATTTGAGCTTCACGAACATCAAGGATCATGAAGAGCTAACAGGTAGAAGGACATCCAAATCCCCCGTCGGAGTGCCGCCCGCGACAATTGAATGCCGTCTCCAACAAAGAACTATCTACAACACTCCCGGAGGACTAGAACGTCTTCGCCTGTCGGCAACATCGCCAGACTATGTCAACATCCAGCCTTGGGGGAGAGCATCCCCCGTGTACCAAGCTAAGTGTCTCCAACTTATCTAATTATGCTTTATTAAAGTGTGCTTTGTTTAAAACAACTAAAAAAGATGCATAACCATAGAAAAACCGTAAAGATTTCCTTATTTATCTTTTCTACTTTTGGAGAGCTCTTGCAACTGCCTTTAAAAGTGATCCCTAGAATAAACTCGCATGGAGATGATGAATAGTTGCTCGCCGTAATTCCTTTCAAGTACCTAGTTTTCAACCTTGCACTCTCCCGAGTCTTGGACACAACCGTTTAGATTTGAGATTTGCTCGAACCCGAAACTTGTGGGTAGCGAACACTTGATCTAAGTCTAGGTGGTTGACGGGTATGATATGGGAAGGTTTTGAGCTGCTATCCATCTTGTTCCTAGAGATACTAGAGCTCGGAGAATTTATCTTTGAAAATATTAAATTCCCGCATGATGAGTTCCTTTATGATGAGAGTTCAAATTCCTACCACCATATATTCATGCTTACTAGATTAGGAAAACCCATCTCGTTTAAATAGATCATATTGTAGGTTTGAGTGTAGACTTTATAGGCATTGAGTGTGGTTATGCTTTGTGGACCCATAAGGAATCAGTCATGCGCTTAAAGTCAATACTATGTGCTCTCCATCCATTGATCTATGCTACTTCGTCCTCGAAGCACGCACCCATTTTATAAATACTTCATTCATTCCGTGCTACTTCGTTCCTAGAAGTACCACCCACATATAGATCCATATCCACCACATATCGTGCTATCTCTACCCCGGAGATACGCACCTATGCTACTCCTACCCCGGGAGTACGCATTCTCCACTTACCGTGCTATCTCTACCCCGGAGATACGCACCTATGCCGCTTCTACCCCGGGAGTACGCATCCATCCATTCATCCATCCACATATACATACGCCATTCATTTCACTTCATCCGAAAGGTTCTACTCCTATTCGAGAGTGAACGTCTAGACATAATCATCGCCGTTCTATTTGCCTACATAAAAGCTCCAGTTATTATCATTTCAAGTTATATGAATCCCCGTTGCTAAAGTTTTGTTTCCGAGGATTGGTTGCTCTAAAAAAAAGAAAAAAAGAAAAAGAAGAAAGAAAGAAAAAGAAAGGAGTAGCCAAGTCCTTCCATTCAAGAAGTTTCAAGGTTTTCGAATAAAGGGAGTCATGTTATCCTCGAAGGAGCGAGTGTAGAAGTAGATGTTCACCAGTTGAGTACCCCTTATAATCATTTCCTTATCACCATCCTATCATCATCTTATCATCCATTTCATTTCCTCATTCACATGCACATATGACTTCATTATTATTTTAGTTCCTAATGGATCCATGTCTTAACTGTGCAATATAGGCAAGTGAGTTTGAGTGTCTCCCCACCTATGAGCTCCACATAAGCCTATTAGAAAGTAGGGTGAGAGAGAGAAGGCACTTTCCACTATGCCTTAGTTCCATAAATACCACATATTTTGAGAGAAGAGAGAAGGCATACACTACTCATGCCTTAGAGAGGATCCAGAAATACCACAAATGAGAGACTTGAAAGGTTCATACAAGGAACTCTGAGTTTTATTTCAAAACCTTGCAAAAACTCCGGGATAATAGTTGATCAAAGAGCGAGAAACATGGCGCTTGACTTGACCGTTCTATCTTTCAACTACTCAAGACCCAAGTGACGGTTACAAGCCCCATGGTGAAAGGTAATATGAGTGAGTTTTGAGTCGGATAGTTCATTCTAATCCGGAGGAGAGTTCTTGTTTGAACGCATGTGTACTTGTGAGGAGTGAAAGCATTGTAGCAACTCCCGATCCATCACTCGAGTCTATCTTTGCTCGGGACGAGCAAAAGGTAAGCTTGGGGAGTTTGTTGACGGTCGTTAAGTATCAATTTTATACCGTCAACGCAGCAAGAGAAAGGACTAATATGAGTTCACCCGTTAGATATAGGGGTTACACCGACAGAATTCCACGAGTTTTGGTGATTGTCTATTTCTCGCAGGGGGTTATCGAAAGAGAACCAAAGGAGGCCCACATGTCATGATTACATAGAGATAAAGACCGAACGGGTAAAATTGTATAATCTAGAAGACTCCGAAGGCAAACCCCGGAAGCCGGGGCCCACTCGGGCAGGGTGGCCGGCCGGCCGACCTGGGGGGAGTCGGCCGACTCCCCACCTCCACCAATCGTGTGGAGTCTCGTGGATCCCGCCTCCACCGCCTTTGAGGATGAATAATTATCGTCCATTTAGGTCGGTTTGATCCGAGGGCTATGGTTAATCCTAGGGGGCTATATATTCGAGCCCCCGGCCCCCGGGTGAAACCCTAATTCATTCCCAATTCATTCAAGAGTTCATTCTCTCATCGAATTCGTAGAAGCCGAGCCACCATCTCAATTAGAGCTCCATAGTTTAGTAGCATAGCTACATAGGAATAGATCTAGAGGGAATCAAGCCTAGCTTGGAGTCCGGATCTCGTGGAGTTCTTGGTAATTCCCCTCTACATTCTTGTAATATTCATCATTGTTCGTGATACTATGAGTAGTACTTTATTCTATTCTATTATATCGACTTGACTTTGCTCTATTTGATTATGTTCTCAATTATATTGTTCTTAGTTTACTTTGATTATATGTTTAGCATAGTTGGACTAGAATTATGTTTATGCATAGGATCGTATAGCGCTTGCTCATTAGATCGATGGGTGAGTGGTAAATATTGTGTAGGCGTGGTGTCTAGACCGTATTTATCTCGCGATTACACCCTATTGGCCGGGTCGTGTGGTAGATCGCGGAAGTGACAGCTCCGTTGAGTCCTTTGTATTCCATCCCCGTTGGTAGGTCTTAGTAGAACAACCTATTACATTGAAGTCATTGCTATGTCTCTTGTCTTCTCGGTAATATCACTATGCATAGGTGTAACCTTTTCCCGCCATGATTGCTAGATGTTCTTGCACTAATCATTGTATGCTTTGACCTTATAGTTAGAATAACATAGGATTATACCCTAGATCGTCCTAGTCCATGCTAGTGTTATAAGCTTAGAGTGCTAAGTTGAGATGGCTTATTACTATTATTTTATGTGGCTAATTGCTCTCATTTATCTTATGTCAATTATCATTCATTCCTATATTTTATGTGACACTTACCCCGTATGAGATGATCGATACGTACAAGGTTAAGCTCTCCATTATAGCATGTGCATTGCTCATCACTCATTATCCAAAGGCATTCCCTTCCCAAAGGGTAAAAATATAAATAACGATACCTGGATACTCCCGGTTAAAATGCTACATCGGTATTATCTCGTGCGCTTGCGGATCCCATATTTATTTCTAGTAGCAGTTGCATTATTTAGTACCAGCATTTTTGGCGCCATGTTAGGGATGACAACCTAACACTGAGTGGCGTTAGAAATGTCAACAGTATCACACCAACTAGTAAATTTCTATGCGTGCTCCCTAATCCGGATGGTGATGCAAGAAGGACACAAATGTTTATCCTGGTTCGGGCAAAGAGTGCCCTACGTCCAGCAGGGGGGGAAGACTTGTATTATCTTGCACCGGAGTGCTTGTACAGGGGTGAATACAAGCGGGACTTAGCCGTGAATGGGTGTGCGAGAGCTGTCCGAGTGTGTGTGCGTGAAAGCCTGCCTTATACAAGGCCCTGGCGTCCCCTTTTATAGGCCAAGAGGAGGCTCAGGGTTACACGGTGGTTAGGGCTGCCGTGGGCGTGACGTCGAGGTATGGGCGCCATGTCGAGTCGCCGAGACTGTAGACGCTCCCTTTGGTCCGGTTTGAGCCTGTGGATTCATGCTTTAGTCCGGTTCGAGCCTATAGCAGCGTGGGTAAGTATGGCCTGCTCGTCCTTCCCGGTCGTGGGCTGACGTAGTCGAGGTATGGTGCTGGCGTAGACGAGCACGTGCGCCCGGGAACCCCGCCGTATGGCCGTCGAGGTGGGAAAGACAGGGCACTACACGCCCCATGCCCAAGTCACGTCCGTCATCATTCCTCGAGCGGTTAATGACCGCTTCGAGGGGTAGATGGCCCGAGCGACGTGACTGGGCGGCGGGTTAGGCGGTACGGAGAGTTGACAATTGCGTTCCGAGGGGGTGCCGTACATGGCACAGTGTTCGGCGTGGTGTAATAGTGATGCCTGGCACGCTCGAATCCCGGGTATGGGCGGTGGAATAGGAGAAGTGACCGGCGTACTTCTCACTATTTCACACACTGTAGCCATGGGGTTAGGCAGAGCAGCGCATTTTACTATTTCCGAGCCCCGTAGCCACGTGCATGCCTTGGATGGGCAATTATTGCGGGCGGACTCGAGCGGTCGCCGCTCGAGCGATCTCCGTCTCCGTCTCAAGTCGTTGCTCGCTCGAGCGGTTTCCTTCGAGCGGTCACTCGCTCGAGCGGCTTCGTAATGTTTTCTCGAGCGGGCGAGCGGCCGCTGCTCGAGTCGGTGGGCTTTGTGGCTTTGTGGGCCTGATCGTGGGCCAGCCTAGCTCGAGGTGGATTGGTGGTTTCTCTGGTCAGTTAGCTTTTGGGATTTTTAGATAGGGATGAAGCCGATTTGCTTATCTCTAATCCACCCAATTTAGGACCCCCTAATCTAGGTACCCGACAGTAGCCCCCGAGCCCTTGCTTGATTGTGAAAAACTTCAAGCAAGGGATCATGAAGTGGAGTTGAAGTACCTAGACTTAGGGTCATGTTGTCTCGGGGAGTTATTTTGTCCTTCCTCTGGGGGCTTTTGAGATGAGTGGTTTTGAGTAAGAGTGTTATTAACTGGAGTTGTGGCAGCTCGAGGCGGGAGATTTATGATGACTCCTCGAGCCCCCGAGTATTTCCTGCTCCTCCCATGTCGAGGGAGGTTGTTTATGTGACCCGAGCCCCCGAGCTCGAATTGCTGGGCCGTAGTCGTGATCTAGTTCATCGCTAGATCTCTTGGATTTGATCCAAGGGGCGGGAGGACCGACGCTACCCACGGCCGAGCGAGCGCCAAGTCTCCCTGCGAGCTGATAGCGGGGAATCCAAGTGAGAGTCCGCCTCCTTTCGAGGGGAGACAGCGTCGAGGCCCGGGGGTGCTCTCATTAGAGCTGGGCGCATAGCTTTTAGAGGACTGGCCCCGTTCGAGGGGACCGGCGACTCGAGTGCCTCCCATCGACGGGATCTCGTGGAAGCTCAACGCCCTGCCTTGGATGTGCCTTTGGGTTTCGAGAGTTCGTTCTCGAGCGGACCCTTTCGAGGGATCCTTCCCAGGGGCACCCCAAACTCGGGTGCTCGAGGGCGGCTGTTCAAACCCGTTCGTGGGTCAGCCTCCGCTCCCTCGAGTCTTACAGGTGGGACCAGGGTCCCAGGTTATCTTACCGTGCACGGAACCGTCTGTCGAGACGTCCCGTCGCTGCGCCAGTTAAGGGGAATTCATTCGTTGCTGGTGGCGCAGCTTTTTAGGCGGAAACCGGCACGTCATGATGATCGTGGCCCGACGTCGGTTCAGCTCCGCCTCGCGTCCTGTGAGTGGGAGTGGGTAGCGGTTGTCAGGGGCATTGAATGCGGTTACCGTTCTCGTCGAGTCCGCCGGGTGCGCGCGGCCGTTGGATGGCGTGACCTGGGCCGTTGGATGCGATTCACGCGGATTGGCTTGGGCTCTATAAATGCGGAGGAGTGGGCTTGCGGTTCTTCTTCCCCGCATTCTCGCCTTTCTCGCCATCCCTGCCGCCGGTTGCGTTTCCGCTCCCAGATCCAATCGCCTCCGCTTTCACCCGCAACCATTGCCGCCGTTCTTGCCTGCGACCGCCGCCGCTGTGCTTGCTTGTGACTGCGTCCGCACCTTGCGCTGCCGTTCTCCGCGTTCCGCCGCCGTTCCTGCTCCACCATCCCGCCGCCGTCCCTCCATCGACGCCATGGTGAGGACAAACAAGAAGGGGAGCCAGGGTGCTGGGGGCAGCAAGACCGGCGGCAGGGGCGCCGCCGGCAAGGAGCCCGCCAAGCCTCCCACGCCGGTGGTAATGTACGACGCGCTCCCGTGGCCTCGGTCCACGGTGACCGAGGCGACGTTGACGAACCTTGTCAACGGCGGGTTGCTTCTCCCCAACCCAGCGGGGGGACCGCTGGAGTGGCAAGTACCGGAGGACGACCATCTCGAGCCCGTGGTCCCGTCGGGCTACGTCCTGAGTTTCGTCAAGTTCCATCAGCGGGGACTTGGGGCGGGGCCGAGCCGCTTCATGCGGGCGCTCCCCCACCACTTTGGGGTCGAGCTCCAGCACTTCAATCCGAATTCCATCTCACACGCGGCCAGTTTCGCCGCCGTATGCGAGGGGTATCTTGGTATGGCGCCGCAGTGGGACCTGTTCACCCACGTCTTCAAGGCGACGCTGTTCACCAAGGCGGTGAGCGGCGGTGGTGACGACAATGACGGCGATGATGGCGACGAGGAGGGGGAAGAGGAGAAGGAGAAGGAAAAGGAGAAGCCGAAGGCCCGCCGCTACGTCCGGGCGGGCTCCTGCTCGATCGGCCTGAAGAGGCGGGAGTGCTGGCTGACCGGCACCTGGGTGTCAAATAACGCCGGGTGGGACGCGGAGTGGTTCTACCTCCGTAATGAGGGGAATCACTTCCCGGAGTACACCGGCACCGTGCTGACTGTGCCCGGCGAGAATTGGGTCTGGGGCCAGCCGAAGAATCTTCAGCCCCGTCTTGACCCCCTGCTCGATGCCATCGCGAGCCTCCGTCGTCGGAGGGCCGGCAACCTCACCTTTAACCTCGCCCACGTCGTCGCCGAGTTCCACTCCCGCCGGGTGATTCCGCTCGCCGAGCGCCCGCTGCGGCTGGACCAGATGACGGAGAACGCCGACCCTGAGGCGCTCGAGGCCAGCAGGATGTCAGACGTACCCCTCTCAACTGTCATGATCGTGGCTCAGGTGCGCGAGGCGATCGACGGCGGGAGGAACTTTGGGGAGAATCAAGTCGGCCTTTTCCCCATGCGCCCGGTCAACAACCTGCTCGGCTATGTAAGTCCTTTCGAGGTTTTTCTCGTCGTTCCTTTTATTCGAGCCGTCCTCATCGAGGTATGCTTTTTTAGGATATCATGGACCACGTGGACTCGGTGCCCCCGGTGAAGGAGGACGCGCTCGGCTGTGAGGTGAGACGCCTAAAAAACGACCGAGAACACGCGGCGGCGCTCTCGAGAAAGGAGGAGAGAGCGAGGAAGGCTCGCGAGTTAGAGGAGAAGGAGCAGCGTAAGTCTAGGCGCCGCCGGGAGCGGATGATGCGTCTGGATGCAAACCCGTGCGACTGGAGCCCCAGTCTAGAGTCGACCGACGAGGACGAGGGGGAGGACGACGAGGGGGACGACGAGGCGACTGACAGCGACGGCGCCACCGCCCCTCGAGCGCTGACGCCTCCTCGCTCTCGCGTGCAGGGGTTGATTCTGGTGGCGCCCCTTCTACACGGCGACTCGTCATTGGTTCAGACGGGCCAGCAGGAGGGGTCGTCTCGCCATTCCAGCCACGGCACTCGGACGCCGTCGCCGACCCAAGCAGGGCAGCGGGGGGGAACGTCTCACCGTTCCAGCCACCGCGCCCGTTCACCGTCACCGACTCGAGCGGGGCGGCGGGAGGAGTCGCCCCGCCGTACTAGCCATGGCGGGCGGGCGCCCTCTCCGACGCGGCGGGACTCCTCCTCCCATCGCCATTCGTCATCAACGGGCGTGCACACCCGGCAACGTCAGGCTGCAAATGTGCGCAGATCATCCTCTGTACAGCCCGGCGAGCAACCCGTGGAGCGCCGGGCTCCTTCCAGCGATCGCCAGGCCGAGCGGACCTCGACCCGCAGGACCCAAGGTTCTGTAAGGGACTCCGTGCCCGACCCGGCCAAGGAGTCAGCGGGGGCGGGGGAGGCCGCCAAGGTCTCGAAGCCCCCGAGCGGCACGAGCGGTGGGCTCGAGGCCCCAAAGTCCTCGAGCGACTCGAGGGGGCCAACTGAGGCTCGAAAGCCCCCGAGTGTCTTGAGCAAGCCGGGTGGCTCGAGCAGTGCCACCTTGACTACAGGGTGAGTTTTTCGATCACCCCTCCCTTTATCGCCTTTTCCGTTTGGCGTGAGAATGCGTCGTCATAGTAATTTTTTGTTTTTCTCTTTCTTTCAGACCAAGCGCCCTCTCGTTAGCCGCTGCCATCCCTTCCTCCCATCCTGCCTACCAAGAGGCTGAGGACTTCCGGAGGATCGAGCGGCACCCCGCCCGTCCCAGGTGGAGTGGCTCTTCCTCCTTCTACCCCCATTTGGCTAGCGCGGGCCAAGGATGCAATTAGGCGCGGCAAGCTGATGGCGGCTGCGTCTCGTGCAGGTGTCGGGGCCGTGACCGTGGCAGCGGGAGGGAAGGCCACCACCACCACTACGGCCTCGATCGTTTCCCCGCTCGAGACCCCGTCGTTGCCGGTCGTGCCGGGTGACACAGCGGTTAGTGACAAGGGGGCGACGACGCCGGAGCCGACGGCCACCATTCCGGCGACGGGGGCTGGGTCGGAGCAACGGCCAATTGTGCTCGAGGACGAGAGCCCGAGCTCGGGCTCCAAGACCTCCTGGCCAATCGGCCTGCGCCAGCTCGAAGAGGAGCGCAAGGAGGAGGAGGAGGAGGAGACGCCGGCGGCCACCGATCGGCCGGTGGAGGACGTGGTGATGCAGGAGGCGGGCCCGGCGCCCGAGCCTCAGCCAAGCCGGGTCTCTACCCCCCCTCGGGATATGGAGGCCGACTCCTCTGTTGGGCAGCGGGTCGAGGTGCCCGAGGCTTCCCCAGCCGAGCAGGGGGAGGCCCAAACTACGGCTCGAGAGGGGGCGCCCGGGGAGCACCCCGTCACCACGCAGGAGGAGGAGAGGGCGGAGGAGCAAATGGAGCAGCGGTCGGAGCAGCCTGTCGCCGCGGGCGGCGACGAGCATCAGCTACAAGCGGAGCAGCAGGCGGAGCCGGTGGAGCAGCAGCCGCATGTGGGGCAGCAGGCGGGGCAGCCCACCGTCGCGGGAGGCGATGAGCACCAGGACAGCGTGCGGGAGCTCCGCCTGGTGCCGTATCAGGCGCCGCCGCAGCCTCTGCAGCTGCTGGGGACCCTGGTGCCTCACCTCGTGCCTGACTCAGAAACGGGCGAGGTGAGGTTCGAGGGCATGACCGACGCCGACCAGTGGGAGGAGGCCCAAAGGAAGCTGACGGCGGCTGCCATCGTCGACAGCCACATGCGGTCAGTCGGCCTCGGGCCCACCGAGCCCACTGATGTCTCCATCGAGGAGCGGAGGCGGATCGAGGCGCGGGCACTCGCCCAAGAGGCGTCCTATTCCTGGAGTCAGCCGCAACGCCCGCCTACCCTGGCCGAGCGGGTGGTGACGGCGGACGTCTACTTGGAGGCGGTGAGGAGACTCCACTCCTCCGTCGACAAGGAGATACGGGAGGAGTTCCCTCTATGGGAAAGGCCGCCGCTGGTGCTCCCCGACCCCCTCGACCACGAGGCTCCTCCGATCGTGATGAACGATCAGAAGGAGCTCGAGGCGCACATGGAGGCCGAAGAGCGCCGACAGTGGCTCGAGAATGCCTTGAAGACCGCTCTGTCACTCGTCTCCGAGGACCTGCCCCGGCTTTTCTCCGTGAGTGCCCTTGAGTTTGGTTGCCTTTCCTTTTGATCTATCGTAGTTTAGGTTCTAACACTTCCTTTTCGTGGTTCAGACGACGCAGAGCCGCTCTTATGCCAAATCTGCACACATCCGTGCCGCGCAAGAGAGCGAGCACGAGATCCGGCGGTACGTGCGGAAGGGGCAGGATGCTGAGGGCGAGCGGCACCGCTCTGCTCGGCTCCTTCGAGAGGCCAACGCCGCTCTGGACGCCGCCAAGGAGGACGTCAAGAGAGCTCAAGACGAGCTTGCTCGAGTGGCGCAGGAGGCCGAGGTGGCTCAGCGGGAGGCAAGTGAAAAGCTCGCCCAAGCCGCGCGGGAGGCGGAGACCGCTCGTCAGGCGCACGTGCAATTGCAAGGGGCCTTCGAGCAGCTCAAGAAGGATGCGGCCACGGCGGTAAGGGCCTACAAGGCCAAGTGCCGGGATATGGAGCAGCTCAAGAAAGACAAGGCCGTCGCCGAGGCGTACACGAAGGACCTGCAGGCGGCGGTCACCCGAGAAACCGCCGAGAAGGAGGCCCTTGCGAGCGCGCTTGAAGCGGAGAAAAATCGGGCGAGCGATCTCCAGACGGAGGTTGTCAATCTCCGTCAGAAGGTGACGGAGAAGGACCTCGCTATCCAGGGTGTCGGCAAGGCCTACGAGGAGCTGCGGGTGGAGAAGCGCAACCTTGGCCGCGATCTCAAGGGGAAGCAGGCCGAGCTTACGAGCGCGCTCGAGCGCGAGCAGGGGTTGTCGACCCATTGCACAGGTAAGTGCTCGAGCCGCTTTTGACCAGGTTCTTGAGCGTACTTAAGGTGCTCTTGTCGCCTGTCGACTCAAATTCTTCTTTTGCTGACTTAGGTTTTACCTTTCAGCGCTCGAGGCTGATTTGTCCGCATCACGCGCGGCTCTCCAGCTCGCCCAGGCCGATCTCACCACGGCACGCGCGGCCCACCAAGTCGCCGAGAGAACGCTGGACGCCGAGGTGGGTGCCAGAGGTCGGATCTGCGGCGCCATCGACACCCTTAGCGAACGCTGGGGATTCGAGCCTGTGGTGGATGCCGAGGGGCCGGACGTTGGGTGTGGCTATGCCGCTCGTGTCTTCGCCTTTGGCCTCTCTCTACTCTGGGTTTGCTCTCTCGAGGGAGGCTGCTCAGACTGGGATGGAGGCCGTCGCCAGTGGCTTCACCTTCACCGAGGATGAGCAAGAGGGTGGCGTGAACCCCCGGATCGAGCAGCTCAAAGCCGACGCGGAGGAGCCTGGGGCGCGTCTTGCCGAGAGCTTCCTGCCTGAAGTCCTTCCCCCTGACGTGCAGTAGTTCTTGACCGGCCTGCGAGCCGAGATTTGGGCAACAAGGCCCTTGTAAGAAAAATACTCTGGTTGTGCGGTGGCCCGTGCGGCCTTTAAACATTATGTTTATGACTTATGCTACTGTGCTTTAGTTTTTTCTCCTTGCTCCAAGTTATCTTTCATCCCTTGCCTTTGTTTCTTTTCAACCAAGTACTAGCGCTGTGCTCTAACCGTTTCGAGGGGAGATGAGTTGGGGTACCATAGCTCGGAAGCGTCGGCGGCCTTGTGCTCGATCGTCCCGGCTCGAAAGGCTCGAGGTGACGCTTATACTTAGTTTTTATGAGAGGCTCGAGGCGGGGAGTGAAAAGAGTGTATGCAGCGTTTTTTGAAAAAACTAGGCATGTTTTTTCGAGGGCCTCAGGGGGGTCCCCCCCCCTGGTCTAGCCCCCGAGGGGGGCTTGAGTTTGTGGAGACAAAGTCAAGCCCACCTTGCATATGAACGAAAAGTAAGAAGCTGACTTGCAGGTCTTTATTCATTCATACTAGTGGTGCATTTAATCGAAAAATGTACAAGGCATCGAGGCCTAGGGGAAAAAGCGACGTAGCTGTTCGATGTTCCACGCGTTGGTGAGGATCGAGCCGTCTTCATCGGCTAGCTTGTAGGTCCCTGGCTTCAGCACTTCAACCACGATGAACGGGCCTTCCCAGGGAGGAGTGAGCTTGTGGCGCCCCTTGTTGTCTTGTCGTCGACGGAGCACGAGATCGCCGACCTCGAAATCTCTCCTGCGCACATTCTTCTCGTGGTACTGTCGTAGCTTCTGCTGATAGCGCGCAGAGTGTAGGAGCACCGTGTCTCGAGCTTCCTCGGCTTGGTCGACGCCGTTGGCCAGCCTTTCCTCGTTAGTCTGCTCGTTGTAGGCTTTGAGTCGAGGGGAGCCATATTCGAGGTCGGTGGGAAGGACGGCCTCCGACCCATAGACCAAGAAAAATGGAGTGAACCCCGTGGCTCGGCTCTCGGTCGTCCATAGACTCCATAGAACGGAAGGGAGCTCAGCCATCCACTTCTTGCCGTGCTTGTTAAGGCGGTCGAAAATCCTTGGTTTGAGCCCTTGCAAGATCATGCCATTTGCGCGCTCGACTTGACCGTTAGTTCGTGGATGGGCGACTACCGACCAATTCACACGGATGTGATGTCGATCGCAGAAATCCAGGAATTTTTTGCCCGTGAACTGAGTGCCGTTGTCAGTGATGATGACGTTGGGGACCCCAAAACGATGGATGATGTCGATGAAGAATTCGACCGCTCGCTCCGAGCGGATGTTAGTGATAGGCTTGGCCTCGAACCACTTGGTGAACTTGTCGATGGCCACGAGCAGGTCGGTGTAGCCTCCCGTCGTTTCCTTGAGTGGTCCAACCAAATCGAGCCCCCAGACCGCAAACGGCCAAGTGAGGGGGATCATCTGGAGTGCGTGTGCTGGGAGATGCGTCTGCTTGGCGTAGAATTGGCACCCCTCGCACGCTCGAACAAACTTGATGGCGTCAGCGGTCGTCCGTGGCCGCAGAAGCCTCGACGGAATGCGTTTCCGACAAGGGTTCTTGGCGCAGCGTGATGGCCACAAGCCCCCGAGTGCATGTCTCTGAGCAATTTCCTGCCCTCCTCGATCGAGATGCACCGTTGGAGTATGCCAGTCGGGCTCCGGTGGTAGAGCTCTCTGTCATCTCCGTACAGGACGTAAGTTTTGGCTCGACGAGCTAGTCGTCTTGCCTCCGTTCGATCCTCTGGCAGTTCTCCTCGAACAAGGTATTCGAGGAAGGGCGTTCGCCAATCTGCTGGTGGGCTTGATTCCCGATCGATCTCCATGACCTCGGCCCCCTTCGAGGGGGGATCGGTCGTTGGAGCGGGCTCGATGACTGGTTCCGCCCCAGCCCCTGAGTCCCACTTTACAGATGGCTCGTGAAGATCTTTCGAGAAGACGTTTGGGGGGAGCGGCGCCCGAGATGACGCGATCTTGGCTAACTCATCTGCGGCTTCATTAAAACGTCTCGAGATGTGGTTAAGCTCGAGGCCATGAAAGTTTGCTTCCAGTTTGCGTACCTCGTTGCAATACGCTTCCATCTTTTCGTCATGGCAGCTCGAGGCTTTCATTACTTGGTCGATGACGAGTTGTGAGTCACCTCGAGCATCGAGGCGTCGAATCCCGAGCTCGATAGCGATACGCAACCCAGCAACGAGCGCCTCATACTCTGCCATATTGTTCGAGGCGGCAAAGTGGAACCGCAGCACGTAGCGCATGTGTTCTCCGAGAGGTGAGATGAAGAGCAGGCCTGCGCCCGCTCCTGTCTTCATGAGCGACCCGTCGAAATACATGGTCCACAGCTCGGCTTGAATCTGTACTGGGGGAAGTTGGACGTCGGTCCATTCAGCCACAAAGTCAGCCAACACCTGGGATTTGATAGCCTTTCGTGGGGCGTAAGTGATGGTCTCGCCCATGAGCTCGACCGACCACTTAGCGATTTGACCCACTACTTCCCGGTTTTGGATGATCTCCCCGAGTGGGAACGATGATACCACTGTCACCGGGTGGCTCAGAAAGTAGTGTTGGAGCTTTCGACATGTGAGCACGATTGCGTAGAGCAGTTTCTGGATTTGGGGATATCGAGTCTTGGCATCCGAGAGCACCTCACTGACAAAGTAAACTGGCCATTGTACGGGGAGTGCGTGCCCCTCTTCCTGCCTCTCCACCACTATGACTGCGCTAACCACCTGAGTGGTTGCAGCAATGTAAAGGAGGAGGGGCTCGGCTGGTTTGTCCGGTGTTGCCGGTCGAGGTGGCACGAGCACGGGAGGGGAGGTGAGCAAGCTCTTCAGCCTCGAGAGGGCTTCCTCCGCCTCGGGTGTCCATGCAAAGTGCTCGGATTTTTTGAGAAGTCGATACAAAGGCAAAGCTTTCTCCCCCAGGCGTGCGATGAACCGGCTAAGGGCGGCTAGGCACCCCGTAACTTTGCACCCCCTTCAGGTCTCGAATCGGCCCCATTCTCATGATGGCCGTGACCTTCTCGGGATTGGCCTCGATCCCGCGCTGGGAAACGATATAGCCTAGCAACATGCCTCGAGGCACACCAAAGACACATTTTTCGGGGTTCAACTTGGTGTTCTTGGCCTTGAGGCACTCGAACATCAACTTGAGGTCCTCGACAAGGTTTTCGACCTTACACGTACGCCTCGACCGTTTCTCCTATGTGTTTGACGAAAACGTGAAGCATGCAGCGCTGATATGTTGCCCCGGCGTTTTGAAGGCCGAAAGGCATCGTGACATAACAGTACATGCCCACAGGAGTGATGAATGAAGTCGCGAGCTGGTCAGACTCCTTCATTTTGATTTGATGGTAGCCAGAGTAAGCGTCGAGGAAGGAAAGTACTTCACAACCCGCAGTGGAATCAACTATTTGATCTATTCGAGGTAAAGGAAATGGAACCTTGGGACATGCTTTATTTAAACTAGTGTAATCTACACACATCCTCATTTTCCCATTCTTTTTCTCTACTAACACAGGATTAGCTAACCACTCGGGATGATGTACCTCCTTGATGAATCCGGCCTTCTCGAGCTTCTCGACCTCCTCGCGGATGATCCTGCGCTTCTCCTCGTCGAAGCGGCGCGGCGTTGCTTGACAGTCTCGAACCAGACGGATCTCAAAGCGGGCTCGGCGACATCCCTCGGTATGCCAGGCATGTCCGAGGGACTCCACGCAAACATATCAGCGTTTGCGCGGAGAAAGTCGACGAGCACGGCTTCCTATGCGCTGTCGAGGGAGGCGCTGATGATCAGCGTCTTCTCGTCTGAGGAGCTCGGATCGAGCGGGATTTTCTTGGTGTCCTCGGCGGGCTCGAAGTTGCCGGCCTGTCGCTTGGGTGCTGGCGCAGAAGCCTCGGCCGCCATACGGTCGAGCGTCTTGGCCAGATCCTTGGATGCGGATAGGGATTCCCCGTACTCGACGCATTCCACGTCGCAGCAGTACCCGTGCTCGTACGTGGACTCGACGGTGATGACTCCCTTTGGTCCTGGCATCTTGAGCTTGAGGTAGGCGTAGTTGGGGATCGCCATGAACTGGGTGTAGCATGGTCGGCCCAGGATCGCATGGTAAGTCCCCTCGAAGCCGGGTACGTCAAAAGTGAGGATCTCCCTGCGGAAGTTCGAGCGTGTGCCAAAGACGACGGGGAGGTCGATGCGGCCGATCGTGAGCGCCTTCTTGCCGGGGACGACTCCATGGAAACCCTCGGCGCTCGGCTTGAGCTGAGCCCTCGTGATGCCGAGCAGCGTGAGTGTCTCCATGTAGATGATGTTGAGGCTACTGCCTATGTCCATGAGGACCTTGGTGAAGCGGGCGTTAAGGATGATTGGGTCGACGACGAGGGGGTAGGCGCCGGGATTGGTGACATGCTCTGGATGATCATCACGGCCGAACGTGATAGGAGCATCCGACCAGTCGAGGAACTGAGGCGTAGCAGGCTTCACAGAGAAGACCTCTCTGCGCTCGTTCTTCAGCTCTCGACGCGTCATCTGGGTGGTAGGGCCACCATAGATCATATAGCACTCGGTAATGGGCGGGTACCCATTGTCGTCGTTGTCGTTGGCTCGATCGTCGCCACCCTTATCCTTCTTATCATCGTCCTTACCGAGGCCAAATTTCTTGAAGTAGCCTCGAAGCATACGATAATCCTCGAGGTTATGCTTGACCAGCTCCTTATGATATGGGCATGGCTGTTTTAACATCTTGTCGAAGACGGCCCCATCCGGAGGGGGTCGAGGCTTCTTGCGCTCGGCTGCGGCTACTTCGCCTTCCGCGACCACGCGCTTGCCTTGTTGGTTGCCCTTTTTCTTCTTCCCGTTTTTCTTCTGGGCCTTGCTCGAGCCCTCACCACCCCCTGGGGGCGGCGCGGGCTTGTTCTCAGCTCCGCCAAAGAAGGCCCCCACGGCCTCGTCATCGGCAGCGTAGTCGGCGACGACGTCCATGAGCTCGTCGACCGTCTTTGGGCGGTTGCGCCCGAGCTCCCGCACGAGCTCTTTGCAGGTGGTGCCTGAGACGAACGCCAAGATGACGTCGTGATCTGGGATGTGCGGCAGCTCGGTGTGCAGCTTGGAGAAACGTCGAGCAAAATCCCGGAGAGACTCCGTGGCATTTTGCTTGCGATTCGGAGATCCCACGAGTTGCCGGGCCGGATGTAGGTGCCCTTGAAGTTCCCCTCGAAAATCTGGACCAGGTCGGCCCAATCGTAGATCTGATTGGGGGGAAGCTCCTCGAGCCACCGTCGAGCGGTGTCAGAGAGAAACAGAGGAAGCTGGCGTATGATCACCCTATCCTCTCAAGCCCCTCCCAGCTGGCAGGCCAGCCGGAAATCGGCCAGCCAGAGCTCTGGCTTGGTTTCCCCGTTGTATTTGACCACGCTCGTGGGGGGGTCGAAACGGGTTAGGCAATGGCGTGTTGCGAATAGCTCGACTGAAGACTCGAGGGCCCGGCGGCTCGGGAGCCTGCCGGTCCTCGTCGCTGTCGTAGCGCCCCCCTCGGTGGGCCTTGTAGCCACGGTCCTCGGCACCCGCAGCCTTGCGTCGTCGGTTGTCATTGATGTCATGACGCGCATCTTGAGGCGCGCGGTTGTCGAGGATGTGTTCTCGAGCGGGGGCCCTGCCGCCTCGAGGGGGTGCCTCCTGGTGGACAGAACCCTCCCGCTCGTGCCGTGGTTGTTCTGGGGCTGCCTCGCGCTGTCTTGAGGCCGAGCTCTCGGCCTGCTGGACGGCCGCGACTTGGAGGAGCCCTTGGACTTCATCCCGTATCCGCAGCGCATGCGGATTCGAGGGCGCAGGCATGTCCCGCAGCAGCATAGCGGCCGCAAGGACATTCTGACTTGCTCGAGGGAAATGTGCTGGCTCGAGCGGTGCTTCTGGCTGCCCATCATTGACGATGCGGTTGAAGACGTCTCGTGCTCTTCCTCGAGCGCCAAGAGGTCGAGGTGGGGGGAGTTGGCTTAGCTCAAGGGTCCTCTTGAGCAGGTCCAAGTTCGCGCACTCCGCCTCCATCTTGGTCTCGATTTCCCAGATCTGGGCCCATTGAGCTGCTAGAGCATCGTCTTCAGGTCGTCGGTTATCTTGGGCTTGGGGTGGCGGTCCACGCGGCTCGATCACCTGCAGGGCTCCAGCTGCCGATGTCCCGACCGCTGGCGTCACGTCTGCCCGGTTGGCTGTAGGGACGGCCGCGGCGGCGCCATCTCTGGTCTCCTCATCCGACGGGACGTCGTTGTTGAGATGAAAACACTCGCGAGCCGGGTCGTAGCACCCTGAGTCCGAGTTATCGGAGTCTGGGCTAGCGTTGGACGGCGTCCAGGGCCTCCCCGTGCTCTCCTCCTCGATCCAGCGGCGCATATTCCCGACCGTGTTGCGGCGTTGCGAGCCCGGTGCTCTGTCAAACCCGTGGTCCACCGACGCCGGCCACACAATCTGTAAGTCCATGGTGGCACGCAGGAGGGGGCCGGGGCTCCCCTCACGCGGTCCCATGACTGTCCGGATCTCATTGGTGCACGTAGTGGCGGTGTTGGTGAGCCCAAACGGGAACTTGCAACGAGCTCGATAGAGCCCGTGCGGCAACAGGTTGGGCGACGTCGGCCGTGCGCGCGCTCGAGGCGCCACGCCGGGCTCTCTCGGCGAGCGCATGGCGAACGTGAAGCCAGGGTCTATGTCAAGAACTCCCTGTCCACGCGCCACTCCCTGTCGCACACTCGGCATCCCTGCTGGGTGCGTCGTGGCGTCTGGCTGGGAGGGCACGTTAGCGGGGTGCTCGAGGCCCTGTGCCTGCTGGCGATGACGCTGATGCTGGTGGCGTCGGCGACGTGGCGGTGTGCCGTGGTGGCGCGGCCGGCGCGCGGCTCCAGCAGCGGGTGGGGGTGACGAGCGTCCCCCTCCTGGTTCACCGATCGAGAGCAGAGCCATGTCGTGGCCTGGGCTGAGAGACACGAACTCTAAACTCCCAAACCAGATCACCGTAGCGAACGGAAACGAGGAAGTGGGTGATGCCATCCGGAGAATGGCGGGAATCGGGCGAAACACGCAGTACCCCTATCTGGCGCGCCAACTGTCGGTGTTTCGTACCCCGGGGGGTATCACACCAACTAGTAAATTTCTATGTGTGCTCCCTAATCCGGATGGTGATGCAAGAAGGACACAAATGTTTATCCTGGTTCGGGCAAAGAGTGCCCTACGTCCAGCAGGGGGGGAAGACTTGTATTATCTTGCACCAGAGTGCTTGTACAAGGGTGAATACAAGCGGGACTTAGCCGTGAATGGGTGTGCGAGAGCTGTCCGAGTGTATGTGCGTGAAAGCCTGCCTTATACAAGGCCCTGGCGTCCCCTTTTATAGGCCAAGGGGAGGCTCAGGGTTACACAGTGGTTAGGCTGCCGTGGGCGTGACGTCGAGGTATGGGCGCCATGTCGAGTCGCCGAGACTGTAGACGCTCCCTTTGGTCTGGTTTGAGCCTGTGGATTCATGCTTTAGTCCGGTTCGAGCCTGTAGCAGCGTGGGTAAGTATGGCCTGCTCGTCCTTCCCGGTCGTGGGTTGACGTAGTCGAGGTATGGTGCTGGCGTAGACGAGCACGTGCGCCCGGGAACCCCGCCGTATGGCCGTCGAGGTGGGAAAGACAGGGCACTGCGCGCCCCATGCCTAAGTCACGTCCGTCATCATTCCTCGAGCGGTTAATGACCGCTTCGAGGGGTAGATGGCCCGAGCGACGTGACTGGGCGGCGGGTTAGGCGGTACGGAGAGTTGACAATTGCGTTCCGAGGGGGTGCCGTACACGGCACAGTGTTCGGCGTGGTGTAATAGTGATGCCTGGCATGCTCGAATCCCGGGTATGGGCGGTGGAATAGGAGAAGTGACCGGCGTACTTCTCACTATTTCACGCACTGTAGCCATGGGGTTAGGCGGAGCAGGCGTACTTCTTACTATTTCCGAGCCCTGTAGCCACGTGCATGCCTTGGATGGGCAATTATTGCGGGCGGACTCGAGCGGTCGCTCGCTCGAGCGATCTCCGTCTCCGTCTCGAGTGGTTGCTCGCTCGAGCGGTTTCCGTCTCGAGCGGTCACTCGCTCGAGCGGCTTCCGTAATGTTTTCTCGAGCGGGCGAGCGGCTGCTGCTCGAGTCGGTGGGCTTTGTGGCTTTGTGGGCCTGATCGTGGGCCGGCCTAGCCCGAGGAGGATTGGGGGTTTCTCTGGTCAGTTAGCTTTTGGGATTTTTAAAGAGGGATGAGGCCGATTTGCTTATCTCTAATCCACCCAATTTAGGACCCCCTAATCTAGGTACCTGACACAAAGTTTGTCAAACTAATCAAGATGTATATTTGTTACATGGGTCATTTTTGCATTTGACAAAGTGTTAGGAAATTGATAAGTATCCCTTGTAGTTCCACAAAGATGATCCAAATTTCAAATTTCAGGAATGAGAAGTCTCCCCTATATAGTTATTACAAATACAGAACTTGTCTTGAACGGTATTACAAATAAGTCCACTACATTATTACATATAGCTGTAGCATACATCTCATTTTGGTGCAAGAGCTTTCACGGTTCGCTTCTCATTACCGGTGCAGGCCCGGGGCTTGGTCCCGCTCTTGTTGCAAGTGACCTCGATGATCTTTATCTTCTGATGATCGGTAAAAAGCTGGAGCTCTGAGTAGTTGTTGCATTGTTCAGGGCTTTGGACACCATCAGCTCCCATGATTGCCTCTTTGTATCCTCTGGATAGATATAGTAGCTCACTTGCGCGACATCGGTTGCTAGTACCCACTGATCATCTTCATAGCCTATACTCTTGAGGTTCACGGTGGTAAGCCGATAATTGTCCACTGTAACCGTTTTCAGGTTGACCCAGTGGCACCAGAAGGCGGTTATGCGTAAGTTCAGGCCATAGTCAAGCTCCCAAATTTCTTCTATCTGCCCATAGAACTGGGTCCTCTTGCGCGTGGCCTTGTCGACGGCTCCCTCATATCAAACATCGTTGTTTTGTGCCGCGCTCTTCTTGTCCTTATCTGTCATGTGGAACCTGTACCCATTCACGTCATACCCTTGCCACGTGGTGACTTGGGTGAACGGGACTAGCGCAAGCTTCTTAACGGTCTCCCTATCTTTGTCATCAAGTGGTATTTGTTGCTCTTTGATCCATTCCACGTAAGTTCTCTTGTGCTCTTTCTGGACCCACTCCGTGCAGATCTCTTCCAGGTGCTTCTCAACATACTTGTCCGTGCTCTCCAACAGATGGAGGATGCTGTAATGAGCTTGTTCGACCTCTTTATTCGGTATATTGGTGCGCACTTTCCGGCCCGTGCACCCTATCCCAGCGGTTCTGCCCTGGTGCTGGTGGACAGGCAGTCCAATCGCTTGAGCGTGTTTGATGTACCTCATACACCAGTAGATGGACTCCTTGGTTGTGTATGCCTCGATCATAGACCCCTCCGGGTAAGCACGGTTATGGATGTACCTGTTGAGGGTTGACATGAACCGCTCGTATGTCCACATCTGGTGCAGGTACACGGGGCCCAATTGCTCGATCTGGTTGACCATGTGTATCATCAGGTGTGGCATAATGTCAAAGAAAGATGGTGGAAAACACATCTCAAGCTGACAAAGGATCTCCACGATGAATTCCTTTAGGCCAGGCAACTCAGCCTTATCGATTACTTTTTTGGTGATGCACTTAAAGAAGTATGACATCCGTGTAATCACCATCTTCACATACTCTGGACCGATAGCCCTAATCAATATTGGAATGAACACCAGGAGCATGATGTGGCAGTCGTGTGAGTTGTAGCCTGTCAAAGTCAGGTCTTTCATGGAGACCAGGCTCTTGATGTTGGAAGAGAAACCGGTCGGCACCTTGATAGCCCTCGTCAATTTGCAAAAGAGCAACCTCTCGGCATGCGTTAGGTTGCAGGTAGCCAAAGGGATATCGACTTTACCATTCTTCGGCTCTCCAGGGTGGAGTTTGGGCCTGATGCCCTGGTGGACCAGATTCGTCCGTGACTTGATCTCATCCTTCGTCTTGAATGGGATGTCAAGCAGGACACCGATCGTGCTCTCGAGCACATTCTTCTCGAGGTGCATGTAGTCAATGGCATGGGGTATGTAGTGTTTTCCAGTATGACAGGTACTTGAAGAAGATTGACTTCTTGAAAGGGATGGCTAGGACCTCAACAGGAGGCGGTTCCTGCTTGTCCTGCTTTCACTTCCTGGTAGGTTTTGTGCCCTCCTCTGGAGGCTTTTTCTTCTTGCCGAACTCGATCTGATCCAGATCCTTCACCATCTCATACACCTTTGGACCCCACTTTGTCTGCGTCGGTGGATGACGCTGTGGCTCGTCCTTATTGTCAAAGTATTCATTCATGTCACTTCTTCTGTACCTGTGTTTTGCCTTAAGAAACCGTATGTGCCTAGTGTACACAGTCTTGCTAGAACCCGATAGGTAAGTGCAGCAGGTCCCGTCAATGCAAACCACACAACCGGTCTTCCCTTTGATCTGCCTCGACAGCGAGAAGAGACCGGGGTAGTCGGTGATGGTGACAAAGATGGTGGATTTTAGGGTGAACTTCTCCTTTGTGGACGCATCCACCATCTCGACACCAACATCGAATAGCATCTGCATTTCCTCCATGACAGGCTCTAGGAGCACATCTATATCGTTGCCAGGCTGCCTCAGACTAGAGATAAACATGGTCAGCATAAGGTACCTGCGCTTCAGTCACACCCAGAGAGGTAGGTTGTAGAAGCTGAGGATGACTGGCCAAGTACTGTGCGAGCTGCTAAGCTCAGCAAACGGGTTCATCTTGTCGGTACTCAGCACGAACCGGACATGCCTAGGCTCGTCATGAAAGTTAGGGTAGGCCTCGTTGAAATCCTTCCACTGCTATCCATCGGAGGGGTGCCGCAGCTTGCCATCGTCCTTGACCCGAGCAGGTGATGCATGCCAGGACATGAGCTTCGCATCCTCTGGGTTCTCGAAAAGTGCACGCAGGCGGTCGACCACGGGCAAGTACCACACTGAAAGCGTAGGGCTTTTCCTTCGAGTGTAACCCTCTTCCACCTCCTCCTGCTGAGCCGCGATTTGCTTGGCCGCAGCACTGCCCTTCTTAGCCCCCTTCTTCTTGTTGTTCGGACCATCCCACAAGGCTTCGTTGTCGTCAGCATCCACGCGACAGCCGGCATTCCTCTTGTAACGACTATATCCACAGTGCGGACAACTGGTCAAGGTCTCATTCTTCTCGCCCCGGTACAAGATGCAGTGGTTAGGGCAGGCATCAAACTTTCTAACTTTCATCGCCACTGGCCGGATCAGCTTCTTCGCCCGATAGGTATTGGCTTGCACCTTGTTATCGCCCGTTGGGCATGTGGTAGTGAGGTAACTTAACAGCCCGTTGAAGCTGTTGTCCGACCAACCATGCCGAGCCTTCATCATCAGCTGCTGGAGGTTGAAATGGAACGTCGTGTACCCCTCCGGACATTTGTCACCATCCTGATACAAAGGATCAATTGCCACCTGCTTCATCTCTTGGAAAACATGAACCCGTCCTCATCGATGTGCTTCACTAGATCCTCAAACAGCTGGACATCCGCGGGTTCCCTCAAAGTGTCCTCCTGACCAGCATCACTACCATAAGCACCATCTAGAATGTTCTCGAGTAGTTCGTAAACCGTGATGCCATCACGAGCTTTGTTGTCGTCGTCCCTAGCGGCTGGTGCAGCTGCCGCCGAAGGTGGTGGCCGTCGAACATGATCTTGATCCACGGTCGTTAGGGACGAGTTGACACCAGATGCACTGCAACTCGCATCGAGACTTTCACCGTGAGAAATCCAGACCATGTAACCCTCCACAAAACCGTTCACAATCAAATGAGATTGAACCGTGCCATCTAGGTAGCCTTTCAAGTTTCGGCATCTAGAACATGGACATGTGATTGTCGCCCGCTTTAGAATCTCACAATGAGCTTTCGCAACGGCCATAAACTTCCTCAATTCGGTGAGGTACCGAGAATCAAGCACTCTATCAATGTGGTACATCCATTCGGACCTCTCCATCGTAGCTCTACATGACACAACAACAAGCAGCAAAAAAAAGACAAGAATTAGATACAATTGATAAAATTAAGAAAAAGGAGAGAAATGACAATGGGAGAAGCTATTATACATCCATGGTAAATCTAGATTAAAAAATCAAAAAAAGGAGAGAAATGACGATGGGAGAGAGCTACTAGGCAGCCATGGTGAATCTAGTCCATGAATCTAGATCTAAATCTAGACCCACACATAGAAGCACTAAAAAGCGAGAAAAGAGGCTAAAAAGTGAGAAAAGAGGGAGAAAGAGGGTCCATGGTGAATCTAGATTGAAAAAAACTTGAGAAGGGAAAGAAATGATGATGGGAGAGAGCTACTAGGCATCCATGGTCAATCTATTCCATGAATCTAGATCTAGATCTAGACCCACACATAGAAACACTGAAAAGTGAGAAAAGAGGCTAAAAAGTGAGAAAAGAGGGAGAAAGGGGTGGGAGAGTAATTATGTACCCTTTATTTTGTCCTCCCCCAAATCAAAGCTCTAAAACCCAGTTTGATGATTTGGTGAAAAATTAGTGCAAAACCTCCCCCCCCCCCCCCCCCCCCCCCCACCGTTTTGGAAGAGGAGAAGTCGTGAGAAAGAAGAAGGGGTGGTTGCTGCTGTTATATAGGGGATGACTTTACCGCAGCGGGCAACGTAACAGTGCCCGCTGTGGCCATTTTCCGCAGCGGGCAACGTAACAGGCCCGCAGCGGTAAATGGATTAACTGCAGCGGGCTCTATTACGCCGCCCGCTGCGGTTAAGGCTGATTTACCGCAGTGGGCCGGTTACGTGGCCGGCTGCAGTAAATCCATATCCGCAGCGGGCGATTTGATGGCCGGCCGGCCACCGAACTACTGCAGCGGGCCATTTTGGTGCCCGCTGCCGGCGGCTAAATGGCCACGCTGCAGTAATTCAAAATTGACTTAGTGACTGTATTCCTATATTGGAATTATTCCACCATCTACTATCCAATCATGGCCTTCCATTGGTCTTTTTTCATGGACACTTCTATATCATTACGAGCCATTTCCCATGTTTGACCATGTTGATGTCAGCGAAGAGGTACTATTATACAGTGAATAAGATCACGAATAAGATGGGGACAAGGAGGAGGACGGGGATGACATAACAAGATCGGATTAATAATGATATAGCAAGGATGACAACCCAAATAGTTGCTATACATTGTGTTTCTTGAACGAACACTATCTATATTGAATTTATCACAACTTAAGAGAAAACATAGTAAGTTGTTCAATAAAAATCAGATAACATTATATTGCACGATTTAGGCATGCTGCGCGCGGCATTGGTGCATGTCTAGAGATGCTTATGGCATCAAAAATCTTTTTAGGAAATAGGAGGGATTTTATCCCCTACGGGCAGGTACATTGCTACACGTAAGCGGTCTCATACGCCGTCTCATGCATTGCCTCATAGGACTTTTAGTGATGTGGAGGAAAGAGAGAAGTGAGAGAGAATGAGGTCGTTGTTTCGCGAAATAACCACCTCATGACCTAAAATTTAGGATTATGAGACATTTATTTTATCATTGTATGAGTTGTTATTGTCATGCAACTCACAGTCCTATTTTTACTCTCTCCATAAATTAAGGAATTACGAAAGAATAGCCATTATACATATAGTCTATTCAATCGTCTTAAATTACGTGTCACTATATGAGACAAGTTATGAGACATCACTAATGTATTTGCCCTAATGAAATGGAATTTTATCAAAAAAACAAAGTACAGGTACAAACCCTAACAGTGAACGTGTGCGGTGTGACCATCCAGCACTGGCCTCGAGTTCACTGTCGTACGTGATGGAACGGTAGATTACATTCTGAAAATCTATCACGTACTTATATTAGGTACACAGTACGCTCTTTTATTCAATAATAAATAATGGCACATAAAAATAATGGATACATTCAACTCCGTGCATGATACTTCAGTTATTTTGTTCGGCCATTGTTGGACTTTTCTAGGCCGACGAGCTTTAAGTGAACCTAACGACTCCATCTTTCCGTTTCTCTTTTCCCTTGTGTCACTTTGAGTAAACCTAAAGATTTTGTAGCTTGTGACTAGCTTGTTTCGAACTTATTCATTTAGAATTATAAAGGGAGCACAGTGCAAACGCCAAAATTGCTGGCCTATAAAGGCCAAGAAACGAAAATAAAGACCGGAAATACTTTTGTTGCTACAGTAACCACGTTTTCCTTCCTGCTACTCGGATAACCAACCGAGTTAATGGTACAGCATCTAATCATATATGGTGCCTCAAAATGAAAAATAGCATGCTACAAGAACTAAGTTTTTCTCCACAAAAATGCTTCCAAATATGTTTCACTTTATCCTTTGCATTTCCTGTATTATTGATTCAAGAATTCGAAATTCGTAATAAACAGCATAAAATCTGACCATGAGTTAATAGTTTCACAGAAATCCTATACCGAAAATAAGAACAAATGTAGAACGTCCGTACGACATATTCAATGCTCAGATCATGGACTGCGTGCACACCTTGCTGTGCATCATCAGTTTTTGTGATCACCACCGTCGCCGGCGGCGTCCTTGTTGTTCGGCGGCAGCAGCCGCGCTCCTGCCTCGGCGTCATCGTCTGGCTTGGCCACACCTGCTGCCGCCGCCTTCCTCTCGGCCTCCTTGGCCTTTAGCGCCTGGAGCTTGGCGTGGTTGTAGTACGCGACGCCGAGGAACGCGATGCCGTAGCCGACGAGGTTGATGGGCGTAACAGTGTCCTTGATGACGGTCCACGAGAAGGCGATGAGGAGCCAGTCCTTGACGACGCCGGCGACGTTCATGGTGAGCGCGGAGGTCTTGCCGACCAGCAGGAACACGGCGAGGTTGAGCGCGAACGCGCAGAGCGAGTTGGTCCCGAAGACGAACACGTCTGGCGACGCCGCAGACGCCGCCGCGGCGCGCAGCCGGGGGAGCTCGATGGCGTACCAGGGGACGGTGAGGAAGACGAGGCAGCACGGCGCGACGTAGTAGAGCGAGGTGATGGGGTTGAGCGAGACGCCCCGGGAGGTGAGGAGGATCTGGATGAGCACGAGCCGCGTGGCCTCGGCGGCAACGGCGAGCAGCTGCAGCATGACGCCGAACGCGTCGAACCGGGCCTCGCCGTAGGCGGCGACGGCGACGCCGGCCGAGATGGCGAGCATGTTGAGCAGCGTGGACCGGCAGAACCCGTCGCCGGTGCGGAGCGCGACGGCGAGCGAGTAGACGGCGACGGGCATCAGCGCCTTGAGCATCTGGATGAAGGACACGGAGAGGTAGATGTAGGCGGAGTTGGAGAACCACAGCGACAGCGCGTAGAGCGCGCCGATGGGCACCACGGACGTCGTGTAGAGGCGCGGCGTCATGGACGACGGGACGGAGACGACGCAGAGGACGCGGACGAGGACGAAGGCGAGCGTGGCGCAGAACGCCATGTGGATCATGGTGAGCGAGATCGGGAACGGCCAGTTGTAGAGCTTGGGGTCCAGGATGTACTTGTTGTAGACGATCACCGCGAAGCTCAGGCTCATCCAGATCCCCACGTACGCGTAGGAGAGCAGCACGGAGCGTAGCACCGACGGTGGTGGCGATGGGGTGGCGGACGACGGCGAGGACGAGGGGGTCACCGACATGGCGGCCGGCTTGGTGTCGTCACCGGCGCCCATCGCGATGCCTGTGCTGGTGGCCTGTGTTGTGTCGACTGTTGGAGATGAATGCGTTTGGCGCGTTGACATTTTAATGCAGTGGGTGTGTGCCACTCACTCTGGGCCTTTGCGCTTTACGTAGGCTGTGCTTCAATTGTTGACCAAGTAGCTTCAAACCAGGAGATGCTATGCTAGACCTTCAAAGTTCAAACCGGCTGATGAAGCTCAAGGTCCAGAGACAGAGGACTCTGCCGAACTCTGAATGATGAGATCAGAGGATGCTGACATGAGACTCAAAAGGGCGACTTTTTAGCTGCTGGGCGTTTGAGTGCAGTACAACCGACGTTGAAGCAATCTTTCTTGGAATTTGGAAACAGGGAGGTGAACGACATTTGGATCGATCTGGGGCTCACCTCACGTCCTCACGGTCACGGCTGTAGGCTTGTGCATGGAGAGGTGAACGACATTTGGATCGATCTGGGGCTCACGGTCACGTCCTCACGGCACGCAGCACAAATTAGAAATGGGATGGTGGACTTTTGTGCAGCAGTTGAAATGTAAAATCATTTGTTAGAAAGGTTTCTTACTTTCTTACATTCAAACATAGATTTCTCCTGTGTCTTGGCGGGAAAATTTGTACCTGATTGGTGGCGCCTCCTCGCAGTATATCTAGGTAAGAAGAATATCCTCGCAGTACAAATTAAAAATCCAGTTTATGCTCTCAGCGATCATCACTCCCAGCGCCCAGTACCACTGATGCCACTTGAATAATTGAAGTTATGTTTCTGCACACTGCTTGCTGTAACGATCAATTCAATCGAGAATCAAACGCGTCCCCAACTATTGCAACTGAAAGGCGGCCTGCCATGAATTGGTGGAATTTTCGGACTTCAGACTAGTGTTGTAGCTGGCTAGCTGCACACAGGTTCTACTCCGGTGTTGTAAATGACTATTGTAGGATGTAAGGCGGCAGTATTTTCTCGATAGTCAATAATAGATGGAAGGCAAACTGCAACTAGCAAAGGGGAAACATCATTTTCATTGTCTTGTGCCTTGTCGTCTCTCGGTAACTAGATAAATAAAAATAATTGTGATATCATTTTCATTTTCCGTGCCCCCGCTTTTGGTTGGACATCCAATTCTTCAAGACCTGCCTGGTGACCCCGATCTCTCGGCAGAAGTGGCCCACCTCGTCTTCCTCTGACGCACATCTGAGCTTCCGCAAGGACACCCGCCAACCGAGCCGCTCCGCGAACCGTGCCATGCGCTCCTTCTGCTCCTTCGTGAACTTGGTCCGCGTCTGGTGCCTGCCATTGAAGCCGTGCCTGTGCGCGCCGTCGGCGTCACCGCCCATGCCAGCCATGTGGTGCATGTTGTAGCTCGGGGAGCGGATTGGGTGCAGCGCGTCTGTAGACCGTATCCGTTACATACGTATCCTCACTCGTGCGACGCGTGGACACTAAATGAATCTAACGCTCGTGAAAACGCCGGGGTGCCGCTTCATACCAGACTCGGCTTGGCTTCACCAGCACGGGGAGCGGATTGGCTGCAGCGCGTCTGTAGTCCTCATCTGTTGCATACGGTGTCTCCGCAAGCGACACGTCAACACCGGACGCTCCAAGATGACGATGACTTTGCCCAGGTCTTGGAGGATATGCTGTCAGCCAAAGCAGAGGAGCCAATGGTGGAGTCCACTGCTGCGCTGGAATTTGATGTCGATGACTTCTTCAACTCTTCTGAAGATGGCGGCGGCGCGCACGACGCAATGCTGCCATTCCCCGGATTGTCATCCCCGAGCTACAGGGAGCGGATTGGCTGCAGCGCGTCTGTAGTCCTCATCTGTTGCATACGGTGTCTCCGCAAGCGACACGTCAACACCGGATGCATCCGACGTTGCACGCTTTGCGACTAGCAGGAAGCCCGGCTCCACCTCTACCATACTCGGCTCGGCTTCGTCAGGCTCAAAATCACGCTCGCATTCAGGGTTCGGCTCCTACGCAGCCAGCCAAACAGCACGCCTAATGTTCGACCTCCGCCGCCGCCGTCACATCCGGTCATCTCGCCGCCCCCGGCCCCCTTCGTCGCAGCTCACCCCGTTGCCTCTGCCGTCGCCGCTGCGTCCGCCTACGCAGCAGGCGTCGTGCTCGGCCTCCGTCGGCACCGTCGCAGGCGCCCATCTCGTCGCCCCCTTCGCCGGATCTGCTCCTAACGCCGCTGCATCCGCTCCCGCTGTCGTCTTGACCCCTGCGATCTAGCAGCGGCGGTGCCGCCTCGTCGTCGTCGTCGTACTTCTCTACCCTCCCCACGCCATACTTATCTGCTCTCCCGCACTCTGCAGCAAGCCAACAAAGCTAGCTCTAGCAGCAGGACTGCAACCTTCAGGAGCACCGCAAGCCTACTAACAGCAGGTTATTTCTTCAGTCTCTAATCGAATGTTTTCATTGGGGAAGAGGTTGATTCATTTGAGGCTCTTCCAATACTTCAGGGTCAATACACTGCCAACAGCTTGCTTGCTTGTTGAGGATTTCTGAATTTTCGTTTCAATACTGCAGGTGGCACTGCCCTCAATCGAATTTAGTCTGTAAAATTGATTTAGTCTCAAAATCCCAATGCAAAGAAGAATTGGCCTGCCCTCAATCGAAGATTGGTGATGCAAATAATGGATACTAGTACCACTAAGATTTATGCAACAGTTATTTGATAGCAGGAGCAAATGGCATTGTCATCTTTTTTAAACGAATGTTGCTGCTGCATCAGTGGAAGGATATTGTATAACAACAGTACATCTACCATTCTCAGTATCTTCCTAGCTTCTCTTACCCATCTGGTATACTCTGGAGTCTGAAGCAAAGTGTCTTCGCAACTTGCAACTTGCTAGACAGTTGTCAAGATTAGTTGTCATGAGCTTGCACATAATGCCATTAACATGTCGTAGTCAAGTGGTTTTATTCTTTTTTTCAGAGTTTTTAACTCTCCAGCTTGTAAGGATGCTACTTAATTATTAATAAAGTTTATTTTTTTCCAAAAGAAAGTGTTGTCCCAATTGTTATGAAGCTACATGCGAAGAGTACTCCAGAATATATATTATGATGCATGATCTTGTGTTCATCGAGGGTCACGAAGTAGTCAAAGATTGTTATCTTCTTAATTTCATTGCTCCAGTCTTTGATATTTCTTTGCCCAGATTTTGCTGACGCCCTTCTACTGTATTCTTTGGAACATTTGGAAACTAAGAAACAACACTTGTTTGCATAATGTAGGTTGGAAAAGATGGATATCCTGCTGACCAAATTGGCTTACACGATGCAAGGTTGGAAAAAGTCTCTATCAGGAAAGATAAAGAGAAGAGCCGGTATGGTGTTATGACTTCCTATGATTCTTCCCTGAAGACAGCAATGGTTATGGGCGTTTCTCTGAACAAGTTGCAATTGATGAACCAGTTGCAGAGTTTTCTGAAGATGAAGCCGGCGCTGATTCCTTTCACATAAGAAGGTCCATGTCTGGAGTTACTGTAAAGTGGTGTAAAATCCAGTTTGATGTGCATGCAATGCATGGGGTGCCGAATGCAGATGAAGAAGGTGCTAATACAGAGGAGAGCAAGGGGGAGGAGGAAGCAACCGCAGAGGAAGTGATCCCATGAAGAAGCATTTGAGTTTGCTCCAGGAAGCAGCCGCAGAGGAAGTGATCCCATGAAGAAGCATTTGAGTTTGCTCCACACCATAGTCGTCGACGGAGGCTAGATGTTCCCTTTAGATTTTTGGTGTAAAATCTGGAGGCTGGGCCGAAGGTCATTAGTGCAGGCTAAGGCAAACTAGAGAACGTGCTTGAACCGAACCATGCAGAAATCATTGCTTCTCTATCAGCTGTACAACAAGCAGCAGAGTTGGGGATTCAGAACTTTGTCCCTGGAAACGGATGCTGCTATGGTGGTGCAGGCAACAACCATGCTGGAGACCGATCATAGTTCTGCAAGTGGCCTTATCTGGGAGTTAAAGGACTTGCTTTATTGTAATTTTGTTTCTAGGATAGTTTTACATAGTCCACATTCTTGTAATTTAGTTGCTCATGAGCTAGCTGATGTAGGGGCTGGTCTTAGTTCAGTTCATTCTCGGTTCGAGATTGTATACCTCGATGTATCCAGGTACTTGTGGCCAACGATTTGGCCTTTGTTAATGAGTAATGGAGAATGTTTCCATGTTCAAAAAAATTGTATGAGAGCTCGGTGTTGATAACTTTTGATATCCCATGTTTTTTCTTTGAGGTAAACATATGCCGGTTTGAAGTCTCGAATGCGATATTGATTTATGAAATATATACAAAACTGACATTACTGATGCAAAAGGAGCTCTAAGCTATAGAATTACTGGAAACAAACATAAACATTCAGTACTAACATTCCATAGTTTATTACAAAGCAACACACATATGTTACTTTTTTCATGATTCTACACTCCACTAAAATGTAATTTCCTAGCAGTTGAATGCATTGTAGCAGCTTCACCAACTCCAAGTAAGAGACCTGTATATCCTCCTTGGATATAAGGAGTCCCCGCTATAGAAGAATTCCAATTCATGTGAAAGTCCGACTTTGTCGCATTAGCATACCCTCCTTGAATCAAAGGATGAGATATAGTCGAAGATTGCTCGATTGCAACAAGCTGAAGTCCCTGTGTCAAAGAATATTAAACTTTACATAAAATTTGCCACGAAGTTAACAAAAAAGGAATGAAAGAGTCATGTCTTACCATCAAGTGATCTGGACCAGCACCATCTGTATTTTCTACAACATCAATTGGAGCATTTCCTATAATTAAACATATAATAATTAATTAAATTAAAAAATAGTACAAAAGGCAGTCATGACAAACAGTATCAGCAAACAATGGGTATGAGAATCACCTTTTCCCTTTGCACTTTTCTTCTTCTTTTTTGTGTTCTTTTCAAATGCAGTTTCAATCTGTTTATTCTTTGAGCTTTTAACGACATGGGGAACTTTAAATGACACTAATCCTTTCAATGTGTCTGTGTCATAGTTGGTGAAACTAAAGGAAACTCATCTGTTTTTTCTTGCTCATTGCTTAGAGAAATATCCGCTTTGGAATCCAAATTATCTATGGTTTTCTCCAACCAAACAAGAAGTTCTTTTGACACAGAACACTTCAATGCAAGGGATGTCGCCTTCCGTGAGATACGTGCAGCATGTGTTTTCATATTTTCCTTTTCAGATCCTTGTTTCTCAATATAAAATCCTCTTTTTGCATATTTTGTCTATCTGTTTAGTACATATTTGGATGGCAAATTGAAAACGTCGTTGACACTGAAGACTTTGAAGGCATGCTTGCACAGTATACCTACATGATAAAAATTCAGTTTTTCATACTAATTTATAGAAATCTATATTCTAATTTAAAGTACATACCTATGGACTCAAACTTCCTGCATGAACAAGTAATGTCCATATCTGCAGTGTTGAAGACAACAGTTGCTCCATGAATAGAATGCATATGTGTAACCATATATGTCGAAACTGATCCATCTGTTTGCAGCAATTTACAAGAGAATGAGAAATGCTCTTTAAATTCTTCTTCAAACTCTGCATACATCCTCTTTGTATATGATTCAACTGCAGACTTCAACAGAGGGAAATTTGGGCTATAAGTAATCGGGGTTTTTCGACATGAGTTAAAATCCGCATCTAACTCATTTTCACGAAGACTTGCAGAAACCTTCTCACATTCCACAAGAAGCTCTGAAAGTCCAAGTCTCCTACAAAACCTTTTCTTGAATACATTGTTCATGCCTTCACTCCTTTGAGTCGAGGTCATATCAGCT
The DNA here is from genome assembly GCA_018135685.1 of Themeda triandra. Classification (NCBI taxonomy): domain Eukaryota; kingdom Viridiplantae; phylum Streptophyta; class Magnoliopsida; order Poales; family Poaceae; genus Themeda; species Themeda triandra. The sequence continues at coordinate 378,192 of JAENPR010000245.1, read as the reverse complement.
GTAAATGAGTCACGGTAGACAATAGCCCACTTTTTTCTCAAATCATATAGGTTTGCCATCCATTGGTTATTCTCAAGGTCATACGTACTCAACAACTCATGCCACTTCTTAATGAACATATCTTCAGATCTATCTTCATACACACATTTCTAACAGCAATGTCAGGAAAGCAGCCAAGTACAATTTTCACCGATCAAGATGCAGCCATGGCAGGAGCAATTGCCTTTGTATTCAGGAATACAAGCCATCGTCTTTGTATATGGCACATCTATCTTAATGCCGCTAAGGATCTCGGGCTTGTAATTCAGAAGCACCCTGAAAAGTTTCTACCGGATTTTAAGAAATGTGTGTATGAAGATAGATCTGAAGATATGTTCATTAAGAAGTGGCATGAGTTGTTGAGTACGTATGACCTTGAGAATAACCAATGGATGGCAAACCTATATGATTTGAGAAAAAAGTGGGCTATTGTCTACCGTGACTCATTTACAGCTGATATGACCTCGACTCAAAGGAGTGAAGGCATGAACAATGTATTCAAGAAAAGGTTTTGTAGGAGACTTGGACTTTCGTAGCTTCTTGTGGAATGTGAGAAGGTTTCTGCAAGTCTTCGTGAAATGAGTTAGATGCGGATTTTAACTCATGTCGAAAAACCCCGATTACTTATAGCCCAAATTTCCCTCGTTGAAGTCTGCAGTTGAATCATATACAAAGAGGATGTATGCAGAGTTTGAAGAAGAATTTAAAGAGCATTTCTCATTCTCTTGTAAATTGCTGCAAACAGATGGATCAGTTTCGACATATATGGTTACACATATGCATTCTATTCATGGAGCAACTGTTGTCTTCAACACTGCAGATATGGACATTACTTGTTCATGCAGGAAGTTTGAGTCCATAGGTATGTACTTTAAATTAGAATATAGATTTCTATAAATTAGTATGAAAAACTGAATTTTTATCATGTAGGTATACTGTGCAAGCATGCCTTCAAAGTCTTCAGTGTCAACGACGTTTTCAATTTGCCATCCAAATATGTACTAAACAGATGGACAAAATATGCAAAAAGAGGATTTTATATTGAGAAACAAGGATCTGAAAAGGAAAATATGAAAACACATGCTGCACGTATCTCACGGAAGGCGACATCCCTTGCATTGAAGTGTTCTGTGTCAAAAGAACTTCTTGTTTGGTTGGAGAAAACCATAGATAATTTGGATTCCAAAGCGGATATTTCTCTAAGCAATGAGCAAGAAAAACAGATGAGTTTCCTTTAGTTTCGACCAACTATGACACAGACACATTGAAAGGATTAGTGTCATTTAAAGTTCCCCATGTCGTTAAAAGCTCAAAGAATAAACAGATTGAAACTGCATTTGAAAAGAACACAAAAAAGAAGAAGAAAAGTGCAAAGGGAAAAGGTGATTCTCATACCCATTGTTTGCTGATACTGTTTCTGTCATGACTGCCTTTTGTACTATTTTTTAATTTAATTAATTATTATATGTTTAATTATAGGAAATGCTCCAATTGATGTTGTAGAAAATACAGATGGTGCTGGTCCAGATCACTTGATGGTAAGACATGACTCTTTCATTCCTTTTTTGTTAACTTCGTGGCAAATTTTATGTAAAGTTTAATATTCTTTGACACAAAGGACTTCAGCTTGTTGCAATCGAGCAATCTTCGACTATATCTCATCCTTTGATTCAAGGAGGGTATGCTAATGCGACAAAGTCGGACTTTCACATGAATTGGAATTCTTCTATAGCTGGGACTCCTTATATCCAAGGAGGATATACAGGTCTCTTACTTGGAGTTGGTGAAGCTGCTACAATGCATTCAACTGCTAGGAAATTACATTTTAGTGGAGTGTAGAATCATGAAAAAAGTAACATATGTGTGTTGCTTTGTAATAAACTATGGAATGTTAGTACTGAATGTTTATGTTTGTTTCCAGTAATTCTATAGCTTAGAGCTCCTTTTGCATCAGTAATGTCAGTTTTGTATATATTTCATAAATCAATATCGCATTCGAGACTTCAAAACTGGCATATGTTTACCTCAAAGAAAAAACATGGGATATCAAAAGTTATCAACACTGAGCTCTCATACAATTTTTTTGAACATGGAAACATTCTCCATTACTCATTAACAAAGGCCAAATCGTTGGCCACAAGTACCTGGATACATCGAGGTATACAATCTCGAACCGAGAATGAACCTGAACTAAGACCAGCCCCTACATCAGCTAGCTCATGAGCAACTAAATTACAAGAATGTGGACTATGTAAAACTATCCTAGAAACAAAATTACAATAAAGCAAGTCCTTTAACTCCCAGATAAGGCCACTTGCAGAACTATGATCGGTCTCCAGCATGGTTGTTGCCTGCACCACCATAGCAGCATCCGTTTCCAGGGACAAAGTTCTGAATCCCCAACTCGCTGCTTGTTGTACAGCTGATAGAGAAGCAATGATTTCTGCATGGTTCGGTTCAAGCACGTTCTCTAGTTTGCCTTAGCCTGCACTAATGACCTTTCGGCCCAGCCTCCAGATTTTACACCAAAAATCTAAAGGGAACATCTAGCCTCCGTCGACGACTATGGTGTGGAGCAAACTCAAATGCTTCTTCATGGGATCACTTCCTCTGCGGCTGCTTCCTGGAGCAAACTCAAATGCTTCTTCATGGGATCACTTCCTCTGCGGTTGCTTCCTCCTCCCCCTTGCTCTCCTCTGTATTAGCACCTTCTTCATCTGCATTCGGCACCCCATGCATTGCATGCACATCAAACTGGATTTTACACCACTTTACAGTAACTCCAGACATGGACCTTCTTATGTGAAAGGAATCAGCGCCGGCTTCATCTTCAGAAAACTCTGCAACTGGTCCATCAATTGCAACTTGTTCAGAGAAACGCCCATAACCATTGCTGTCTTCAGGGAAGAATCATAGGAAGTCATAACACCATACCGGCTCTTCTCTTTATCTTTCCTGATAGAGACTTTTTCCAACCTTGCATCGTGTAAGCCAATTTGGTCAGCAGGATATCCATCTTTTCCAACCTACATTATGCAAACAAGTGTTGTTTCTTAGTTTCCAAATGTTCCAAAGAATACAGTAGAAGGGCGTCAGCAAAATCTGGGCAAAGAAATATCAAAGACTGGAGCAATGAAATTAAGAAGATAACAATCTTTGACTACTTCTGTGGCCCTCGATGAACACAAGATCATGCATCATAATATATATTCTGGAGTACTCTTCGCATGTAGCTTCATAACAATTGGGACAACACTTTCTTTTTGGAAAAAATAAACTTTATTAATAATTAAGTAGCATCCTTACAAGCTGGAGAGTTAAAAACTCTGAAAAAAAGAATAAAACCACTTGACTACGACATGTTAATGGCATTATGTGCAAGCTCATGACAACTAATCTTGACAACTGTCTAGCAAGTTGCAAGTTGCGAAGACACTTTGCTTCAGACTCCAGAGTATACCAGATGGGTAAGAGAAGCTAGGAAGATACTGAGAATGGTAGATGTACTGTTGTTATACAATATCCTTCCACTGATGCAGCAGCAACATTCGTTTAAAAAAGATGACAATGCCATTTGCTCCTGCTATCAAATAACTGTTGCATAAATCTTAGTGGTACTAGTATCCATTATTTGCATCACCAATCTTCGATTGAGGGCAGGCCAATTCTTCTTTGCATTGGGATTTTGAGACTAAATCAATTTTACAGACTAAATTCGATTGAGGGCAGTGCCACCTGCAGTATTGAAACGAAAATTCAGAAATCCTCAACAAGCAAGCAAGCTGTTGGCAGTGTATTGACCCTGAAGTATTGGAAGAGCCTCAAATGAATCAACCTCTTCCCCAATGAAAACATTCGATTAGAGACTGAAGAAATAACCTGCTGTTAGTAGGCTTGCGGTGCTCCTGAAGGTTGCAGTCCTGCTGCTAGAGCTAGCTTTGTTGGCTTGCTGCAGAGTGCGGGAGAGCAGATAAGTATGGTGTGGGGAGGGTAGAGAAGTACGGCGACGACGACGAGGCGGCACCGCCGCTGCTAGATCGCAAGGGTCAAGACGACAGCGGGAGCGGATGCAGCGGCGTTAGGAGCAGATCCGGCGAAGGGGGCGACGAGATGGGCGCCTGCGACGGTGCCGACGGAGGCCGAGCACGACGCCTGCTGCGTAGGCGGACGCAGCGGCGACGGCAGAGGCAACGGGGTGAGCTGCGACGAAGGGGGCCGGGGGCGGCGAGATGACCGGATGTGACGGCGGCGGCGGAGGTCGAACATTAGGCGTGCTGTTTGGCTGGCTGCGTAGGAGCCGAACCCTGAATGCGAGCGTGATTTTGAGCCTGACGAAGCCGAGCCGAGTATGGTAGAGGTGGAGCCGGGCTTCCTGCTAGTCGCAAAGCGTGCAACGTCGGATGCATCCGGTGTTGACGTGTCGCTTGCGGAGACACCGTATGCAACAGATGAGGACTACAGACGCGCTGCAGCCAATCCGCTCCGTGTAGCTCGGGGATGACAATCCGGGGAATGGCAGCATTGCGTCGTGCGCCGCCGCCATCTTCAGAAGAGTTGAAGAAGTCATCGACATCAAATTCCAGCGCAGCAGTGGACTCCACCATTGGCTCCTCTGCTTTGGCTGACAGCATATCCTCCAAGACCTGGGCAAAGTCATCGTCATCTTGGAGCGTAACGGGTGCTGCTGCCACAGTCTGCTTCGGCTCCTGCGGTGGGCAAGTAGATGTTAGTTCTTGTTGAGGCATGATGCGAGCATTGTTCGTGGTCTTGATCGCCTTGACCTTGCGTGCTTCCTCCACGGACAGCAGTGTGCTGCTCTTCATGATCTTGTCGACGTCGTATCTTGTTTTGTCGAAGTTTGTCACCGCCTTCGAGCCATGGTACTTGATGGCAGCTATGTCGTACATCTCAGCTGCTTCTTCTTCATTGCCTGCATGCAGCATATAAGTGATATGCAAGAAACAAATTCAGCCCTCAACAAAAAACAGTTGTGGCCCTACACATCTGCAGTCAAGTAGGCGGATCTTTCTTACCGAAAGTGCCGAGATGTAGATGCTTGTTTCCAGCAGGCCCCCCATAAATCTGAGACTGCCATGCACCTCTACACATGTAATAACGCAGTTAGAATGTACGTGCATCGACATAATTTCTTCATGTACTTTGGTTATCCTCCACACTAAGAAAGCAAAATGTGGTGGCGTGATCTGCCTAACCCCAAACGGACAAATCTAATGTGGTGGCGTGATCTGACTAACCCCAAACGGACTCCTCGGTAGATGGAAGTGTGCCCTCGAGAAAATCCAATGCTTTTCCTGTGATCATTAACAACTTAGGAAATGTAGGAAGACATCAATGAAACAATGTATAGCTAGCTATACAGCACACACAAGTAACCTTCTCAAATACGCAACATATTCTTCCCGTTCCATGCATTTCATCTTCTCAATTTCATCTCGATAGTCTTCTACCTGCCAAACAAAGTGTTGTGCAAGCCAATTACATATAAATGAACATCCAAGCTCCAATTTTCTTGAATGGAATTCCTCCATCTCCATGACACTTACGGGGAAATTGATGGAAGCAAATGGACCCCAGTATTTCAGCGCAGCGAGATCATAAGCCCTCGCGGCCTCATCTTCAGTGTCGTAAAGACCTAATAATCAGATAACATTTCCTATTTAAGTACAGATCTACTTGAAGAAGCTTGATCAAAACAACTATATAATTGAACAATAAAAAAATGATTGGATAAGAAATTATTCTTCTTACCTAGATATACTGAGAGGAGGCGCCACCAATCACATTCGGTCATAGGAAACCCAAGAATCATCATTTCAAAAAAAAATGTCAAAAAGGAGTTATATGGTGATAAATAAGACTTCCTACATCGCTTATTTATAGATTTTTTAGTAACCAACCGCTTTTGTCTTTAGTAGTCCCGCCCCCATACTGCTTTCTGCAGCTGTGGTCCCAGAGGCGGGCTTTCCATCCAGTCCGCTTGTGATAACTACAGCGAATCAAGCACAAAGAAACCGTTCATCATTGCGTTAAAAGAACCCTTCATCATTCAATATAAAACAGTGTGGTTAAAACAACGAAATCTGTTTGCTTCGTAACCAGAGAATACGTGCCGCATTAATAGGTGGAACTGCAGGAGTGTTGAACTAATGGAGTATTCTATTCTACTTACTTTAGGCATTAAAACGAATTGACTGCTCGGGTGAGGGAGAAACCTGAACTAGGATGGTTCAAGGTTAACATTGACGCAAGCTTTGACTCGTACTCATGCACTGGCAGCGTTGATGTGATAATCTGATACCATTCTGGCATGGTGATTGGGGGTTTGGCGAGATGGTTCGAAGGGGCATCCGATGTCCTGACAGCGGAGGCATTGGCGGCAAAGGAGGGCCTCGAACTCGCAGTGGAATTCGGTCTACAACGGATCATCCTGGAGGTAGACTGTCAGGGGCTCGCTAACCTGCTGCAACTGCAAGACAAGGATTCGGCTACATCTTCTATTGGAGGTCTGATATAACAGAGCTAGGTAGAAGTTACTCTAATCTATACATATCCTTCAATTTCGTAGATGCCCGAAGTTCCGTCTTCTCTCACATATTACTGTCGCGGTAACATTGAACAGAGCTTCCTCCCCCATCGGTCTCATGATGCCACGTCCCCCACCTTTCTAGAACCATACGGAACACCCAGACCACACGCTCACCCGGCGATTCACCTCGCCGCAATCATTGCCGTGTGAGCCAACGCTTCGCCGCCGCCGCTCCAATCCCCCTCTCCCCACTACCTCCACCCCCAGCTCCAACCCCTCCTCCCACAGCACATCCGCAATGCCCTCCGCCGCCAGTCCGTTCGCAAGCCCCGTCGCTACTCCATCCCCTACCTCGCACCCTTGCAGCACGGCGGCCCTTCCGCTGGCGGCTAGCCTCACGTACAGGCCCGCTCCCGCCTCGGGGCGCCCTACCAAAGGCGGCGTACCGGCAAAGACTTAGGAGAAGCCCCCGCGCGACCCTGCTCCTCCCTCTCTCTGAGCCAACCCCGTCAGGACTCCTCGCAGCCGAGCCCACGCTTCAGCAACTGCACTGTCACAACGCCCGCGTATGGCCAGGTCTTCTACATCAGTTCATCGGATCGACGACAACACAACAGATTGCTGTTGCCCGCTAATTGAGAATGCTAATAAGAAGCTGTTGGAGAGGACAATTTCCAGCGCATGCAAGCTGCATACTGTATTGCCTATACCTACACGTGTATCTTTATGTTAAGAGAGAATCTAGATTACTCACTTTCAAGAAACACAAGTCTCAAGCATTCTGTGTATGGTCACTGCCACTATTACACCTATTGTCCTAAGTAAAGTGAATCAATTAAACAAAATTTCCCTCTCTGTTTTAACCTTTTAACAGCTACTAAAACAATGTAACATATGTTCTGATTCATGTCCAGATCCACAGCAAATAAATCAGTAGTACTTCATTCTGCTGATAACCATGTAACATATGTTCTGATTCATATCCAGATCCACAGCAAATAACTTAGTAGTCCTTCATTTTGCTGATTCAAGAACTATTCTACCTGTAGATGAACAAAATTTGGTAGTGCTATAAAACATATGCTACATATATTACACCATTTTTTCTGAACTTCTTTGGCATCCTCATAAAAACAATCTCCTATCAGAGCACAGCCTTCAGGATTACTCATATTCATAAATTATTGCTGGAAGATTGTTCAGTGAACGTTACTGAGATTTTTGGGCCGACTCACTTGCAGTTTGCTACGAACAAAAGATTACTATGGCTAAACCTCTAGAACATGATATTTTGCATTTTCCTATTTCCGCAATGATATGTGCCCCTGCCTTACTGCCCCGTGCTTCGCACGGGGTACCTGCTAGTTTTTTACTATATGAGTACGTAGGGATGCTAATTCGGTGGCATTTTTTACAACTAAAAATAAAGAAGCACTATTATAAGCAATGCCGATAGGAATCCTACTTACGAAACAAATGACGCATGCAACACAACAAGAGATGAGATGGGACAAGGATATAAAAGCAAAAATCTTGGTGCGGAGATCGAACATAGCTTACCGGTGCCGGGTGACGCCCTTATACCAGCTGACGACGTCTCCCTCGGCGGCAACCGGCGGCATTGGGACGGCCGCGACGGAAGCCTCGAGCTTCCGCTGGTGGTTGAGCTTGCGGAAATTGCGTGTCATGATGACGTGCCAGTGGTTCCTGACAGCGATGTCCGAGCGGCCCGGGAAGAGGCGTGCGATGATGGCCCACTTGTTGCCGCAGAGGCGGTGCGCCGCCATGAGCCGCTCCTCCTCCTCGTCGCTGAAGGGGCGCTTGCTGATCCGTGGGTCCAGATAGTAGGACCACCGCTGGCGGCAGCTTATCCCTGCATGCGCACCAAGCACCAAGCATGACACCACATGTATAGTCTAGCTAGCCATAGGTGACGACCTATTGTATTTGTATATATACTGACGATGATCGACGTGCGTACTGGATCTGCCGTCGAGCTTCTCGGCGATGAGTTTCAACTGGGGTCCATAGAGCGCGACAAGCTCGCGGAGCTTGGCGTCCTCGGCGGGGCGCCAGCGCCACCTGCTGCTGCTGCTCTCCCGGAGGTCTGCGGAGGCATTATTGGCTCCAGCGCCGCCGCCATAACCGGCGGCAGCGGTGGCGGCCGTGTCCATGTCGCAAAGGATGCCATTGGAGTCGGACTCGATGGGCACAGGCGTAGCAGGCAAGTGGGAGTAGTAGACGCTGTCATCGCCATAGGCGCCGCCCACACAGTAGTAACCAGGATAGGGATCAGCTGCCATCGGTGAGAAGAGGGCGTCGTTGGAAGTGGCGGCGGCCATCGGTGAGAAGAGGACGTCGTCGTTGGAAGTGGCGGCGTCCATTGGTGAGAAGAGCAGGTTGGAAGTACTGGAAGAGGAGATCGTAGTACTGGACTGGAATGGAGGTGGTACAGCATGATGTCGGGTTCACAAGTGGAGGCCGGGCACCACCATGGCTATGTATCTGCATGCGGGGTTTGGGGATTGGGGATGGAGGGAGCCGCGCCGCCCGCCGCAGCGCCACAGAGAGGGAGCCGCACTGGCCGGGATGCACCGCCGCCGCGCTGGCCGCGAGCGCGCCGCAGTGCCGCCGTGCTCGGCCGGGAGCGCCGCCGCGCGCGCTGACCGCCGGATGCGCGCGAGCTCGGGACGGCAACGCAACCGCGCTTCGTCGGTGGATGGAGCTCGCCCGCGGCCCGCCGGTGGAGGGAGCTGCCCGGCCCTCGCGAGCTCCGCCCGTCCTGCCACCTCGGAGGTGCCGCCTGGTGGGGAGGAGCGGCGGGCACGGGTGAGGAGGAGCGCGCGGGCTAGGCGGCGGCGTGGTCGAGGTCTTTCTCGTTTGGGTGGGCGTGCGGCAGGCTTGCTTATCTGCGCCGCTGAAAGTGTTCAACAGTATAGGCAGGGACGCGGGTAGCATTCGACCGTCCAGAGGTGCCCACCAGCGAAGATATCATCAGAGCAGACTAACTGCCGCGTCTCGAAACCGACAGCACGCAGGCTGAGCATCTAACTTGGGCAGTGGATCCTTTATCTGTTTCCATTCGTGTGAAGCTTGACATTACCAAGAAAGCAGCAGCAGATCGTATCAAAATTTCTATTTCTGAGTCTGAGTCAATCACAGTTTTCATCCACTATGAAAAAATTCAGAAAATCTGCACTTATTGTGCTGAGTTCTTTCACACGGTTTCCTTCTGTATCAAGCGCGAGCAAGCTCTTCTCCAAACCAAAAAACCCTCCACAATTCCTTTTGTCATCTATGGTCCTTGGATGACCCAAATTTCCGAAATCCCATTAGACCGGGTCAAAGTACAAGTCGCTCCAGCTCCCATGCGTCCCTCCAGTCAACAATCGCTGCTGCAAATAGCCAGGCAACAGTTTGCTATTGATAGCTCTCCCTTTCACACAAGCATGCAACACTGTTCCTATGCTGACTGAGCCTTTCCCGCCACCCAACGCCTCCCTCCCCTCCCCTCCCGGCTTTAATCAAAGGCGTCAGTGCCTCAGCGCTCCAGCTCAGGGTGTGACCCAGGCCCATGCTGCCACTGCTCTCTCTGAAGCCCAATATATCAGCGTTCCCATTGCACAGGCTTTTCAGCCAGCGATTGACGCATCGAGCAGCGACCCATCTGCTACAGGCCATTATCTTTCATTTCAATTTATGAATGCTGGCCCAAAGGGGGATGTGGCGCACGGTGCCACGGTCCACGCATGGCTTATCGGTGTAGACCAGGTCGGCACGGTGGCTTGGTATTGGGTGACAGTGGCATGGTTGACACGTTGAGGCGGGCGATGATGGCATAGGGCGCGGAAACAACGACACGAGCGAGGCAGAGGCACTTGAGGCCGGCGGGTCCGACGCTAAGGCTGGGCCCTGGTGATGTCGCATGAAGAGACGCTGTGATTATTAAGAGCGTTCATTCATATCATTGGGGTGTGGTAGAGAGGCTAGTGAATATAAGGGGAAATATTATAAGTCATTGTAGATATTTTATCATTTTGAGTATCGATGAGATCGAAGCCGTTCTCCCAAACTAAAGGACTGAGCGGCCTATTGATGTCGCCGGTCATCAGATTTAGGTCGCTTAGGGACTAATTCTTTGTAGAACTATAAATACAAGGAGTTTTATAATCGTTCAATCCAAGCAAAGAACAACAGCCGGAAGGCTTCTATCTCTCTCTGTTCTAAACCTCGGTCTTTTCCCAAAACCTAACCGCACACTCCCTCACCTCACACACGCTCGCCGCTATAGTCTCCAGCATGCCACCGGTGCCCGCGGTGCCCTACGCCGTCGTTCACCGTCTCGTGTACCATCAACACCGCCCTCTGGGGCAGCCTTGCGTCACGCTCATGATAGTTACCTTACCCCAAAAAATGTAATTCATGCTTTTTGAGAAGTCGAATAGTTTAAAACTTTGACTAAATTTATCTAATGGTGTACAAAAATTTTATGAAGATAGAGTATGGGTTAAGCAGTTATAGAATCTATTTTCGTGACGAATTTATTTGGTTTTGAAACCATTTCTGATTATATTATATATATATATATATATTAAATTTGGTTGAAGTTGAACTTCATTTGACACGTACGGAGTAGCTCATAATTCTTTTCTTCATCAAAGTTCCAATCACATCGAATCTTAGGTACACGTATAGAGTATTAAATATAGATAAAAAATAACTAAAAACACAGTTTATCTTTAATTTGTGAGTCGAATCTTTTAAGATTAATTAAATCATAGTTGGACAATAATTGTCAAATATAAACGAAAATGCTGCAATAATTTTCATGCAAATTGTTTGCAAATCTAAACAAGGGTAGAGTACAGCTAAATCTTGCGGGTCAAAAGATGGTTCTGATCGTGCCGGTGCTGCGTGAACAATGAGCATCTGACAGGCCTCGATTGTGTAGCTTGGGTGCTCGAACGCGCTGCTCGAACGCCGAGTGCAGCGGATCAGACTGTGCGTCAGACAACAGTAGCTGGTCGTGTCCTGTCCCATCTCCGTGGTCAGGATCCAGCTTCAAACAACAGTAGCCATGCCTCGTCTCGGCTGCCAGAGTACTGCATGCTCTTTGTCATTTCGCGTCGTCAGAGTAAAAAATGGTGTCTGCTGCTTTGTTTAGTTCACCAAGTTTGCACCCAAAATTCACTATGCAAAAAGAAGATTTCCATCACATCAAAATGCCGACACATGCATGAAGTACTAAATGTAGATGAAATCAAAAACTAATTACACAGTTTTATTGTACATGGCGAGACGAACATTTTGAACCTAATTAGTGAATATTTAGATAATATTTCACAAATACAAACGAAATGCTACAGTACGTTACAGTGCCAAACTCCCAACTTTGTCATCCCAAACTTTGAGAACTAAACAACAAGGCCCAAGACGTCCACCTGCGCGCGGCTCGCATACATGGTGCGCTGGGCATACGCATACATGGTGCGCTGGGCAAGTGGGAGGGCGGCGCTCCGTCCACATAGGAGTATTGTTCACTCGAGTGACATGCCGCCGCGGGACGCTCCTGGCTCCCGGCCACGAACCAGGGCTGTCGGAAGGAGCCCACGACGCTCTAGCTGGCCTTGAGCGCCGCCATATAGAGCGTGTCGCGCGCTCGATCCGCGGCCACCGACAAGGCTGGACCTGGTCCTCACCGTCGTGGGGGCAGTCGCGGCTCCCACCATTGCATTGTTGGTGCAAGCTTGGGCTCAGCAACCCAATGCCGCGCTGGAGCTTGGCGGCCACACATGCAGCATGCGGATGTGGAGAAATGCCAACGTTGCTCGCAGAGTATCATCAGGTGACCTTGTCGTCCATCTCGCTGGGGCGGCGGCGACCGGGCCGGAGGCAGCGGGAGCACTCGTAGTGATTTTTTTTTCAATTTTGACCTTTTTAATAATATTTATCAAAATGATCGTTAAAAAATTCTTTTTAAAAAACTAACCCTTCTGGTGGCGCCTCATGGCGCCACAATTCAATACTGTGGCGCCTTGCATGGAGGCGCCACAGGGTGGGCCCAGCTTGGAGGAGGACAGGACGCCCGGCTGACGTGACGAGCGCTGTGGCGCCTTCATTGTGCGGCGCCTCCATTGAAGGCGCCACAGTGTGGCGCCTTGCATGTAGACGCTACAGTGCTTTAAAATCTAAGTCCAAACATTTCCGAAGAAATCTAAGTCCTAGTACAATGAACATGTCTTAAAATGACATTAGCAACGAAATCAAACACTCAATACTCAGCCTAGTCCAAAAGGACGTCACACTTACAAAGCAACTTGTTGAAAACTGAGCAACTTCAATCCGTTACTTCAAACCACCATGGTACTTGTCACCTCAAAACAAATAGCACTATGCACTTCGAAGGAAATGAAAAATTAGCGTGAGCAGCTGTCAGAAGGACCAATAAGGTGTCAAGCATGGGCTGGTATTATTGCTACATCCATTGCTCCCCAGCAGTAGCATCACAGAAGCAGCTGCGAGCAAAATTCAGCTGACAGGCTTCAGCGCAACTCAACATGCAAGAGATCGCAGTAAATAAATCCGTGTGACAAGACTGGAGAAGCTACAAGTAGCTGATGGCTATCTAAAGTTGATGGTTTTGTTCATCTACTTTTCTGAGAATAAATAGGACAAGACAATTTATGGTTATAGCTATCTAAAGTTGCATGTCCAGCCAAGGTTCTAGAGAATAATTAAGGCACACTCACACTTCTCAGGTCCCATGTACTGATGTACCCAAATATAAACCTACACAGTAAAGTACACTCACACTTTTCAGCTCCCATGTACTAATGTACCCAAATACAAACCCACACAGTAAAGTACACAGGAAAGAGGAAAATATGTGGTGAAAACCAACAACTAGTGAAAACATGAAAACTAAATTTAAAAACCCATTTTCGTAACTCGAGTTTGTTTTGAAACCAGACATATATGTAGTGAATCTATATATTTAATCTCATATAAAAGTTGGGATGTAAACTCATTTACCAAATCATACAGAAAACACAAATTTAAAACGCTGTGGCGCCTTCAATGGAGGCGCCACAGCGCTCGCCACGTCAGTCGGGCATCCTGTTTTCCTCCAAGCTGGGCCCACCCTGTGGCGCCTCCATGCATAGCGCCACAGTATTGAATTGTGGCGCCTCGCGTGGAGGCGCCACCAAAAGGGTTAGTTTTTTAAAAAGAATTTTTTTACAGTCATTTTGGTAAATGTTATTAAAAAAGATTAAAATTGAAAAAAATTCTCGTACGTGGAGGTCCTCGCCCGAGCCCACAGATGACACACCGACCGTTCACGCACGGCGTCGTCACGGCTCCGGGGCAGCACCTCTCGTCGGTGTCCGAGGCATGCAGCAGTGCTGCTGCTTTTGCGAACTCGCCGTCGACGTCGTGCTGGTGATTAAGGAGACAGCGGCGGGTACGGTCGTCAGTAGTCTCCAAGACAAGCCATCGCATGCCATGCTTTCCAGCGTTCACTAATCCCAATACACAAAGCTACTCCTACTGTATTTATACTAAAAAAAGCTACTCCTATTTGGGAGATAATTAAACTTTTTACCATAATGAGAGTTGAGATAGTAGCAGTTTTTACCAATTTACTCAGGATAGCACTGCTCAGGATAGCCGCTGACCGAGATATGTAGATTTGTATTCTGAAGACATTGATTCTTTGTTTTTCAAAGGAAAAAAGTACGAAGTACAACCAACTTCTTTTATATACAAGTAAATTGTTACTTATTGGTTATTTATCTTTGTATGATTAACATGCCAACCTTTTGTCCTTGTTTGACTATACAAATAATTGTAAACTTTTTTCTTGAGGTAAATTGTTACTCACATTTCCTATATCTTATATGCCTGACTTTAAAAGATGAACATTGAAATAGAAAACTGAACAAGTACTCAAGGTACAAGATGAACAATTCCCCTCCAGTCTAAATCTAATGGTCATGCTATGTCGCCTCAAAGAAATATAAATATGAGGCACCTGTGTTTTAGCAATTCCTATTGTTAATTAAATATATTTGTGCCAACACAACACAAATAAGATTTTATCAGGTTTGTGGTTTTGTCAAATAGATTTTTTTGTACTGAACCAAAAATCAACACCACATTTTCGTTCCTATATAGATTTGACCACTGAACCCTCTCTTGTGTCATGAGCGAGGACATGGACGACGAAAAGTCGTCGGTGCAACACTGGCTGGGGCAAGCGCAAACCCCGTGGCCATGGTCCTCAACGCCTTTCAACTGCAGGCCCTACTCCGAGATCGTCATCTACCTTGTCCCCTAATGCCACCCCTTTCCATCCGGGGGTACCACGGCAGTCGACCCAAGGCACATCATTAGGAGGACCAGAACCCGACATCTCCAATCTTTGGGCCTCTTTCACACCCTACCTAGATGCGGTTCATTGTGTGCCGCAACCGCCGAGGTCGTCTACGCGGCCTAGGTCCCTGCCGCACAACCAGTCTTTGGGCCATGGCAACGCGGTGACGAGCCGCCAGGGTGCGGGTCGAGGGGGGGGGGGGAAGCGCCAACAACCGCATCCGAGTTGGTGCATAGCATGCCGCCTTGCCGAGTGGAAGGCTGCATTGCGACATGCCACCGCCTCGCCGCCGTTGATGGGTCTTTGCCCCCGATATTGATGGGTGGCATGAGATCCCGCGGCGACGGTGATTCAACGATGACGACCGGAGGTGGTCGTTGTCGTTGATATGTTGTTCTCCATAACAACGTCGTCAATGGCGTCGTTGCGTTCAACCGTCGTGGAGTTGGTGCCGATGTTGCCGTTGATGTGGAGACGTGTCCGCTCGACCTCTTTGGTCGTGATTCACCGATCGGTTCGATGAGCTCGTCGTTGAATAGATTTAGTGCGCCGGCGGTGGCATTCAGATCTCACCTATTTCATTCGAGTTCTGTTGCTACCGAAAAAAGTTCTGAGTTTTGCTACTCCACTTGTGAGTATGGAGCGGAGGTCATTGCAAGTGTCGAGGATCACTATCTCCTTGATGTCGACGTTCATGGCGGTGGTGGCGACCATGGTCGCCCAAAGGATCTTCATGGTCTCCGGATACCAGTTGTCATAAGTGTGATGCGCCCTTGAGGGTGGTGTTGATGGTGGA
Organism: Themeda triandra; assembly: GCA_018135685.1. NCBI lineage: Eukaryota > Viridiplantae > Streptophyta > Magnoliopsida > Poales > Poaceae > Themeda > Themeda triandra. The sequence continues at coordinate 362,436 of JAENPR010000245.1, read as the reverse complement.
AGAGTCGGCGGCCGGCGGCGGGCATGCATGTGTGAGGGTGAGAGAGAGGGTGGCTAGGGTTTGGGAAAAGACAAAGGCTTAGAAGGGGAAGGGATACAAACCTTTTGGCTATTGCTTAGATTGAACGGGTGCAAATCCTCTTTTATTTATAGTCTTGAGAAGACTTAGCCTCTCTAAGCAATCTAACACGAACTTTGCGCGGCAGCGACAGCGGCAGTGCCCACCTGGCCGCTCGGCCCTATGGTGTGGCCGCATGAGCTCATGGCCTGTGGCATCTGGAATTCATTCAGAATAAAGTGTGAAGAAAGATATGCATTTATTCTAAGCATCTAATTTGTTTAAACGATACTACCTCCGCCTCAAAATAAGTGTCGTTTTGGGTTTTTCATGCCACAAGTTTGACTCGATTTATAGAAAATATATTTAATATTTATATATTTAAATAAATTTATTAAAAAACTAGATTTAAAGATATCTTTATCAGAAGTTATTTCTCAGTAAACGAGAACGACACTTATTTTAGGATGGAAGAACTTGAGCATGTACCTGCGATTAAAACAATACAAGGAGAGAGGGAGTTATCCTTGCATGCTGCATAAAAATCTGATCTTCTATCTCATACAGAAAAAATAATGAAAATGACTTCGACCGCAATCTTAGTGGCTTGACCAGACAAATGCAGCGCCGGCCTATAGCGCGCTCTCTCTCTCTCTCTACGGAGTGGCTAGCGAGGCATCCAGTCCCATTTCTGGCTGGCCGGTGAGGCATCGACCGGTCGTAAAATGTTCAATTCACTGATCGACATGGGCTGGTGCAATCAAAACACTCTGGCTCGGTGGTCAGCAGTGGCCGGGGCATGGCATCGCTTGTGACAAGCTCATGCATCGCTTCTCGAGCTTGCAGCTTCGCTTGTGGCTTTGCCGTCTTGCACGGATGGGACGGGACGGTGGTGCTCGCACCAATGCACCACATTTTTAGCTTTCACCAGCTGCAACACCACTCAGACCTCAGTATGTGAGGGCGCGAGCACTTCAGCTGCAACACCACTTCAGCTATAGTCGGTCGCCGCTGATGCAGGTAGAGCACATATGCAGGTAGAACACCACTTCAGCTATAGTGAGAGAGCAGAGCGTGAGCCATGCATGGAACGATTTCAGTGGATTTTGCCTGAACCTGTTGCAAAGTCTTTTCTCTAGAAAAACTGAGAGTTGAGAATGAGCTCTTGTTGCATGCATTCGCTGGAGGAGGTTGGTGTACACAGTTACACACAGCAACAGGCCAACCTCGAACCTAAAGGCTGGTTTCCAATGATGATCCCAAAATTTAAACTTTTGAAACCTTACCAACTTCCTTCCCCCCTTTGTTCATATCTGCATGTTACACCTTTAACCCAGGTACGGAGATGTGTTTAATTTGGCATCTACTACCCAAGAAGACTGCAGACACCTCCAAAACCCCGCTAAAAGGCAAGTTTGTACTCATCTGGTCTTTGCAAATCTTGTGAGTAGGTAAATACTACATCTGATCACCAACCATTTTGGGTTTTGGGGTTTTGATTTTTGGATCCCTTCGTCTACTGTCTCTGTCTAGGTGTCCACCGTGCATGTATGCCCACCCAGGGGCCATGGCTCGCACATGGCGAGATGATCCAGCAGCACCTACTCGTAGCTCGGATGATCCAGCAGCTCCTCATCGGCTCGCCGGCATGCCGTGGCTGTGACATGTGAGATGAGACTGAACAAGGACCAGCGAGGGACCTCTGTTCGCCATGCATCGTGTATGGTAGAGTACCAGCACTAGCAGCGGCAGCCTTTTGGGAGGACAAATATTGCTGCATTATTGTTCTGTGTCTCCTGGCCTCTCCTAGGGGCCTCTCCTAGGCCCGGCCCGTGCCCTCTTCTCTCGCAGCCATTGCCCAGGGACAAACGCCCTGCCCACCCAGGGACAAACGCCATAAAATGCCTGCTCCACGCCATAAAATGCCTGCTCCCGGCCGGACTCGGCCACATAGTATGCCCTGACTTTCAGCTGCCAATGTGTGTTTGTTTCGTTGCATGCCACTGTAAATTTGGTTGACTGCTTTACAGAAGATTCCACTGTAAACATCATCAAACTTTTGAAAAAACATATGCTGAAAAAGCGTGAAGACGCTGAGGCCTGTGTTGGCTAGCAACCAAATGGCCACCGATCGAGTTGTTTGTCATGTGAGTATGTGACCCTCTTAGTTAATTTTTTCACAGTATTTTTTCCAAATCATGCAAAAGGATCCAAGCAAACTAATTTTGCCGCCCACACATAGTGGTAGGGTATGGGCTATGATTTGGTTGTGGACGCAAGTGATTTGGCGACGTTAGGAAACTTGAGGTTGAAGATGGGGTCACTCTGGTCAGTGCTCAGAGAAAGAAGAAGGGCTAAGGGGCGAGATGGGAGATTAGAGAGTGTTGTTTTTGATAAATCACGCGCCAAAACCAGGCTGGTTTTCGGATTTGGACCCAGATGAACGGGTTTCAAAGGTTTTGGGTATAGATGTCCGGTTTTTGAGTTAGCGGACCCAAATGAGACGAGGCCACAAGTTCATGTACCCACAGTGAATTTAACTCTTTTTTTTTTATGGAATGCAGTGCAGCTTCTGGAACAAGCAAAACATAAGACAAAGCATCTTCTGGTGGACGAACTCTGGAAAGTTTCAGGCGCAATTTCGTGACATCTTGACCAGAACGCTACTTTGTCATGCATGGCCAGATGACTAGCATCGGTCGATCCACATATAGGATGAAGTTTTAACCTTTTTTTTTACAAAAGGCAGACGTGCAGAGTTACCATGGTCCAGCAAATTCAACAGAAAAGTCTAAATTGGAAATAGAAGTATTTTAGTTAATTGTGTCTTCTACGGTTTGAAACTCGAGATCTATGGTTCCAATACGCATTTTCTAAGAATTTAAACTAGGGTCTTTTGCGCCATTGCCCCTATTCTGACACTCAATTACTCGTTTGCCCTCATTTTTTGCGTTTTGCTCGTCAGCCCCTGTTTTTATAAAACGAAGCCGCTGCTTGCCCCTAATCCGTGAAGTGGACTTAACATCGTTAAGTCAAGTGTACAAAGACTACAATGCCCCCACTAAGAGCCTGATTTCGTTTCATGGCGGAGATTCTTCTTCGTGCAGCGCGGGAGCGGCTACGCCGAGCGCGGCCACCGTTGAACGCGAGCGCTGCTATGTCGCGGATGCGGCTTCGTCGGTTGCGGGCGCTGGCGCCGTGGCTTCGCCGGTTGCGGGCGCGGACACGTCGCCGGCCGCGAGCGCGCGCACGGACCCGCCTGCACCTCGCCGTCGGGCCGCACGCCTCCGCCTTACCTCGCCAGGCCCGCGGGAGGGGCTCCTCCGTCGCCGCGAGCAGGACATCCGCGCCGCGAGTCCGCGCCCGTCGCAACAGCGCTGATTCCTCCAAGATCCCCGCCGCTGGGAAGCCGCCTGCGAGCGCCGCGGAGCACGGCGCCCGCCGCGAGCTCCTTCGCCATGGGAGAGCGGGCCGTGTGCGCGCACCGACACGCGATAGCAAAGCCTGGCACGGGTGGGGCGCTTCTATCGGGAGCCGCCGCGGGACGAGGCCGTGGGCACGCGCGAGGTCGCCTCCCCCGCCGGCGAGGCCGCCTGGCATGGGCGCGGCGCCTCTGTCGCGAGCCTCCATCGTGGGCGAGGTCCACCGCCGTGAGGGCGAGGACGCCGCGGGCGAGATCCTCCGTCGCGTGGGCCGCCCGTGGCCCTTGGACACATCGCCGGGAGGGACCTCCGACGGGAGACACGGGCGCCACTGTCGTGAGGCCGCCGCGGGCGAGGCCAGCGCGCGAGGCCGCCGCGGACGAGCCCAGCGTGCGCGAGGCCGCCGCGGACGAGCGCCGTCGCGGGGCGCCGTGGGTGAGGCTGCCAGCGAGAGCCTCCGCGCGAGCTCCTCTGCCGCACGCTCGGCGCGCACGGAGAAAGAGAAGCCGGTGGGAAGAGATAAGGGGTAGTTAGGTCTTTTTCCCATTTCTTTTTCTTTTCTTTTTTTTTTGGGGGGGCAATTTCTAACCCTGCTAATGTAAGAACATGAAAATAGGGGCAAACGGCGGCTTCGCCTAAAAAAAAAACGGCAAACGAGCAAAACGCAAAAACGGGGCAAACGAGTAATTGAGTCCTAAAATAGGGGCAACAGAGCAAAAGACCCTTTAAACTAATGTGAAAGGACCTCTAGTCTAGTGATAAGAGCACCTACTTTCCTCGCTGGAGGTATTGTCTTGGGACGATGATGACATTTTTGGATGTCATTTTCTTATTGGAGACGTCGCTTTTAGAAGATCGCTTAGGTTGTCGGCTTTGGTGCCGGTATGAAGATGGACGTGTTTTGATGGCGATTTCTTGACTCGGTGGTCTTATTCTTTTGGAGTTGACTTCACGAGCAAGTTAGAACGTGTTGTGCAAGACCATTCGAGTTCCTTATTGGGGATGTAATTCTTCCGTCAATTTCTTTTATTTTAAGGTGTACCGGTGTTGTCTGGTGGCTGAAGTCTGAAATATACTTTCCATTATTAAAAAAGGAGCACCTAAGTAGCATTTAGCGACCTAGAATTGATTCCCTATGAGATCTAATTAATACAAGTCTGCATTATTAAAAAAATAAAAAATAGGAAGAGGTTTCCAAAAAATAGAGTTTAAACTGATAAACAAATGACACTTGGTTTAATATTTCAACAGCTAGCAATCATAAATTTGAATGATAATCTTCGAGAGGTGAAGGCTCCACACATCACATTCGGAGCTGGATGAGCGGAAAATTTTGTTACGTTTTCAAAAAGAGAACAATGTATCAATAGCAGCATCATTTATGCGGCATTACTATATACCACATTGAAGGCCTTCTTGAAATGTAACATTTTATAAACACAGGAGTAAGGGAAAATGATAATAGAATGTTCTAACACCTCAAATCCTACAAATTATGAAAATACAAAAAACTATAAGATTGAATGTTTAGATGGGGCACAGAAATAAATGGTTTTATATATACAGAAAAAACTCCGGTCGCCGCTGCAAGTGTTTGAATGAATGAATGAATACGTAGTACGTACGTACGTACGGAGTACAGTACATTACTCTGAATACTGTAGCTGAGGAGGATCAAGGCGTCCTCAGTCACTGCTCACCTACGCCCTGTTCAGTCACTGCTCACCGCGACAGACAAGTCTGGCAGCACCAGCCTGCATTTTCATTGCCTTCATGGACCGAGCACGAACGGTCAAGCGGGCACGCGCATTATTCCATGAATGCTCCAGCACGGCAACCACCAGCCAGTGATTTCGTGGCCATGCGTGGCACAAGTGCATGTGCGTGGCACAGGAGCACAGCTATTGCCTCAAGGGAGGAGACAGGACTGCCGGGAGGAGACAGGGCTGCTGGGCTATCGCCTGACAGGCTGCCAACAGCACCTGCCGCCGAAAGCGCCTGATCTCTCTCTGCCCCTCTCCCTGATCTTAGGCCTTGATTAGTTCAACCCAAACTTCCAATTTTGACACTATGAAAAAAAAGATTCTCTGTCACATCAAACTTGTGGTACATGCATGGAGTACTAAATGTAGATAAAATTAAAAACTAATTGCACAGTTTGGTTCTACGTTGCGTAACGAATCTTTTGAGTCTAATTAATCAATGTTTGGACAATAATTCACAAATACAAACGAAATTGCTACAGTGCGCTACAGTGTGTGAACACCCGAATTTGGCATCCCAAATTTGGGATCTAAACAAGGCCTAAGAAGTGGCCAGCTAGTGATTGGTTTTGGATCGCAGGCGCGCGAGATTTAGATTATCCGCACTCAATCCCTATAAAGGAATATTCCGTCATGGTCAGCCAGATTCCTTACTCTATCCAACTTTCTCCTGCACTCATCAATCTTCTACAGTTTACTCAATACCAACAAGTGGGACCCACGTATCTTTTTTTTCAATCAAACCGTCCCCCTCGGTTCCTCCGTCCGCATGGTACTACTCCACTAGGCACGAAGCAGCGGAGGCGGACGGCTCACGGCCAGCGACGGCGCGCCCGCGCGCCGCACGCGCGGCGCGCTCGGGTATGGAGGCGAGCATGGCGGCACCGAGCCTTCCCGGTCCCGCGGGCGGCACGGTGGCCTCCTCCTCCCCGGCCGAGAGCAGCGCGAGGGCGAGGTCGGCGAGCGGGATCCGTGCTCCCCTTCCCTTCCTCCGCGGCGAGTGGACTACCGGCACGAGGCGAGCGGCCTCCTCCCTGGCAGTAGGCGGCCCACCACCGCGCGACCTCCAAGAGAGCCGAGCGCGCCGGCCGGCGGTAGACTCGCCGAGGACGGCGAGCAGGCGAGTCTCCTCTGGTCCGGCGGCGGCCTCATCCCTCGGCCGTGAACGCCCGTGCTGCTCCGGCCTTGGGCGCCGTCGCGAGCGTCCGCGCGGCGTCCTCGGTCTCGCCGGCCATGGAGCGCGCGAGCTCGGCGGCAGGGACTCCCTGCTCCCTCCCTTGCCATGGAGCGCGCCGACGATTCGGCGGCCCGGGCCATGGCGTCACGAAGGAGGAGGACGAGTAGCTCCGGCCATGGCAGCGCGCAAGCGACGGCGACGAGGAGTAGCCATGGCGCCTCCTCCCTGCATTGCCCTCTCTCCTCCAGTCCTCCTTCTCTCTCCTCGAGTGGGCCCTGCAGCTCCTTTGCGTCTCCGCCGTACCGACGCCACAGACGCCGGACCGAGCGGCTTCCGCAAGCCTTGCGTAGCGCTTTGCGTCCCGCGCTGCAGAAAATGAGACGGTAAAAGCTTTACCGTCTCCTTTTGCATCCCCCAGTGCGGACAGTCTTATAGAGAGAGACGGCCAAAGATATCGGCATGCGCAATTGAAAGAGCACTTATCGAGTAAGTACCCACGTGAATGGCACGTGGTTTCCCACGTGTATATTTTTTTTTTTTTTTTTTTGCCAAGGGTTGAGCCTGTATTTCTTCCCACATGATGCGTACTACTCCTGTACTGTACTACAGGCTGAAGTGTGGAGATAATAAGTTGTGTTTATGTGGTGTAACTGAGAAACATTTATGTGGTGTAGAGAAGCAATTTATGTGGTGAAAGGTTGAAGCTAGCCAAGCCAGTTGCTGCCACTAGCCATTTCCTCTGGCCCGTCTTTTTCACCGTGCCTTCAGCCCGGCCTTTGAGGTCATGGGCTAGCTAGCGGGAAAAGCACCAGCATTTGTCAATATCTATGGAAAAGCAGCAGCATTTGTCATCTAGTGGTGGGAGCTGCTGCTGCTGTTGCCTCTCGCGTGTCCATACGTACTCCGTAGACTGCTGCGTCGCGTCTCTTGTCTCTACTGGGGCCTCGGTGCTAGCGTTGCTGACTGAGAGCACTGGACGGCCCGCCCGATGCTTTCAGCCGAACAGGCACTCACTGCGGGGCCTGGAGCAGGCACAGCTCTCACTGCAGGTGCTGGCGTTGCTGGAGATTTGAGAGCAGGCCCATGCTGCTGGCCGATCGCTGAGCACTGGGTCGCTGCTGCCGGCCAGGACACACTAGCTGACACACTAGCTGACCAGAGCAGTGGGCTGTACACAGTGCCAGTACATCTTTTTTCAGACGCTGTTTGAAAGGATAACATGCCCCATGAACTGTACACAGTGACATATCCTGCTTCTCAATACTCGCTCCGTCCCTAAAAGAGTGTCACTTTAGTGCTTTCATCTATCATGTTTGATTCTCCGTCTTATTCAAAAAATTTTATAAATATTATTTATTTTTATGACTTATTTATTATTAGAGGTACTTTAACACTGATTTATTTATTTTATAATATACTTAAAAAATTTGAGTAAGACGAAGTGGTCAAACACGATGTCTGCAAGTAAAAACGATACTTTTTTTTTTTACTGAGAGAGTACTCACATATTATGTATAAATAATTTTAGCCATTATACATAGGGATGAAGACTATATTTTATGACTAATCTAATAATACCACTTATTATTATAAAAAATGTTTAGCTTGTTTTAATTTACTTTTTTTATTTAAACTAGGTATGTTCTGCCTTTGTCCAAAGATGCTTGACGTTACAGGATTCGAGTTTATACTTAACATTTTCAGTCTAAAATGTATTACAGATGACTTAACATGTTAGGAATTAAGAAAAGATCCATGAGTCATGACATTAAATGTCTGTGAAACCACATAGTGAAATTTTCCATTAAGGTGTTGTTCGTGATTTATTTGTGTCTAATTTCATTCTATTTGACATGGCACTCTAATAAACAACAGGAAGCTGTCACGCATAACCCTATTCATTCGACGACAACTTTATCCTGCAGCTATTGGTAATATTTTCATCTTCTATATCTTTATTATGTGTAAAATTATATGATGTTTGACATATTTTTTGCTCAACCACATAAATAGCCGCTAGATGGTTTAGCATGCTATTTAGACTGCTATAGCTTTTCTTAGCCTTTTGGCGAGGCAGTCACTAAGAGGCTTAGCCCGCTATTTAAAACTTTGCTTCGAACCCTTATTTTTATAAAGATATTGGAAAGTATTTTTCAAGAAACATCTATTTATATGGTTTAGGGAAAAAAAGAAAAAAACATTGTGATCCAATTCTGCAGCGCCTTTTCTTTTTTTATTTTAAAAGGCATGATATTTACTAATAAAAGAATAGGCAATACAACGGAAAGGAATGTTGACACAAAATGACCCAAAAGGAGTAAACCATAATGAAGTGAGTTTTGGCCACCTTTTTTTCTCGATCAGTCAGTGCATGTTAAATTAAAGCTTGTTCTCATTGCACAAAAGCGGGGGTGTCTAAAAATCAAAAGATCTTTCACATTCGTTTTAGTGTCGATATACTGATTTAAAGTGGAAGCTAAATGCATGTATTCAAATATACTTTATAGTTCTTCTCTATCGGATATGGATCGATATAAAAAGTAAAATATTTGACATTATTATTTGTATCCCATGAAGAACAAACTATATATTATGAATAATTTATAGTGTAAATGATATAATTTCAATATAATAGATTATATGCATCATTTAGACTACTTACAAATTTCCTTGACTCGTGAAATCGCCAACCTATATGTCGAGAGATAATAAGTATCGCAGGATCAATTTCCATGTAACCCGAATGTTCATGAACCATAAAAGCAATCATGAGAGTAGGGTCTTACAAGTTGTGGTTTCTCCTCATGTTCTTTTTGTTTTTCGTTTCCTGTCTTCTAATCAAATATTATAAAATGACAATGAAGCCCTTGCCGTAACTTTTGAGGGAAAAAACTCATATAGAAAAAAGGTGAAATAATGATATTTGACAACATCATTGTGCCAACCTGTTCTTTTCAAATATCACAAAAAGGCCATTTTAAGGTACGATTAACAACTTTTCAAATATCCCAAAAAGGGTCATTTTGAGGTACGGTGGAGACTCCAAATTTGAAGAGGTTGTATTAAAAGACGTTCTTGTGTTGTGGTTCTTCCCCTACCATCATAGCACGCTAAACTGCATTGTTGATCTGCAGAGTTGATCCCCCGGCCCTGCAAATTTTTTTTAGAGGAAAAGAGAACCACTCTCTGTAATTTTGTGGCTAAGTCTTTACCATGTGCACACGGCCCAATTGAAGACCCTGGATCGGATCATTAAGAAGGCAATTTAGCAGCAACGCAGCAGCAGGCCGAGCAGGTCACACAGGCCAGCAGCAGGCCAGCCGTGCAAGCAGCGTGCAGCAGCTAGCTTAGCCTCTGCGTGCATATGCATGGGTGCCTGTGCGGCCTCTGGCTTGGTCTGCTCCGGCACGCACGCTGCCTGGTCAAGCCTGCTGAACGCGACGCCTGGTCAAGCATGCACGGGAACAGCACAAAAGCAGGCAGTGCATGGCAGCGAGGAAGCAAGGCATGCATGGCAGGCATGCATGGCGTGGAGCTCTCGGTCATGCATGGCGGCGTGGCCGGGCTCTCGGTCATGCATGGCTGGCTGTGCAACGCGAAAGCACGGTCAGCTAGCTAGTAGGTGCGCAGCCAGGCTATCTTCGCACAGGAGGGGATACTGGTGTGCAGCCTGCAGAGGCTATACTAGGTGGTAAAATGAACGGTAGGAGTAGCTTAGGGCAGCTGCAATGTGCATGCACAATAGTATGCACCATAAGCGTGGGACCCACTGCAGTTGGCAATAACTATAGTCAAACCCAGCAATGTACGGAGTAGTATACGGCATGTGAAGTGTCGAGCTTGTTCACTAATTTTTTATTCATCTCAACCATGCTGGGAGCCGATAACGACGTTGGAAAGAGAATGATGAGACAGACTAAATATTTTTTTATTCGCTTAAGGTCGACCGCAAGCTTGTGGTGCGTCTTAGCTTGAGGCTGGTACTCACAATGTTTGAGGTCAATTTCTGCAGCTGCATTAGTATCACCTTTTTACCACATTGTGGATACCCTTAAAGGCAAAAGCCATGGATGATCCCATGATGGCGCTGGGTCGCTGCGCACTGGGGGCCATCATCCTGTCCGCCATAGGATTCTCACAGGGAGCAGGAACGGCCTGACGTATGGTAAACTGTAAACTAAATAGTGACTCGCAGGTCTCACCCAAAGTCGCAAAAGCGTAAAAGCCGTGATGTCCGAAACCCAGGAAGACAGTAAAATGTCCGAAACCCAGGAAGACAGTAAAGGCGCGTCCTTTTTGGCGTTGAAAGGTGCAACACAGGCCGCACAGCCAACGCCGGGGCCCTTGCCAAGAGAGCAGGCAGGCAGAGAGCAGGCAGGCAGGGGACTGTGGCAGTGGCAGTGCGGCGCAGGAGCGAGCTCCTGCTGCAGCAAAGACTACTATTGGCTACTCGATCACGGGTCCCCTCGTTACTGTAGTGATCGCCACAGTCATAGTGGCTTCCGTACCGGGTACCGGCCGGTCCTTCCTTGGACTGGACGCTGGAGGAGGGAGAGAAAAGTCGGGGCGGCCTCTGGCTCGAGTCACGTGAACGCCGTGGCTACCCGCGGATAAGACCAGGGGCCACTGGGTCCGCGTGGGTCACCTATACGAGCAGGCTGCAGCTGCACACCACTCTACACGAGCACTCGCCCGTCGCACTGTATCCCGTGCAGGGTGCAAGGCGACGAAGACGGGGTCCACCACCTGGCACCTCTCCACTCCACCGACATTGGAAGCACCCTGGCGGGGAACAGCAGAGCACATCGCAAAGCGGGAGCAGCAGTGCATGCGGGCGTGTGGCAGGGAGCAAAATGGATAATCCGAATCCGATTATATGCGAATGCGGTGTAGGATATGGAATTGGCGAAATCCGACGGATATGGATTATCCGACAATTGGACGCGGACTATCCGATGCTTCTAATAGGATAACCGAATATTTTAAGGAGTCTAAGTGGCAAAAATACAAGTCGGCTTGCCCATGATATAAGCATCATTATATTATTATATCCCACGGTAAAGATCGTCAATAAGTTGTGTACATTAAACACCAAAGCATAGTACTAGTACTCGAAAAAAGTGAAGGCAAAGATTTGCCTAATTAAGAATATTTATTTGATTTAGACACTTGTTTATACTCTTAAATTCAAACTTAGAATTTATACTAATTTTGTGACCTCTTAAATTAAAATGGTGCACTGATGGTGATTATTCGTGTTATGCTGTAGCTCTATGACTTTGGTTAATAAATTATTTCTCATGAAAAAATGTTTCTCATCATAAAAAACAACATCACATATATATTATCCGGATTTAGAAAATTCCGCTTCCGCTCCGACATCGGTCCGAAACCGTACCATTTTCGATATCCTAAAATTCCGTATTCGCATTCGAATCCGCATCGCTCCGCTCCGAATCCAATCAAGAAAATAGGATTAGGATATGGGGAAGCTATTATCCGCTCCGATCCGATCCGTTTTCATCCCTAGTGGTGATTTTCTGGGTGGTGGTGATTTTCTGAATCATGCGTGGCTCCGCAATCCAAACTTGATGGGGCCCATCGGCCAGTGAGGGAAAGAAGCTCAAGTTTTTGAGATTAAGGAAAGAAGCTCAAGTAAACTCTCATCGGTTTGTCTCAAAAAAAAAAAAAAAAAAAAAGTAAACTCTCATCGGTTAGTACGTGGGAAAATGTTGCTGGTGAGCAAACATTGCCTGAAATTAGTCAAGACAAAGATTTGCAACGATTTTTCTCGGCTGTCCGTATGTTCAGTTTTGGTCGTGGCTATTTTTAATTTTCTTTTATAGATTTCTTCATCTATCTTTTGTCCTATCTCTAGTCGGTGGGATCTAGATTCTCGTAATCCCACATGCAGCCATACTCGATGGTGCTCTCACTAGCTGATGGAGTGGGGAGTGGAATGGAGTGCATGCAGCCGATCTCATCTCTCACATTTCTCTCACCTCTCTCCACTCAGCACTAGAGATTGGATTTTCTCATACTTTTAAAATGCAATAACACACAAACAGATAATCCGTATGATGAAACTTTTGAAGATTACTGTAGAAAATAATAAGCCAAACAAAATGAGATCCATCAAGGCTATGTTTCGATAAAGTTTTCAAAATGTGGGCCCCATGTGTCATTTATATTTTTAATATAAAAATATAGTCAATATGGGTCTTATTTTATAGATTTAATTTCAATCAGTATTCTAGCGCAAACATATTACATGGATAATATACTGTTTAGAAGCTATGGCTATTCAAAATTTCATAAACCATAAAAAATGAAGATGTACTATCATGTACCTCTTTTTAGCCTTTCACATGCTTGCATGCAAGAGTGAGCGCGCACTCATCAGCTGGTGGCCGGAGTGGTCCTACTGCATGCATGTGGGGATGCATGCAACGAGAGTAGAAACGGCAAGAGAGTAGAAACGGCAAGCCTGTGAATGCAGAATGAGTTTGTAGCGTGTAGTTGGTCGTTTCTGGGGAATGTAGAGCTACCCATCGTGGGGGATAGAAAACACCGGTGTATGGAAGTTATTTTTGATATATCTATAGGAGTATGTGGGTTAAATCATTCTTACATATATTGTATGCATAATAGGTTTGACTATGAACTAGAACCTGCTAGAGGAAAACCCGAAATACGTGGATGATGTCGTCCTCGTTAGTGTCCTTAAAGCATCCACTACCTTTCCGGTGTCTGGATTCTGTCCAACACAAGTCGGGTGCATGACCCCTATTTCTCAACATTTATTATGTTTTGTTTCTAAAGTAAGTTTTGAGAAGAAAGATTTACATCATTTATGTAGTTTTGATTAATAAATAAAATTCTCTTTTATTACAATATGGATTAGTTTCAGTGGTACAACTACTTATTTTATGAACCGGAATGCCGGGCAGTATGTAATTCCTAACAAGGTCTGCCAATGAAAAAATAAAGAGAGATCTCCTGTCATCATCTCTGGACAGACTAATCTTAATGCATCTACAAAAAATTACAAAAGCCTACAATAATTATGCGCTTTGCAATAGGAGGAAAAATATAAGAAGATGTATTTTAATTTGAATAAGGTTTAATAGAACATTGTTATTTAATGTGAGCATTATCTTATATTATGGAGCGACGGCCATCATAAAATAAATTATAAAAACATATAAACATAAGTAGTTTTTGTATAAATGTTAGTAGTTTTTTCCCGTTGCAACGGACTCGCATATTTGCTAGTAATACATAAAAGAAATAAAGAAATAAACATTTGAATTCAGTATTTGTTCCATGATTTTAATTTCAAAACTACTTTTTTAAAGGAAACACCCTCTTTTGTCATTCGCTCTCTATGGGTGGAAGATCAAAAAATAGGATTCTAATAAAAACAACAAAAACATTGAAAAGAAAATTTGAATTTTGAAACTCTTTATTCATCATGTGTAACTAAAATTAGTTGCAATTTCTTCTTGTTGTTATAGAACCTCTAACAAGAATATAAAATCACGTATAGCAAAAAATTCTTACTCCCTCTCGTTCCACAAATAATTGCAAGCAATTTTTTCTCGTGGAAGTTAAACTTTTCTAACTTTAACTAGGTATTTATAAAAAAGTTATGTTTACAATGTGTAATAAGTATTGTTAGTTGACATTGGAACATACTTTTATATTAGATCTATTTGAAGATCTAAATATTGATATTAGTTTCTATATACTTGGTCAAAATTAAAAGAGTCTACCTTGTCACGAAGCAAGTTGTGCAATTATTCATGTGCCAGAGTACCTTGCACGATCTACTTTGTCCGCCTTGAGTTGTTTAGGTTTGTGTGACCTTGCAAGTTGTCCATGGACGCTGGGGATGAGCCGCGTGGGCCGCTGGGGTGCAGGGAGGGAGCGGTGCAGGGAAGGGGCGGCGTGCGTTGGGACTTCGCCGGGCAAGTGTGTCGCACGGCCGCCGGTGGAGGGGGAAGGGGCGGCCAGGCTCGCCGTCGGGAGGAGACCGGGTGGGGGGATAGAGCTACGAGAGGAGAGAGAGACTAGATGGGGAGAAGGAAGGAGAAGGGAGGAGAGAGACCGTGTGTATGACGTGTGGTCCCATTGATGGGTAGTTAGGATAGATGAAGAATATAGAGTATGAATGAGTGTGGGAGAATTGGATATAAAGTAGAAGATTTTCATGACTAGGATAGAATATTCTCTTTGAAGTAGGAATTTAGAGTACGACGAGTGTGTGTAGTCTAATCAACCACAAAGGCCTTAGTTAGATACCAAAATTTACCTCCGTAATCCACTATGCAAAAAGAATATTCTCATCACATCAAAATATTGACATATGCATGAAGTACAAAATTACACGAAATTAAAAACTAATTGCACAATTTTATTATACGTTGCGAGATAAATCTTTTAAACCTAATTCATTAATGTTTGGACAAAAATTCACAAATACAAATGAAATGCTACCGTAAAGAATCTTTTACTATGCAAAGTTTACATAAATGTGACAACTTTGGCTATCTAAACTAGGCGAACCATACAGGATCGATCGAGTCTGCCCTCGGGCACGCAACCATGGTGTGACATGGTGTTAATAGAGTGGAGCCTGAGGAGCATCGATGCTCTGTTGTGTCTGTCTCTCTGATCTCTGAGCCTTGATCGATCTCTGATCTCTGAGCCTTGAGCGATGACTGGTCCCCTTTTATTTCCTGTACTGAAGCAAAGTGGGGGAGCTCAGGAATCACCGCGGCAGGCATGCATGCAGGAGAAACAAACAACAGTGCGCCCTGCTGCCTTGATGCTGCCCTGATGCTGAGTGCATGCGAAATTGCGAACCCAGCAGGCCCAGCATCAACGGCGACGATAGACAGCAACGATAGACAGGAGCTGCTAGCCAGCCTTTGACCACACACACGACGAGCTCACGTTTGAACGCACGGGTCCCGCCGGAACCGAAAGCGACGAAGCAAAAAAAAACTACTCCTACGGTCGTGCGACGAAGCAAAAAAAAACTACTCCTACGGTCGTGCCACTGCGCCACTACTCCTGCGGTCGTGCCACTGCGTACTCCACGGACCATACGGGAAAGCGAGGGAAATGGATCGGCCTCGTCTCGCAGTTGCGCGCGTGTCGTCGTTTCAATTCAACTCAGGTCTGAACTCTGAACCCAAAACCAGAAATCTTTAACCAGAACCTGAACATGGAGAGCTAGAGGGAGAGCTAGAAAAACTGAAAAAGGGGTCAAGAATCTCAAGATGGCCGGCCAGGGCACGATAGCGGTTAAGAATCTCAATGGCTGGCCAGGGCACGATAGCGGCACGATAGCGGTCAAGAATCTCATCAAGATCGCCCGGCGGGCACGATAGGAGCTCCGGCCGTGACCGCGTGTCTACTTTCAGACTGAGCCGGCCGGGGGCAGCGCCGGACGGACGGGGGCCACCTCTTGCCGGATCCCTCGTGTATTAGTCGTGTCCTGCAGGCTGGCTCGGTGCTCGGTGGCACTTGAAGACGACGTTGCATGGCACTTGAAGACGACGCTGCATCAGCGTTTTTTTTACCGGTCGGTAAACAAAGGTAAACCGCGGTTACCGACCTTACCGGGCCGGTCCGGTTCCGGTTCGGTCCGGTTGGACCGCCCAAATTTCAAATTTGAAGTTTAAAAAAATGCTGAAAAAAATTCCTAAAAATAGCTCTTGAATTATGGAACCCAATGGTGTAAAATTTTTTCAAATTTGAGTTCGTTTAATATTTATTTAGACGTTTAGAAGTTTGAAAAAAAGAAAAAGAAAAAATACACAAATGGCCCGTGAAGGCCCATTAAATCATGAAGGTCGAAAAACATACTAAACACACTCAAATTTGAGTAATTTTGACATCATTGGATTCTACAAATCATGAAGTATTTTTAGGAATTTTTTTAGCATTTTTTTTTAAAAAAATAAATTTGAATTTTAAAAAAAACGCTTAAACCGCTCAAACCGGCGGTAAACCGGACAAACCGGCGGTAAACCGGACAAACCGGCGGTTTACCGGTAGAAACCGAACAACTGCGCCATTCAAATTTGAATTTGAATTCGGACGGTTTTTACCGGAAAACCGGACAAACCGGCCGGTTTACCGATTCCGGCCGCCTCCGGTCGGTTCGCAGCCAACGGTAAAAAAAACCCAGCGCTGCATGCAGACAGTGCCACTCTCTGCCAGTGCCAGGCGAGTTACCTCTGCACGCGTAGACTGAGACCAGACCACCAACATTTGCCACGTGCTGTGCTGTTGCTACGAGTGATGGCCACGTCGTCTCTCTCAAGTCTCATCCATGTATCCATCGACCGGTCTCCTTTTCATGTGGCGAAAGCGACCGCTAGCTGTATGGGTTAAGCTTCTGTTTGAGTGGGTTAGGTTAAAAATTTTGAGATTCTGTGATACACCATCTAAATTAGAGAGGGACAGTAAGCTAGATTTTCTTCAAATTCTTATATCTTATACTGCTCAAAAACCTCAAAATATTCATAATTTTTTTCAAGAGAATTTTTAGGTTAAAGTGTCGGTCTATCTAGTAATAAAAGTATAAGCATGTACACAAAAGAGAAAACAATAAACACTCTACAACACGACCACCGGAAACCAACACACGGTGTTACCAATGGTATGACAAACCACCACAACCGTAGTTGCCCGTAAAACCAAAGGTCACCTGCAGCAACAACCAAGAAGAGATTCACTAACCGTGCTTTGGCTTTTCTTTGACCCTTTCTCTTAATGAAATACGGATACAAGACCGGCTCACGAAAAAAGAAGAGATTCACTAAGCAATGTATCCATAGAAGAAATAACGTCCGCAACACCGTTAATGCCAACTAGAATACCGGTTCATCGGGGAAAAAAAACCCAAAGTAGAGGCGAGGACTCATTCGAAAAAAAAAACCAGAGAATGAGACGAGGACACACGACAATGCCTCTAGTGAGTGCCACGACGCCCACAGTAGTCAGTAGACTTTGGCCTTGTTTAGTTCCCCCAAATTGGGGTTGCCAATTTGGCATGTGCTTCGTAGCGCACCTTGTAGCATTTCGTTTGTATTTGTAAAATATTGTCCAAATATTGATTAATTAGGTTCAAAAGATTCGTCTCGCTAAGTATAATGAAATTGTGCAATTAGTTTTTAATTTTATCTAAATTTAGTACTCCATGCATGTGTCGTCATTTTGATGTGATGGGGAATCTTTTACTGTACTAAATTGGCAACCCCCAATTTGGGGAACTAAACAAGGCCTTTCTTTTACAACATCTATCCTTATCTCCCTCTCCCTCTCTGTCCATGCATCCATCAGACAAGGACAATGTTGACACTCAAAAATGACCAAGGTAAAAATGACTATTTTGGTGAGTTGTCGAAAGTGGAAACGGACTTCACCATTGCGTTCTCGTCGAGACGATCAAAAAGCATATATGGAATGCCCAATTTGGAGTTCGGACAAGAAAGTTATGCACCCGAGAAAAGTCACTTGACCTCGCCGGAACTTCCGATCCGGGAGCCGAACTTCCGATCCGGGTGCCGGAACTTCCGGTTGGGACCAGAACTTCCGGTCCAACCCCGGAGGTAAATGCCGATGCGCGGTTGCACGCGAGATGAGACCATCGGAACTTCCGGTAGTCACCCCGAACTTCCGATTATGACTGTAACTTCCGGCCTAACGCCGGAGGTAAATGCTTGATGCGCGGTTGCACGCGGATTGTGACCATCGGAACTTCCGGTAGTCACCCCGGAACTTCCGATTGTTGCGGGAATTTTCCGGATCTCGAACCGGTTTGTTTCTAGATCGGGTTTTGGTCAATTTTGGACGTGGGAAACTTGGAAAATAAGCTTTGGAGATGTTTCCTCGATAAGACCACCCCCCCTATATATACGAGGGGATCATGGCCGATTGAACCCATCCACATCAATCGACAAAACACAACACGATCAAACATGATCTAATCTATCTTCTCCTACTTCTCCTCTCTCCCTCCTCCTTCTCCGTCGCCGCTGCCATGAACAGGTGATCGACGACGACAAAGAAGCCCTAGAGCGGTCGTGCCGCTAGGGCTCCCATTGCCGCCGTGCGCCCATAAAGGGTCCGTCCCGGCGTGTGGGGTTTCGGGTTTCAAGAGACTTCGCCGGCGTGTCTTGCGTATCGCGCTCCCGACGAGGCTCCTCCGGCGACGTGTCTTGCGTATCGCGCTCATCGGCGGAGGCACAAGGTCCAGTGTGGACATCCGTTAGGCGCCGGCCGATCTCCGTATTCGGCTTGCCCTACATCTACCAGGCGCCGGCCGATCCCCGTATTCGGCTTGCCCTAAAGCTACCAGGCGCCGGTGAAAGTCCCTAGTTTGGTTTTGGCTAATTGATGAAACCTAGGACTAACCTTGTTTATCTAAGTGGTTGATTTAGAGAAAGGTTGTCCACACGATGAGCATATTGCATATGAAGCATGACACATGTCATGTGATCAAAGATGAAGATCAAGACGATGCTTGGTTCCATGGACCGGTGTTGAAGGTGAAGGGCTAGTCGAGGCTTCGGAGTGAAGGACCATGCGATGGTGAAGCTCGGGCAAGACTAGGCGCCGATGGACCGATGCACGGTGAAGGGCAAGTGAAGTCAAGATCGATGGATCGAGATGGTCACATGATGGTGTGAAGCGTTCATATCATTTGGAGGAACAAAATGGGCTCAAGGCAAAGGTATAACCGATAGGGCCATTTTGTTTTGCACTCAAGACACCATAGAGGGTGTGAGTGGTTTAGGATCGATAGCCGCACTATTAAGAGGGAAGTCTTATCGGCTATTCGACGCATGGGTGCCACTAGGTGAATTCATGAAGTGCATTGCATGTAGGACCTAGTGAGCTAACCTAACCTTTGGGAAATAGTTGTGAAAAGCTAACACACAAGCACATGGAGATGTACACTTGGTGGTGTTGGCACATTTACAAAGGTGGCGTGTTGGTGCGCTGTGGTTTGCGGGGTAGAGATGGGTTTGGGTCCCTCTCTTCCTCCCGCCGAGCCTCGTGAGGCGGATTCGGCGCTTTCGGGAAAAATGGATGCATATTTTCTATTGCGCCGGATGCAAAATTTGGTTGAAATCATGCTATCTCTCGTTGTTCAAGTTGGTATACTTGTTGGATAGCATGTTCGAGAAGTTGGCGTCAAACGACGAAGGCGCTTCTCAGAAGGCGCCGGGACGCGCTTAGGCGGGCCCGGACGCGTCCGGCGCATTGAGGGTGGCCTCGGGCGTTCGGGCCGAGCTCTATGAGCGCGGACGCTGGAAGTGGCGCGTCCGGCGGCGGTGGCCGGACGCCGACCCGAAACTTCCCGGGCCGGGGGTGCTCGCGCCGCTCGGCGGACGCGGCCGCCGGACGCCAGTTGCGCGGACGCGGCCGCGGACGAGGGCGCCGGACTCGGGCCGAATGCGTTGAGCGTCCGGCGGTCGGAGCGTTCAAATGAAGATGGAGCAACGGTCGACTTTGGGCGTGCGCGTGGCGAAGCGTAGTTGCGGGACGGGCCGCGTCCGGCGGGCGTCTGGCGCGTCCGGCGCTTGTTGTTTTCGCCCCGAGGGGTAACGGCTAGTTTGAAATGTTGGGTCTATAAATAGATGGGTGGTCGGGCTTGGCTCTCTCTCTTGGCTCTCCCAACTCATTCATTCATCCTTTGAGCTAAAGAAACACTCTCCCTCTTATCTCTCTTGCTTGTTGCTCATCCAAAGTGAGATTGAGAGATCACCTAGTGCATTGCATTGCTTGAGGGCATCTAGTGGCACTTGTGGGTGGTTTAGCCGGTGGATTTCTTGTTACTCTTGGAGAGTACCGCTCCTAGCCGGCTTGGAGATTGTTGAGGCGTTGGCAAGAAAAGGTGATTGTTCTTGGCCACCTCCGGTTGATTGTGAGAGGTTTGAGCTCACCTCGTGGGGATCACGAAGAGCATCCTAGTGGATTGCGCGTGTCGTTGAGTACCTCGCTTGAGAGTGGTGTCTTGCGGTGCCTTGCGGGGCGAGCCTTGAGGGCTAGTGACTTGAGGGTCACACCGAGGAACCATCTAGGTGTTGGTCGACACAACGGGTGACGTAGCTTGCGGTGCCCAAGTGAACATCCGGGGATAAATCATTGTGTTCATCTTGTCTCCCGGTGATTGGTCATCATCCTTTGTGTGTTGCCGATTGTGATTGATTGTTCATCTCCTTGGTGATTGGCAACCTCGACTCGACACGTCGGTATAACAAGCTCCTACCCTCTCTTGTATTACTTTGATTACATTCTTGCAAAGTAGAATTGCTTGCGTGGTCGGTCGGGAACCACATCTTGTGTAGACTAAATCCCGTGGGTAGAATTGCTTGTGTGGTCGGTCGGAACCACTTCTTGTGTAGACTAAATCCCGTGGGTAGAACTCTTGATCACTAGTGGTAGCTTTTGTGTGTACTAGTGATCACCTACTAGAATTGCTTGGATAGGAGGCTTGCAACATCTAGTAGGCTAAGCATAACTTGCTTTCCGCCGTTTGTGTATCTAACGAAGTTTGCTTAGTGAGTTTGTAGAAATTTTTATAGGCTATTCACCCCCCTCTAGCCATCTAGGACCTTATAAGTGGTATCGGAGCCAAGGTCACCGTTTTAGTGCAAGGCTTAACATCCTACGGTGTTAAGATGGCTCAAATTGTGTTCAACCATGTTGGGGCAAACCGCCTATGTTTGATGGAGTTAGTTCCTTTGATCATTGGAAGAGAAAAATTATCATGTATCTTGGTTCAATACAAGAGAGAGTCTTGCAAGTCACATTGCACGACTATGCTATTCTTGATAATGATCATCTCACCGATGAAGATAAAGCCAACATCACTTGCAATAGAATGGCTCTCAACACCCTATACAATGGCATTGATACAAAGGTGTTTGAGGGGATCAAGGATTTGGAACTTGCTAGTGAAGTATGGACAAGGTTAGGTGAGACATATGAGGGCACCAAGGTTGTGAAGAGTGCCAAGCTATATGGGCTCAAGAGTGAGTTCGAGAACTTCAAGAAGAAGGAGGATGAAACAATCATTGAAATGTTTCATCGTCTACAAGTGATTGTGAATGATCTCAAGAGCTTGGGGCACAAGACAAAAGATGAAGACTTTTGTCACAAGTTCTTGATTTGCTTGCCGAAGAGTTTCAAGATGTTGAAGCTAATGCTACAAAGAGATGGGCTTGAGAATAAGAAGCCAAATGATTTGCTTGGTGAAGTCTTGACATATGACAAGTTTGATCAAGATGATGAGAAGGTGGAGGAAGAGAAGAAGAAGAAGACCGTGGCATTCCAAGCCACATCCTCCAAGGGCAAAGCAACAATCTTTGAAGAAGAAGAAAACAATGAGGAAGATTGTGACTTTGAGATTGATGATGAGGCACTTGCTCTTGTAGTGAAGAAGATGGGACACATGTTCATCAAGAGAAGAGGCTTCAAGAGGAACAACTTCAAGAAGCAAGAGCAACCAAGAAAGTGCTTCAATTGTGATAGCACCGAGCATCTACAAGCCGAATGCCCCTATGAGAAGAAGAAGAACTACAACAAGGGCAAGTTTGAGAAGAAGAAGCATGAGGCCAAGATGACACTCAAGAAGGGCAAGAATGGTGCATTTGTGGTCACTTGGGAGAGTGACAATGATGATGAAGATGAAGATTCAAGCAACAAGGCTATGGCTTCCATCGCCATCAACAAGAAGTCTTCATTATTCTCTTCATCACCATCGTGCTTCATGGCCAAGGAAACCAAGGTACAATATGATGATAGTGATGATGATAGTGAGATGGAATATGCTCACGATATTGACAATGTTGATGATGATGATGAACCTTCTAAGGATCAATTATATGACTTGATGCAAGAAACTAGAGATATAGCTATTGCCAAGGAAAAGGAGTGCAAGAAGCTTTCAATGAAAGTAGCAATACTTGAGAAAGCCCTAGGTGAGCTTATGACCACTCATGAGAGTCTAGTGGAAGACCATGAGAAACTTGGTAATGCTCATTCTAAGCTTGAAAAAGCTCACTCACTTCTTCTTGAGCAACAAGCAAAGAAAGTGGTGGTTGCATCATGTGATATAGGTCTTACTTGTGACATCATTGATGAGTCATTTTATCAACCTATCATCATGACAAATGCTAACCCTTCTTGTAGCACATCATCCACCACCACCACCGACTCTATCTCCACTACTAGTGACGGCTTCACTTGTGATGCTACACTAATGGTAGAGAATGAGACCCTCAAGAAGGAGGTGGATGAGCTCACTCATGCCTTAGGCAAAGCCTATGGTGGTGAGGCCCGCTTGCTAAAGTGCTTGGGTAGCCAAAGGTTCTCTTTAACAAAGAGGGATTGGGCTATACCCCCAAGAAGGGCAAGTCGGTCTTTGCAACTCCAAAGCCTAGCTTTGTGAAGAGCAATGGTCGGTTTTGCTATAGATGCAAGCAAGTTGGGCACCTAGAGCAAAATTGCAACAAGAAGCAACAAAACAAGAAACTTGACAATGCTATACCTTTTGATTCTTGTTATGTGCTTACCAAGGGTGTGAAAGGTGTGCAAGCTAAGTTTGTTGGTACACCCATTGTTGGCCCAAAGAAGAAGGCTATTTGGGTACCAAAGAGCTTAGTCACTAACCTACAAGGACCCAAGCAAAAATGGGTACCTAAGCTTCATTGATTTGCTTGTAGGTGAACTATAAAGCCGGAGGAAGGCATTGGATCATTGATAGTGGGTGTTCTCAACACATGACCGGCACATCAAGAATGTTTGATTCAATTGAGAAGAATGATAGTGGCATTGAGTCAATTACTTTTGGCAATAACAAGAAAGGCAAGGTTGTTGGTTTGGGCAAGATTGCAATATCAAATGACATGAGTATCTCCAATGTGATGCTAGTTGAAAGCTTGGATTTCAATCTTCTCTCCGTAGCACAAATTTGTGATCGAGGCTACAAGTGCATTTTGGGGCAAATGATGTTGAGGTAGTTTCTCTTGATGGCTCCAACTTGGTGTTCAAAGGCTTTAGATATGAGAATCTCTATCTTGTTGATTTCAACACTAGTGAAGCTTCTTTGACAACATGTTTGATATCAAAATCAAGTTTGGGTTGGCTTTGGCATAGAAGGCTTGGGCATGTTGGCATGAAACAATTGAAGAAGCTCACACAACACAATCTTGTTGAAGGCTTGAAAGATGTTGTATTTGAGAAGGACAAGTTGTGTAGTGCATGTCAAGCCGGGAAGCAAGTTGGAAGCTCACATCCAAAGAAGAGTATAATGAGCACATGCAAGGCATTTGAGTTGTTGCACATGGATCTATTTGGCCCAACTACATACACAAGCATTGGTGGCAACAAATATGGGTTTGTCATAGTGGATGACTTCACAAGATTCACATGGGTATTCTTTCTTAGTGACAAGAGTGAAGTGTATGACACCTTCAAGACCTTTCTCACTAGAGTTCATAATGAGTTTGACATGAGAATCAAGAAAGTGAGAAGTGACAATGGGAGTGAATTCAAGAATACAAGAATGGAAGAATTGTGTGATCACTATGGCATTGGTCATCAATTCTCGGCCAAGTACACTCCACAATCAAATGGCCTAGTTGAGAGGAAGAATAGAACATTACTTGATATGGCTAGATCAATGCTTCATGAGTACAATGTTAGTCAATCATTTTGGGATGAAGCAATCAACACGGCATGTTACTATATCAATAGGCTCTATTGTCATACTTTGCTAGAGAAGACCCCATATGAGTTACTTCATGGAAGAAAGCCCAACATTGGCTATTTTAGAGTATTTGGTTGTAAATGCTACATCTTGAGAAAGGGCACTAGATTGGGGAAGTTTGAAAAGAGATGTGATGAGGGTTCCTACTCGGTTATTCAACTACAAGCAAAGCTTATAGAGTTTGGAACAATTCAAGTGGCATTAGAGAGGAAGTCCATGATGTGCAATTTGATGAAACCAATGGGTCACAAGATGAAGATGAGAATCTAGAAGATGTTGGTGGAACTCAATTGGTTGAAACTATGAAGAACATGGACATTGGGGACATTAGAGCAAAGCAAGTGGTTGATGTGCAAGATGATAAAGATGAAGTGCTCAATTCTCCATTGAGGCAAGCTAGCAATGCTCAAGTAGATCATGGTGCTAGTTCATCCAATGAAGACAAGTCAAGTGATCAACCAAGTTCAAGCAATCAAGTGCAAGTGCTACAACCACAACATGTTGCAAGAGATCACCCAATTGATAGTGTTATTGGTGATGTTAGAAGTGGTGTGCAAACAAGATCAAGAGTGGCTATGATTTGTGAGTATGCATCATTTGTGTCAACCAAAGAGCCAAAGAAAGTTGAGGAAGCCTTGGATGATGCCGATTGGATCATGGCAATGCAAGAAGAGCTCAATAACTTCACAAGAAATGATGTGTGGGAGTTAGTTGAGAGGCCGGAGGATCACAATGTCATTGGAACCAAATGGGTTTTCAAGAACAAGCAAGATCAAGATGGTGTTGTGATTAGAAACAAAGCAAGACTAGTTGCACAAGGCTATACTCAAGTTGAAGGTCTTGACTATGATGAAACATATGCTCCCGTGGCAAGATTGGAGGCAATAAGGATTCTATTGGCTTATGCATGTGCCCACAACATCAAGTTATATCAAATGGATGTCAAGAGTGCATTTCTCAATGGGATCATCAAAGAGCTAGTATATGTTAAGCAACCTCCCGGTTTTGAAGATGAGAAGAGACACAACCATGTGTACAAATTGAAGAAAGCATTGTATGGCTTGAAGCAAGCACCTAGAGCATGGTATGAGAGATTGAAGAATTTTCTTCACTCCAAGGGGTTCATTATGGGCAAGGTTGATACTACTCTATTCACCAAGAAGATTGGTAATGATCTCTTCATTGTGCAAATCTATGTTGATGATATCATCTTTGGATCAACCAATCAAGCATATTGTGAAGAATTTGGTGAAATGATGGCAAAAGAGTTTGAGATGTCCATGATTGGTGAACTTAGCTATTTCCTTGGTCTTCAAGTCAAGCAATTGAAGAATGGGACATTTGTGAGTCAAGGGAAATACATAAGGGACATGTTGAAGAAGTTTGGGATGCAAGATGCAAAGCCAATCTCAACTCCAATGGGCACCAATGGGAATCTTGATAGTGATCATGATGGCAATATGGTGAATCAAAAGGATTATCGGTCATTGATTGGAAGCCTACTCTATGTCACCGCATCAAGGCCGGATGTCATGTTTAGTGTTTGCATGTGTGCTAGATATCAAGCCTCACCTAGAGAGAGTCATCTCACGGCCGCAAAGAGAATATTGAGGTACTTGAAGCAAACAAGAGATGTTGGATTGTGGTATCCCAAGGGGTCAAAGTTTGAATTAATTGGATATTCGGACTCCGACTATGGTGGTTGCAAGATCAATAGAAAGAGCACAAGTGGTACATGTCAACTTCTTGGAAGATCACTTGTGTCATGGTCCTCAAAGAAACAAAATAGTGTGGCAATCTCTACCGCCGAAGCCGAATATGTTAGTGCGGGGAGTTGTTGTGCACAATTGCTTTGGATGAAGTCAACTTTGAAGGATTATGGCATCAATTTCAAGAATGTGCCATTATTTTGTGATAATGAGAGTGCAATCAAGATGACACAAAACCCGGTTCAACATGGAAGAACAAAGCACATTGACATAAGGCATCACTTCATAAGAGATCATCAACAAAAGGGTGACATTTCCATTGAAAGTGTGGGCACCGATGATCAACTTGCCGACATCCTCACCAAGCCACTTGATGAAAGAAGGTTTTGCAAGCTAAGGAATGAGTTGAACATTCTTGACTTCTCAAACATGTGTTGAATGCACCCCACCACTACTTGACATGCCTCTCCTTCGACTAAGCAAGGTACCATTGGTTGACATGTCATTCATGCTTAGGACTATACTTGTGGTAGCACATGTAGACATACAAGGTGCATTTGGAGCATTCATGATAAATCAAATGTGTTTGATGTATATATGTTTACCACTATTGCTTCTATGCTTTGCTTGATCTAGTGGTGACATATGACATGTTTGTGGGCTTGCAATCCTAGTGTTGAATCTAGAATATTTGCTACAAGTGTTTAATTCAACATAGGCAAGATAACCCTTGTCATGAGGTGTGAAGAAGCTTGTCTTTGGTTCAAACCGAATTAAATGTCTTTGGCAAGTGGTCTAGATTGAACCAAATTTGACTAAAGTTTTGTTTACTCCATCAAAGTCCTTTTCTCTCCACAATTTGATCCCATTTTTGGGCAATTGTTGACAAAGGGGGGGGGAGAAAAAGATGATTGAACATGATAAAGGGGTAAATAAAATTTTTTGATGCACACAAGAAGGGGGAGCAAGCTCATGAACAAAGTTGTTGCATTTGTTTGTGCATTCTCTTATGACTTGCTCTTGGCACCTAGGTAAAGTTTTTATACAAGTGGTGTCCCCTTGCTTGTGTGGTGCAATGCTAGTATAGGACTTGAATGGTGAAATGGTCTACTAGTTTGCATAGATTGTAACTAGACTCCCCTTGCCTTACAAGTGGTTCAAGAACTTTGCTTATAATGTTGATCTCACGGGGTTCTTGAGTTTTTGATGGATGTCTAGTTACTTCATGATGCTAAGGATGGTGAAAAAGGCAACTCCGATTGGTATCACGCTTCAAAGGTCCATTTCTTACACCTTAGCATCACTTTGGTAGAATTACTCTCCCCACACTTCTATCCATGCATATGTGCAAAGCTTCAAATCCAAACTCTATGCACATATGTAGGGGGAGCAATAGTACCAAAACCGAACTTGCTATAGTTGTCCAAATCTCTCTTGTGAGCTTAATGATTGGACAAGTATGACAAGTTCAAAATCTTTATTATAAAATCATCTTTGTTGAGGTTGTCATCAATTACCAAAAAGGGGGAGATTGAAAGTCCCTAGTTTGGTTTTGGCTAATTGATGAAACCTAGGACTAACCTTGTTTATCTAAGTGGTTGATTTAGAGAAAGGTTGTCCACACGATGAGCATATTGCATATGAAGCATGACACATGTCATGTGATCAAAGATGAAGATCAAGACGATGCTTGGTTCCATGGACCGGTGTTGAAGGTGAAGGGCTAGTCGAGGCTTCGGAGTGAAGGACCATGCGATGGTGAAGCTCGGGCAAGACTAGGCGCCGATGGACCGATGCACGGTGAAGGGCAAGTGAAGTCAAGATCGATGGATCGAGATGGTCACATGATGGTGTGAAGCGTTCATATCATTTGGAGGAACAAAATGGGCTCAAGGCAAAGGTATAACCGATAGGGCCATTTTGTTTTGCACTCAAGACACCATAGAGGGTGTGAGTGGTTTAGGATCGATAGCCGCACTATTAAGAGGGGAAGTCTTATCGGCTATTCGACGCATGGGTGCCACTAGGTGAATTCATGAAGTGCATTGCATGTAGGACCTAGTGAGCTAACCTAACCTTTGGGAAATAGTTGTGAAAAGCTAACACACAAGCACATGGAGATGTACACTTGGTGGTGTTGGCACATTTACAAAGGTGGCGTGTTGGTGCGCTGTGGTTTGCAGGGTAGAGATGGGTTTGGGTCCCTCTCTTCCTCCCGCCGAGCCCGTGAGGCGGGATTCGGCGCTGGGAAAAATGGATGCATATTTTCTATTGCGCCGGATGCAAAATTTGGTTGAAATCATGCTATCTCCGTTGTTCAAGTTGGTATACTTGTTGGATAGCATGTCCGAGAAGTTGGCGTCAAACGACGAAGGCGCTCCCGCAGAAGGCGCCCCGACGCGCAGGTACAGGCCGGACGCGTCCGGCGCATTGAGGGTGGCCTCGGGCGTTAAAGGCCGAGCTCTATGAGCGCCGGACCTTGGAAGTGGCGCGTCCGGCGGTGGCCGACGCCGACCCGAAACTTCCCGGGCTGGGGTGCTCGGGGATCGCTCGGCGGACGCGGCCGCCGGACGCGTTGCGGACGCGGCCGCGGACGAGGGCGCGGACTTCGGGCGAATGCGGTGAGCGTCCGGCGGGTCGGAGCGTTCAAATGAAGATGGAGCAACGGTCGACTTTGGGCGTGCGCGTGGCGAAGCAGAGTTGCGCCGGACGCGTCCGGCGGCGCGTCAGTGGCGCGTCCGGCGCTTGTTGTTTTCGCCCCCGAGGGGGTAACGGCTAGTTTGAAATGTTGGGTCTATAAATAGATGGGTGGTCGGGCTTGGCTCTCTCTCTTGGCTCTCCCAACTCATTCATTCATCCTTTGAGCTAAAGAAACACTCTCCCTCTTATCTCTCTTGCTTGTTGCTCATCCAAAGTGAGATTGAGAGATCACCTAGTGCATTGCATTGCTTGAGGGCATCTAGTGGCACTTGTGGGTGGTTTAGCCGGTGGATTTCTTGTTACTCTTGGAGAGTACCGCTCCTAGCCGGCTTGGAGATTGTTGAGGCGTTGGCAAGAAAAGGTGATTGTTCTTGGCCACCTCCGGTTGATTGTGAGAGGTTTGAGCTCACCTCGTGGGGATCACGAAGAGCATCCTAGTGGATTGCGCGTGTCGTTGAGTACCTCGCTTGAGAGTGGTGTCTTGCGGTGCCTTGCGGGCGAGCCTTGAGGGGCTAGTGACTTGAGGGTCACACCGAGGAACCATCTAGGTGTTGGTCGACACAACGGGTGACGTAGCTTGGCGGTGCCCAAGTGAACATCCGGGGATAAATCATTGTGTTCATCTTGTCTCCCGGTGATTGGTCATCATCCTTTGTGTGTTGCCGATGTGATTGATTGTTCATCTCCTTGGTGATTGGCAACCTCGACTCGACACGTCGGTATAACAAGCTCCTACCCTCTCTTGTATTACTTTGATTACATTCTTGCAAAGTAGAATTGCTTGCGTGGTCGGTCAGGAACCACATCTTGTGTAGACTAAATCCCGTGGGTAGAATTGCTTGTGTGGTCGGTCGGGAACCACTTCTTGTGTAGACTAAATCCCGTGGGTAGAACTCTTGATCACTAGTGGTAGCTTTTGTGTGTACTAGTGATCACCTACTAGAATTGCTTGGATAGGAGGCTTGCAACATCTAGTAGGCTAAGCATAACTTGCTTTCCGCCGTTTGTGTATCTAACGAAGTTTGCTTAGTGAGTTTGTAGAAATTTTTATAGGCTATTCACCCCCCCCTCTAGCCATCTAGGACCTTATAGCCGGCCGATCCCCGTATTCGGCTTGCCCTAAAGCTACCAGGCGCCGGCCGATCCCCGTATTCGGCTTGCCCTACATCGAGCGATCTAGCTCCTTATCCGGTGTGTCTTGACCGATTTAGCGTCAACACACTTTTTGGCGACCCGCTAGGACGATTGCTTCGGCTCTACTTTGTAGCCGAATCCTTCTGACCAAGCCTATCCATTGATTTTAATATTTTTGTGTTCGCCATTACCGTTGCATCTGCCCATAAGGTCGATCGCATCTGGTTTTGATCTCCCGTGATTGTTGTGCTATTCATCGGAAGAATTCAGCAAGGAGGTCAAGGATCCAAGTCATGGAGTATCAAGGGAGTCATCGCAAAATTACTACAATTACTCCAAGGTACAACTTGCGTATTCGATGATGAGTTTTATAATTATTTTGCAAGTGATACAAATTGCAATGTTGATGTTGCTAGCTTGTGATGATAATAGATATTTTGCATCGGTCGATGCTCTTGATGAATATCATGATCAAGAATCGATGTTTGATGATTTTGATTCCTTTAGTAACATGCAACATGTAAATTCATATTCATCGGCTAATAGCTCACATTATTTGTTTTCACCACAAGAGGAGCCGATGAATGAGACAATTGGCTATGATGATAATTTAGCCAATTACTCTCAAGACTTAGCACCTTATGATATTGAAATTCATAATTCGGCTTCATATGATTTTAGCCAAATCAATGAAAATTCAGCAAGGTGCATTAGTGGCAATTCTCATAATTCGGCTTCATATGTTACTACTAACTCTAGCCGAATCAATGAGAATTCAGCCAAATGCAAGAAGGCCATTACTTGTGATTCGGCTTCATATGCTACTTGTAGCTTTAGCCGAACCGAAGAGGATTTAGCCCACGCTACAAATCCATATGGCTCTTCTCAATGGAAAGTGCCCGCTTATCATAGGCCATACACTTTACATTATAATTATTTAAAGTCACCTAGTGGTTGGACTGTACCGAAGTTTGAAAAATTTAGCGGTGAAGGTGATGATCATACTGCTTCGGAACACGTTCGCTGGTATCTTGAGATTTTGCACTTATGTAGTGCGAAAGAAGACTATATGAAAGTGCAGAATTTTCCTTTATCTCTTACTCGGTACCGCTTTTGTATGGTTTACATCTTTACCGAATGTTGTTGGATCATGGTCTTGTTTGGTGAAATTATTCCGTAAATATTTTGGCAAGACTAATGAAAAAAGGCCGATTACAATTAAGTCATCGGCCAAAGGTCAATCCAAATTGGTCCTTCGGCGTACGAAACCGATAAGACCAGTTTAGGGAAGACTAACATTATACCTCCCGGTATGAGCTTGTCCTATTGTTTCTTTGATCGACAGGGCAAACTTGTTTTTAGGAAACATCCTAAATTGGTCCCTTCGGTGCCTGAAACCGATAAGACCAGTTTAGAAAAGACTAACGTTATACCTCCCGGTATGAGGTTGTCCTATTGTTTCATTGATCAACAGGGCAAGCTTGTTTTTAGGAAGCAACCTAAATTGGTCCCTTCGGCGCCTGAAACCGATAAGACCAATTTAGAAAAGGCTAGCACTATACTTCCTGGAGATGTAAATCCTTCACCCTGCAATAAAGTGTTTTCCATGGCTGAAACTTTGGAGATAAATAATCCGGCCATCTTGATCCGACCGGAGCAGGCCGATTCTACTATTGGAAAGAATGTGATAATCGGCGAGCCAAGAGAGCCTAAGAAGGGAAAACAGATTTTGGACCGTGAAGTGGTGCTAGAGAAGACCGATGGTAACCGAGAGAGCCTCAAGATTACTATCAAGTCTTCTAGACTCGGGGGGCAAGCCCAAACTTTCAGGGATAAGCAAAAATCGGTTAGTAATGATATTATGCAGAAGATAGTGAATAAGTCGACTTTAAAAGTCGGCCAAACCGATTCTAATATTGGTATGCAGAAAAAATCAGCAAGACCGATTTCTCAAATCGGGCAAGCTAGTTGTAAGCGAAAAACGCAGCACTGCGTTTCCCATGGCCGATTGAGCTATAGCCAATCGAGCCTTAACAAAGTAAGACCGATTAAGCCGCCTCCTTGCAAACTTGCTAATCGAGGTCCAAGAAAAAGATCAATGAGCGAGTTGTTGCTAAAATTGTTTCTACGAGTGCTTCAACCAAAGAAAATGATGGACCGATTATTGTTGATAATCCGGACCAATCAAACATTGAAAAGATGTCAAGGGGCACTAGTGCTAGCAATTGTGAAGCTCAGAGCAAAGCATCAACTCCTAAGAATTTCAAACCACCATGGTGCCCCCGCGGGTATGTCGAAAACACGAAGCGTAAACTTCAAATGGTACTCAATGCATGAAAGATACACCTATTGTAGTGCCTACCGATGAGACTTTGGTTGATTCGGTTTCCACCGTTGATGATCTTGCTTTTGTGCATGTTAGAGAATCTTCTCGAAGGTCATGATGATTGCATACCTCGGACGCTATCTTCAAGAGGCCATTAGATCCGGTGAAACACCTTAGAGCATTGCATGTGACAGGTATATCAATGATAATTTGGTCAATCACATGTTAGTGGACACCGGGGCCGAGTGTGAATTTGATGCCTTATTCGCTTTATAAGAAGCTTGGTGGATCTGATGAGGAACTAGTTAAAGCCAAGAGAAAGATCAATGGAATTGGAGGAGGAAAACCTACTTTGGTCAAGGGACTTGTCTCAATGATGCTTACCGTTGGGAGCAAGACGTTAGCCACCAAATTCTCCATTGTAGAGGTGCAAGGGAACTACGAGTTTGATCCTTGGGCGAGATTGGATTCATAACAATCAATGTGTACCTTCTAGTTTGCACCGGTTCCTCATTCGGTGGGTGGATAACAAGGTTGAAATTGTGCATGCAGATTTATTCACCTATGCTATGCTTGATGCCCCTATGCCCGGGGGCATGGTGATATGAAATGCTTATCGTGGAGAGATCTTACTTGGTTTTGAGTCAATAGAAGAAGCCATGTTCCAGCCTCTCTAGAGCCAATCAATGATCGGCTCCATATCATCATATTATATGAATTTTGCTTGAACAGGGAACATCATCGGCCAATCTATATGAACAAGTTGATATTGGAATTATTCCGTGGCCGAAGCATGCTTGAACAAAATTTAGAAGCCGATTATAATTTGGTTAATCGAGCTTCTCATGAATTATTTGTCAACACTACTTGTTCTTCGTGCATCTAGAGGTTGATCTCCATTCATATTATTGCCGAAGTGACTACAATAGTGTTGCCTTGATTCAAGAAGACAGGAAAAGGAAGTGTGCTATTATTGATTAATGTCTTCTTGATCCCAAGATGAGGTATGCCCATATTTATATATACATGTCACTATATTATGTACTTGGGTTATTCCTTGCCAAATATATGTGTCATTGTATGCCAAGCCGATGTGTGCATTTTATATCGGCTAATCCTCATTGTTAGGATGGGCAAGTGGGCATACACTCTTGCTGAAAAATGATTTGACTCTTGAGCCACTAGAAATAATTAAAGGTCAAGTCATTGCTGATTTTTATTGTTGAGCATGTTTGTTATCCATGGAGGCTTTAATCTTGATTAATCGGCTTACAAATCATTGTTTCTTATGGAGTACGTTATTTGAGACACCAAGCCGATTAAAACCATATTTTGAATCAAACATTAGAGCCGAATATGAAGTTCTTTCATTCGGCTTGGTTTTATTGCACTCTATGCAAGCAAAACATGTTGAGGCAAAAAATATGAGAATTTAAAGGCCAACATGATAAGCTCAACACGCATCTGGCTATTGCATTGGTGGATATAACTTTCATATATGAGAGTAGTCGATGCATATTTTTCTATACAGTACAAGTAAACTGGTTCAACCGATGTAACATCGGATTAACCAATTCTTCGAGGCGTATGCCACTGATTTCTCAAAACAAAGTGTCTCAAATCGGTCTAGTTCAAAGTTTGGTAATTCTAGTGCCGATTTAGGGAATTGGAAGACTCCCTTAATAAAATATTTGCAGGACCCTAGCATCGAGTTGATAAGAGCATCCGAAGAGTTGCATTCAAATATACTTTGCAACATGGTGAACTCTATCGGAGACGTATGATGATTTGCTGCTCAAATACCTAGGACCTGATCAAGCAAAAGTGGCTATGGGAGAAATCCATGAAGTGATTGGTAAATTCATATAAGCTGGAGATGATGCAAATGTTGATAAATCTCCCTACAGCAATCAACGAAAAATGCCTGAGAAGTATTTTCCAAGTGTTTGGCAAGAAGCCTAGTGCTCTTCCAAATAATGGCCGATACATGTATCGCCCTTAGAACAAAAATGGCCGATGTAGTACATCGTCCTTAGTTGCCGGCTAGCCGATGTGATGGGTATCGCGCTAGTTGGTTACGGGTGAAAGAGTATTTTCAGGTTCATCGATAAATTCACCCGAAAAACGGGGGGGGCATGTGTTGACACTCAAAAATGACCAAGGTAAAAATGACTATTTTGGTGAGTTGTCGAAAGTGGAAACGGACTTCACCATTGCGTTCCTCTCGTCGAGACGATCAAAAAGTATATATGGAATGCCCAATTTGGAGTTCGGACAAGAAAGTTATGCACCCGAGAAAAGTCACTTGACCTTGGAACTTCCGATCCGGGGAGCCGGAACTTCCGATCCGGGTGCCGGAACTTCCGGTTGGGACCGTAACTTCCGGTCCAACCCCGGAGGTAAATGCCGATGCGCGGTTGCACGCGAGATGAGACCATCGGAACTTCCGGTAGTCACCCCGGAACTTCCGATTATGACCCGGAACTTCCGGTCCTAACGCCGGAGGTAAATGCTTGATGCGCGGTTGCACGCGGATTGTGACCATCGGAACTTCCGTAGTCATCCCTAACTTCCGATTGTTGCGGGAATTTTCCGGATCTCGAACCGGTTTGTTTCTAAATCGGGTTTTGGTCAATTTTGGACGTGGGAAACTTGGAAAATAAGCTTTGGAGATGTTTCCTCTTTGGGATAAGACCACCACCCCTATATATACGAGGGATCATGGCCGATTGAACCCATCCACATCAATCGACAAAACACAACACGATCAAACATGATCTAATTTATCTTCTCCTACTTCTCCTCTCTCCTCCTCCTTCTCCGTCGCCGCCGCCATGAACAGTGTGATCGACGACGACGGCAAAGCCCTAGAGCGGTCGAGGCGGCTAGGGCGCCCCATTGCCGCCGTGCGCCCATAAGGGTCCGTCCCGGGCGTGTGGGGTTTCGGGTTTCAAGAGACTTCGCCGGCGTGTCTTGCGTATCGCGCTCCCGACGAGGCTCCTCCGGCGACGTGTCTTGCGTATCGCGCTCATCGCTGGAGGCACAAGGTCCAGGTGTGGACATCCGTTAGGCGCCGGCCGATCTCCGTATTCGGCTTGCCCTACATCTACCAGGCGCCGGCCGATCCCCGTATTCGGCTTGCCCTAAAGCTACCAGGCGCCGGCCGATCCCCGTATTCGGCTTGCCCTACATCGAGCGATCTAGCTCCTTATCCGGTGTGCTGACCGAATTTAGCGTCAACAGACAATCACGTGTTGTTTTTTTTTTGCGAAATAATCACGTGTTGTTTTATGGTATGTATATGGGCGGTTAGCAGTTTTAGCTAACACACGTACAACAGAAAACGTACAGTAGTGCACATGACATTGCCCAAACCAAAGGACCACGTACGTACGTAATCATTCTCCAACCCGATCACGATCTATTCATCACGTGCGTGCAATGTCTGTTTTTTTTTTCTACGAGACGGTTGCAGCTACTCCCTGCCCTGCTTGTTCTGTGTTTGGCTTCTTTCCTTTGAGTCTTTTATTCTAGTGCCATTAAAAAAGTTCGCTTGCTTCTCCACGCCACTAAAAGTTGGCCTCTATCGTGTACGTCCTCACATCATTTTCTTTCTTACTCTCACGCCATTCCGTCTGGATTCCGCTTGTTTCCCCCGTTTGGAAGCTCTGACGAGTGGGTCCCGCTGTCCCAAATGACCTTAGTTGCCCCTCCCACCTATGTGTTCTCTGTCTACTCGCTCTCCACCCCCGTCACGCCGAGGACGACGCAGCGCCACGCTTCCCGCCGGCGTGAGAGCGCACAGTTCGGGTGAGACTGCCGTCGACCAAGACTCCTGCCTCTCCGGCGCTCTCCGTGCCGCATTCGCGGGCACTTCTCCCTCCCCTCCGCAGGCGGGTCTGGGACATTCGGGACCCCGTGCCCCCGCTCATCCTGCCCGCGCACGGCCACGAGGTGAGCTGTGAGCTCCGCCCGCGCGCCGCGCTGCTGTGCGCTTGCTCGGGTACATGCTCGCCAATTGGTGCCTGCTGCGGGAGACGCTGCCGTGGGCGGCCCGTCGCGAGCGCCGCCGCGCTGCCAGGGGCGCCGCCCGTCGCGAGCGCCGCCATGCTGCCGTGGCCGCCCGTCCCGTCGCGGGCGCTGCTCCGTCGTCGCGAGCGCCGCCGCGCTGCCGTGGGCGGCCCGTCGCGGGCGCTGCTCCGTCGTCGCGAGCGCCGCCGCGCTGCCGTGGTCGGGGCCGACCATGTCGTCATCACGCCGGAGCTCGAGCCCGGACAGCAACAACACGGACGTGAGCGGCGGCGGCGGGGGCGGTCCCGCCGTGGACGAGCGGAAGCGGAAGCGGATGCTATCGAACAGGGAGTCGGCGCGTCGCTCCCGCGCCAAGAAGCAGCAGCGGCTGGAGGAGCTGGTGGCGGAGGTGGCCCGGCTGCAGGCGGCTCCGAGGGCTGGCCGGCCACGCTGCGCTGCTCCTCCACCGGCCACGAGCTCTGCGCGCCGCACCACCGCGAGCGCTCCTCCGCCGGCCTCCGCGCTGTGCTGCTCCCCCGCCGGCCGGGAGCTCCACGTCCACTACGACCCGGCTAGGTAGCCATGCGTGGCCGTGGTACAGGCAGGTAGCCATGCGTGCCTTGGCGAAGCGTGTGGAGGCCGTCGCATCGAGGCTAGGTAGTCATGCGTTGCATCTAGGCTAGCTAGTTGTGGCTTGGCTCGCTCGCAATGCTAGCTCATGCCTGTCTGCCTGTATATATGTAACAATGTATATGTAGTCCGCGCTCTCCGTCTCCGCAGCCGTTCGGCCTCGTCTCATGGACGCGCTCGCGGACACACGCATCGCCATGGCGTCGTGAGGGCACCAAGGACAGACTCCGGCGTCGTGGCACGGTGGGGCTGGAGCTCTGCGGCGCCGTGGCGGCCATGGGTTCGGAGGAGGAGATGGCCGCGCTCGCCATGGCCGGCGGGCGCTCGCGTGGAGAAGCGAGCGAACTTTTTCAATGGCACTGGAGTAAAAGACTCCTTTCCTTTGCCGTGTCTGCGTGCACACTCCAGGGTCCTTTCACCTGAGACGAGTGGTCACAATAGCTGAACCACTACAGATTATTTCTTTCGTGACGGGGGTCCTTTCACCTGAGATGAGTCCCTGCGGCTGGAAATAAGTGCTCCGTGACGTGCCTGGGAAAACCGAGGCGAAAAAAATGGTGCACCGTCAGGAAGACTGTGCGCACCCAAGAAACTGAACCCGAAACTGAACCCGCGTGCTCCTGTCCTCAGCTCGGCCCCACGCGTAAGTGAGGGTGGCAAAATGACGCGATGGGCGGGCGAAGTAAAAAATTTTGCGACCTCATTCATTCACCTCACCGAACCGGCTTCTCCCCATCCCCAAATTTCTTCTCTTTCTCTTTCTTGTCTCTCGGGAGCTGACGGCGGCGAGCAGCGGAGGACAGCACGCCGCAGACGAGGACGCCGCCGCCGTGTCTCCTTGGATCCGGTGAGACGAGGTCCTCTTTCTCATGGCTTCTCCTTCCCTTCCTCCTCTCTCTCACTGCTTCTCGCTTTCCTTCCACTTAGGGTTGCCATTGCCGTCGCATCCCCAAGATTCGACGAGGTGGGCACAGCCTCTTCCCAAGCAGCAGCAGCAGCTAGCTCCAGCCACCCGGGCGGCGGGTTTCTGCTGCGGCTGAAGAAGAGCGAGCAGTGTCCTGTCCTGTCCTCCGCACGCGCGCACATCTCAACACCGTGCTCGTCGCCGGCCCCGACGTCGTGGCTGCTGCGGGTGTCGTCGGAAGCTGCGGCGGCCGGCCAGGCCTCGTCCAAGGCCGGCGGCCGCGTCCTCACGGCTGGCACCACCACCATGGACACGGCCACCACCACTGCCGCCGGCTTTGGTACTGGGGCCAATAATGCCTCTGCCGACCTCCAGGAGAGCAGCAGCAGCGGGCAGTCCCGGCTTGCAGCGGCGAGCGGCCACTGGCGCCCCGAAGAGGACGCCACTCTTGAGAAGTTGGCCGCCGCCACTTCCAACGACGCCCTCTTCTCACCGATGGTCGCTGATCCCTATCCTGGTTACTACTGTGTGGGCGGCGTGTATGGCGATGACACGAGTGCTGCCGGCGTCTACTACTCCCACTTGCCTGCTACGCCTGTGCCCATGGAGTCTGACTCCAATGGCGCCCTCTGCGACATGGACACGACGGCCACCGCTGCCGCCGGCTTTGGAACTGGGGCCAGTAATGCCTCTGCCGACCTCCAGGAGAGCAGCAGCAGCGGGCAGTCCCGGCTCGCGGCGGCGCGCGGCCACGGGCGCCCCGCAGAGGACGCCACTCTTGAGAAGTTGGCCGCCGCCACTTCCAACGACGCCCTCTTCTCACCGATGGTCGCTGATCCGTATCCTGGTTACTACTGTGTGGGCGGCGTGTATGGCGATGACACGTGCGATGACAGCGTCTACTACTCCCACTTGCCTGCTACGCCTGTGCCCATGGAGTCTGACTCCAATGGCGCCCTCTGCGACATGGACACGACGGCCACCGCTGCCGCCGGTTATGGCAGTGGCGCTGGAGCCAATAATGGCTCCGCAGACCTCCAGGAGAGCAGCAGCAGCGGGCAGTCCTGCTGGTGGCGCCCTGCCGAGGACGCCAAGCTCCGCGAGCTTGTCGCGCTCTATGGACGCCAGTGGAAACTCATCGCCGAGAAGCTCGACGGCAGATCCGGTACGCACGTCGATCATCGTCAGTATATATACAAATACAATAGGTCGTCACCTATGGCTAGACTATACATGTGGTGTCATGCTTGGTGCTTGGTGCGCATGCAGGGATGAGCTGCCGCCGGCGGTGGTTCAACCATCTGGACCCACGGATCAACAAGCTCTTTCCGGGCCGCTCATGGCGCTTCAGTGACGAGGAGGAGGAGCGGCTCATGGCGGCGCACCGCCTCTACGGCAACAAGTGGGCCACCATCGCGCGCCTCTTTCCGGGCCGCTCGGACGACGCTGTCCGGTACCACTGGCACGTCATCATGACGTGCAAGTCCCAGTCCCAGTCGTGCAACTGCGTCGTCAGTGCGGCTCCGCAGCAGCAGATGGCCCCTGCTGCCACTGATGGCCGCGATGGTGAGCAGGGAGCCGGGAAGGAAGGCCACAGGCAGAAGAAGACTAGCCTGTATAAGGGCGTGTGGCACCGGTAAGCTATGCTCGATCTCCTCACCAAGATTTTTGCTTTTATATCCTTGTCCCATCTCATCTCTTGTTGCGTTGCACACTGGCGGAGCCTCTTGGAGGCGAAGCTGGGCTGCTGCCCCCTAGTTTGTACAGGTTTCTGAAGCTAAGCTACAGTAATCTTATTTAGCACCAAGCTCAGGCATCAATTCATCCATTATCCAATCATTAGTGTTGTGTTTTGCCCCTGCTTTGTTTTACAACAGGCTCCGCCACTGGCGTTGCATGCGTAGTTCACGCGCTGGATGGAGAGCCGTACTCTGGGACCACAACAACAAATCAGGTTGATAGCTAAAAATCCATAAATAAGCGATGTAGAAAGTCTTATCTATCACCATATAACTCCTTTCTGACATTTTCTTTTTGAAATGATGATTCTGGGGTTTTCTATGATCGAATGTGATTGGTGGCGCCTCCTCGCAGTATATCTAGGTATGAAGAATAATTTCTTATCCAATCATTTTTTTTTATTATTCAATTATATAGCTGTTTTGACCAAGCTTCATCAAGTAGATCTGTACTTAAATGTTGTCTGATTATTAGGTCTTCACAACACTGAAGACGAGGCCGCGAGGGCTTATGATCTCGCTGCTCTGAAATATTGGGGTCCAAGTGCTCCCACCAATTTCTCCGTAAGTGTCACGGAGATGGAGGAATTCCATTCATGAAACTTGGAGCTTGGATGTTCATTTATATGTAATTGGCTAGCACAACACTTTGGTTGGCAGGTAGAAGACTATCGAGATGAAATTGAGGAGATGAAATGCATGGAACGGGAAGAATATATTGCGCATTTGAAAAGGTTACTTATGTGTGCAGTATAGCTAGCTATACATTGTTTCATTGATTCCTACATTTCCTAAGTTGTTAGACTATCCGCACTCGTGGTACTCTAAATTTCATCCCCAAAAGGAATATTCTGTCCTAGTCATCGAGATTCTTTACTCCATACCAATTTCTTCCGCACTCGTCATCCTTTATATCTCATACTCCATATCCTAGTCATCAATATTTTTTACCCAAATCAATCTTACCCAACCAATCTCAGCAGCTGACGAGTGGGACCCATGGCCCCACCCATTATCTCTCCCACCGGCCCTTCTCTCTCCTCCCCCTCTTCCCTCTTCTCGCATCTTCCGCTCGCCTCGGAGTCGCCGCCGTCTCGCATCGAGGGAGCCGCGGCAACGGCCACACCATGGGATCGCTGCGGGGCGCGGCAGCCCCCTCCCCCTCCCCGGCGGCCGGCGGCCCGGCGGCCCTCCCTCCTCCTCTTCCTCCCCGGCACGGCCTCCTCTTCCTCCCCGGCGGCCCGGAGCTCTCACGGCGGCGGCATCTCTCCGGCGGCGGAGCTCCCACGGCGGCCATGGCGAGGCGGAGTGGTGAGCGCCCGGCGGGTCTCCCTCCCCGGCGGTCGGCGGCCCGGCGGCCCTCCCTCCTCCTCTTCCTCCCCGGCTCGGCCTCCTCTTCCTCCCCGGCGGCCCGCAGCTCCCACGGCGGCGGCATCTCTCCGGCGGCGGAGCTCCCACGGCGGCGGCACCTCTCCGCCGGCGGAGCTCCCCTACCCCTTCCCTCTCTCCTCGCGCCGGCGAGGGCACGGCCATGGCCGCAGCGGGCCGAGCGGCGGCGGCGATGGAGGCCCCCCTGCTCCACCGGCGAGCGGCGGAGGCCCCCTGCTCCACCGGCGAGCGGCTCGGCGGCGGAGGAGGCCCGGCCGAGCTCCGGCGGCGGTCCCAGCGAGGCCCTCCACCTCTGCTCCCTCCCTCTCTCCCTTCTCCTTCCAGCGTGGCACATCCAGTATGCTCCGTACCGTCCGGGACAGAACCAGGATGGCAGCGCATCCGGAGCTTTCCCGGAATCGATCCAGTACCCCGCTGCAGCTGATTTGATGCGCTACATGTTTACAGGGGGCACATCCAGTACCCCGCTGCAGATAGTCTTAATGATCACATGAAAAGAACTCGAGGACGACGCACTTCCAACTACCGAGGACCCACTTCCATCTACCGAGGAGTATACACAAGGTTTGTTTGTTTGGGTTAGGCAGATCACACCACCACATTTTGCTTTCTTAGTGTGCAGGACAACCAAAGTACGTGAAGAAATTATCGCCCTGTTCGTTTGCTCTTATCAGCGCTTTCAGCCAGCGATTCAACAGTGTTTTTCTCTCACACTAAATCAGCAACAGCGAGAATCAGCCACAGCGAGAAATCAGCCCTGTACGTACATTCTAACTGCGTTATTACAGGTGTAGAGGTGCATGGCGGTGTGAGATTCGAGTGCCTGCTGGAAACAAGAATCAAAAACTATTCCTCGGCACTTTCAGTAAGAAAGATTTGCCTACTTGACTGCAGATGTGTAGGGCCGCAACTGTTTTATGTTGAGGGCTGAGTTTGTTTCTTACATATCACTTACTGAATATATATATGCTGCATGAAGGCG
Source organism: Themeda triandra (assembly GCA_018135685.1). Classification (NCBI taxonomy): domain Eukaryota; kingdom Viridiplantae; phylum Streptophyta; class Magnoliopsida; order Poales; family Poaceae; genus Themeda; species Themeda triandra. The sequence continues at coordinate 320,696 of JAENPR010000245.1, read as the reverse complement.
ATGAACAAGAAGCAGCTGAGATGTACGACATAGCTGCCATCAAGTACCGCGGCTCGAAGGCGGTGACGAACTTCGACAAAACGAGATACGACATCGACAAGATCATGGAGAGCAGCACACTGCTGTCCGTGGAGGAAGCACGCAAGGTCAAGGCGATCGAGACCACGAACAATGCTCGCATCATGCCTCAACAAGAACTAACATCTACTTTCCCATCGCAGGAGCCGAAGCAGACTGTGGCAGCAGCACCCGTTACACTCCAAGATGACGATGACTTGGCCTTCGACGTCGATGCCTTCAACTTCTCTGAAGATGGCGGTGGTGACAACGATGCAATGCTGCCCTCGCCCGAATTATCATCCCCGGGCTACAACATGCACCACATGGCTGGCATGGGCGGTGACAGCGGCACCGCGCACAGGCACTGCTCCGGGGCAAGCGCCGGACGCGGACCACGTTCACGAAGGAGCAGAAGGAGCGCATGGCACAGTTCGCGGAGCGGCTCGGTTGGCGGGTGCCCAAGTCGAAGCCCGGCTGCGCGCGTCGGGGAAGACGAGATGGGCCACTTCTGCCGAGAGATCGGGGTCACCAGGAAGAACTTGAGTGATTGGATGGGCAACCACAAGGCCGGTAAGGGCGGCGCGCACGGGACGCGGACGTACGCTACAAGAAATGTGTCACAATGTCACTAAATGAGTGAGTTTATGACATTTGTTTGGGAGGCATGAAAAACTTGTGACACAAACAAATATATGTCACAAAAACGTCCCAAGCTTGTTGTAGGTCTTTGTGCCTGATAATATCACATTACAAGAACATATAACGCTACTAGAAACTAAAATTTTCTCACATGCCTATCGGTTATTTGACTCACATGGAAATACCCATTAATAATTGGAGAAACTAATATAAAGTTAAGGAAAATCTGTTGGTTCCAGTGTAACGTAGAAATAATCTATTCTTTTATAGATTAGCGTGGAGCATGTGATTGCTAAAAACCTAAAATTTCCCTGTGGCCTTGGTCTTCGTCAATAGAGAAAGAATAATTACACTGTGGATGAAGTGTTTACCAATAGAAATTACACTACCACATAAAAAAGACATTTTTTTTGTGTGCACCAATATGTTTATTTTTTAGGAATAGATACATAATTTTTAATAAAAAATAATCTTTAGTTTCTCAATTTGGCCAGCCCGTAGAAGCACAAAACTCTCCCCCTCCCGCCCTCCAAAACCTCGTCCTGCAAAAAAAAAAAAAAAAAAAAAAAAAAAAAAAAAAATCCTCCCACGAGAGCTTCATGATCAAATTGCTAGCCGAAAAAAATGGGAAAAGAAAAAGTCCTCCATGCCTTATCCTCTCGCGACGAAGGGGCTGTTTGGTTTCCCAAACTAAAACTAAAGTGGACTAAAATGTTTTAGTTCCTTTTTAGTTCACCTTGAGTGGCTAAAGTAGATGCATACAACTAAAGTGTTTTAGTCTCATTTTAGTCCTTGTGTTTGGCTCTTTAGTACTAAAGTTTAGTCCACTTTAGTTTTAGTCTTAGGAACCAAACAGGCCCGAAGTCCCTGCCACCGTGCACCATCCTCACGACGGACCCGGTGAAGGCGTGAAGCGTTTTCCCTCCTCCCCCGGCTGACAAATCCCCAGCGACGCCGCCCACAAATCCCGAATCCAGCGCCGCCGCTGCATTCACCACCAGATCCTCATGCGTCTGTGGCTGCAGGCCATGAGTCTCGACGGCGGCGGTGGCTCCTCTTCCCCGCCGGTAGTGGCGGCTGCTCCCCACCGGCGACGGCACCTGCTCCTCTTCACCGCCGGCGTCGCCTCCTCCTTCCCCACCGGCGGCGGCGCCTCTCCCAAGAACGATTGGAGCCCCCGATCTGGTGGAGTGGCGGCGCCTGCTCCTTCCCCACCGGCGGCGGCGCATCTCCCAGCATCGATTGGAGCTCCCCTAGATCTGGTGCCTCTGTTACAAGCCACAGCTTGGGCTTGGCACCCGTGGTACAAGTAGCAGGCTGGAAGGTAGCATCTTCTCACGCTTTCAAAATAAGCTCTTGTTGGGATTTTGTTTACCTGTGATCCTGCCTATGTGTGGTGCCCGCTACATGTTTGCTGATTTGCTTCTGAGGTTGGAACAAGAAACTTAGAAACGTATAGAAAACGTACTATCGTTCAGCTTTAATTTGTCTGATATAGTGTTCCAAATGTAGATGTAACTGACATATTCTTTTAACCTTATTAACAGCTATGTTCGTTTGTCTCTTAAGTTATCCTAAAAATAATCCCAATCTCAATTTTAACTAGGATACTATGGTAGCATAGTAGTAGCTTAATAGCAGCAGTATAGTAGTTAAAATTACTCAATAATCCCATTACAATATAGGCTGTGGTACATTATTTGATATTATGTGAAATCAGATTCTCGATCTGACTATTTGGAGAGCCATTTAATTCCATTGATGTTAATGGTGTTTCCATTCTATTTAGTTGGTGCTCTATTCAGTCGGAGAGCCATTATTTTAGGTAGTTTACTTACTCTTCTATAGGATGCTAGAAGATTGAATGTCTACTGTGGTTTGAATGAATATTGAAACTAGTATCAAATCTTTTTTACAGCGTGCATGAATGAACCTAATATAGTAATCTACCAATATATTGTAGCCTGCTACTCTCCTTATATTCTTTCTATTCTTTTTTATAGGAAATTCCTGATGTAAATTGTGTCTTTTGTATGCCAGAGTGAGAGGGAAAGCATGGTCTGATGCATGATTGATATCTTCAACTAGTTGGTAAGTTCTTTCTGAGTCTGATGCAGAATAGTGCTGGCTAGATGTCATTTTTACTAGTGGTAGATGAGGCTGATCCGACATAGGTGTTACTGCTAGATGGGAGGAGATATTTTTTGAGTGGCCTTCTTATGTCTGCCACATAAGCTGCGGCTGCTGCTGTAATTTTCTCTTCACCTTGTTCAACTTGAAACCTAGTATCATGCGAATGGTTCTCTATAATTTACTCTCTTATATGCCTATTTCTGTCAGCAGCACTCCATGAAATGGCTGGCAACAGAGGAGTTTGTAACCGGTTACAGCAGTTGTATCAGGGGATCAAAGATGCTGAAGAGCCATGCGATCAGATGTTGTTGTGAAGAGCCATACCAGTGACAGTTAAGTTACTAGTCTCTCCTTATGGCGAGGTAAGGACCAACAATCTGTGAAGAGCCATATGATCAGATGCTGTTGTGATTTCATCAATATGTACTAAATTACTAGTATTGGCTAGAGCAAATATCTGAACTTTATTATTCTTGTTGTATTTACTTGCTATGATTTTGTGAAACTAGTGTCAGCATGTTTAGTGTGAATTGGTGTATTTCTTTGAGACACTTAAATATATGTTGCAGGATTGAGGAGGATTGTTGTTACTCAATTTCTTTTCGGCTTTACACATATGTACTAAAAGTCCCTTTTGACCCTTTTTTTATTTGTTGCAGGATATGGAAAATTCCAGCATTCTAAGGTATTTGCTCCTGGCACGAAGAATAACTAGCTGCTACCACGGTTGAACTATTAGGTTGGTGACACAAGTCACTTATGAGATAGGGATGCCTTTGTGGCTAAGGTCACTTGATGAACAAGTAGTTTGGTGTACGTGATAAATGTAATAAATATGTTGATGTATGACTTGTGCACCTTTGAATTTGATAATGAATGGAATATATTTTATATTTTTGGCATAGATGTTATTCTAGATTGCTTTTGTGGTTGTGGATCTTGAATGAGGTTCAAATAAATATTGTGTTGCATATAATTGGCACCTAGCATGATCAAAGAACTTATGACATAAAAGTAGATGTCATAAAAGGTTATGACATCCAAAATCAATGTCATAATGTTATGACATGAACATAGCTGTTAATAAGGTTAAAAGAATATGTCAGTTATTCTTCGTCAACTTAGTATCATAAATGGTGACCTATGACATATTTCACACGTATTATGACATATATCAAATGTCAAAAGATGACACATTTCTTGTAGTGGTAGTTCACGGAGGGAAAGAAGGAGCGCATGGCCCAGTTTGCGGAGCGGCTCGATTGGCAGGTGCCCAACTGGAAGCCCAAATGCGCATCGGTGGAAAACGAGGTGGGCCACTTCCGTCGAGAGATCGGGTTCACCAGGGTGTCCTTGAGGGATTGGATATACAAATACAACTGAAAGCAGAGCATGTCTACGAAAAACACTGGCGGAGCCACCGCCCGACACCCCGGGCGGCCGGGCCGGGCTAAGTGTCGACATTCAAAACGGAAATTTCTTTATCTCAAAGTAAAATTTCTACAATTTTTTTGTAAAATGCTTTTGCATAATAAGATTTGCCAGGCTTCTAAAATCTTCTGGCTTTGCTAGTGACAAAAAATGAAAATGATAGCACAATTATCCTCTATGCCTTAATAGGAGATCCCGACTAAAGTATTTCTCTAGCTTCTCATGCTGCCACGTCATCAAAATCAGTTTCACATCTGAATTTATCTTCCACCAATAATCAAGCGTCCAGTCCGACTCCGACCATGTAAATGCAGGGCGATGGCAAGTGGGTGCCTGACCGTTTCCACTTCCTCCCATGCATCATGCGTGCATCGTCAGTTTTTCATGGCACTGATACTGGCAGGCGAAACCGTCTCCCCCTCTGAATATCAAGAGACAATATGGTTTTGGCTTCCCCTCCATTCATGTCTTTGTCTTCTTCTAATTCCTCAAGCTATATAAGGATTCTGATCCCTCTGTTTATTTTTCATCAAGGTAAGGGAAGCCATAGGGATCAAGCTTTATAGTGATACATCGCTCGATGATCTTTTTGCAGAAATGGAGCATCATCCTCAAGGAAAAGGAAAGAGACTGGGCCGTGAAGACGATGGAAACACTCTCTCGGCATTTGGAGTCAAGCGGTCAAGACTGATGGCGTGAGATCACATCGACAGAAGTGAAGCTGGAGAAACCTACCTAGCCAAGAATAACTGATCTTTTTGTCCTGAGGGGAGAGTTGGGAGTGTCGCTTTTAAGCGTAGTCTCTTTTACTTTTGCATAGAGCTCTTCTAGACTTGTTGGAGTTTTATCTAGACCTTGCTTTTATGCTTTTGAGCCCCAAAATGTAAGTGGCAACCCCAGCAAAACCTAGTTACGTTTTTGCTTTCTATAAAGCAGGGCCAAGTGCCTTTGGTCTAAAAAAAAAAATAGGGATCAAGCAGCGCTAACCCACCCTGTGAAAATCTCTCTCCACAACTTGATCAGTATCGTTGTTGCGAGTCTGAGTTAATGAGCCTGGCGATTCATTGTCCTGCTCCAGCTTCCCTGCTCCCAATGGAACACGCGAGTAAATAAATTGGCTGCCGAGATATTTTCCCGCCAATCCGTCCATCAACAGCTGCACGACATCGATCAACAGGCCAATGAAACCAAACTAAAAATACATCGCCTATAGTTCCTACCGATCCATCCATCGGCCACATAAAAAATCTGCTGCACATCACCAGTATCGATCCATCCATCAGCAGAAGAACGCCAATGAACTCCAGGAGCTCTGGAGTACTGATGCCGGCATGATACGGCCGGCCAGCACACCCACGCTATATACATAGAAGTTGAAGGGCATGTGCTACGTTGTTCGAGCACGGTATGAATGTCTCATATTGCAGACTTAGTTTATCTTTCCAAGCACAACTATGTTTCAACACTTATCTACTGCAGTAAAAAATATATACATGCACTTCTCCGGTTCGTTGGTATAGTGAATGGAATAATATCATTGAAAATATGACAAAATATATTATTTAGAATTTCACAATATGATGAAGCAACACAGAAACTGTTCAGATTGAGTCTCCATACCTTTTTTTCCGCTTTCCTCTACTTCAATATCCCATCCGCATACAAAAAACTTATAAATTCAGATATCACGTACATGGATTGTTTTTAGAATGCTATTTTATTTTATTTTATTATGTTTTAACCATTGTGGCTACAATCTACAACACTATTTGTACACTTCCACACCAGATAAGGGCAGTCCCAATGGTAGAAATCAGGCACGACTTCCATAATAGCCACGTCAGCAATAGAAATCATCTCTCACAATGGTGATGTCTACTAGTAATAAATAGGTTAATAAATATTGACTATTTTTCTCACTCTTATCCCTTCCTCCACCCTTCGATGTTCGATCTCAACCAACCAAAAATAGACTGCACGAGCAGCATGAGGCGCTCGGAGGCACGCGAAGCGCGGAGGCGTGGGCGAGCGTCCGGGGGCGGCCGGCATGCATGCGCGGCGCAGGCGAGCGCGCGGTGTGGCCTGTACGCGAGATGGGGCGGCGCCATGAGCGAGAGCGGTGGTTCCGGCGGGCAAGCCGCGAGCTCATGCTGCGGTGCTCCGCTCCGGCGAGCACGCAAGCGCATGGGCTCCTGGCCACCGAGCGTGAGCTCGTGGTCACCATGAGGAGCCTGCACGGACGACGAGTGCCGAGAAGCCCTCGATCAGTCTCCCTCTCCGCCTCGCATGCAGGGCCGCGTCCTTCTTCCTCTTTGCTTACGCATGGCCCCGTCGTACGCTGCGGCAAGCGATTCGCATGCCCGACGCCCCGTCCCGCTGCGGCTCGGCGGGGAGTGTAGCGACGCGACCGAGCGGGCTCGCGTGGTGGGCGCGGCGGGCGGCCGTCGCAGCGTGGCGAGTACGGCGCGCGCAGCAATGTGATCCATGGCACGCGGGGCCGATAGCAATGGCGGCCGTCGCGGCGAACGAGCAGGGGCCGACGCGAGATACAAACCGATGGGCAAGACGGGCGCCGCCGGAAGAAACCGGTGGTTTCTTCCCAATGGTGAATCTGACGTTTCCTTGTGCCTCGGGCTAGAGTAGACGTGGTGAAACCACCAGAAACGATTTCTACAAATTTTCATCTCTTTTCTCATTAACTACACTACCATGTCACCTTTTCGCTTACGTGGCACCTCATTTATTAGGGATAGAAACCACCATTAATGTCCCATTGGGACTGCCCTAAGAAGACAAAAATCATCGAATGAAATACACTAACAAATTCATAGCAAATGTTTGATTCATAGAAGGCTCTATAAAAATAATTTGCATTCTTTCACAATTTACTATATCTCACCCCATCAATGCTTTTCAAGCCGACAACAAAAATTTCCGCAGCAACGCGAGGCGTATCATCTAGTTTATCTGGTTAGTGAGAGACGACAAGGCACAAGACAATGAAAATGATGTTCCCCTTTGCCGGTTGCAGTTTGCACTTAGCAGTACCCAGAACAGACAGGCACATTTGCAACATATTTTAAGTATGTAAATATATAATAATGCAGTTCTACAGTTCTTGTTTGGTATGTATTCACCACAGCCAATTCCAAAAGGCAAATCAATTGGCTAGAAAGCTCTAAGTAGCTAATTCAGCTGTTGAGCATCTGTTGAGTATCGAGAAAATAAGGCCGCCATCTATCCTACCATTCAGTATCTACAAGTCTAATAAACTCAAGCAGGGCAATTGGGCATCATAGTCATTTACAACACAGGATTAAAACCTGTGTGCAGCTGCAACACTAGTGTGAACTCCAAAAAATTGCACCAACCACCAATTTATGACAGGCCGCCTTTAAGTTGCAGTATGCAAGATGTTACTGAGGGTGGGTGCGTTTGATTCTCGAGTGAATCGATACAGCAAGCAGTGTGCAGAAACATGACTTCAATTATTCAAGCTGCAGAAACATGACTTCAATTATTCAAGTTCAAGCGGCATCAGTCCTATCCTATTATTCAAGTGGCCTCAGTCCTATCCTTTGTGGCCACAAACTGTAATCTGATGCTATACTGAACACTCGCTGGGAAATTGTTTTTTGAAGTATAAAAGCATGGGAAACCTTTTACTCTAGAAAAAACAATCACTGGGGAATGAATCATCCTCCTCAACGGATGACGGCCGAATGACACCTCCTCTTGTCCTTGCATGTGATGATCATCAATGACACCTCTTGCAACGAGAAGGGAGTAGTAGGACTGCAGCAGAGACTGAAATGAGTGGTAGTAGAGAGATTACGTTGCCTCCGGGGAGGACCTCCAATGCCTGGTGGTCATCTTCTCCGACGCCTTCCATCCTATCCTCCTTGTGGCGCTGCGGTGGCCGGTGAGGCAGGCGGTGGTCACTGACTGATGGTTCGGCGGTGGCGACACTGGGCGTTGGGAGCCTGGAAGTGATGATCGCTAAGAATGTAAACTGGGCCAGCTGGGTAGTGAACATATGGAGTGCGCGGGCTGTTTGTTTAGAGGATCCCCGCAGCCGCACAGCCACACGGAACTATAAATGGCCATCGGGCCGTGCCGGCCCGGCCCGACGTCATGCCTCCACGGGCCGCCGTGCGTGTCGAGTTGTGCCTCGCCGTGCTTCGTGCCTGGCCATCGGCCCAAGCCACGGCCTGTGGGCTGCCGGACCGGCCCGAGAGCACGGCGTGCCTGCGTGGCGCCCGAGAGCACGACGAGTCAGTGAAGCAGGCGGGCGAAGCGAGACAACGCGCCGGGATGGGGTCGAGTCTAGGCAAGGAGGCGAGCTTGAGCGACACGACCGCCATTGGTGCGAGTGGGTCGTGCTTGGGCACGGCACCAACAATGAGCGCGGATGGTGAGGAAGCGAGCTTGAGTGACGCGACCACCATTGGTGCTCGTCGGTGCGCTCGCGAACTCGCCAGATTTAGGCCCATGGCAACGCTCACCCAGATCGAGGCAAACGGCAGCTAGCGGTGCAAGGGGCACCGGTGCAGGTCAACCATGGGCACAGTGTAGGGGACGGTCGATGGCAGCGCAAGAGGAAGTCGGCCGCCCCCGAAGAAGTCAGCGGGGAGGAGGAAAGGGGCGCGAAACGTTCAACGAAGCCGAAGAAGACGCACGCGGAGGAGGGACCGAGAGAGAAGCACGAGGTGCGACGCTGGGAGGGAGGAGAGGCGCGTCGCGCTGGAAGGTGAGGCAAGGCGCGACGCTAGGAGAGAGCTACGCCACTGCGGTTGTGTGCTGCGTGGGAGCGAGAGTGGTGAATGGAGGATTGGGTGGGCTCACGAGGGAGTTAGGAGGCCAGGCCTAGTGTGTGAATTAGCAGGAGAGACCGACATGAAATTGGAGGAAGTGAGCAGGTCGCCGGGCCTTCACCGGGTCATGCCCACATGGTGGTGGCCTAGGCACGGCTGGTCCCTCCGGCCGAGCCAAAACCGTCGGGCCGAGGACCAGGCCACATCCCGCGGTTGCATGGCCATCTTTACATGGAACCCACACGACCGCATAACCGCAGTTACGACGGACGGCACACGGCCGTGGTCTTGGCTCCTCCGTTTGTTCCATGCTAGATGCGGCCGCGCGGTGAGGAGAGTCCTCGGGCACGCCACAACAGTCGACACTCGGAAGCAGCAGCTCTCGATGGCGCCGACCTTGTGGGCCGCGGCGCTCCGCCCCGCGTCCACACTAGCCTCCTCTCCTTCTCCCCTACCGGCAGTCTCCTCTCTCCCCTCGGTTGTCCCCACTAGTCGCCATGGACACCGGCGACCACGAGCCCCCATGTAGATACGTTCCCTTAGCTACGATTTTGAAAGTGCTACGATTTTGAAAGCATAACTACATCTTAAGTGGTTTGAGCACTGGACACGTTTGTTGTCACGTTTTATAAAAACCGTATCTACCTTCTTTGAGGCTGTGCGGCAAGGCCGCTCGGACATCATCGTCCACGACGACGCGTGGCGGCTCCAGCGGCGGCGGGGAGCATGTCTCCGGCGATGGGGGCGACAATGACGAACGAGGAGGAGGTGATGAGCAGTGCGATGTGCATGTAGCGCCCGGCGGCAATGGCATTTCATGGCCTCGCCATGGCTGCGATGGATGATCAACGGCTCCTCCTTTTGCTGCTAATTCCCTTGGGTGATTTTGCTTCGGTGAGTTGTTGCTGATGAGATAGATAGTCATGATTCCCTTGGGTGATTTTTCTTGTTCGTGTTCTCTTGCTTCTTACTTAACTAACGGCATGAAATTCAAGTTCAGTGACAAAAACTTGATCGGTTGAACTGGATGCTCCCGTTCACGGTTTGTCTGGCTACACCACACATGTTCTCTTCAATGTATGTGTTGGAGTAGATTAAGGTACGTACAATTTAAGGCTTCTTTGGATTATGTGGTCTAAACTTTAGTTGGCTAAAGTTAAAGACTAAAATTTTAGACTATTTTAGCTCACACTCACTACAACACAAAAACCACATTCACTATGAGATTATTGCCCCCACCCGCCCCCAAAGTCGCTCGCTCTCTCGGGAGGGCGATACGGGCGCGCCACCACCGCCACACCCCGAACCCCACCCGCGAGACTCACCTCCGGCCGCTGCCGGAGCTCGGCGCGGCGGGCCGACGGCAGGACGGTGGCGGTTGGGCCTTCTTCTCTTGCTCTTCCTCCTCCCTCTGCTCTCTCTCCCGGTGGTGCTCGAGTGCCTGCTTGGACCGACGGCCGGCGGCGGGATTTTAGGCCTTTGTGCCCGGATCCGGCATCCCCTCGGTCTGATCTGCTATTCCCGTGCGCTAATCCACGGCGTTGGGGTGGGGCGGGCGTGCGGCATGATGGCGTCGACGGGCTGGTGGAGTGCTTCGGTCGCCCGGACCTTCAGCCCGCGGAGATCTTCAGCTAGCGGGCTCTACTTTCTACTGGCCGGCTTGGTAGTTTGGCGGGAGGCGGAGTCTCCAACGGCTTCTCCCGCGGTGCTCTGGTCGGCGTCCCTTGGGGCATTGGACGGCGGAGCTGCAGTTGAACCATCGCCACATCCTACCTCCATGGTAGGGGTCGGTCTACGGTGACGATGGTGTGGAGGTTGCATGAGGTCGAGGTGAAAGCTTGGATGACGACGTCCGCGGACACCGTGCCCTCCTTGGAGGCATCTTTTTCTTCCTCTCCTCCTATGTGTTGGATTTTGCAGGTGAAAACCTTCCCTTGATGGGCTAGCTTGTCGACGCTCTTTGCGTCATTTCCTTCTTGAAGGCTTGTTAGGCGCGTCCAGGTGTCATGACGCTTCCCGAGGGCAGATGGTGCTCGACGCTCCAAGAGAGATACTGCTTCTTCTCTTTTTTTCGGCCAGGTTTGGCCAGGTTGTTAATAGTTGAGTAGTTCTTTTAGTTGGGTCGATGCAACCAAGTTGCAAGTGGTGGCATGAGTCGCGGCAGTTGTACCAAAGTCGAGTGGATAGGATGAGTGGCCATTCTCCTCAGTTGTATGGTTTTTCTGCTCTAATTTTCACTAAAAAAAATAGGCTGACACTTGCCTTTTTTTTCTTTCTTTGTCTAATACAAATCGCGGCAAACCTTTTGCCGTTCTTTTTTTTAGAAAAACTATGAGATTATTGCTTCTGCACAGTTTCTGGCGTGGTGCTTGCCTGCAGCGACCAAGTTGACTTCATCTCCGATTTTTGGATTCTGTCAGCACCCTGATGCTATTCCCCTTGATCTACAACCCCTCCTTTAATTCTTTCTGTATCAGCACAAAAATCTATTCACTATGTCTTCAATAGAAGGCTTCACAACCACAAAAAAGATTCACTCATTTTTGCCATATGTACCTTTTTAGACTGTCAACAAGTCAGCTTATCAGGAAATCTGAGAAAAAAAATAGTTTAATGAAATTTACTCAGGTCTTCCAATTCTTCAGTTCTGAAGTTAATAAGTTGATCAGTTGTGCTTACTGACGGATGACTCTTATTCTATTGTCGACATTCTATATCTGTTTTAAAAATTTCTGGCCTAATAAGAACACTTCAATATGTCCATAAAGATTTACTTCTCCCAGATAGAGAACAAGCAATGAGAAATTTTTTTGCTCTATATTTTTTATTTATCTACATGTGTACGAAAAATTGCCTAGTTCATTAATTTTGTTAAGGCATGCCTGATTCGTTGATGAATTGTGATAAACTCTGCAGTAGAGATGCACGACCCGATAGAAACCCAGCAAGTTCGGAGCGGATCTTTAATTTAGCCCCCGAAAGAATACAGCCCACCAGTGGCCCAGTTAACAACCTCACCCGTTCATCCCCAGCCGGCAGCCGCACAGCCGCAGGCGACGGCGACGGCGGTGAGGTGAGTCGCGGCGGCTCCTGGCTCCGGCGACGGCCCTCTCCTCTCTCTCTCTCTGTCGGGCGCACGGCGCAGCAAGCACGGCGTAGCTCTCGACCTTCTCGGCCCCGGCGCCCCGCGTGCACACCACAGCGCGCCGCAACGGCCGCCATCCCGACCTCACCGGCGAGATGCTGACCTGCGGCCGCTTCATCTCCTCCTCCGCCGCTGCCACCAGCACCGCGTCCTTGTCCCCGTTCCGGACTCTCACGCGCTCCCTCCTTCGCCGCCCCGCGCCCCGCCTCCTCTCCTCCTCCTCCTCCGCCGCCGCCCCCGCCGTCGAACCCGACACCAAAGGTAAAAGCTTTAACCTTCACTCTTCATCTCGACGACGTACGGCTATCAAAGCTTCCGGTTTTTTTTTCTTTCAGGAGGCGGTGGCGCGGGAGGTCGTGCTGCTGCTGCTGCGGTGAGGCCGCAGTGGAAGGCGGCGATCGATTTCAAATGGATCCGGGACAACCGGGACGCCGTCGCCGACAACATCCGGAGCCGGAACTCCACAGCCAATCTGGACCTCGTCCTCGAGCTCTATGACCAGTACCTCGCGCTGCAGAAGGTATGCTGGACAGCTGGAGCTTTCTGTTGTAGCTGTTCGTGCTGTCTGACTGTGATGCGCTAGATTCGTGGATGGATAAGATTGCGCTGTAGAGAGTCAGTCCTAGTGCCTGGTTTTGGATTTTGACTTGTTCGGCCGATGGGTATGTATGGGCTAGATGCTTGCTCTTTGCTAGGAATTTCACGTGAGCCTATATTTGAAGTGTAATTGTACATGTCGTCCAATAATATGACCGATGAACTGGCACTGTTTTACTCATCATTAAGCAATTTATCATTCATAATAACAAAGCTAAGTTGCAATTTTTTTGTGATTCTTGTTCATGTGGTGCACACCTGCTATTTCCCTTTAAATGGTTCGATCCTAAAGTTTTTTCTTCTGCTTAGGACATGTGCAATAGTTAGATACAGTAGCTGTCTTTATATATATGCGCTTGATGAACACAGTTGGTTAATTCAGTTCCAGAATGTAATACGGTGGTAACAGAACGATGGCAACAATTCCTAATTATGACAGATGGCAGGAGGTTGAACGGCTCCGAGCTGAAAGAAATGCAGTTGCTAACAAGATGAAAGGGAAACTAGACCCATCTGTACGCCAAGCCCTTGTTGAAGAAGGTAGAATGGCTAATTTATTCAAGCTTGCCCTGAAGATATGGATTCACCACTATATTAGTTTTACCCATTTTGAGTTACTACTACAGGTAAGAACCTGAAAGAGGGGCTCATAGCACTTGAGGAGGATCTTGTTCAGCTTACAGATAAGCTTCAACTTGAAGCTCAAAGTATTCCTAACACTACCCATCCAGATGTTCCTGTTGGGGGTGAGGAAAGCTCTGTCCTGAGGAAAGAGGTAAGTGTTGTTTTAAAACTTCCTGCTGCCTTTCTACTTTGTATAGTCGATAATTTATTTTGATTGAACTGTGTAGGTAGGCAGTCAGAGGAGCTTCAGTTTTACAATCAAAGATCATCTTCAGCTCGGAAAGGAACTTGATTTGTTTGACTTTGATGCAGCAGCTGAGGTATGACTGTGACGACTTTTGCTTCCACTCTATACATTTATGTAGGGTAACACACTACAGAAAGTTGTTCAATAAGATATTTTTGGATTTGGATACAACTAAAAATGCAAACTGCGTGACGTCAAGTAAATTGATCTAAAATTCTCTGAAAACTTATGTTTAGTTAGTTTGCCTTGTCTTAGAGAAAGGGTCTGTAGCCTAGTGGGCACAACAACCTTAATAGCACCTCAGGTCCTGGGTTTGACTCCCCGTGGGAGCAAATTCAAACAAGGAACACCCCTCGTCAGTTGTGTTCCTGAGTTATGCGTGTAACCGTTTGAGTCGTTTTCAGCAAGATACAAATGGCCACATGCATATGTCCTGGATGCTCAGTGCCATGTCCAGGGCATTCAGCCTTCGTGGTGTTTCTCCATCTATGTGTGGGATGGTCTTCTTAATGTATTGCCATGGGGATTTCCCTCGTGTGTCTTTTTTTGAAGTTCCTCTATAAGTGGACTTATTATTTGGTCCTTTTCTTTGTACTAAAGGTCTGTACTTGTTGCACAGGTCAGTGGTTCAAAGTTTTACTACTTAAAGAATGAAGCTGTTTTGTTGGAGATGGCCCTAGTAAATTGGGCTATTTCAGAGGTCTCCAAGAAGGGTTTCACACCACTCATAACTCCAGAGATTGTAAGATCATCTGTTGTTGAGAAATGTGGCTTCCAGCCAAGGGCCCAAAACACTCAGGTATGAACTCCCCTGTTAAGGATGGTATTTAATATTTAGTTATTTGTATCATAAAAGGCATGAGAATAGCCATTTTAGCACATTCTCTGGTCTAATGACTTGTTTTTTTCTTAAATTATGTTTGCATTACCAGCTGTTTGGTATTTTGTATTAGTCCCAGTAATCACAACATAATTTCTGTGGGCATCCATGGAGTCGTCGAAACATAATACTAGCCACTATTTCTATGATAGTATATGTATTAAATATGACAGTGAATTTACATTGTTATGAAAAAAGAAACTACCATTTGAGCTAAATGTATTCATATAATCCAGAAGGACGTCCCTGGCCAAATTTTAGAAAAATTGACCACATGTGACCCAAAATTTCAACATTGCATGACTTAATAGTATTTGAGTACCCTTGATATGTTTCTGTGGTGTCATATGCTGCTTAATTCAACCATTTCAGTTCCTTCTTGGTTCCAGGGATACATTTTTAGTTGTTATTGTTTGACATGTGCTAAAATGATTGCTTGCACGTTGTTCTGCAGGTCTACTCAATTGAGGACAGTGATCAGTGTCTCATAGGCACTGCTGAAATTCCTGTTGGAGGCATTCACATGGACTCAATACTTGCTGAATCTGTGTTGCCTTTAAAATATGTAGCATATTCACACTGTTTTCGCACGGAAGCTGGTGCAGCAGGCGCTGCCACTAGGTTGGTCTGTTCTCCTTTTGCCTTAGGTTATGAAATGTTTTGTTTGCTGAGTTATGAAGATTTACCATTGTATGAACATGTATATTTGCTTCTATTATTTGAATGCTTAAAAACTGTGATAAAAGCAAACTATCAGATGCTCTGCATTGAAATAATTTTACAGTGTGTTTGTAAAGTTGCTAAGTTTACCATTTTATCATGAACAGGGGCCTCTATCGGGTACATCAATTTAGCAAGGTTGAGATGTTCATATTCTGCCAGGCAGAGGAAAGTGACAAATTGCATGAAGAACTTATTACAATTGAAGAGGATCTTTATGCATCACTCAGACTCCATTTCAAGTGCTTCCTATGCCTTTTAATTTCTGTGCCATGCCCATTTTTTAGAGGAAACTCCATGCCACAGATGTACTAATGCCAGTGCCAATATTCCCTGTTTATAGAACTCTGGACATGGCAACTGGAGATCTGGGTGCACCAGCCTACCGAAAATTTGACATCGAGGCGTGGATGCCAGGCCTAGAGCGTTATGGTGAGGTGAGGAACAAGTTTACCAGGCCTGTATACATCTTGTCAACATTTCCTTGAATCATTCTAATGATTCCAGATCAAATTTTGCAGATCTCCAGTGCGTCAAATTGCACCGACTACCAAAGTAGGCGACTTGGCATCCGTTACCGGCCATCACCCTCGGAGCCTCCATCAATGAACACCAAGAAAGGGAAGGGAGCTGGTTCAGGCCCTACGCAGTTTGTGCACACGCTCAATGCAACAGCAGTGGCGGTGCCTCGTCTGATAGTGTGCATTCTAGAGAATTTTCAGCAGGACGATGGGTCGATTGTGGTTCCAGAGCCGCTAAGACCCTATATGGGTGGACTTGAGGTGCTCTCCCCAAAATTCAAGTGACCCGACCCTCCCAGGGTTGACCTTGTGGACTTAGAACTGTCTACAGATATACACTACTGAGTTTTGTGATTGGGGCTCCTGTTTCATAAGTAGTCTTATATTTTTTCCCCCTTTGTTCTTGAATAGTCCTGTATGGTTGTATGCTGGTGCACATTATATTGGTCGGCTACTCTAATCTGCATAGCACTACAAAATTTGTGCGCATGCTGTTGAGATGAAAGAATGAAAGAGGCACCATCTTTTGATTCATGACTCATGAGTGGCAGGTCAGATTCTGCCGGGGAAGCAGTCGGATAGCAGCAGCATCACACACCTTGCCAGTGGTGCTCGACGTGTTCCATTCTGAAGATATTTGAGCCGAGTTCACCTAGACCTGAGCTTACCGAGCTTGCCTCTATGGTGGCAATGGCGGCGGATTGGCCGCGGTGGTGAGGCGGCGTGTGAGCAGAGAAACAGAGACGGAGCAAGCTAGAGCTGGGTGCTCGGGTGCTGCTTGGGGTGACGTTCTCCAGGTCCATGTGCGCTTGGACGGGTGTCGGCGTGTCGACTGCGCACGACAGACATTGGCTGTTCTGGTCGGGCGGGCGAGCACCGTTCTGCTGAGTTCAGTTCCGAGCATGTTCTCGAACTATAATGTGTCAACTCGAGTATCAATCTTGAACAAACACAAGAAGAATCACAGGTCGCCAATCTTTGTTAAGCCACTTGTGGTTCAGGAGATTGAGGGCTCAAAGTGCTGTCAATTTCATTGTCATCGAGTTTCCAGAGATTCAGAGTTCAGGGTATTTCATCTATGTTTGCCAACTTTGATTCGATTCTTTATGTGTTATAAACAGGTTGAAACATTGTAAATAATCAGTGGTATAAGTTATAAATCTTAGTTTATCACTTGACCAAGTTCGCATTTCTACTTTGAAGGAATTTGGCCGGAAACATGAATCTTATTTCTGGGAATCGGATTTTTTTTCAAGTATTGGTTGACAGTACAATTTTTCCTGTTTTGAACACTTATAAAAATATCAAAATCCCAACAAAAAAATATCAAGTTCGTGGGCTCCAAAGATTTCCTTATTTGTCTACAATAATGTGGTGCCTTGCACAATTTTGCTCCTAGATAATAACATATGCACCAAATATTTACTAAAAATAATAATTAGGAGCTATGACTTTGCATAACAATTTTGGACGCATATATAAGTTTACTCACGAACTTCTTTTATGTTTTGCTTTGTATATATACGTTCATTGGATTTGAAAGAAGATGGTCAAAGTATATGTGCCCTTGACTTTCTTGAAATAACATACCACACTCAACAACATACACGTACGGTCACATCTATCTTACGAACACACACACACACAACGAAATGAGAACATTGAAGAGGTTAGGCCGGCAAATCATGAGATTAATGATTTAATGTGGTATTCTCTACGTATTAATCAAGCACGTGCCTATAGTTTAGTTATGATTCGACGTTTTCAATTAATTATAAAGAGCAATTAATTGATTATACAGAGAAAACAATTAAGGAATAGACTCAGATAAATCTCAATCAATATATTGATTATTTATGCGAAGTTGCACACGCCCGATAAGAGAATGTTCTTATTTAGTACAACTCATTTGTAATCTAGAAGATGGCACCTCCAACAATGGGTCGCTGCCACGACAAAGCAAGGTTCATCAAAAACATTTGGTTGAATGGCGGCAATTGTTGCTGTTGCACGAAGGCAGCAGCTAATGGGTTAACCACTGCCAATGGGTTAATTGGCAGTGATTGTTGTGGTAGGAAGGCGGCAGCCAATGGGTTAACTGGCAGCAGTTGTTGCTGGGAGTAGGCAGCAATGTTTGCGAGCCAACTGGGTAAACGGAAGTGGTTGTTGTTGTTGCAGGTATGCAGCGGTGTTTGCTAGTTGGTTGAATGGAAGCAGCTGTTGTTGTTGCAATGCTGCAGGGCTCATAATGGCTAGCTGACTGAGCGTTGGAAGCAATTGTTGCAACTGTTGTTGTTGCAGGTATGGAATGGCGATCGCTACAGCCAATGGGTTTATAGGAAGGAGCTGTTGCAACTGCAAGTAAGCAGCAGGGTTTGCCATGGTTAGCTGACTAAGCGCCGGTAGGAATTGTTGCAACTGTTGTTGTTGCAAGTATGGAATGGTTGTCGCTGCAGCCAGTGGGTTTATAGGAAGTAGTTGTTGCAGCTGCGAGTAGGTGGCTGGGTTTGCTAGGGCTTGTTGAATAATAGCATTTGTAGGAATAGGTGAGCATTGTGGACCAAAGAACGCAGTTGCAGTGCTCGTCGAAAGAGCAAGGAGTGCAAAGAGGGCAAATATCTTGGCGGCCATTGTTGCTATGATGTTGCTAGTATGTTTTGCTTGGCAAGTTTCTGATTGCTCTCAATGATATGGGTGGTGGATTAACTAGTGATTTGGGGCCTATTTATATAAGCGAGAGCTCACGTGTACCATTTCAGATCGTAGATTTTTCCAAAGTACAGATGAGCTAGAGATGACATGGCACCTAGTCAATTTTGGAACTTGGTCAGTTTCATTGGATTATATGGCGTGTGTAGGCAAGATAGTTCCACTAACTGCTAGACAAAGTAATCTTTTCTATTGGAGTTCTCTAGATACATGAGTAATGACATACAAAATAGCTTCATGTCTCACATGATAAAACCTTAGCCACATCATATTTGTTTCCCTTTATAAACATAATGAGTATGTAAAGTTATGAGTTTTTTTTTTTTTGAGATTTGTAAAGTTATGAGTTGCTCACGTGGATCAATGCCTTTATTAAAGGACTTTGTCGTAGCTTTGTAGTCATGGTTGAAGTATACACATTAGCCATGTTGAGGATTTACCAAGCAATGAATGAACAAATGCTACAAGACACTAACTAATTGAAGTCCTATTATGTATAAAATGCATGCACACATATAGAATATACAAAATTGGAATGCTTATTATTATATTTGGCCATTGCAACACACACTCCCTTTGTTCTCGATTACAATTCATTTTAGCACTGTCTAAAATCAAGTTTTTCTAAAATTTGAAAGAATTTTAAATAAAATTTGGCAACGAGGATTGCACTATGAAGACCCATGCCATGAATAATTCAATAAAGCAAACATGATGCGGGGGCCCAGCATGCCGCGGCCATGAACCCGGCGGGCGACGTGGTGGCGGTGGACAGGGTCAGCGGCCATGTCGAGCCCGGGGACGTCGTGCTGGTGGTCTCCTCCGAGGACCCGCGCAAGTCGGTCGCCAAGCGCGTCGTCGGGATGGGAGGGGACGCCGTCACCTGCCTCGTCGATCCCGGCAACAGCGACGCCTCCGAAACCAAAACCGTCGTGGTGAGTGGTGAGTTGGTCATTGAGCTGGGATTTTCGGTCCGTACTTACTACTTGTTATGCTGCCTTCGTGGTTGGATTGGATTTGTGCCCTCGAATTGAGATGTATAGAAGACCTGTGTTTTTGGTAATTGGTACCTACTTGATACTGGCACCAAAGTTAGGGAGGATGTTCGAACCAAAGGTGGTGTTGGTTCAGTATGAGATATGGTGTTATTAACCCTACAATTAGTTACTACTGGTACAATTAGATTCTCGATGAATTAGAACTATGTGCTGGTAAAACCTTGCATTGTGCTACCATCACCATCAGCATATTTTACCCCATCAAAATTAAGGTGCGATTTCTACAGTTGTGTTTCAGCTTAGCGATATCAATAGCACAAAATTTGGGATTTCGCTTTCCATAGACTTTCAACATGATGTTCGTGCCTTTAAATATAGGAATTTGGCTATGTCCACATTCGTTACTAACTTGGTGGGTTCCACGTACGTGTAATGTTGGGACCTGATGAGTTCTACGCTTTCTCGAGTTTTGTGTTCTTTTTTTTTTGTATATATCCTTGTGGCCTTCTCATTATTTTGTTTCAAAATTGTATGATACCGTTAACTTGGGCGATCGTATGTATAATAAGATTTACACAAAATTACTATCATTAGATACACTACAAAATATACTCCTAAATAAAATATTTGAGTCGAAATTTTTAAAAAGCATATAAGTATTTGTGTAACTGCATAATTGGTGTCCTAAATAGTGTTGCGATTTTCGTTTTGGGAGGTGAAATTTCTATTTTATATGGTATGCTTGCTGGAGTGAATAAATAAATCAATAAAAAATAAAAAAAATTGTGCGCCGGCCGTCCGAGCAGGCTAGGCCAGCTCAGTCGTGTTCAACCAAACCAAATGGGACCATCAACCAAGCCAGCCCAGCGCAACTCAGACAGCAGGGTAGAGCACAGATAGGAACATCAGTGACAATAGTCTATACTATAATTGAAATCTTCTAAAAGAGTGGGAAGCCTATAATCTCACCCATGTTCCACAAGTTAGACTCAGAATCTCACCCACCAGCCCTGACGCCCGTCACGCCGAAGGCTAGGATCATCACGGAATATTTTTTTTAAAAAAAAACGACGCTACGAGGACGCGAGCAGTTATCCCGCCTCCGTCTTCTTTCCGCGGCCGTCGCCTCCTCCGAGATCCCGCGGCTTGGGTTCCACGCCGCCGCCCCACAAGTTCGTCCGAGCGGTGCCGCTCGCCATCCATCTCCAAGGAGCAGGAGGCATGCGTGGGCGGAGTGGCCGGCAAATCAGCACGCGGCGCGGCGGCATATGCGGCGTGGCGGTCCGGGGAGGACGCGACATCTCGCCGCCGCCGCCGAGGTCGCACCGCCGGCCA
The DNA here is from genome assembly GCA_018135685.1 of Themeda triandra. Lineage (NCBI taxonomy): Eukaryota > Viridiplantae > Streptophyta > Magnoliopsida > Poales > Poaceae > Themeda > Themeda triandra. The sequence goes on along the minus strand of JAENPR010000245.1, from coordinate 299,843 downwards.
GACCTGAGGACGCCGCCTCGCGATGGCTACGGCGGATGAGGCCACGGCACAGCTCCCTCAAATCGTCAAAGTGCCCCCACCCCCATTACGTCATGTGCACAACCCCACCTCGGATAGCTGGATCCAAGGTTGCGATGGTCGAGGATGGTTCCACGGCGGCCTTCTCAATGTCTCTGTCCTCCACGATCTTTTATGGCTGTGAGATCCACTCTCTACCTTCTTCTCTGTTTAAATTAATCATGTTTTGCTTTGGATGCAACCTAGGTGCTCGATGATATTACACTGTGAAGAGGAGTTCCGGTGAAGTATGCCATTTAGAATTGGTTCAGTTGCTTGCCTGCAGTTGTTTATTTAGAATTGAATAGTAATGCAAATTCTTGTGCTGAAAATCACTCATTGATGCCCATATGCCCAGAAAAGAGCCATCGCTATTCTGCAAAAAAAAAAAAAAAGGAACAAGGTGAATTTTAGAGGTCGACCATGCAACTGCAAAGGGAAAAAAGCAAGTGGCAACACAAGATGAGGAATAGTTCTGGTGCGAACTGAACAACATATTATCTAAATCTATTATTTAATTTGTTGCAGGAACTTTCTGCGGGAAGTTTGCCTCATGATAGAATAGGTCAGATTTGATGTTTATCTCCTTCAGTTCAACTTACATCGGGTATGTCACGCTGATGCCATTCCCACCTACTGCTTGTTTGATAAAAATTAACACAGTTGGTTCATATCCTTTATTTTTCTAGATGAAATTTGACAACAGATTCATAACTAACCCGCCGTCGCCATCACGTGCGCCCCAACGGTCGTGCCTCCGTCGGCCACTGCTGCCTGGTCGTGATGCCGCAATTTTTGCATGGTTGCCTGCGGGTGGTTGAATATCCACTCGAGCATGGCACCAGGTGTTTGAACAGGTATGCTGAAGATTCCATCAAAGCTGTCATGGACACCAATTCACTTGCTGAACAAATACAAGGTCATGTGTTTCCTCCCTTTTCTTGTTTTCCTAGATTGTTTAATGATCCATCACGTGCATACAAGTTCATAAAAATTATTTGAAATCGAAAGAGGGTGAAGGTAGATTTACTATGCTATTGTTTTTTTAATCCAGCTGCTATTTTAAAGCAAATAAGATTTTTTTTCTTGTGCAGGTAGACTGGGAGTCAGTCTTATGCTTTAGTAATTGAGCGAGGAGGACGCGCGGGCGGCGAGTTGGCCGCTACCGAGGAGATCAGGTACGTCATGTGCTTATGGGTGCTGGCTCGGCCGCTCGGGCCGCCGCCGTCCAGCGCCGACACCGTGTCGCACCACTCGGGGCGCATTCCATCGAGGCTGGCACCATGTGAGCCCATCAGCAGCGATTGCGTGGGGTCCCCGAACCCTAGCACGCTCCGGGCCAATGATGCATTTGGAGGCTGGAAGGAGGAGGCTAGCTGCGCCAAATGATGCAAAAATCTATTAATTGGTTCATTTCTGTGTGCTCTTGTATATCAATATTTCAGCTATATGTGCGTTTGTACGCCAATGATGCATTTGGAGGCTGGAAGGAGGAGGGTGCTGCTGCAAGAAGGCAAGTTTGTTAGAGCACATGTGCTTTTATGCAGTAGTGCAACATTTTGAAAAGCTAATAAAATTCATAGATGGGGCTAAGAATGCCTTCAGTGCTGTTGTTAATTTAATTGGTGAGATCAAATCTTGGATGTTGCAGAGTATGAGTAATGCCAAATATAGTTTTGAAACGGAGTGTGGTGCCTCTACTATATATAGCGATTTAAATCAATGTCAATATAGTCTGAAACGATAAAATGTGGCTTTTTTAACTCACTGAGTGAGGGCAATGTGTGTTATCTTTTGTACTATTTTGCAGAGTGAGGACAATGTTGCTTGCGTACCATCATACACTAATTTGACTGATATATGAAGTTCAGGATATCCTGTCACTATATCAGCCGATGATCAAGACAAGATACAACTGAACATTATATTTATATGAGAACGTCAAAATTGTAAGTATGGTAATCTTCTTGTGTTTTGCAATAAGGTAGTTTCATAACACTATTTGGTCCTTCTAAATTATAGTTGGATACTGGTTAACTACTCTTTGGATAATAAGATTGAAGTCATTCTTATGTTAACCTTTTGGAAAATTTCCCCATCTTTAATTTATCCTGCTTTGGTTGCATTTTCATTTTTCTCCCCACATTTCTATCTCTGAGTTTATCAAATGAATGAGATGGGTTCATTTTTTATGTGAAATTAGTAGTATAAAAGTTGAACATTTTATCTATCTGAAATGTCAGGTCATATGCTTATGTTTGAAGGTTATGTTTGGAAAGATGTGTATACTTAGCACATAATTTAGGATTCTTTAGCTTAGCATCTATTAATATAGTTTATTTTCTTATGCTGCCAGTAAACTATGTCCTGATGAAAAAATTGTCAGCTTGGGAAACTGGGAATTGCCTATCTTTTTATATGAAAACAAGTTGTGCGTAGAGGGCTTGACCCAGCTGAGATACATAGCATTGCCTTGTCACTAGAACTGCTGTGGTTGGCTGTGTGCAGGACAAGGGGACACTGCATGTTTTGAGCTTGAGAGTTATTAGAGTTGGGGAAAAATATGTAGCTGGTCACAAGCAAACTGCTGATCAAGCAGCGGCACCTTCTGTCAAAAAAATAAACTCTGCATCCAATGCAAGATCATCCTTGTCTTTCATGCTCATTCAAACTTGGTATATATTTTTCTGAGCTTGTGTATAAGAAACTTGTATATATATAGTTCTTATACAAAAGGAGCTATTTCAAGAAAAAAAAATAATGTAAGGAGCCCGCCATGGATGTGCTCTGTGGCAATGGTGTTATTTTACTTTGGTCTGCAAAGATTGATGTTGAAGGTACTTGTCCACACAGGATATGAGACTTGGAGAAGTTTCTGTTTGGGACAATAGCAATTATAATATTGCCAATTTTCAACTAAAAAAATAGGCGTGGTGTGATTGGTGAAATAATTGCCATTGTTTTATAAATAAGGAGTAGCTAAGGATTAGTGATTTGCCTTAAGATAGAGATACCCTGTAACTTGGCTGCCTTGTTTGCAGGTCAGTCTTTTTAGCATTTGTGTGGATGGATGCTCGCACAAGCCCTGTTTGCAGGTATGTCTTCTTAGCATTGATTCGTTTTCTATTAACATTTATCTTCTCATCAAGCTGCTATGCTTGGGCAGCTATACTGTCAGTTATTCCATTTGATTGTTCAGGTCGATCAGTGAAGGAGTTTGTCCATGCCTGCAAGATTCGGAATCCAAGGAAGAGTAGCTGTTTATATTAACACATATCAATGTATAAATAAATTTTGTCTTAGCCGTCAATGAGTCAACATAAATAGAGCTAAATGGAACTAAGACAACATGTTAAAGTAATATAATTAAAGTAATCCTGATGCTCTTTCCACTGTGGTCAAATGGCCGGCTCCTTGCTATACTATGCTGATTTTGCCATGTTGATTAACTTGGTTCTTTCATGCTTACTTTGGCTGTTTTATTGATCATATACATGGTTATATATAATTGTGTAAATCTTAAAGTATGAAAAATAATACTGTTTGATTGTTTTAATACACATCTCTGAAATGAAACCGTAGCGTTAGCACGGGCATTATACTAGTAGTGATAGGCCTTGTTTGGATGCACCCCCAAATTCCAAGTTTTTTCACTCTCTCTCCATCACATCAATATTTAGATCTATGTATGGAGCAGTAAATGTAGGTAAAAAAATAACAAATTGCACAGTTTAGTTGTACATCACGAGCTGAATCTTTTAAGCCTAGTTAGTCCATGATTGGACACGAGCCGAATCTTTTAAGTCTAGTTAGTCCATGATTGGACAATATTTGTCAAATACAAACAAAAGTGCTACAGTTAGAAATTTTCTAACATTTTACCATCCAAACAAGGCCATAGTTTCATGAAGTTCAGTCGGGTAGGTATCGTTCAACGTTTTAAGTTGTGTTCCAAATGGCGAGCTGGCGAGGTGGGATAAACGTGAGGTGCTTTGGGAGTGGAAGGGAATTGAGCTATCGTTAGGTTGGAGTGGGTGGTAAGTTGGGCCGGCCCACGTGCCTGAGATGGATTCTCGTTTCCGCAGCGTCGTCAGGCTCTTGGGCGCTGCATGCAGCAGGCAGCAGGCCGCCGAGCTGTCCGTGGCCTGTTACGTTCCTGGATAACTAGAAGGCCCACTACGCACTCATACGGCCAACTGGCCTTACAGATACACGGCCCATGGCCGGATGCAAACATGGCCGTGGCCGGCCTCCCGGCCCGTTCTCGCATGGCCGGAGCCCATCCGTAGTCAATGCAAAAGTGAGGTCACCGTACCAGTCGCTGACGTGTACTAGTACAGTACTACGCTACTACGCACAAGGCAATTTGGAATCAATTGGACCTCTATTAAGACTGGTTTTGACCTCTAATAAGATGCAACAAAAATGCTAAATTGCCTCTATATATTAAGACTGGTTTGAATCAATTGGACTAAAGCCAAGTGGCCAAATCTAAGATCGAACAGTCACTATCAATACTCGTCAAGAGGCCAAATATTACCATCGAGTAATATGTCGTCTTGAGCAGGCTCGGATTTCCTTTTTTTTTTAAAAAAAAAGAGTTGCCTCGGCTTTTATTGAAAGCCCACACCCGGTTAACGAGAATCTTAAAGCTAGGGTTTCCAGCGCTTACAGCAACAGCACAAAGCAAAGTAAAAGAATTCCACGTCCTAGAGTTCTTCAGCTTCTTTCTTCAGATCTCCACCACTTCAGACAGGTTGATACCCGACGGCCTGAAGTTCTTGAGTCCTTCCATCGCGATGCCCAAGAGATCTCGAAGAGAATCCTGCTCCCCCTCCTTAAGAGCTATACTCCACCTCTGCATATACGATACGCGTGATACACAACATCAAGTAGGAGCTTTTGGTGTTAGCTTAGAGATGGCCATCTTATTTCTTGTGAGCCAAAGGGCCCATGACACCCCTGCAAAGATAAAGATAATCAGCCCTTTTGACAGCTTAATAGAACCCCTCAGCCAAGATTGACAAAAGTCATCTAAAGAGGATGGGTATGACTCCAAGCAAAATACACCCTTAATGAAACTCCACACGAATTGCGCCATGGGACACTCAAAGAAGACATGATCAACAGTTTCAGGTCGCCCACATAAACAGCAATTTTCATCCCCTTCCAGTTTTTCTTAACTAAATTTGTTGCAGTCTGAGTTTGTTGTTTAGCATTTGCCACAGGAAAACCTTAATTTTCGGTGGGATCTTAGCTTTCCGACATACTTAGCCACCCTATTAGTAGTACCCCGTCGATAAGAATCTGTACAGTAGAGAACCGCTTTTACTTTCTAACTCCCGAGCAATTTATCATCTTTGTTGTCAGTCAAGAGAACATCATTAAGATCCTCCAACGAGTTGCCACCTCCCATACTCCGCATAGACAGTGTTCTTTTGAAGTCTATAAACCAATTATCCCCATCCCTACACTCATTGATGAAAGCCCCAGGATCTCTTGTCAGTTTGTAGAGGTCCTCATAATAAATTTTCAAAGGGACAGATTTCAGCCAGCAGTCCTCCCAAAACCTGCATTGAGATCCATCCCCTACCTGAAAAGCAGCCCCCCAATCAAAAAGGTGTTTGACACTTTGTATCCCTTTCCAAAACTGTGAGCCCCCTGCCCCACTAGTTTGGAAAAATCCATGTTCCCCCAAGTACTTAGCCTCAATCAATTTGAACCAAAGTTCATTTGGTTTTTGGAATATCTTCCAAATCCATTTGACCACAAGACACTCATTCATCAGTTTGGAATTAATGATACCCAACCCCCTTGATCTTTAGGTCTACTCACAATTTCCCATCTTGCCATATGGAATTTAGACTTTTCTTCAGCTCCCTGCCATAAGAACTTTGCTCTGATGGAGTCAAAGTCCTTATGCACCCCATCTTTTAGCAAATAGAAGCCCATGCAGTACATGGGTATACTCCCTAGACAAGAGTTGGTTAGTAATTGTCTCCCACCCGATGTCATGTATTTTCCCTCCAAGGATCCAACCTTTTCCTAATTTTTTGAGTCAAAGGATGAAACACCTCCATGTTTAAGTGTTTGTAGCTAAGCTGGTATGCCTAAGTAAGTCATGGGGAAGGATCCCAGACTACAGTTTAGCATATTTGCAATCCTCTCTTTCTCATTTTGTGGCACCCCAAAGACATACACAGCACTTTTATGGAAATTAATCTTCAAGCCAGTCAACCACTCAAAACTATAAAGTATAAGTTTCAGGTTCCTAATGCTTTCTTCATTTGGCTCAATCATAATTACAGTATCATCAGCATACTGTATATGAGAGATCCCCCCTGGATGAGATCATTTAACACTCCCTTAATATGCCCTTTACTAATTGCTCCCTCAAGCATAACTCCCAGAGCATCTGCTACTAAATTAAAGAGAAGTGGTGAGAGGGGGTCACCTTGCCTCAGGCCCCTATATGTTCTGGAATATGAACTTCTCTCCCCATTCACATTTATGCAGACTCTCCCTTCCTTCACAGTGCTCATGACCCAAGAAACCCACTTTGGAGGGAATCCCCTACCAAACATTACATCCTCCAGAAAGTCCCACCTCACCCTGTCATATGCTTTCTCAAAGTCAATTTTCAGTATGAGCCCTTTGGCTTTAGACCTATGCAACTCATGTAAAACTTCATGAAGCACCACCACTCCTTCCAGTATGTTCCTCCCTTTTACAAAACCTGTTTGGTTCCCACTAATAACTTTTCTCCCAACTGGCACCAATCTGTTGGTTAAGACTTTAATAAAACACTTATAATCTACATTCAACAGACATATAGGCCTAAACTGCTTCACTGTATTAGCATCTTTGACTTTGGGGATCAAAGTGATAACCCCATAGTTCAATCTCTTGATATCTAGTTTATTCTCCCAAAAATCCTGGAACATCCCCATCATGTTATCTTTAATAGTATCCCAATGATTCTTGAAAAAAGATACACTGAATCCATTTGGCCTAGGAGCCGAATTCTCCTTCATATGCATGACAGTGTCCTTTACCTCCTCCATGGTAAAAGGTCTTATCAGTCTCTGTTTGTCCTCCTCACTTAAACACATAGAGGATGGCCAGAAGTTCTCCCCCAATTTGACAGCATACTCCCCACTACTGCCAAAAAGCTGTTTGTAGTACTCAACTATATGCTCTGTTATCTCAGCTTGTCCCCTAATCTCCCCATTCTCTGACTCTAGCATAATAATGTCATTTTTCTTCTTTCTCCCATTCAGACACTGATAGAAGAATTTTGTATTTGCATCCCCATATAGGACCCAATTTTTCCCAGCCACTTGCTTGAGTTGTAGAGAATCCAAATTAATCAATTTTCCAGATTGTTCTCATAAGTAATTCTGTTCTCCCATTCCTCCATAGACAGTAGTCTTGTTTCTGCACTTTTGTCAATCTCTACTATCTTATCCTCCAATTCTTTTCTCAACTTTTTCTGCTCCCCATTGAGTCTCATGTTCCAACCCCTCAAATATTGTCTCAACCCCTGCAGGCCTTTGTGCCAAACATTCAGTGAATAATGAGACCCACTATGATTAGCAATATCATTCCACTTTTCATGCACCAGTTCACCAAACTTATCAAGCTTCTCCCACTTTTCCTGAAAATAGAAATATTTAGATTTGCTCCCTTTGTGCTCCCCACTGTCTAAGACTAATGGAGAGTGGTCAGAGCCCACCCTGGCCTTAAACCAAGCAAAGCTATTACTAAAATGCAGGTCCCAATCTGATGTAACTAAGATTCTGTCCAGCCTGACCAGCAAAGGGTCCTTCTGATTATTTGACCAAGAAAATTTCATCCCCTTCACATACAAGTCCCTTAACTGAAGATCTCCTATAAGATCATTGAAAAGTTTCATCAGCTTGGGATCCCCCTGTCCTTTGTTTCTGTCCCTATTGTCTCTGATCAGATTGAAATCACCCCCTAGAATCATAGGTAGCTTGATATTCTCACAAATACTGTGCAAGCCATTCACAAACTTCTCTGAATAGTCATGGTTAGCAGGGCCATAAATATTCATCACCCAGCATCTGTAGTTAGTGACCCTATCTCTGATTAGAGCCCCCAAGACAAAATTTTCCAGAATAGAGTCCTCTATCTCAAAACCCTCCCTGTTTACACACGTGATCAAACCTCCGAATGACCCCTTGAAGGCACCCAAATCCACTTGAAAATCTCTCGTTTCCCGACATTTCCTTCAACTCCCTATTCTCAAACTCCCTTTATTGTTTCTGAATGGCAATAACATCCAAAGATTCTTGAAAAACATGTTCAGCTATCAAGTCTCTTTTCCTCACCTTTCCCAACCCCCTAATATTCGAGAATAATGTCCTCATTTAATAATGGTGTTAACCCCCCTCCTCTTGCAAGCTCCCCAACTCATCATTGTGTGTCTTGGATTCACCAATAGCCATACCCCTTTGGCTATTAGAGATCACACACATGGACAACTCCTCCAGCTGTTCAGCTTCAGAAACATTATCCTTTTCCTTCAATTTCTCCAGATACAAGGTATAATTTTTTTCTGCCAAAGCAGCTCTAACTATTTCTTCAGCCTTAAACATATCTATTTGGCCCTCTAAATAGTTAGAAGTAATATTAAGATCATCCAAGACATAAAGTAAAGACTGAGTAGAAGAAGCATTTAAGATTGCAAAAGGATTAGAAGATGAAGTACCTGCAACTTCTGCAGCAGCCTCTTTACCCTTCTTGGAAGCCCCCACCATGCTATCTCTAGCAGCAGCTCTAGCCATGGCTTTCTCAGTAACAGACCTGCCATCCCTAGCTCCCCTGTTGCTAGTTCTTGAAGCTACAGCAATGACTTTAGCTTTCTTCCTCCTATTCCTCTTTTCTTGAGAAACCTGCCATCCCTGAGCATCCATATCCACCTCAGAATCCTTGCTTGTGTCAGACCAATTATCCATCAAATCCTCCCCACAGTTAGCAGCCCCCTCAAGTTTCTTGTCTTTCATTGGATCCTCCAAGGCAGGCTGAACCAAGGTTTCCTCCTGAGTTAAGCTCCCCAAGTTGTCCAGTTCATCTCTAGTCAGCAACTTTGGCCAACTAGATTTGTTAATGAGAACAGGTCCTTCTTTATCCCAAACCAAAAACTGATTCTCATTTAGAGCAGGCAAGTTCTCCTCTTCCTGTGCATCCATCTCCCCAAGATTAGTTAAATCAACCAATCCCACCTCAGGAATTATAGCAGCCAATGGTAACACTTCTCCTTGCTGGGTCCCCTGCCCCTCCTGCTCACATTTCTCTGGCTCTTCCACCATACAGTCTTCATGAGAGTTCTCCCCCTCCCTGTCAATTTTCTCAAATCTGTCAAATTTGCCAGAGCTTTTCTTCTGATGACCTCCTCTAGGCTCCTGGTCCTTGTCTTTGTCAAACCCATCATCTGGTTTTCCAGGGCCAGAAGAAGGACCACCAGGACCACTAGAAATGCCACCTTTTCTCCCTTCTACTTCAAATCTGATAAAGGTTCCCACTCCATTAAAAAACACCTCAATTTCACAATTGATGTTGTTGGGGTTCCTGCACTTCCCTTGCACTCTTACTGCTCCCCCTTTGATTAAGCAAAGTTCATCCACCACCAAAGGCTTAACCACCAGAGTTGCAATGGATTTGACAGCCTCTATCTCCATTGCCACATCTGGGATTCTGTGTATCTTTACGCAGACTGTCTGGAGAGTGGAAGAGGTTTCAGGGTTTCTTTGTGTCTTCCTCAGTTCCACAAGCAGTCCATAAATCTTCATCTTGAACTCCCCCATTCTAGTGTAAGTATCCAAAGTAGCTTGATCAGGAAAATTGATGAGATACTCATTATGACCCATATCCCTGACTTTAAAATCCCAATCCTTGTTAATTAGATTTCTCAGCTCTTTGTCAACCTTGACCACATTAGCATCCCCCTCCCATACAGTTAGCACAGCAGATGTTTGAACAATCTTAACCACAGTATCAGGGATAATCATCTCATAAAAACCTTGGTTTGGGATCCCATACCCATACATCTGCAGTTTCCTCCCCTCTTGATTCTTGCACTCCCAAGCCATATGCCCTGTCCCCTTGCATTTATAACAAACAGAATCATTCTCACAGTCAATCTGTAAGTGCCCAACCTGTAAGCATTTGTAGCATCTCATATCATTGTTAGCTACCGGACGAGCACCCTCTGGCCCAGAATTGCGAGCAACCATTAACTTCCCCTGATCCCGTGGATCCTTCCAATTCTCTTGACTCAATTTTCTTTCCTGTCGCACCCCAGGTCCAGTCAGTTGCCCATTTCCTCTCCCTCCCCCCTGGTAATCCTGTCGGTGCCCAACACTTTGATTCTGTCCCATCCCTCTCCCTCCACCCTGAGGATTCTGACGAAAGTTAGCTGGAAAGGGGGGACGATTACCTTCAGATCGAGCTGCTCCAGCCCTGTAGTCACTTGCTCTCCCTTGCTCCCTAGCACCTTGACTCGAGCTCTGATGACCAAATCTGCTCTGGCGCTCATCCCTCTCTCTTTTCTGCTCATAAATCATCTTCTTGCGATGCTCCAGCTCCCTCAGTTCCTCCTCCAGTAGGTCATCTTGATCCCGCCATGATACCCCCAATCCTCCTGCTTCCTCTTCCCTTGCCGACGATCTCCCATCTCCCCGACTACCACTTTCGCAAAGGATTCAGTGAGTGGAGGCGGTGGGGGGTGAACCCTAACTTTCTTTGCTCTGGCACCAAACTCCCAGACTTCATCCCTTCTTGCTGGATACCGGGTATCCAAAGAGATAGCTCCCTTCGGAATCCAGTACAGGCCCGGTAACGGCCCAGGTTCACTTGGGCTCCATGAATGATCAAAACGGCTATCAGCCCATCCCCTGTACCTTGTAGGCTCTGAATTTGGAACCGGAGCATCTTCTTCCACCTCCAGACACTTTTCCCGCTCAGTGTGAGAACTCCCCTGTTCACCCAGCAGTCCTGCTGATCCCCATTGGACCTGATTCATCTTCTCCAATGAAGCTTCTAAATCCTCACAAGCTCTGCTTAGCTCCACCATAGAATCATCCTCAGATCCAGCAAACAAGCACTGCTTAATTTCCTCTGCTAGTAACACCTTCGCCCATTTTTTCCCCCAACTGTGGTTGGCTGATACCCCTGCTTGATTTGGTTGCCCTCCGAAATCACTGGGGCAAGGGTAAGCCGTCGTCTCCCTGCTTTAGCTCCCTGAATCGATCCAAGCGCCGGCCAATTGACATCAGAATTAACATTGGAGCTCAGCAATTCGCTCGACATGGAATTCCTCCGTGGAACTGCACGATTCTCAGCCGATTCCTTCGTGAGACTGCCACCGATGCCACCCGGCGCTGCCGCCGCACGCAGCCCCTCCTCCCGCGACGAGATCATGCCATGCGCCTCGCGCCAAGTATCCCGCTCAAACAGCGCTCGAAATAGGGGATCGTCATCTCTCGCCGGCGACATCCGCGCAAGGAACGCGGCGAGTGCAAGGAAAACTCACCGGGCAAACTGAAGCGCAGACGGTCCCGGAGCGATTCCCCTACTTTTTCCGGCCAGGGAACCTCCTCCCCCGCCGGAATCTCGCCGGAGACGGCCGCCGCACCACGTCGCCTTCTAGGTCGCCGCGTCGCCTTTTTTTCTCCCCGGCGCTTAACTGCCTTCTAGGGCGAGGATGTTTTGGCCAGTTGCCCGCCGTTTCCTTTTTACTCTCTCGAAAACCGTCACCAGTTGTACGTATGGTGATAGCATCCGAGACCGGGCGGTACAGGTTACTTGTGTGATCTGTGCGACTGTGCCCTCTTCCTCCTTGTAATAATAACAAACGCACCTGGCACGCCTCACTAGCCACCCAATAGTCGTCGTTGTCATCCTTGTCTGGCCTAGCACTGAGCCCATGGGGTTATACCCTTCAAGCTTCCCTTTGAACATGAGCGAGTCGCACAATTTCCTGATCGGATCTTTCAAAAAAAAAACAATTTCCTGATCGACACCCCAAAGACATCCAGAACAGCAGTGAAGCACGGAAGAATATATGTTGTCCGCCGTGGCCTACCTCAAGTTCATCTTTACATCCATGAGACGACTAAGTAATAACACCTTTTAGATTTAGGAAAAGAATTGTTAGATCTTAATAGATATGTTATTACCAGTCTTAAGGGTCCGTGTTTCTTACAGCCGATACAGGGGATCTGCGGCAAAACGAGCAGCGACAAGCGAAAGCAAACTCTCTCTTTCCCTCATCTCTCTCTCCTGCTCAGCAAGCAAATTCGATCGTCTGCGATCCAGGTGGAGTGCGCGTAGAGAATGCGGCCCTTCCAGCCCTGCAGCACCCAGCCGTCGTTCTCGTCGATGACGAACTCCCTTGTTACCGTCACCAAGCCGGTTACAAGCTTGGCGACTGCTCAAGGTAATCAGGCTTCTATCTCTGAAGAACCTGATGATCATGATCGTGCTGACGCTGGAAGCAGCAGCCCAAGGAAGGAAGCCAGGATTCGACGGCCCTGGGTGAAGTAGGGTAACGGCCCTGCGTGGCCCAGCGGAGGCAGCTCGGGTCCCTCATGTAACGGCCGTGTGCGGCTGGAGAACGCAGACTTGGTCATCATCCTGAACCTTGCCGATGGCAATGGCGGCGGCGAGTGCGGCGTGATCGCCAAACTCGAGACCTTGTTCTCAATCTTATCTGCTACGTACAATCGATTATACTAGAGTTCGGTAACATCCCTGTGGTAGCGCTGCCTCTTGACCATGTCCCTCTCCGCGCCGACCACCGCCGGGTCCAGTCCCTCACCGCGCCGACCACCGCCGGGTCCAGCGGCAGCTGCCTGAGCCCGACGCGCTGGCTCCTCTGCTGCCACTGCCTGTACGTGTCGAAGCGGTCCACCCGGTCGCGGCCCTTGCAGGCCACCACGTTGACGACGCACGCGCGCACGACGTCGCGCTCCAGCACCATCCGCTGCTCGCTGTTCCGGGGCAGCGTCGCGTCCAGCATGTCGAACGCCGCCGAGAAGAAGAAGAGCGCCTCCCGGAACCGCGTCAGGACTCAGGAATGAGTTGCCGCACACCGTTGACGACGCCGTGCGTGAACACGGCGGGCCGCATCCGCCGGATGGCGCCCAGCACGCTGCCCTGGGGCTCGCCCTGTTCACCACCAGGCTGTTGTCGGCAAGCGCCTCCAGCTTGAACAGGTTGTTCACCACCAACACCGCGCCGGGGTCGGGGTCCACATGCACGGCGTCCCACCTCGCCGCCGCCACAGCGTGGAACTTGAACGGCACGCCCAGCTCGCGGGCGTACTCGCTCAGCCTCTGGCCCTCTGCCCCATCTCCTCGACGTGCCTGGCCGGACGGAACCCCGACAGTGGGAAGTCGACACAGGTGATGGTCACCTCCTGCGGACCGCCGTCCCTGGCCGCCAGCCGCCGCAGCAGCCCCGGCCACTGGAGGCCCAGGTGGAGGCCGTAGTCCACCACGTGCAGCCGGCTGCTCCCCGCCACGGCGCGGTAGATGGTCATGTTGGCGAACGCGAAGCCCACCCTCTCGAAACAGCACGTGGCGGCGAACTGCCTGTACGCCCTCAGTTACTCGGGGCCGTGCGGCAGGGTCGCCGTCGTGTTCGTGTCCGGCGCCACGAGCGACCAGTGCAGCGCGCTCCCCCGTGCCGGCGAGGCACGCCTCCAGGGCCTCCACGAAGCAGTGCGCCAGGCGCTGCGTGGCGTCCCCCCGTCGGCGACGCGTGCTGCCTCGCCTGCTCCAGCAGCTCACGCGCGTCGTGCCGCTCATCGACCGCCTGGGCGCAGCTCACCAGCAGCGTGCGCATGTCCACCTGCTGCTGCCGTCGCCGCCGCGCCTCCCTGTTGCTCAGATTTCCGCGCGCAGCCGCTCTATCTCTTCCCTCGGCACCTCGCAGTCGTCCAGCATTATCGTGCCGATCAGCTCCTGCACCAGGGCCTCCTCTTCCGGCCGGGCCGCCGTCGCCATCAACTTGCATGGTCTGCCTGTCGTCGTCTCCACCTCCAGGCCGTCGCCGTTCCTATCCTTCATCACCAGTCTATTGCTGTCTTTGGCCAAGAATTTGCAGCCTTCCTCCCTGCCCGATGAGTTCAGCGTCCATGACGCTGCAGAGCTCTGCTCCTATGGCGACCGTGGCATTGCTGCCGGAGACTGTCGCATTATTGTTGGTGGAAGATGAAGAAGAGGCAATGATCTGAGCCAAGGACTGCTGAGCGTGGAGGAGTGCGGGGTCATCGTTGCGCAAGAACATGTCATCCATGTCCTCCTCCTCCTCCAAGAGCACACGCGAGATGTGCTGTTCTGAGCAGGGAATGCCATTGCCAGGGGAAGGTCGAGGAAGACCGACGGGGACAGCGGCTAGGGGCTCGACGAGGCCCACCGGCTCCTCCATGGTTGCCGCCATAGCTGACGAGGAGAGATGGTAATGTTAAATAAATGTTGCCACCTACAAATGCCAAGTGAAGGTATCATCTTGGAATCACCATGGACTTGTTCTCGGCCACCACCCGATCCATGCCATATGCCAGCCGGGGGATAATCTCACTCCTTGCTGGTCGACGGAATCCTCGAGATTGCCGGCTGCGCACATGACAAAGAAAGGGGCTTTGAGAAAGATGATGACAGTACCCTGCTTCTGCTTCAGTTAAGACTCAGCTCCATTATCGAAGGCATAAATGACAACGATCAAGTAGAAAAATAAAACTATTCCACGACAGATCCGATGATCCTGTCTCTTTCCTTTCTTACAGGGACCATGGAAATAGCTATAGAATTGTTCACTTCTGGGAATTGCTAATGCTTGTCTCTTGTAGTAAGTAGCAAAAATTTTGCTCCCAAGAGCACATGCTCCCAACTCCCAAGCATGTGGCCGTTGATTTCGTTTTGAGATCTGTGCAATCCTATACAGCCCAACAGGTATACTTCTTCGTATTCTGTATTGGAACATTTTCTGAAGACCATATTCAAGTCTGACACAGACAAACTTTATCGCTTCACTCATTTCTCTCTCCCACCCAAACGACGATGCTGTATTCTCATCTTCCACTCTCTCCCCCTTTTTCTCTCTCTCCCCTTCTCTCTCCCAAACGACGCCGCCGCTTGCCAACGCCGCCTGCCATATGTGCTGTCACCGTTGACTCTCTAGGTCCTTCCCCAAATCCTATTCCCCTCCCTTTATTTTTTGAAGCAAATCAGAAGTTTGACACCTCTTCTCCCTCTCATCTAGTCGCAGGCCGCCGCCGGCACCATGGTACCTTTACGGTCGCCACTGCCGCCGAAGTGATTGCCCCTACGAGATATCCCTGGTTGTTCTACTAGTGATGTCCATCCCTTTTCCTCTACTTCTCTCGCCCAGATTCTGGGTTACTGGTGTGTTCAAAATTCAATCTCTTTTGACTTTGTACTTTCTTGATTCAGGTGTTATATTATCTATTTGCAGAGATCCAAAATACTTGAAGGCATGCATAAATGTACAGACCAGGGTAATCCTCCATTCTTTTGTCCACCAATACAATTTTTTATATATTGTGTAAATACGTATGTTTCTTGCTTCTCGTGATGTACACACATGATGGTCTCTCACTTGGATTTATTTATATTCAGATTCAGTCCATTAAGAGTTGTCCTTATATTTCTTTTCAGTTTTTTTTTTCATGAAACCAATCCATTTTTTGTCTGGCCAATACATTAGTTTTAAGGACGATTTTTTTAGATGGTGAGCACGCCTTTCCTATTTGGGTTCAACGCTGGTAAAACCGTAAAAAAATAGTCATAAATAATAGCACCATTGTCATTCAAATTTCTTACTGAAACTCCTTATTCATTCCCCTAAATTGTAACCTGGAATATAGCATGAAGGTTTTAATTAGATTTGGCAAAGTTTTTCCATGTTGTCCAATCAATTCTTAATACTAATGTGATAGCACCAGCTCATTTTTTATATCCTTTGTTAAGTTCTTGTATTTCATAATTATATTTGCTTCTCATTTAGTAGTTGTTTGGGACAACAATTTTACTATTTACGCCGGACAATTTTACCTTTTATTTTATCCTTGTTCCTTTTTCTATATATGCATCCCAGTGTAACTTGAATACATCTAATCAAGTAATTAACGAAATCACAGGATGTAATTTTGTATTTATGTCCATGTTGTATATTTTAAAGTTGGTCACTGCAACAATCAATGATGGATCTGTTTACAAATCAATGTAACAATAAAAATGAAAAGCAATAGATTTTCGGTTGCCTTTTTTATGGTTTTGTTCCTGTTCATTACATTCAGCTAGTTCTGTTCATTACATTTGTACACATGGGCTATTCTAATTAATAAAAGCATTTCAGTTGAGTATGAGGACCATTTGATTGAACAAAAAACATTTTAGCCGATTCATTGGAACAAGCAGAGAGAGAGAGAGAGAGAGAGAGAGAGTGAGGAACTTATTCAGTGGTAAGAGCATCTGCATTGTGCGGTGCGGAGCGAGTGCGATACAATAAATTGATGGATAGGACCGGGTCTATACACTGCAGCCTTGTGTCGATGGAGAACCTGGTCCGATGTATCGAACCCAGTTCCAAGAAATAAAAAATCATGTGCTCTCTCTCAATCTCTCTTCTCTTTCTTGCCGTTGTTCCTCCCGCCGCCGAGAGGAAGGTGAAGAAACTTTGGGGTCAGGGGCTCGAGGACTTCTCCCTCCCCTTCTGCGGGCCATCGGCGGCGCCTGTCGCCCCCGAACAAATCCAGCCATCATGACTGCAGCATGAGGGGCATCAGAACCGTAGGAGGAGGGGCATCGGCGAGCTGCAGAGGAAGGAGAAGGGAGACGGACGGTTGAGGGATGATGATTTTTTAATCACGTTGGTCCCACTTGTAGATCCAGGGTGGGTTCGATACATGTGTCACATTTACTAGATCAAGTCGCATCATTTTATAGGAGCTCCTAAACCGACCAAGCCTAGGTCACAGTCGACGCACCACCATGTGCTGAAGCTGCAATGCGCTGAGGTATAGGGAAGGATGCGGCTTGTCTACGAGGTGCCTCTTTCGGAGTCCCGATGATGTGGAGGTGGTCGGGCCGGCGTCGGAGCCGGCGACGGTGATGGCGATGCTCTGCTTTCAGTTGGGAAATGAAGGGAAGTGATGAGAGAGAAAAAGGAATCAAATGGGGGGAGAGGGAAGGCCAATAATGCAGGTGCCTAGGTCACACGTCGCGCAACTGAATAAAAAATGTGTCAGTATTGTATGTGTATACGAAAGGACAATATCTTGATCTTAAATTCATTTATATTTTAGCGAGGCACGAATCTCAAGAGGTAGCATCGGACGGGTGCATGCATGGGAGCATGTGCTCTTGGGTGTTGATTTAACTTTCTCGTATATTCAAACATGTTGAGAGTCCTCTATTTCTTTCGTGCTCCCACCTGTAGAGGCCAAATCACTAGCAAAGTAGAAACATACACCCGCAGTGAACATATCAACACAACACACAACACTATGGACATAGAATTTTCTTCAAAAAACTATGACACAGAATTGCAAATCCAAGACAATCCTGAATATATTTTTTTTGAAAAAAGTAGATCTGTAGCTATGGACCCCCAATAGTACAATTTTCTTGGACCAGCAAAGTTTAAGTTCTTCCTTTGAGTGCATATTACATAATTTCAGAAATTGCATGTTTTAAAAGCAAGTATCTTCTATGTGCTGGTTGAAACATACATTATCTAAACAAGAAACAGAGAAATATGCAAGTACATAAAACATGAACATCTTCAGAAAGAAATCAGTGCACAGAGTGGCTACCATATTAGCTTAAACGCGAATATGATGCTGTGAAAAACTGGCTAACCATGGCAAAACTTCTTTACCTCATTGAACTCAACAAGCACCCAGTCAGGCACTCACTAAATTTAATTCACTTTTGCAAAGAATAGATTTTTTATATGAGCACAACAACTTCTCATGCAGCCATAGAATAGCAGTAGTGGCCTCCAAGAGCTGATTATTTATTTCTTCAGAGTTCAAGGCAAAACTGAACATGTAATTTACAGAACAAGATGTAGTCCCTACGGGCGGAAGACACATTGTGCTCCTTTATGACATTTTTCAGCAGCCACATGTAATGCCCCTGAATGAGTATACAGTCAAACAAATAGTACACATGGGCAAAGCTGCCAAGGGACAAAGGTACCATTCAGTAGCAAAATACTGAAGCTTCATTTAGAAATGATGTCTTACGCAACCCATGTCGAGTGGGCACAAAGGACGCGCCCCATCCAACCTTGCAGCAGCCATTGGCCATCCTCACCGATGAAAAAGTCCTTGTGATGGTCCCTCATCACTTTGTCCTTGAGTACCTCAACTATGTTTGGTTTCAGCGGTAGCTGCCTGAGGCCTGCCCGCTGATTTCTCACCTGCCACCGTCTATACTTCTCAGGGCGGTTCACCACATCTGCACCTTCGCATGCGATAGTATTCAACACAGAGTAACCCAACATGTTCTGTTCCAGCACTGGTCGTAGTTTCTTATTCCTCGGGATAGTTGCATCAAGCATATCAAATAGTGCATTGTAATAGAACAAAGCCTCACGAACCGCATCAAGAAGGAGGTGCCATATGAACAATTCATTACACCCTGGATAAAGACATTTGGCCGCATCTTCCTAATGTTATTGAGAACGGTATCCCTGGGGCTCGACCATCATAGTAGATACTCTCCTCCCTCAAGATACTGAGATTAAAGAGGTCAATCACAACAAGCACCTCATCAGCCTGCTTTTTTCAAGTCATTGACACAAATTGTCTCCCATATTGCACCGATGGCATGGAACTTGAATGGAACGCCAAACTCACGGGCACACTTGTCCAACCGGCGCCCTATGTCATTAGTCCCTTCAGATGGATAGGAGCTAGGTTGAAGGCGGCTTATGGCAGTTATCCTCACCTCTGGTGGGCCACCTTCCCTATTCGCCATCCAGCGGAGCAAGCCGGCCCACTGGAACCCATAATGTGGACCGTAGTCTACAATGTGAAGCTTGCTCTTCCCCACCATGGCATGCAAGATGGTCATAACATTGAAAAAGAGTGCCACCCTATTGAAGGAGCAGTCGCCATGTAAAGGTTGTAGGCCTTTAGGTACTCTATGGCCAATGGTTGCTCCAATGTCAGCAACTGCCAAAGCTGGCTCCCTGTGCCCATTAGCCGCGCCTCTAGCCCCTTGGCAAAACATTGAGCTAGTCGTTGTGTGGCATTGCCTATTGTTGATGCATGTTGCTTGATCTCCTTTAACAGCTCATGCGTGGTCCTGACATTGATTGTAGACACTGCCTCTGCACAACGTATCAACAATGTGCATAGATCCACCACATTGCTCCCCACCTTGTTATAACTCTTCTTGTTTTTCTTTGTCTCATCAGCCTTGGTGATGTGCAACTTCTTCATCTCTTCTTTGCATGTCTCGTACCCATGAAGCATCATTTTGTCAAACATCTCCTCAAGCTCTTCCATCATCATAGAAACTTTATTGGCCCCGCCTCGCCTCACCATCCATATCCCTATTATACCTCTTCTTGAATACCCTAGAATTGCCACTTTCCATGGTCATTTGGTTCAATTGCCGATCCTTTCTAAAGCCAATATCTTTAGACAAGAACCCGCTAGCCTCTTTAGTGCCCTTCAAAACTGACCCCGCTGCAAGCGCACCAATGGACAAGGATGATCTGAGTGTGCATTGGTCACCACTGCAATCCTGGAACAAATTCCTGGCTCCCTCAACATTGTCCCTATTGACGGTGTTGTCACTGTTTGTGCTGAAGGAAGGGGAGGAGATAATTTCGGCAAATGGCTTATGCACCTGGAGAAGCGCAGGATGATCAACATCTTGGCACAAGAGTTTGTCTTCAGTGTGATCCTCCATGAGCATGGATGAAAGATAGGAGAGGACTATTTCATTAGGGCAGAGTGAATCCTGACCGACATCATTGGGCATTTGGGGAAGGACTATTTCATCAGGGTAGAGCGAATCCTGACCAGCATCATTGGGCATTTGGGGAAGGTCAAGCAACACAGATGGGGAGGGTGGTGACAAGTTTGTGAGACCCTCCATAAAGAATTCCTCTGGGGTAGTGGCCATGGAGATTGATGGTGCTATCATGGCTCCAAAGATGCACGATAACTACCTTGTTAAGAGTGCCAAGCGTGGGTGTGTGGTTTTTGTACCAGGGTTGGTCCTTGTATGGACTCGCTATACTTTTATTCTATCTTAATGAAATGACGTGTAGCTCTCCTGCATTGTTCGAGAAAAAAACAATCCCTTGTTTGTTGGATAATGGAGTTATGGAGATGATACCTAGGCATCACGCACAAGAAACAAAGATACTAATATTTTATTCTACCTACTTGTGCGAAGCTAAAACATAATTAGACAAATATAAAGTATGCACCTTACCTATAGACATAACTTTAGCTCATTAGCAGCGACATATCTGTGATACCCATCTCGGATTTCCTGTACACCCCATTCCCATCCGAAGATGAGACAAGATCCAATTACTAGGTGATGGAATCACCAAAGCTTG
Organism: Themeda triandra; assembly: GCA_018135685.1. NCBI lineage: Eukaryota > Viridiplantae > Streptophyta > Magnoliopsida > Poales > Poaceae > Themeda > Themeda triandra. Next base: position 279,146 of record JAENPR010000245.1, on the reverse strand, counting down.
CCATGTCGTTACATTGCCCGCACATAAGGACAAAAAATAGATCTTGAGAAAGATGGAGATAAGGAAATACCATCCCATTCATCTTCTTGTTGGATCCATCCTTCAGCCCTTGCTTACCAATGCTTATTACTTTGTCTCTTTCCTGCTCCACGGAAGAACCAAATTATGAGCAATAAATACATGTAGGTGAACACATAAACAAAGAACATAAACACTAGTCTTAACAAATGGCTTCTGCACCTAGAGAAACGTAGGATGATCACCATCTTGGCACAAGAGTTTGTCTTCAGTGTGATCCTCCATGAGCATGGATGAACATAGGAGAGGACTATTTCATCAATGCAGAGCGAACCTGACCATCATCATTGGGCATTTGGGGAAGGTGAAGCAACATAGATGTGGAGGGTGGTGACAAGTTCGTGAGACCCTCCATAAAGAATTCCTTTGGGGTGGTGGCCATGGAGATTGATAGTGGTACCGTGGCTCCAAAGCTGCAGGATAACTCCCTTGTTAAGAGTGCCAAGTGTTTGATAGTTCTGATTGAAAGCAGATATACCTCAAGGAAAATAGTAGATTGATTAATGAGAGTATAAGGGTGTACAATATTAGGCAAGGATGACCTGGGGTTTACAGATCAATATCGATCTGGGAGATCCCGCTAACACAGATGTTGCTTGGATAATGAATGGTCATTAGTTATAATCCCATTGTTAGAATAGATGCCCTCTGGGCTGGCCATGAACCTGGCGCCTATGCCCATATGGCTGCCTTAGGTATTATGGTAGATCATGATTGATTAGGTAAGGGTCACCGTTGATTGGGTGCTTCTATAAACCCTACGGATCCTTGCCCATATGTTGTACCCCTGTACACATAATCAATCGATCGTCAATTTCCAAAGAACTACTCTCTTTCATCCATGTTTCCTCGATAATGGAGTTATGGGATGATACCTACAGGCATCATGCATAACAAACAAAGATACTAATATTTTATTCCACCTACTTGTGTGATGCTAAAACGTAATTAGACTAATATAAAGTATATGCACCTTACCTATAGATAGAACTTTAGCTCATTAGCTGCAACATATTTATGATGCCCATCTCCGATTTCCCGTCTAGCCTCTACGCACGCTGGTTGTGGATGTCGGGAATCCAACGATGCTCATGAACAATGGAAGAAAGCGGGTTGAAGAAAAAAGTGCTTCTTTCTTTTTGTTCGAGGGATTGAGGAGAAATTCTGAGAGATTAAGAAAAAAATTAGGGAAAGAGGCGCTGGTTGTGGATGTCGGGAATCCAACGATGCTCACGAAGGATGGAAGAAAGAGGATTGAGAAAAATGAGCTTCTTTCTTTTTGTTCGAGGGCTGAGGAGAAATTTTGAAAGTTGAGAAAAAAATTATATAGGGAAGGGGGATTCGAAACAGCGATCCGTTGAGCTAGTTTTCTCAAGCTGATGCTCCTCAGTCACGCAAACCGGGAACGTTGCTGCGAGCACGAACAAAGCTGGGAACCCCACGGGCCCCCGAAATTAGTGGCCCAACATCAGTTTGGGCCCACCAGGCAGCAGCCCAACAGATGGTGGAACCCTAGGTATTTAAAAGCCGAGGCACTCATCCCCCTCAGCATCAGCACTCCCGCAGCCGCACGCCCTCGCACTGCTGCGGCGGCGCACGCTGCACTCCCCTCCCCGTCGGCTCCCCGTCGGCGCATCCCTGTTCGGTGCTCGCGGCACGCCCGCTGGGACGCGTGCTGCACGGCCCCGAGCCCCATCCCTTGCGGGCGGCGACGGCACCGGCGAGCCTTTGCGCGGCTGTGCCCGAGCTGCGACGGCGAGCTCTATCCCCGGCATCCGTACATCTCCGTCAGGCCCTTCACCGGCGACGAACGCCCTCAAGGTATGCCCACCCCTTCCTTTCCGCCCCTGAACCCTGATGTGCGAAACTGGCCTCCCAAACCATGAACCTGAGTTGTAGTGTACACGCGTTTTACCATCCGCGGCTGGCAGTGCTAGTTTAATGTGAGTCGTTGAATACTTTCGAGTAGAATTTAGATCATTGTGGGAGGCAAAACAACGATGAACAAGCTGCGAATAGTTGTTATTACTAGTCCACTAGGTCCCTATGTAGCTTGTTTTCCCAGTAATTCCAGCTCTAATTCCAGGTGTCAACATTCGAGGCATCAAGGGACGCAAACCACCACAGATTCCATTCATTGCCTCGAGGGGAAGATACAATACATGAATAGAAGCGTTTGCCACCACCTCCTTGCCCAGTGCAAGAAGCTAAGAGAGCTCCAGAGGATCCACGCCCTGGCCGTCGCCCATGGTCTCCACCCCCATGAACAGTCTGTTTCCTGCAAAATGTTCCGCTGCTATGCCGATTTCGGCCGCGTAGCTGACGCCCGCAGGATGTTCGACGAGATCCCCCGCCCCGACCTTATCTCCTTCACCAGCCTCATGACCCTCCATCTCCAGCTAGACCACCATTGCGAAGCGATTTCGTTGTTCGCTCGTGCCGTTGCCGCTGGCCACCGCCCTGATGGCTTTGCGGTTGTCGGTGCCCTGTCGGCGTCTAGTGGCGCTGGTGATCGGGTGGTCGGTAGGGCGGTGCATGGCCTTGTTTTCCGGCTTGGGTTGGACCGTGAGATGGTCGTTGGCAATGCGTTGGTCGACATGTATAGCCAGTGTGGGAGGTTTGAGTCTGCAGTCAAGGTGTTTGATAGAATGTCTCTGAAAGATGAGGTCACCTGGGGTAGCATGCTGCATGGTTATATCAAGTGTGCTGGTGTGGATTTGGCACTGTCGTTCTTTGATCAGGTTCCTGTGAGGAGTGTAGTTGCTTGGACAGCGCTGATCACTGGTCTTGTGCAGAGCAGGCAGCCTGTACGGGCGATAGAGCTTTTCGGTAGGATGGTACTGGAGGGCCATCGCCCTACTCATCATGTCACGATTGTTGGTGTACTCTCAGCTTGTGCTGACATTGGTGCTCTGGATCTAGGGCGTGCCATTCATGGATGTGGAAGCAAATGCAATGCCAGCTCGAATGTAATTGTTAGCAATGCTCTGATGGATATGTATGCAAAGAGTGGATGCATTGAGATGGCATTTTCTGTGTTCCAAGAGGTTCAATCAAAGGATTCTTTTACATGGACAACTATGATCTCATGTTGTACAGTCCAGGGCGATGGGAAGAAAGCTCTTGAGCTCTTTCAGAATATGCTTAGAGCTGGGGTAGTTCCAAACAGTGTAACCTTTGTTTCTGTTTTGTCAGCATGCAGCCATGCCGGCTTGATAGAAGAAGGCAGAGAGTTGTTCGACACAATGCGTCAAGTATACAATATTGATCCCCTGCTTGAGCACTATGGATGCATGATTGATCTGTTAGGACGGGGAGGACTACTAGAGGAAGCAGAAGATCTAATAGCTGACATGAATGTGGAGCCTGATATTGTTATATGGAGGTCAATTCTTAGTGCATGTCTAGTTCATGGCAATTATAGACTAGCTGAGATTGCTGGACAGGAAATTATAAAGAGAGAACCTGGGGATGATGGGGTTTATGTGCTCCTTTGGAACATGTATGCATCAGCAAATAAATGGAGAGAATCTCGAGAGATGAGGCAGCAAATGTTGACTCATAAGATCTTCAAAAAACCAGGGTGTAGTTGGATAGAAATTGATGGTGTTGTTCATGAATTCTTGGTAGAGGACAAGACACATGATGCTCGAAGGGAAATTTATGATATCTTAGAATGCATGACTAGGCAGCTCAAGGCACATCTCAGATCATCCTCATGGGAACAAGATGGTTCATCCATATTTGTTGATGAAGAAATCACAGAATCATATAATGCCCATTTGTTGCATGATTGATTTGCATTAGTCCTCCCAAAAAATAGCCTTTTAGTGCCTAAAAAATCAAATGTGATGATCTCATTCTAATTTGTGTTTTATTGATCTTTTATCTCCCAGTGTCTCTAGATCTAGGTTATAGTGTAGAAATTCACTCCTGTAAGTTGCTGGCAATAAATCATTAGATATATGCTGAGGATGGTTTTACTTTCACCAGTCTGGAAGTTATACAAACTTACTAAAGTTTTTTAAATCCAAATGCTGGATTACAGAGATTTTTTCTAAATAGCAAGATGTTATCATTTTTTTATCTATTTTAAATCTGGAACTGGTCTGTTTAGTATGATACATGATTATCTATGTCAAAAAATTAACTGTGATTTGCTCAATGCCAGATGTGTTCTGAAGTTGATGCTGACGGAGATGCAAGTGTTGGACAGAAGGGTTGTAAGGATATAAGGCGTTACAAATGTGAATTTTGCACTGTTGTCAGGTCAAAGAGATGCCTAATCCAAGCTCACATGGTTGCACATCATAAGGTATACGCATTATGTGATATATAGATGCATTAGTCAACATATATCTTGTGTGATTACATAGCTTTGAGCCATGTATATCTTGACCTATCATTTGCCTTTTGATGTCTGCCTTTGTATTATTGTGCTGTCTAGAAATGCATAGCATCTCTAATGTTTTCCTAACATTTATATGAAGAATGAACTGGATAAATCAGAAATATACAACTCAAATGGGGAAAAGATTGTTCACGAGGAGGAACATAGGTGCCAAGAGTGTGGCTCTTGTTTCCAGAAACCAGCTCATCTGAAGCAGCACATGCAAGGTCACTCACATGAGGTTGGTATTCATCATCTTGAATTTGGCATGAGCTGGCTGTATTTTATTTATTGGCACTGGCTACCTAGGTGTGTTACATCTCAGTTTTAAAGTATACAGACATGATTAACATATGATTTGCATTCATGACTTATGAGGCTGGCTGTAACATTGATTTCCCCCTATCCCCCCTATATGATTTGCTAAATACAGTTGTTTTGCAGGCAATAGATAGTTAGCAGCGTGAAGCATTGGATCCCATCTAAAGAACTCCAAAATGCAATGAGGCATTTTTTACTCTTGTCTGAACTAGTAACAGGTTGGGATGACCTCCTGTGAAGCTTCAACAAGATTGCCTCAGTCACGCTCACTGAGTAGGTTTGTCCTTGTACAAAGTTCTCTATTTTATCATGATGCTCATAGTCTAATTTCTGCATTTTGTGACATACATGACTGTTTTTAGTGCTGATTTGTATTGTGCCTTCTCGTATGGGTCAATTCAGTGGATTTTGGAGTTTTCTCTGCTCTATTTATTTCTTTGGGCTTCTGACTTTGCGGCCTTTGGTTGTGTCAATCTGGTGATCAAACATCAAAATATTTCAGAAAGCTTGGCCTTCACTTTATAAGTTCCTTCACCTCTAGTTTTCTTTAGTGCTGTGAGGATTAAATGGGTATGGATCCTGGAGATAAGGCTGAAAATATCCTCCCTTCATTCTGCCATGTCTCCATGGGCTTCCTTATGGGAGCTTTGATATAATGCTGGAGGATCCAATATCAAAATGTCATCTCAGAAAGCTAGGCCCATTCTTCATTGGTTCTCAGCTCGCTATGGTGATAATAGTCCTAAACCATGTCACTTTGCAATGTAAAAAGTATGATGAATGAAAGTGCTGAACTTGTTATAATGCTGTAAGGATTATATGGGTTATGGATCTTTTGGAGATACGGGTGGAAATAACCTCCCTCCATTCTGCCATGTCATCACAGGCTTCCTTATGGGAGCTTTCTAAAGATGATTTAGGATCCAATATCAAAATGTCGTCTCAGAAAGCTATGGCCATTCTTCATTGGTTCTCAGCTCGCTATGGTGACAATAGTCCTGTATCAATTATTGTGCAAGAACAGATGTACTGAATGGAAATGCTAAACTTGTTATAGTTTGTAAAGCATTGACATTTAGTTTTCTTTCCTTTTTTAGTTTCATAGTTCAAAAGTATATGCTTTTACCTTTTTTAAACAGTTTTTCTTCCATTATGTGTCGTAACATTTGTCCTAGAAGTCACTTTTAACAGATGGCACATTTAATTAATTATTACATAAAAATGTTTTTTACTCTGTAGTTCCTGATCATGATCCATTACAGTGTTTATAATTCTGAGTTTTTTTTTGGTGACTAATTTTGAATTCTTATATCGTTTGGTTAATTATTTGAAGCATCTAGCACAATTTTAAACAAACAGGAATATAAATATTTTGATCTCAACTCTCAGTAAATATTCTTCTTTGACTGTAGAGACTCTTTATTTGCCCACTTGAAGACTGCCCCTTCAGCTATAAAAGGATTGATCACTTGAACCGACACATGCTTAAGCATGAGGGCAAATTATTTAGTTGCACTGTGGATGGTTGTGATAGGAGGTTCAGTATGAAGGCAAATATGCAACGGCATGCTAAGGAAATCCATGTAGATGAAAATGCTAGTAAGAGCAACCAGGAGTTTATTTGCAAGGAGGAGGGCTGCAACAAGGTTTTCAAGTATTCATCAAAGCTGAAGAAACATGAGGAATCCCATGGTAGGTCAGCGTTAGCAGATAATTAGGAAATTAATAAATGCAGCTTATTTATTGTTATTTGCACCATGTCCATGTAACATGTTTTCCCTTGTCTAGTGTATGGGATCTCAAAATTTGAGGTTTTTTCTTGCAGTTAAATTGGACTATGTGGAGGTTCTGTGCGGTGAACCAGGCTGCATGAAGATGTTTACTAATGTTGAATATCTGAGGGCTCATAACCAATCTTGCCATCAGCATGTTCAGTGTGAGATATGTGGAGAAAAGCACCTGAAGAAAAACATCAAGCGGCACCTGCAATCCCATGACAAAGTGCCCTCTGGTGAAAGGATGAAATGCACTTTTGAGGGTTGTGAACACTCCTTTTCCAATGTAAGCAAGATTGATAGATTTCCAAATGCGCCTAGTGATACGTGATATTTTCCAACTATTTCTTGAACCAGGCATAATCCTATTCTCTATTGTAGAAATCAAATTTGACCAAGCATGTGAAGGCATGCCATGACCAGCTGAAACCTTTCAAGTGCCAAATCGCTGGGTGTGGTAAGGCATTCACCTACAAGCATGTCAGGGACAACCATGAGAAATCTGGTGCTCACGTATACATTGAAGTGAGTTCTGCTACCTGATCTATTAATCCCAAGTCTGTGTTTGCAGTTTGTATTTGTGTGTATCTTTGATTGCAGTTGGGATATTCCTAGAAACCTTTGTTTGGATAGGAATGCTTGGAAATCAGCTATTGATGTGCCTGAACTGTGACTTGGGGCTCATGTTGGGTTTCAACTCTAGCCTACCCTAACTTTGCTTGGGACTAAAAGGCTTTGTTGTAGTTGTTTGATTGAAGCATATGTACGCATTTGTTTGTGATCAAACCATGTGAACCTGTGGATAACAAGATGCTTCATGCAGGGAGACTTTGAGGAGATAGATGAGCAGTTGCGTGCCCGGCCAAGAGGTGGACGAAAGAGGAAAGCAGTGACGGTGGAAACATTGACACGCAAGAGGGTGACCATCCTCGCTGAGGATTCATCGTTGGCTGATGGAGAGGAGTATCTTCGCTGGTTGCTTTCTGGTGGGGATAATAATCCAAGGGATACTCAGTAGCCGGCATCTTTTGCTACCTTGGAGAGGTTGCTTTGTACATGGGTTAGATTAGATTATGTAATGTAAGTTTGGAGAGGTGCCACTTCGCTTTGTACATGGGTTAGGTTATGTAATGGAAGTTGTTTGATAATATGGCGTACATGACGCTATTCGCAGCAATATAGTAGTGCAGGGATTTTCTAGGAAAGCTTGCCATTTTTGTTGTATCTGTAACCCACCTGGGTCCGGATGATGTGTTTATGAGAGAAATATTATTATAATAGAGAAATATTATTATAATGCCGTTTTACCTGTGCTCTGATTCTTCTGCATCAGCGAAGCAAAAGTTGCATTAGAGAACCCACGTGAGGGGTTTGTGTTTATTTTGCTGTAATAACACGCAAAACAACGTAGATTACCTCAGCAGCCTTTGTAAAATTATAGAATACCACATCTGCAGATAGCCATTGGGATGTGGATGTGGTGGTCAGAGAGAAATAAGATGAGAGAGGAAAGGAAGGGAAGGCCGCCAATTTGGTTGAAGGCTATGCAGATGAGATGATCCTATCATCATCATCAAATGCTGCAGTGAGGAGAGTTCAGAAGTGGCAGAAACCGATTCCAAAGCTTCTTGAAAGTGAAATCTTTTCATGCTGAATTGATACGAAATGGCGGGTGGGTTGTCATTCGTGATGAGGACGCTGATCTGACCTCTGCTGGGCGAGGCAAACTGCTGCATGTCTGCAAGGTTTGCAGGCAGCAATCGACATGGGTGCATCCAGGGTTCACCTTGAGACGGACGCAATGCAGGTGAAGCAGGCAGTGGAGTCAAAAAGCTGGGAACTTGCTGTGACGGGTGGCCCACGCTCTTGCGGCGCTATTGCCAACTGTACTCAGGAAATTACATTCAAATTCTATAAAGTTCACACGAATTAAGAACTTAAGCTCCTCCACCAGAGCACCTTCAGCCATTGCATAAAAAAAAAAATATCTGAAGACATAGCTTGTTTGATCATCAGCGCATGTCTCCAGGATAAGCCTGCCAATTTGTGAGAGATAGCAGAGGTAGGTAGGACAGGAGGATTGGGGATGAAGGAAGAAGAACAGTAGCTGGCGAGGACAGCTTCGTGTTCCAGGAGTTCGAATTTCTGTTACAAAACGTGATGCCTTTCTCCTCTCTTTATTTTCTCTCTCTCTCTCTCTCTTTTTTTTTTTTTTTGAAAACTCTCTATTTTCTCTGAAGTATAGAGGCATTGCCTCGATGACGCCCATGCAAGCCTACTGGGTCCAATCTTCTCCGGTGTAGCGGGTATTTGCCTTCCTGGGCCTCGTTCCCTTGGGCCTTGTGCTTGGGACGGCCGTTGCTGGTCCTCCTGTATTTCCTTCAGCAGGTGATGGCTTCAGTATCTTCAGTAACAGGGTTGCTGACACAATTCCAAGTTGAGTGCCGCCTGGAGCCCTGGACGCCCTACATGCAAGAAAAAATCAGCTTGGCTTGGAATGCACTGAACACATGATTCAATCCCCATCTTCGAATTGTACCCTTCCTCTTACTGCCCTTGCATAGCCGGTTAAGGAGTTCGCTCGAGCGCTCCCTGGGCGACTCGGGGGGCGACCCACCGCGCCGCCGGGGGACCCCCACTCCGGCTACCGCCCCGGCCGCCGTCGCCGCCCTTCCGGCTAGCGGCGCGGCGGCTAACCCCCGCAGCACACTCCACCACCCACCCACCACCTCTCTCCCTCCCCCCCTCTCTAGTGAATAACTACGGCGCGTCAGTCGAAGGATGGCCGGCGGCGTGCAGGTGGCCTGGGCGCGCGGATCCGTGCCTCCGGCCAACAGATCCGATGGTCTCCACCATGGATCCGGCGGTGCCGGGCGGCGCGGCGCGAGGAGCGTCCACTCCTGACCGGCGGGCGGCGCGACACGCTACGGCCCTTGGCGACGAGCGAGGAGGCCGGCACACGAGCCGGCGGGGCCGGGCGAGCGGATCCGTGCCCCTCCCCCGGATCCGGCCCGGCCCGAAAGCGAGCGGCGACACAGTGGCCTGGGCGCGCGTGGATCCCGCGGCGCCGGGCGGCACGAGGGCTGGCAGCTGAGGTGGCGCCGAGCGGACGCCACCGGGCCCGGATCCGCCGGCCTCCAGCCTGGAACCGGTGCCCTCCTCGCGCTGCGCCCCCAGATCTGCCGGGCCGAGCTGCCATGGTACGGAGGTTCGGTCCGTCCCGGTCGGGGGCTCCCGGCGCCATGGGCCTCCCCGACCGTCGTGTACTCCCCCCGCGCGCCTTGGTGGCTCCCACCTCGCCGGTGGTGCCCAACGGGCAACTCCGGGTCGGGGTGGATGACCAGGACCCGCTACCTTCAGCTGCGAAGAAGATGACGCCCTCGGGAGGACGGTTCGGCCGCGGGCATGCCGGCGGTGGGGCTGCTCTTTTGCTCTGCGGGAACCAGCGGCGACACGGGTGCGTAGTTTGGCCGCGGGCTTGCCGGCGGTGGGGCTGCGCGCCTGTGGGTGAAGGCCTGCTCCATGTTCACCTTCAACTTGTCGTCGTGCCATGTGCAGGATCTGAGTGTCCGAGGTGACCAGCTGTAGTTTGCGGATTAGGGGAGCTTAGGCAAAAGCCACAGCACGGTCATGCTAGTGCGGTCGACGGCGACGCCCCTCGGGTGCCGTTTCCCTCCTTGGAGGCGCCGATGTGTAGGCTTCTCACCCCGCTAACTATCGCCTGGTCTCTCTCCCATGGGTGTAAACCTAGCTCTAGTCCTCTAGAGCCAGTGGTGGCGGCGCCGCCCGTGCCGTGACCCTCTTGAGGGCACCACTGTAGGGGAGACCTTAGTTCCTGCCGCGAGCGTGTGTTTCTCTTTGTTTCCTCTCCTCCTTGCTCTTCTACCTCTCCTTGGCATGGCTAGCCTGGTTTGTGGTCGTGGCCGAGCGCCCGATGAGTGTCCTCCTTCGGCGCCTCTGCTCCGTCGGCGCTCTCCTTGGTGGTGGCATAAAATCAAATGCCGGGTGGAGTTTCCACCACTGTCTCCATTCCCCTTTACGGCTTCTTCCCCGTGAATGGCGTTGAATGGCGATACGTGGGCCCGGATGTCTTTGGAGGTGTCCCCATCGATCTCAAAGGAGGTCGTCGTGTTCGGTGATCCTGGCGCTTGCGTGTTCGTCGGTGCTCTTAGTCCCCATTCCACCGTTCGTTCCCGAGCCACACTTTCGCTTCTATGGGGAGGGCGGCGGAGCGGCGTAGCTACGAGGAGCGGTCTTGGGCACAATGGCAAAGGTGAAATCGACGAGTATGCTTTGTTCGGCGGGGGCGCAAGTTGACGACCGGTTGGCGTCTTTCAGCTCAGGTCTAGGATTAGCCAAGGTGTTTGTTATGTGTTTGTTGCTGTTGTTGTTGTACTCTCTCTCGCCCCCCTGTTGTACCTCTCAAACTTGTACGAGGATTTGGCGCTTGCGCCCTTTCACCGCTCGGTTTGCCGAGCAACTGTGAATGAAAGTAGGTGGGAATCGTTTGATTCCCCCCGAATTCCCTCAAAAAAAATCCCCATCTTCCCTCCATCATGATCCCTGATAATAAATCTCCAACTCCCCGGAGTCGAAACTAGGATTGAGGAGGTTGGATGGAAGAAGAAGAATCTCGGACCAAAGCCTAGCACCGACATTAGGGTGTAAGTTGGCAAACAGATAGACATTCTCATCAAATACGACATCGCGTGAGATATAAACCCTACCCTCGGAAACATCAAGACACTTGAACCCTTTATGCAAATTGCTATAGCCAAGAAAAACACATTGCTTGGACCGGAATTGAAGCTTGCGAGAGTTATACGGTCGAAAGTTGGGCCAACACGCACAACCGAACGTCCAGAGGGACAAGTAATCGAGTTTTTGATGACAAAGGCGCTCAAGAGGGGTTTGATCTGATATAACTTTACTGGGAAGTCGATTGATGAGATATGTAGCGGTGATGAAAGCTTCATCCCAAATTTTTAAGGGCGTGGAAGCATGAGCAAGCAAAGTTAAGCCAACCTCTACAATATGTCGGTGTTTTCATTCAGCAGATCCGTTCTGTTGATGAGCATAAGGACATGAAACATGATGAACAATGCTAAGGTGTTGGAAAAAAGAATTTAACTTCGATATTCCCCTCCCAAATCAGTTTGCACAGCAAGTTTTTTTTTATTGAATTGCCTTTCAATCATATATTGGGAATCATGAAATTTTTGAAAAACTTTATATTTATGACATAGTAGATAGATCCATGTAAATTTGCTAAAATCATCGATGAAACTAACATAATAATCATTCTTTCCAACAGAGGTGGAAGCTGGCCCCCATACATCTGAAAACACAAGTTCAAAGGGACTAGAAGACATGCTTGTTGACCTAGGGTAGGGAAGTTGATGAGTTTTACCCTTTTGACAAGCATCACACATTGAAACTTTATTCAAATCTGAAACAAAGGGAATTTTACTCTCACTAAGGACTTGACCAACTACTCTTGGCGAGGATGGCCTAAACGACTATGCCACCGAGACGACGAAGTCTTGATGGTAGCATGCGTGGCTTTATTCAACGCACACGAACTGGACGACTTCAATGGGTACAAGCCGCCCTTGCACTCCCCTTTAAGCGAGTTTACCTCATGACCTGATCGGGATCAAGAAATGATTCGGGTGAAACCCAATCAAAGCATAGTTAGCGGATGTAAGACGATGAATTGAGGCAAGACTCTTAATAGCTTTAGGAACATAAAGTACTTTATCTAGAACAAGATTGCGACTCGGGTATGAACAAAACTTCGGCCTATTTGGCTGATTCTCATACCTGCACCGTTGGTCGTATGTACCTGGTCATTGCCATGGTACTTGTCTCTCATGGTGAGTTTCTCCAACTCTCCCGTGATGTGGTCAGTGGTGCCCGTGTCGGTGTACTAGTTGGTGTCGATGTCGTAGTTGGTAATCGTGTTGGAGGCGGAGCGCTACTCGGTCAGGCCCTGGAACATAGCATCGAAGCGCTTGAAGTAGTGCATGACAATGTGGCCCTCAATGCCATAGAGTTGGCCCATCTCCATTGCGGTTGTGACGGCATCCATGCCGTCGTTGTTGCCGCTGTTGTTGTTGCGGTCACATCCACGACCGCCGTCACCACGGTGGAAGCCATCGCGGCCACCACGAGTAGCAGCGTTTGCGGAGGAGTTGGAAGCCCCGCCACGAAGTAGATCAATCCGCTGCTCCCATTTAATGAGCTGTGTAAACAGCTCACCTTGGATGGCCGAGATGGCCAGATTGAAATCCATGTCCAACCCGGCCAAGATGTAGGACGTGATCTCATCGTCGTCGAGCTTCTTGCCAGCCGCCGCCATATCGTCGGCAAGCGACTTGATCTTGCTGAAGAACTCCGCGATGGTGGAGGAGCCCTTCTGTGCTGTGACCAGGGCCATGCGGGTGTTGATCACCGACCATGGGACTGCGCGGTGCTACGCCCTGGATCGCCTTCCAGATCTCAGCCATAGTGGTGCAGCCAGAGACCTGGACCTGAATGTTCTTGGAAATAGACGCATAGAGGTAACTGAAAATGGTCTAATCCTTACCAACCCATTCGTCGTACTCCGGGTTGGGGACGAGATCGTCGGGCTTCTCAGCCGACTTGGCCACCATCGCAGCCGGCATCGCTGCCGTCTTAGCGTCGAGGAAGTGTGCTAGTCGCACACCGCGGATGGCCGAAAGCACGTCTGTGTTCCACACAGAGTAGTTGTTCTTGCCGAACTTCTCCGTCACGGGGCAGCTGATCAGGGAGAAGGATGTAGGCGGCACAGAGGAGGAAACCATGTAGAAGTTTTTGGACTAAAGACCTAGCTCTCATTACCATGTGAAGATGGTGGTAACGTGATGCCTTCTCAGGCTCACGGCTCCATATTTATATAGTTAGGAACAACCCCTGCAAGTACATCTTGTACAACAAGTAGATCCATCTACATCTAACTACATGACTTACATCTCAAGTATTATACAACAAACTAACAACAAACTAGGACTAACTACGAGTACATCATGGAGCCGTGTAACAACCTGTGAGACGTGAATGATACATGTAACAGACTACTCTAACAGTGATATCTACACAGCGCCTCCGCTCACTTGGGTGTCTGACAGCAGCGTGGACATCAGCCGTGCCATGGCCTGCCGCCGGCCACTACCCGCCTGTCGACATGAAGCTCATCAACCGGAGTAGCCACTGGCACGATCACCGAGGTTTCTAACGTCAAGCCATCTTGTCACTGTTCCTGCCGTCCAGTGCCACCGCAGAGGCATCATCGGCGATGGGCGATCGACGCCATTGCATCAATGACGGCGAGGTGGCACAGTGGCGGACCGAGGCCCAGCGACCCTGGACGTCCGCTCGGGCTCCGTCGCTGATGCACGCAGAGAATTTGTTGTATAGGTACGTGTGCGCGTGATCGAGCTCTGAGTGCACGTATGTATACACGTGTGCGTGATCGAGTGTACTAATCTACCCGGGCCTCAATCGAGCTCTAGGTCCGCTAAGCACGGGAGGCGGCAAGCATGGGAGAGGAAAGGAAAATCGGTTATGGCAAGCAGCAGGAGGGCACCTCGGAATCGGAAACCGTATGGGATGAGGGGAAAAAAAACACTATACAACTCTAGTACGTTTCTTTAATCCTCATCTGATACAAGTGGAGTTGGTCACGGACTGATCCCATATAAACATACACAACTTCAACGTAACCTCGTGCAGTCAACTTCAATGTGGCTTGTTGATCTGCCAAAATTCACCCAGCAATTCCTGTGCTGCAAATCTGCATTGTCAAACCAAGGCGTCGCCGGTGCAGCCCAACTAGCTAGGCAGCCATGTTGCCGCGCGGGCATAGGCATACTCCGCGGCCGTGGCACAACACTGGGGCGCCCATTGTCCTGTATCAGCCGCCGCCGCTGCTGCCAAGGTTCGGGCACCCACAACACCGCATTGCCCATGCTATTATACCACCCAACACCACTACCATCACCCATGTTTATGTACTAATCACTGTCATATGGAGCTTCTATTAGTCTATCGATTCATCAATTCATTCCATAAAATCTATTTTTTTTATAAATATGTTCATCTATAAAATTAGTCTACTCACGTCAATCTGTTCATGGACTAGTAATAACTCTTATATGCTTCTAAGCTCTAATACAACTATAACAGTCTATTTCTATGGGTCCCTAACACAGGCATGAATGTACACTGTCTAATATGTTTCTGCTGAACATTTTCAGTGCGAAAGAAGGTATCACTAACAACTGATAATCTAGAGACAGAAACTCTTATTGCTGTTTTGTTTGTCAATAAATGCCTGTAGGGGTTGACACCCCTCCAGTTTCATAAAAAAAATTGATAATCTAGAGAATAATTACTTTTACTTACCTCCAATTTATTGGCATAGCGGGTCTGAGCTCTCTAGGCACTCCCACATGAGTCCCTTGTTGATCAATCATCATGACCATCCAAGTTTGATATTTGACAACAAAAGGGAGCGGCCGGGAAGGCGACATTCTGTACACGATAAATTTCAGTTATACATTGCACTATCCCTGAGAAAACTTTCCATCACAAGGAAACCTAAACTGACAAAAAATTTAAAATTTTCAGAACCAATTTGGAATTAGAACTAAGACCTTTTTTTGAAACGGTACTTAGAACTAAGACCTTGTGGCTTTGAATTTAATTATTGGCATTCACTATTATAGCAAAGAAAATTCAAGTGCACAACAACCTTGAGGGCATGTCCTTACACAATCATGGCAACTTAAGCTTACTGGACATTGCAATTTGAACATTCCAGGTGCCGATTAGCTGACATCAATCCAATGGTATATGCAGCAAATTTGTTTTAAAAAGTAAAATGATAGATGCGACGATTAGCTGACATCAATTAGACTTTGCCGCTGATGGAGGCTGAGTTATCTGCAGTTTAAGATTGGGGACATAATTGAAAACAATCAGTGGCTAACCACCTAATGAGTTTGTGGTATATGTTGGGAAGATAAGTAGAAAGGCAAAAAGGTTAGTACTAAGTAGCATCAAGGAAGGGAAAATAGAAATTGCAATATATATGTTTTTTCACTCTTCCTATGCCCCTGAGATCTCAGGCAATAGAATAAGTTGTCCATCTGTTTGTCAATATAATCACCAGATCATCACATTCAAGAACCAATCACTGTATCAGTTTTAGGAAAGTATGATTTTTTAAAAAAAGAATACAAAGACATTGGAGAGAAATGTTGGTGAACATGTGCCCAAATCAAATATTATCAATCTATATATCCTAATCCAAGGAGCTAACTGAATATAGTAAGAATAGATAAAAAAGCGCTGCTACGAATCAAACTGAATACTGGACCAGTATGTTCAAATTGATAGGTTCCATAGTCTTTTGTTCATCGGTTTCCATAAAGTAAACAAATAAATGGTTTGAAGCCTATCATCATTTTTATATTTGGAGAAAGGTCTATCGCAGTAGGGTACAAGAGAGAACTGACTTATGAAACATTGCAAACTAAATGGAAGGAACATTACCTCCAAGAGTACAGGGTTCGATCACAGAAATCATTGTAGCATTAATCATCACACATGCACCCCTGCAATAGATGAAGATGTCTTTAGCTAAATTAAATTTGCTAGAATCAGTTGAAAAGCAATAACAAGGATCATATCATTTTTTATCTCAACCTGTAAAAGGTAACCATAAAACTTGCTTAGAGGTAGGCTGATAGCTATTTTGGCAGCATCAAAACTATGGAGAAATAACAGCTATGGAAGAGTTGCTCTTTTTTTAGCATTTTGACATGGCAATTACAATCGAATAAATTTGTGCAAAAGGTAACCACAAAGTTTGCTCACTGGTCGCTATGTGTAAAACTATAGATAAATAATAACAATTATGAAAGATCTGCTCTTTTTTAGCATGCTGGCATGGCATTTACAACTAAATACTTTTTTGACCCTTGTAAATAAAAAAATTATAATATAACATAAACGTGGTACTAAATTTGTATAACCATATGGCCAAAAGGGCAAGGGGCAAGGGTGATTCACATGTCAGAAGCACATCTCGCGAGTTAAAGGAAAAACTGATATAAAAGGTTGCCACATCTTCTCATTGCTTCATCGATCTAGTAAAAGTTGTCTACCTGTACATAATAACAGTACAGATCCAAAGATAAAGATAACATATGGAATACATGTTTTGTTCAGTGTTGATATGGGAAGCACAATGGACAGGTATATCACATGTTCCTGAAATAACCAAATTAACACAATTAAGAGAATGCATCATATCAAAGTTCCAGATTTGATGGCTTACACAGTTATAGCCTCCAATACAACAGAACTAACAAACATCAAAATAATTTGTCAAAGTTAATTTTAAAACATCACTCAAATTCACAAATCGCTCAATATGCTTTATAGATGCTTGGATTCAAAATCATGGTTGTGCCACTGCAATAGGAAATTATATAGAAATGTCATGAACATTCACAATCTGGACGAACCAATTTGACCCCCTTTTTCAAAAATGAAATCAATACACTAATGCTATGAATACTGATCACACTTTCAGTAGCAAACAGAACCTATGATTTATGGGAAAGATTTATTTGCTTAGCATATATTTCTTCACATCAAAATGTCAATCATCACAGGAGACAAATTTGATATCTTCGTTTCACAGAAACTAACCTTTTCATGCTCTGAAACCCAGTTACATCTGCAGTAGAGGAAATTTTAGTTTAACAATGCTCTCCTTGAGCACCCATGTCGTCCCTGGGATATTCCCTTCGAAAGAGCACGGATCTACGAAGAGATGAGATAAAAGGGTTACAGGATGAGGAGGAATTCGAAGAGAAGGCCAGCTAGGGTTTGTGTGCGAGGAATTCGAAGAGAAGGCCAGCTAGGGTTTGTGTGCTTGGTGTTGCACAGCAGGCAGGGAAGCTAAGGGATGGGCGTACCTGGCCAGAAGGATACGCCGAGGGGACGCTGCGCCACGATGTGGGCTCACCTCGGCGCCGTACCGCCACGCCACCACGCTGAGGCCTCCGCCGTCCCGTGACCTAACCCTAGGGAACATGGTGAACGTTACTTGCGAGGATCTGCGTGGTGAGGAGACATGGAGAGGGAGAAGGGAGAGGGCCAACCTGCACCGCCGACGCCGCCGCCGCCGCCGCGCCGCCTGGCCGCGCCCCCACGCCTGCGCCGCCCGTCGCCGTTGCCGCCTCGGGGGAAGAGGAGGAGGAGGACGGGGAGGAGGCGGAGGTGGAGGGCATGGGGAGGAGGCGGAGGCGGAGGGCATGGGGAGGAGGGCCGCCGCCGCTGCTGCCCGCCGCGCATGGCCATCGCCGCCGCGTCCTCTGCTCGCTTCGCGAGGACGGGGACGAGAGGGCGAGAGATATCGTACTTTTTTTTAAGGAGAGGCGTTGAAGAAGAGAGACGTTTCAGGAGGAGAATCAAAAGCCCGATATATATTGGGTTATGTAGCCGGACCCGAAGCCGAAGAAGGCAAGAAAAATCAGCTTCGCACGAGAAGCTGGTAAAACAGCCGCACGAGAAGCTAGTTTCTAGCCACACGATCATGGATCCGATGGGTAGGAAAATTCGGATGATGTGGCATAGCCCCCCTCTCGAGGAGCTGTCCACACACATATTGTCACTTGCGAGGATCTGCGTGGTGAGGAGACATGGAGAGGGAGAAGGAAGAGGGCCAACCTGCGCCGCCGCCGCCGCACCGCCTGGCCGCGCCCCCACGCCTGCGCCGCCCGTCGCCGTTGCCGCCCGGGGGAAGAGGAGGAGGACGGGGAGGAGGCGGAGGTGGAGGGCATGGGGAGGAGGCGGAGGCGGAGGGCATGGGGAGGAGGGCCGCCGCCGCCGCTGCCCGCCGCGCGCGGCCGTCGCTGCCGCATCCTCTGCTCGCTTCGCGAGAGGACGGGGACGAGAGGGCGAGAGATATCGTTCTTTTTTTTTAAGGAGAGGCGTTGAAGAAGAGAGACGTTTCAGGAAGGAGAATCAAAAGCCCGATATATATTGGGTTATGTAGCTTCGGACCCGAAGCCGAAGAAGGCAAGAAAAATCAGCTTCGCACGAGAAGCTGGTAAGACAGCTTCGCACGAGAAGCTAGTTTCTAGCCACACGATCATGGATCCGACGGGTAGGAAAATTCGGATGATGTGGCATAGCCCCCCTCTCGAGGAGCTGTCCACACACATATTGTCTTAACTACTTAACCGTACATGCAAGCAACCAAACATGATTCCTCTTATCCTGTATGAATGAGTCTTTCGCCCAAACAAAGCAAAGTTACATGGCCTCACACGGGTATTCCTGTACAATTCTTTTGCATTTTTCTTTTTAAAATTTTTCTTTCTCCTTTTTTAGTTTTTATTCTTTCTATCTACAATTTGTTTTTATCTTTCCATAGAAAACTGTCATCAATGGCTAAAGAAACATTAGTATGGTAAACCCTTGCGCTACCATACTGCCATTATATCATCAGCGCCACTTACACCATTCTTATCAAACTACAACTTACAGTCTTACATTACATCACCTATGTACAAAGCAGCATAACACCTTCCAAAAACAGCAAAAACAAGATGCTGGTTTACTGAGTTGCCCTAATTATCCCCACCAGTAAGCAACCAGCGAAGATACTCCTCTCCATCAGCCAACGATGAAGCCTCACCAGGGATGGTCACCCTCTTCCGTGTCAATGTTTCCACTGTCAGGCTTTCCTCTTTCGTCCACCTCTTGGCTGGGCACGCAACTGCTCATCAATCTCCTCAAAGTCTCTCCCTGCATGAGGCAACTTGTTATCCACAAAGTTCATATGGTTTGATCACAAAACAAATGCGGACATATGCTTCAATCAAAGCACAAATCAGGAGCTGACAGATTTTGTCAGCTCCTGATTTGTGCTTTGATTGAAGCATATGTCCGTATTTGTTTTGTGATCAAACCATATGAACTTTGTGGTCAGCTCCTGATTTGTGCTTTGATTGAAGCATATGTCCGTATTTGTTTTGTGATCAAACCATATGAACTTTGTGGATAACAAGTTGCCTCATGCAGGGAGACTTTGAGGAGATTGATGAGCAGTTGCGTGCCCGGCCAAGAGGTGGACAAAAGAGGAAAGCATTGACCGTGGAAACATTGACGCGGAAGAGGGTGACCATCCCCGGTGAGGCTTCATCGTTGGCTGATGGAGAGGAGTATCTTCGCTTTGCTTACTGGTGGGGATAATTTTTTTTTTACGTCGAAAGAAGAATTATATTAAAATATAGCTGGAAGAAAAGACATCTATCCAGAAACTGAAATTCATCTATATTGTACCCATGCTGTAAAAGGCTCTAAATCTCAAAACCAAACCTATTTGACGCTTTGTATGGATGACCGCACGAGGCAAATACTCGGCAACAATTGTTTTCGGCCGACGGTAGATGCCCAACGGACGGCCAACGTTCCTGCGGCGGAGTTGAGAAACTTCTTCTTCCATGTGTCTTCTTTTCTCTTCTTTACGCACCGAAGAATGAGGAAGACTGACCTAAAAAGTATTCTCCCTAGTCTTTCATCATGGTCAGATCCAACCACAACAAAACGAAGAAGGTGTAACAACTTCAATTTTGGCTTAGCAAAATCTTGCATCCCATGAGCATGATCATCTCATAAGCATCATTTTGCATTTGGTGTAGCATTATTTGAGTGCTTGTATTAAAATGCAAATGGGGTTTTCAAATTTGTTGCTAGAAATTATATTTGTGATGCTTTTCTCAAAAGGGAGCTTTAACAAAGTTTATGGAGAAAATTATTTGGAGAAACTTTTGTTTTTACCCCAAGTCATGAAAATGAGTTTTAGGGCTTCAAAAATGCCAAAAACAGTTCCCCTAATTTTAAAAATCAATTTTATATGTATTTTATTTGACCCAAATTTCCATTTTCAAATCTGGGCCGAATTAGCAAAAACTTCCTTCATGAAAGTTATTCCTCTCATCATTTTGAGAAACTTTCATGTTTGAACCTTTTTCAAATTCGCAATAATTTGAGAGATACAGGCGGTCAAACTTGTCAGCTCATTTTTGACCAGGGTGGGACCCACCCGGGCCCACCTGTCATCATCCTCTCCCTCTCTCCCCTCTTTGCTTCGCGCGCAGGCCGCCGCAGCGCTGCCCCGCTGCCGCCCTGCCGCCATTGCTGCGCCGCCTCGGCCGCCATCGCGATGCCGCATGCCGCGCCGCGCCAAGCGAAGCTGCCAAGCGCTTCACGACGCCGCAACGGCACGCCGAGGTACTCGAGCACCCCCGTAGCGACGCCGTGCTTCCTCGCTGCCCCCGCTGACTCGCTGAGACGCTGCGACGCCGGACGCATCGGTCGCCATCGCCGCCGTACCTCCTACGCTCGCCCGTGACGCCTCCCCGGTCCAAATTGGACGCGTCCCACGGCGTTATAACGCCCGCCCCGCCTCCCGCACTCACTCGCCCACTCCACTTCCCCTTCCACTCGCTCTCCGCCGAGCACCGCAGAGCCGCCATGGCCGCCGCCGTGCCCCGCACCGGCTAGCCACCACCCCGCTCCCTCATTTTCTTCGCTGAGCGCGTCACCGTGACCGCCATCCCGCCCTCCATCTCCGACCGCCTTCAATCGACAAGCCCGAGCTGAGGTAGTGGCCATTTGGCCGTCGTCTTCTCCGCCTGTGGGAGCCGAGCTCCGGCGAGCTCTTCGGCGCCGTTGTCCACGCGCGTCCGCCATCATTTTCATTCTCTAGCTCGTGCTCTAGCTCGCACAGGCTTAGCGAAGGCCGTAGACGTTTCCAAGCGCGCCGCCGTGGTCCGCTCCCGGCGTCCCGCCGACGAGCCGCGCCGCCGCGCCGCCGTTCGCTCCGCCCGATGCTCTAGTGCGCTATAGGCCTCATCTTCACCATGGTTGGATTCGCGCCGTCGCCACGAGCACGAGGGTGCTATCCGTGTCGCCTGAAACCTCGTCGCCGGCGAGTTATCGGCGGTCAACACCGGCGGTGTCCCGTTCCGGTGGCCGACAGGTGGGCCCGTTGACCGGGACCCACCAGTCAGCGCCACTGGCGCGCGCGTGCCTTGGGTGCACAGCGCGGGGTGCGCGTAGCAGCGCGGCCCGCGCGTCAGCCGCAGCGGGGGATAGCCCCGAGTGCGCGTAGCAATTTAGTGTATTTCCTGTTTTCGAAAATGATTTTCAGAAATGTTGTTTAATCTTTCAAACTTCATATCTCCCTCATTTTAAGTCCATTTTGGGTGATCCAAATTTCTATATTTTTCTTATGAGGAGCTTTATGCATGTAGGGTATTGGTTTATTTTTCAGAAATACTTTTCTGTACAGATTTATTTAATGTCTAGAAATGCGATATCTTGATAAATGCATAATTAATTATAGGTTTATCGGAAAAATGTGAATCTTGTTTTGTTGCTCTAGTTAGGAGATGATTTATCTGTGAAAAATATTAGTTAGACATGTCATGTGTAGAATATGGCCTGTTTATTTATTGTGCTTGCTTTGCTTAGGGATTAGGAAATTCATAATTAATTATTTATGCAAGGAAATGCTTGATAATTTTTATAGGGTGTTTCTATGCTTATAAGTAGCTGTTAATCATATGAGATCTGTTGTTTGACACTTTTCACAGTACAAAGTATTTTTAGGTCTTGGTTTATTGCTGCCTTGTCCTTTTTGTATAGGATAAATGGTTTACTGTTTTGACTTGAAAAATTTATGGTAGGCTTCTTGTTACCTAGCTAAGCTACTGTAATTTTTGTAGATTTTTCTGAGCAGTCTAGCTATAGGTTGCTGTTGTACCCTTTAGTAATCGTCGTCGTTTTTCGTCGAGGTCTAGGTTAACTAGTGTCTTACTATGCTTAGTGAGGCTCTAATAGGTACAACCTGTTAGGATGATGTTGACTACCTTGTAGTACTATGATTTGGTTCATCATCATCATCATACGCTTTAATTCCGTATTGCATTTCCAATACTCATACGCACCGATGCATCATACAGGATTGCCGGAAGAAGTGACGCCAGTAGTTCCCGAGGAGCCGGAAGGAGAGGAGCAGCAGGGAGTAGTGCTGCAGGTGGCAACAAAGGACGAGGACCCGGACTCTGACTTGCCTGAGTGCCCTAACCATCATCCTAGCTCCTTTGTGAAAGGCAAGCCCCGGAGCATCACTCCTACAGTTTTGAAAATGTTTTACTTGAGTCATTTATTTATTATGATGCATTAAGTTAATAGGTGTTGCTTGGAACCGTTAATGCATAATGAGTACCTTGATCCACCTGTATACTTTTACCCTATTAAGTTCAGGATCGCGCTTATGCTTAGCACTGCTTAATTAGATCGGTAAAAGACGGGTGATTGACCCTCATCCACGAGGTAGGTGGTTACTACCCTTTGGTTGATACTATGGAGGTTGGTTTAGAGAACATAACCATGTGGCCATGTTAAATCACGACTGGTCGGGGTTTGTGGTGTGTTAGACCATGGAAACTCCGGCTATGTCACTTAAGGAAATATGACTTTGTACGACCTCGGATCATGTTGAACAATGCCTCACAGATAGCTGGAAGGATGCGATCATCCGACCGTGAAGCCTTGAGGATGTTTGGGCCGGAATTTCAACAGAGTTGAGTGTATTGCCCACAGCGCGTATTAATCCCAATGGCCGGTCGCACCGGAGGTACTTGGTAGCCGGGCATGCCCCGGTGCAATCGTATTTATTGAAATCCGCGATTCCACCCGAATAGACCAAGGTGACCGTCATTCGCTTTGGCCGGCGAGTGTGGTTTGTGTGAGGAATACCCGCATTGGTGGTTTGCAATCGATTATAATCGCCATCGTTTACGGGCGGTGAGCACTTGACCGAGCAGCGACACGTGTCGCCAATCTATGTGAAAAATGAGATGGTTATGTTCCTAATGTTGTTGATCTTGGTATGCTCAACTTTGAAGGAGATGATAGTGTTGTTTGTTCATACCCTAGAGTTGGAGTAGTACAGTGCTAATGTAGTGATGTCAGGATCTAACTTAAAAGATGATAAGCTAGAGAGTCCTTTATCACTAAATGATTATTTAATAAGCTCATCTTTTATTGCAAGTTAAATGAGTCAGCTACCCCACTTATAAAACCTTGCATACTCCTTGGTGTCATTTATTTTAATTTATGACAGGTAAGTCTAGGCCGAGTACCTTCTTGTACTCGGGGTTCCATTCCCTTGTTGTTGCGAGATGGTGAGATGTTCTATGGCTATTGCCCAACTTGCTTCTACCTAGTATGGGGATGAGTAGATCGTGGGCACGATCAATCTATCTATCGTACCTCTATCTTTGTTCTTTGGATTTGATGTTGGACCAGGCAATATGTTTCAACTAAGTGTGCATTTGTGAACCAAAACTTTATTTGCTTCCGCAATTTAGATTTGAACTTGGTATTGTAATGACTATTTCGTACTCCGATGTAGTTTACTATTTGTGAACTTATGTACTACTATGAACTGTTGTATGTTGAACTCAATTCGGTCAAAAATTTGTATTGTGGAAAGTTCGAAATCCTTCGTGATTTCGCGGACTACGGGTTGATATAAGCGCCATGTGCTAATTAAGTTGCTTCGGTGACTCATTAGTACATTGTGTTTATATTAATTGGTCGGTTACATTACGGCTGGCATCGGAGCGGGTTCAACGTATTCTTGTTCATAAGTATATTTAAAACTAAAAGAATTTGTTTTACAAACGTTAATTACGAACTTATAGCCACTTAATCTCATATATAGGTTTTTCAAAGGTGTGTGGTTTTCAAAACTTATATATGTGTCTTGGACCAGTCATATCCTTTATGCCCAGTTAGGATTTCAGGTGGCTTATATAAGTATTAACTTGGGGGATTTTTGCATCATATTTTTAATTGTCGCGCTCATACACGACGGTTTTGTATGAGGGCCATTCACTTGAATGGTTGTGTATGGTTCAGTTTTGCCTCTACGCCAAGGTAAGTGTGAGTTGTGAGAGCATGATCGGATGCAATGCCGATCTAGGGGAGTGCTTATTGGTGCTGGATTATATACATGTTCACACATGTTTATAAGAAGGTACCCCATGTGAGGGTGTCATCTTCTGATGACTTGTTGGGTAGTATGCACTTGGGAATGGGTGCAAGTAATCGGAGATTTTACCTTGTTCGGAAGGTGCGTGGATTTTTACGTCGCTTGCATTCATTGGGATATTGGGCTGAAATGAATCTTCTGCAGGTACACTAACTACGTGAAACGTGTAGCCCGACTAGTTACCGATATATGAGAGCAAGTTTTGTATGCCACCGCCTAGACGTTATTAGATAATAATTTTAGGCAGTGAGGACGTATGGAACGTGCATGCATCATGATTTACATATATGCTCATGTCATTCATTACATTCTCCTCTTACCTTACAATTAAAATTGTCTCGATTCCGTATCTCCATGCTTTAATTATTAAAATTTTATGCTCATTAAAAATAAAATCTTTTCAGATGGCTCGGACCAAGCAGACCGCTCGCAAGAGTTCGCGTCCACCCCGCCACCGCAAGCTTGCTTCCCGTGGGAGTGCTTCTCTTGTGGTGCGTCGGGTACCGTCCCACCAGCTCAGGGAGGCTGGCACTTTTCTGGAGAAGAGTGGCTTGCCCACTCTCCTCTGGAGGCTTCTGCACGGTGCTGGTTACCCTCTGGGCACAGAGCCACAGTACTACTGGGACGCTAGTGACCGAAAGAACTATGGCTTTGTTTCCGTGGTGGTTGTGGTGCCTCGCTTGGGTCTGGATGAGAAGTGGACTGGATGGACGGCTAAGGGTGAGGGCATCACTTTGTTTTTATTTGGTGCTCGGGATCTTGCTTTCTGTTGCTTGAGAAGATGGTGATGGAGCTGCCTAATGAGGTGCGAGGCTCATCCCTAGTGTTTTTCCTTTGGCTAGCCCCCGCATTGACACGTGGAGGCGGGCTCCGGGAATGGCACTAGTGGCTGGACCTCGGGGAGCGGACGTGGCGGTGCGCGGCGCGAGTGTTGTGTTCGCCTTGATGAAGGCATATGCGGCACGGGAGGACCTTGCTCTCTTTAGGCACGACAAGGCCGGAGCGTGTCGAGAGAGAGAAGGAGGAGCAACGGGAGATGTACGAGAAGAGGCTTGAGGAGCTCAGAGAGGAGTTGGCGCTGGTGACTGAGCAGAGGGACCAGGCTGTTCAGAGAGACAAGATGGCCATGCAGCAGGTCCAGGAGCTTCAGGCTAGAGTTGGCAGATGTGACGCCACTATTCGAAGTATGGAGACACTGCGGCCGTACGGTTGGAGAGCGGGATGCAGCCCGGGTGAGGCACGTGGTTTGAGGGCTGCTCGGCCACTCTCCGGGAGGACTTGCACGAGAAGGAGGTCTACATCGACGCCCTGCGTGAGGAGCTCTACACGAGACAGCACGGAGAGTGGGTTGAGTCTCCGCTCGGTGACGTTGCTAGTCAGGAGTGCGTTAGCCGTATGCGCCTAGACTAGTGTGTTGGCTAGTGTTAGCCGGACTGCTATCCTTAGTGGTCCATTGGGACTCTTTTGTTGATGTATGGCTGTTTGTAGGGTACGCTAGTAAGAGTTGAATGTGACCATGGATCACGTTGTTGTAATGCTATGTCGTCGTAATGCCTTAAGTCCAGTGTACGTGTGTGCTGGCACCCTTGGATATTGTAAGACTCTATGTGATGTTTCGACATAATATTATTATTAGTGCAGCTGTGATGTGGAAAAATGAATTATTGTGCCATGTGTGGTTAATTGTATGAATTAATTTTCCTCCAATTAATTTTGCAAGGCATGATCTATTTATTCGTTTACCCTCAAAGATTCAGCTCCTAATAGTGGATCAATATTATGGTTGAAACATGCAGATGGCGAACACCCGTCGGAACAATGGTCGTGGTGGTGGTCGTGATGAGGAAGAAGCGCATGGTGCACCACCCCCTCCTCCCCTCACCGCTGAGCAGTTGTTTGCACAGTTTCTGGGAAGTCAGCGTAACATTGAGCAACTTCTGCGTGCCAACTTTGAAGCAAACAACAAACGCCGTGAGGATCATCAGCCTAACCAGTTCAGTGAATTCAAGGATTTCATGGACACCAAGCCTCCAGTGTTCAGGGATGCCCCTGATCCTCTCATGGCTGATGCTTGGATCAACACTATGGAGGAAAGGTTTTCTTTATTGAGGTTATCTGAGGAACTGAAGGCTACCTATGCTGCACACATGTTTGAAGGTGATGCTAGGTTGTGGTGGAACACACATCGCCACACCTTTCCCGAGGGTCACCTATTACTTGGGATCGACTTGTTCGTGAATTCCGTGCGGCTTATGTTCCACCCGAGTCTTATGGCAATGAAGAAGGCTGAGTTCCACAATTTGACCATGGGGAATCGTTCTGTGAAGGATTATCACCATGCATTCCACAACTTGTCCCGTTATGCCCCTGAGTTTGTGAGTACTGAAGCCAATAAGATTGCTGCTTTCAAGAAAGGTCTCAGTACAAAGCTGATGAAGACCATGGGTACCTCTACCCGTGTGACATTCAATGACTTCTACAATGACTGTCTCACCCAGGAGAATCAGAACAACCTGCATGCTGCTGCTAAGGGCCGTAAGAGGGCTAATGAAGGTGGTTCCTCCCAGCCGAGGGCTCCACCTGCATATCGTCCTCCATTTCGCCACCAAAGTTCGGGGTCTAAGTTTAGGCCTCCACAGAAGAAGAATGTTCCTGCTCAGAATCAGCAGAAGTTCTCTAGGCCTTTCAGGATGCCTATGCCTCAGGGAAAACCAGGACAGTCTAATACTGCTGGTGCCAAGCCCGGAGTAATGGGTCCTTGCTTCAACTGTGGTCAGACTGGACACTTCTTCAAGCAATGTCCTCTTCCAAAGAAGCAACAGTCCGCTCGTGTGCATCACGCGTCTTTGGAGGAGATTCTTTCTAGAGAACTGTGGATGTGGTATGTTCCACGTGAATCATATTCCTGCTTTCTTGTTTTGTTTGATCTTGGATCATCGCATTCCTTTATGAGTCAAGCATTTGCACAAAAGCATAGTCAAACCATAAAAGAGTTGAACTTAGAGTTTCGGGTGAGTGCAGCTGGGGCTGACATCACCACGAAACAGATGGTATTTGATGCAGCCTTGGAGTTAGATCAGTGGAGATTCCGGATGAACCTGATTGTTCTGCCCGGACTAGGTGTGGATGTTATTATAGGAATGAGTTGGATGCATCATTGGGGTGTAGTTTTGGATACCACCAATAGGATAGTGTCTATACGGAAACCTATTGGGGAAGGCACTTTCCAGGTACCCTTACCTCGAAAAATTCAGTTAGAAAGTGTGGTTTATGCTACCAAAGTGACCCCTCGCATGAAATTCCGTAGTATGTGAGTTTCCGGATGTCTTTCCCCGATGAGCTTCCGGGTCTCCCACACCGATCGGGAGATTGAGTTCCGCATTGAGTTGTTGCACAGAACAGCCCCAATTTCTAAGAGACCCTACCGTATGTCCTCTGATGAGTTGAGAGAACTTAAGAAGCAGTTGCAAGAGTTAGCAGATAAGGGTCTCGTTAGTCCTAGTGCATCGGAATGGGGTAGTCCCGCTATGTTCGTGAAGAAGAAGGACCAATCTTTGTGAATGGTCGTGGATTACCGCCTACTTAATTCAGTCACAGTCAAGAACAAGTATCCTCTACCGCGTATAGATATCCTGTTTGATCAGTTGTCGAAGGCTAAGGTGTTCTCTAAGATTGATCGAGATCGGTTACCATCGATTAAGATCAGACCTGAAGATGTTCCTAAGACCGCATTCTCTACAAGATATGAGTTGTATGAGTACTTGGTTATGTCCTTCGGATTAACCAATGCTCCTGCATACTTTATGTATCTTATGAATTCGGTCTTCATGCCTGAGCTCGATAAGTTTGTGGTGGTGTTTATTGATAACATCCTGATATATTCGGAAAATAAGGAAGACCATGCTGTGCATCTCAGGATTGTACTGGAGAGACTGAGGAAGCATAAGTTGTATGCTAAATTTAGCAAGTGTGAGTTCTGGCTTCGGAAAGTTCAATTCCTTGGACATGTCCTCTCTGATGAAGGAATAACCGTGGACCCTAGCAATATAGAGAAGGTATTGAATTGGAAGACACCCAAATCAGTTCATGAAGTACGAGGTTTCCTTGGTTTAGCAGGGTATTATCATAGATTCATTCCCAACTTTTCAAAGATTGCCAAGCCAATGACCAATTTGCTGCGAAAGAGCACAAGTTCGCTTGGACGACAAGAGTGTGAAACACTTTCCGCACCTGCGGGAAATGTTGACCACTGCTCCTGTTCTCGCACAACCGGATATCAAAAAGCCGTTTGATGTATATTGTGATGCTTCCAAGATAGGTTTGGGTTGTGTGCTTATGCAAGAGGAAAGAGTCATAGCTTATGCCTCTCGACAGTTGAAGAAACATGAAGTGAATTACCCTACTCATGATCTAGAGCTTGCTGCTGTAGTGCATGCATTGAAGATCTGGAGACATTATCTCCTTGGAAACACTTGCAATGTGTTTACAGATCATAAGAGTCTGAAATACATCTTTACCCAGGAGGACTTGAACATGAGGCAACGTAGATGGTTGGAATTGATCAAGGATTACAATTTGCAGTTGCAGTACCACCCTGGTAAGGCCAATGTAGTGGCTAATGCTTTGAGTCGGAAAGCACAGTGTGATGCTCTTCCGTCAGAGCTGGTAGAAGGTCATAATCTTATGCACCCTGTGATCTTGAACAATATTCGAATCAGTTGTGATTTGGAAGATAAGATTAAGGAAGGTCAAAAGTCAGATAGTACAATCGCAGGGATTAAGAAGAGGATCAAGACTATGCCATCTCAGTTCTTCAAGGAAGATGATCAAGGAGTCTTGTGGTACGATAAGCGTCTAGTTGTACCACAGGATAAGGAACTTAGAAAGCAGATCATGGACGAAGCTCATTTGTCCAAGTTATCTATGCACCCTGGTAGCAGTAAGATGTTTCATGATCTAAAACGTCGGTTTTGGTGGTCTCACATGAAAAGAGATGTTGCAGAGTATGTAGCCGAGTGTGATACATGTTGTAGGGTGAAGGCTGTTCATTTGAAGACTGGTGGTTTACTTCAGCCGTTGCCAATACCAGAATGGAAGTGGGAATGTATCAGTATGGATTTCATCACTGGATTACCTACTACACCCAAGGGTCATGATTCTATTTGGGTCATAGTGGATCGTCTAACCAAGTCGCACATTTCATACTGTTCATACAACATATCGTCCACATCGGTATGCTGAAATCTATATCCAACAGTTGTCGGGTTGCATGGTGTACCTAAAGAGATAGTGTCGATAGAGGACCGCAGTTTGTGGCTCACTTTTGGGATCGATTCTGAAAGGTTTGGACACTCAATTGTTGCACAAGATCTTGCTTATCATCCTCGGACTTCGAGGCCAAGCGAAAGAGTGAATCGGATTTTAGAAGATCATTGCGTGCTTGTGTTTTGTCTTGGAAGGGCTCATGGGAAAGGTGGTTGCCGTTAGCAGAGTTATCTTATAACAATAGCTATCAAGAGAGTATAAAGATGTCACCTTTTGAGGCCCTGTATGGTAGGAGTTGCAGAACCCCTACTAGTTGGGTTGAGACGGGAGATAGACGATACTATGGTATTGATCTAATTAAAGAAGCAGAAGAGCAAGTCAAGCTTATTCGACAAACATATTGCAGCCGCACGGTCCCGACAGAAAAGTTATGCTGACAAGAAAAGACGGACTGTAGCCTTTCAAGTTGGAGATCATGTTTATCTGAAGGTGTCCCCTATGAAAAGAGTGCAACGTTTTGGTGTGAAAAGGAAGTTAGCACCTCGGTATGTAGGACCTTTCAAAATCATTGAGCGAAAGGACATGTGGCCTACAAACTTGAATTACACGAAGAAATGAGTCTTTTTTTTCGTGTTCCATGTATCTCAACTCAAGAAGTGTGTGCGACTCCCGAAAGAAAAGATTAAGATGACGAGATATAAAACGCAGCCGAGACTTGACCTATGAGGAGAAGCCGGTAAAGGCTGTTGGATGTTAAAGAGAGGGTGACACGGAACAAAATAGTCACAACGTACAAGGTGTGTTGGAGTCATCATGATGATCTGGATGCTACTTGGGAGACCGAGGCCTATCTTAAAGACGCTTACCCGTGTTTTCATAAGCAATGGTTAGTCCGCTCAAATCTCGGGGCGAGATTTCTTTAAGGGGGGTAGGTTGTAACAACTCCAATTTTGGCTTAGCAAAATCTTGCATCCCATGAGCATGATCATCTCATAAGCATCATTTTGCATTTGGTGTAGCATTATTTGAGTGCTTGTATTAAAATGCAAATGGGGTTTCAAATTTGTTGCTAGAAATCATATTTGTGATGCTTTTCTCAAAAGGGAGCTTTAACAAAGTTTATGGAGAAAATTATTTAGAGAAACTTTTGTTTTTACCCCAAGTCATGAAAATGAGTTTTAGGGCTTCAAAAATGCCAAAAATAGTTCCCCTAATTTTAAAAATCAATTTTATATGTATTTTATTTGACCCAAATTTCCATTTTCAAATCTAGGCCGAATTAGCAAAAACTTCCTTCATGAAAGTTATTCCTCTCATCATTTTGAGAAACTTTCATGTTTGAACCTTTTCAAATTCGCAATAATTTGAGAGATACGGGCGGTCAAACTTGTCGGCTCATTTTTGACTAGGGTGGGACCCACCCGGGCCCACCTGTCATCATCCTCTCCCTCTCTCCCTCTCGCCGCGCGCGCGAGCCGCCGCGCGCCCTGCCCCGCTGCCGCCACTGCCGCCATTGCTGCGCCGCCTCGGCCGCCATCGCGATGCCGCATGCCGCGCCGCGCCAAGCGAAGCTGCCAAGCGCTTCACGACGCCGCAACGGCACGCCGAGGTACTCGAGCACCCCCGTAGCGACGCCGTGCTTCCTCGCTGCCCCCGCTGACTCGCTGAGACGCTGCGACACCGAGCGCATCGGTCGCCATCGCCGCCGTACCTCCTCCGCTCGCCCGTGACGCCTCCCCGGTCCAAATTGGACGCGTCCCGCGGCGTTATAACGCCCGCCCCGCCTCCCGCACTCACTCGCCCACTCCACTTCCCCTTCCACTCGCTCTCAGCCGAGCACCGCAGAGCCGCCATGGCCGCCGCCGTGCCCCGCACCGGCTAGTGTTGGCGGTCCTTAACTCAGTTTTATACCCACCAACTATAGGTCATTATGGGGGAAATAAATATTTTATATCACATATATCTTTACTATTGACCTAGTTCCACACCGTGTGCTTGGAGAAAATATTGTTTTGCGAATATACACCAAGTGCGGGAATTTCCGGAATAAAAGTACGCTTTTCGGAAGGCGTAAAACAAGCTCAAGAGCAAGTGGGCCATCGGGGTCGAAATGGGCCAAAAGCACCGGCATGGATGCGACCCGAGATGGCGGCCCGGCCCACTGCCAAAGGCGGTCGGGGGCGCGCCACCCGGCGCGACGCGCACAGGGCGCGCGCGCGCCGGCCACACCGCCGGTGGGCCCGGCCAAGGCGGTCGCCTCCTTCCATCGGGGCATGACGGTTCCGCTGGTTATTTTACCTCCATACCCCTGAACCGCCTTCAGTGCCCTATAAATGAAGAGGAGAAGCCCCCCACCTCAACACACACCATTTGGAGCCATCTCTACACCTCACACTTGTTCTTTAGCATTAGCGTTAGTCATTTGGAGCTAGGCAAAAGCTACTTGGAGAGCTTGTCTCCAGAAAGAAAAGCTACACCTTTGGTATAAATCTATGGAGCGTTCTTCCTTAGTCAAGTTCTCATTATATTTATATAGTCGTGCATATGAACTAGAGTATAGTCTAGTGCACGATATATTCAATGATCAAGAACTAGGCCATAGTTCTTGTGAGAATTGTTCATCGTTCATATGTTTTACTTGTTTAGATTAGATTGTAGAAGAGGAATAGCGGTTCGATGTGCCTTCGGGCTTGCCTATGTTCTAGCTCATCCATCCGTAGGGTGGGAGTCCTGGGGCGACGTAGGTAGCTCCTTAGTATGTGGACGTGGTGTCCGGATGCAAGGGAACCTTCGGATATGTCGGAATGCCACGGTTGAGGTGGTAGGCGGCAGGTGGTGACAGCCCTGTCCGTCCTTTGTAATCCCCCACGTTCGCATGTTGAGTAGGAGTTCGTAAATGCCGCCATCGGCGCGGACCGGTTGCCGCGGTCTCCCCATATTCCTAGTCTATAGTCGAGTCTTGACTTGTATACCATGTGGAATTAGCTTGTTCTAACACCGACTATATAGGACACGCTTTTGCTCCGCGTAGATTATTTTTTATTCTTTATTTTATCTTTATTCCTTTGAGGTTGCTCTAAGTGTGTGTCCACTATCTAAATTACCGTATGCTTACCCCTGTATAGCACATTGGTCGGTTTCTCCTCATGCTAGATATCGTATTCATACCCATGCTAGATTACTTAACTACCCCATGCCTTCCTTTGGAAAATTATAAATAACGATACCACGAATACTTCGGGTGAAATCTTTATGACGATAGATCCATGCGCTTGTGGATATTTATCTATTAGGATGTGATCTATCTCACGGCAACACTCGCGTAGTTGCTAGAACCGGTTTCTAGTAATTATGCCGAGTAAAGTCATTTAGCGTTTACGTTATCGAAATTGGGCTCTAAGTCTATTTTGGTAATCGCGCTAAGAAATGCCAACAAGCATTTCGCGCCGTTGCGGGGAAGGCATGGAAGTTAAGGATCTAGCGGCATGGATATGCATACGATATATAAAATGAGAAACGACAATGTCTATACGAGCTAACTTTATGTTTTCTCCTGTTGTGGATGAAAACGGGATAGTGCATGACCGGTTTCTCCTGCCGGATAACTACAACTCAAATCCGGAAGCACTCCTAAGGAGGAAGAGGACTCGTGCCTTCTCCTCTTACGCTCCGCCGACAGAGAAAACCAGTCACCACTTTGCACCTACTTCGCCGCATTCCATGGCCAAGTCCTGCGCGAGTTCTGTCCCCAATGTTGCCAACGTGCCCACTTGGGCCCGCGTCAACGTAGGAGACAAGAACTTCGAGCTCGGGGCCCAGGCTCATTACCATGGTGCGGGCAAGTCCATTACGTGGACTGCCTAGTGAGGACGCCAACGCACATCTTCAGCGTTTCTTGGAGATATGTGACACCATCGTCATCAAGGATGTCGCACGATGCTATCGGGCTCGGGCTCATCCCTTTCTCCCTAGTGGGAAAGGCGAAGACCTGTTCTACAAGGACAAGGCAGCTGTTGACACATGGAGCAAGTGCTCCACCGCGTTCCTCGCTAAATTCTTCCCCATGGGCAAAACCAATGCCCTGCGGGGAAGAATCGCCAACTTCCGACGGGAATCGGCTGGAACCCATCCACGAGGCATGGGAGAGGCTCCGGGAGTACATCCGGGAATGCCCTCACCATGGGATGAAAAGTTGGCTGGTGCTCGAACTTCTACAATGGGTTAACACCCATGTCGAAGGGGCACACAGACGCCGCAGTAGCGGCGCTTTCCTATCCTTGGTTGCTGACGGTGCTACGGCGCGATCAACAAAATGGTGGAAAACCAAGCTTGGGGGGAGGACCGCGCTCCCACCAAGGGACAAAAAGGCATGCATACCATGAAGGAGGCGGATATGCTTGCTGCAAAAATAGACCTACTCCTGAAAAAGATTGACGGTGGTTGTTGGTATTTTTAACGCACACAGATAAATCCGCAAGCGCACGGATACCGTTGTAGCTTTCACCCGGAGGGTTTTAAATATCGTATCCACGGGGAAACGTGTGTGGGTCGCCAAACAACTAGTTTATCTATGGGTAGCAATCAAGGTTTAAGATATGATGGGTAAAGAGGATTCCTATGGTAATGATCCTATGCAAGGCAAGGTTATGAAGCAATTGTCCTTCTAATGTTCACTTCGGGACACCACTAGACGGAAAGCACCACAAAGGATAACTCTACCGACGTGACTACGGTCCTACTAATTTAAGAACCTACTCAATTCGGTGTGGACGGCCAGGCT
Organism: Themeda triandra; assembly: GCA_018135685.1. Classification (NCBI taxonomy): domain Eukaryota; kingdom Viridiplantae; phylum Streptophyta; class Magnoliopsida; order Poales; family Poaceae; genus Themeda; species Themeda triandra. Next base: position 244,365 of record JAENPR010000245.1, on the reverse strand, counting down.
GTCACCTCCCGTAACTACCACACAACCGAGAGAATAGGGCGCAAACACGGGTAACAAACGGCCTAAGCACCACGCTTATGCTAACAATTACTACTCTAATTCGGAGCGCTAACAAGAACTAGAGCAATCATAAGAGCTGTGAACCAATGAACAAAAGAGTAAAATAAATACTTTAATAAAGATCAATTACCGAAGTATCCGGATGCGGGCTTGGAGAAGCACAATCCGCCGAAATCAAGCCCGAGGGGAGCACCGACATGCCGGCACCACCTCCAACTCTTCCCTCACTCTCTATCTCTCTATTATGCTAAGACTAGATCCTAATGAGGACTAATCTTCTCTTGATGGCTAGGTTTAGCGAGGAGATCCATTCAAGGGACCCCTCTCGGTGATCCCGGTTGGAGCAAATGAAATTAGGGTTTAAGGGATGCCTCCTCCGGGGGCCGGGGGCCCGCTTATATAGCCCTCTAGGATGCACCACAGCCCTCGGATCAAACCGACCTAAACGGACGATTATTATTCATCCTCAAAGGCGGTGGAACGGGGATCTGCGAGGCGATCTTGATTGGTCCAGTCACGAGTCGGCCGACCAAGGGTGGGAGTCGGCCGACTCTCCACCGAGCCCGTTCGGGCTCCCGTTTGGTCCGAGCCTTCTCGAACCTTCCGGTTACGGGAATTTTCACCGGTTCCCGATTATCTCTATGTAAACGACATGTGGGCCTTCCTTGGGTATTTTCAGGTGACACCTGCGAAACGGACATTCACCAAAACTCGTGGAATTCTATTAGTGTAACCCCTATATCTAGTTGGTGAACATATTTTAGTCCTTTCTCATGTTTAGTTGACGGTAAAAATTGGCACTTAACGGCCGTCAACAACTCCCCCAAGCTTACCTTTTGCTCGTCTACGAGCAAAGATAAACTCGATGATGGATCGGGAGTTGCTACAATGCTTTCACGCCTCAAAAGTACACATGCGTTCAAACAAGAACTCTCCTTTGGATTAGAGTGAACTATTCGACTCAAAACTTACTCATATTACCTTTCACCATGGGGCTTGTAACCGTCACTTGGGTCTTGAGCGGTTGAAAGACGAGACGGTCAAGTCAAGCGCTATGTTTCTCGCTCTTTGATCAACTATTATTCCGAGTTTTTGCAAGATTTTCAAATAAAACTCGAGTTCCTTGTATGAACCTTTCGGGTCTCTCATTTGTGGTATTTTTGGATCCTCTCCAAGGCATGAGTAGTGTATGCCTTCTCTCTTCTCTCGAGAATATGTGGCATTTGTGGAACTAAGGCATAGTGAAAAGAGCCTTCTCTCTCTCACCCTACTTTCTAATAGGCTTATGTGGAGCTCATAGGTGGGGAGACACTCAAACTCACTTGCATATATTGCACAGTTAAACCATGGATCCAATAGGAACTAAAATAATAATAAAGTCATATGTGCATGTGAATGAGGAAATGGATGATAAGATGATGATAGGATGATGATGAGATGATGATAATAAGGAAATGATTATAAGGGGTGATCACTTGGTGAACATCTACTTCTACACTCGCTCCTTTGGGGATAACATAACTCCTTTATTCGGAATCTTTGAAACTTATGGAAAGACTTGGCTACTCTTTCTTCTCTTTCTTTTTTTTTTTTTCTTTTTTTTTCTCTCTTTTTTTTCTTCTCTTTTTTTTTTTCTTCTTCTTTTTTTTTTTTACTTTAGAGCAACCAATCCTTTGTAACGAAACTTTAGCAACGGGAGTGTATAACTTGAAATGATAATGACTGGAGCTTTTATGTAGGCAAATGGAACGGCGATAATTATTTCTAGATGTTCACTCCCGGATAGGAGTAAAACCTTTTTCTCCCGGATGGAATGAAATGAGTTGTATATGTATATGTGGATGGATGGATGGATGGATGGATGGATGCGTACTCCCAGGGTAGGAGCAGCATAGGTGCGTATCTCCAGGGTAGAGACAGCACAGTATGTGGGGGAATGCGTACTCCCAGGGTAGGAGCAGCATAAGTGTGTACCTCCAGGATAGAGATAGCACAATATGTGGTGGATGTGGATCTATATGTGGGTGGTACTTCTAGGGACAGAAGTAGCACAGAATGAATGTAGTATTTATAAAATGGGTGCAAGCTTCTGAGGACAGAAGTAGCATTGATCAATGGATGGAGAGCACATAGTAATGACTTTTAACTGCATGACTGATTCCTTATGGGTCCACAGCATAACCACACTCAATGCCTAAAGATTACACTCAAGCCTACAAAAATGATCTATATAAATAGATGGGTTTTCCTGATCTAGTAAGCATGAATATATGGCTGTGGTAGGAATTTAAACTCTCATCATAAAGGAACTCATCATGCGGGAATTTAATATTTTCAAAGATAAATTCTCCGAACTCTAGTATCTCTAGGAACAAGATGGACACAGCTCAAAACCTTCCCATATCATATCCACCAACTACCTAGACTTAGATCAAGCATTCGCTACCCACAAATTTCAGGTTGAGCAAATCTCAAATCTAAACAGTTGTGTCTAAAACTCGGGAGAGTGCAAGGTTGAAAACTAGGTACTTGAAAGGAATTACGGCGAGCAACTATTCATCATCTCCATGTAGAGTTTATTCTAGGGGTCAACTTAAAGACAAGTTGCAAGAGCTCTCCAAAAGTAGTAAAGATAAATAAGGAAATCTTTAGATGGTTATGCATCTTTTTTAGTTGTTTTAACAAAACATATTCTAACAAAGCATAGATAAGTTGGAAACACTTAGCTTGGTACACGGGGGATGCCCTCCCCCAAGCTGAATGTTGACGTAGTCTGTTGATGTTGCTGACTGGCAGTGAAGGCGTACTGCTCTTCCTGGAGTGTCAGGGATGATGGTTGTAAAGACAACGCTATGATTGTTGAAGACAGCACTCCAGCAGGGGAGAGGACGTCCTTCTGCCTATTTAGCTCTTCTTGATAACTCCTGCTCAATTCAAATAAACAACAAAACTCGTGGAACAGATTAAGGGTTAGTAAATTAAGCATTACTTGTCTAGAGAGTTGCCCATGATTTATGCGGGACTAAGCGGGATACCCTTTTTCTTTCTTTTAGTAACTTCAAGTTCTATATAATTAATTATGTCCAATTCTTCTTCGGTGGTTGTGCATCAAAGAAAACTTTTAGACGTTGACCATTCACCTTGAAAAGTTTGCCTTCATCGTTTTGAAGAGTGGCTTGCTCCATGTGATGCCACTTCAATTACCTTGAATGGTCCTTCCCATTTACTTCGTAGTTTCCCATGTCCAAAAAAACGACTTTACTCTAGAGTTGAATAGTAACACTTTGTCACCTGGTTTGAATTCCTTCTTCTTCGGTCTTTTGTCATGCCACCTCTTTGTCCTATCTTTGTAGATCTTTGCATTATGATATGCTTTTTCTCGCCATTCCTCAAGCTCGAGAGAGTTGCATCTTTCTTTTCTCCCAGTTTGCTTCAAAGTCCATGTTCCATCTCTTTATGGCCCGGTGTGCCTTGAATTCTAGTTCGGCGGCAAGTGGCATGTCTTCCCATAGACCGGTTGGTATGGTGACATTCCAAGAGGTGTTTTGTAGGCTGTTACGTAAGCCCATAATGCTCCATGAAGCTTGTCCTTCCGGGCTGTCCCCATCTCGTTGACAGTCTTTTGCGGGAATATTCTTGATTTGCTTGTTTGATGTTTACGCTTGCCCACTTGTTTGAGGATGGTATGGCGTCGCAACATTGTGACGGACCCCATGATTGTGTAAGAAGCGTTGAAACTTCCTATCAATGAAGTGAGAGCCTCCATCACTAATCACCATGCGTGGAACTCCAAAGCGTGGAAAGATGGTTTTACGCAAACATCCTTTTGGCGTGATTGGAATCTGCAGGCTCGACATGGTAGAGCTTCAACCCACTTTGAAACATAGTCCACCGCCACTAAGATGTATTCACCTTTGCTTGGACTTAGGAAATGGTCCCATGTAGTCTATTCCCCGGACATCAAAGAGTTCTACACGGAGGTTATTGGTGAGTGGCATGGCATCTCGTGTATTTATGTTGCCATGCCTCGACATGCTCCACATCTCCGGATGAAATCTTTCGTGTCTTCATACATGGTTGGCCGAAAAATCCACATTGCCGGATTTTTGCGTGAGTGCGGAATACCCCATAATGTCCTCCATATGGTGATGAATGGCATCTTTCAATGATCTTGATTCCTTCTTCGGTTGGTACACACCTCCTGAGTAGACCATCGGAAGCGGACTCGGAAGAGGTACGGTTCATCCCATATGTGTTGACGACTCTCTTGGATGAGCTTCCGTTTGTTTTCCCCTGGTGGTACATAACTTTTGCAACCATAAAATTGACAATATTTGCGTACCGGGGTCGACGCTCGTGACCTTGTAGAGCATGTCGTCTCGGAGGTAGTCGTTGATGGGCAAATCCTGTGGTTTTCAAAGCTGCATCCTGGACAAGTGATCTGCTACTGAAATTTTCTACTCCTTTCTATCTTTTATTTCTAAATCAAATTCTTGGAGTAACAAGATCCATCTTATAAGTCGTGGTTTAGCATCTTTCTTAGTGAGCGGGTATTTCAAAGCGGCATGATCGGTATGAACAATCACCTTAGCTCCTACTAAGTAAGATCTAAACTTGTCAACGGCAAAAACAACGGCCAGGGAGCTCTTTTTCGGTTGTTGCATAATTAAGTTGAGGTCTGACAGAGTTTTACTAGCATAAGCAATTGCATGATGCTTTCTATCCTTTGTTTGACCCAAAAGCGCCCCCACAGATAATCACTAGCATCACACATGATTTCAAAAGGTAGCGACCAATCGGGGGTTGAATGATTGGTGCGAGAGATGAGTGCTTTCTTAAGAATATGAAAAGCATCTAAACACTCATCATCAAACTCAAAGGGAGCATCCTTGGCTAGCAAACTTGTAAGGGGTCTAGCAATATAAGAAAAGTCTTTTATAAAACGTCTATAGAACCCCGCATGGCCAAGAAAACTTCGTACCCCTTTGACATTTGTGGGAGGAGGCAACTTCTCTATTACTTCTATTTTTGCACGATCTACCTCAATCCCACTTTCGGACACTAAGTGTCCAAGCACTATGCCTTCTCTAACCATGAAATGGCATTTTTCCCAATTAAGAACTAAGTGCTTTTCCACACATCTTTGCAAAACCTTGTCTAAGTTTTCTAAGCAATCATCAAAAGTTTTTCCATATATAGAAAAGTCATCCATGAAAACTTCCATGATCTTTTCTACCATATCTGAAAATATAGACATCATGCACCTTTGGAATGAAGGCGGCGCATTGCACGACCGAAAGACATCCTACGATAGGCAAAAGTTCCATAGGGACAAGTAAAAGTGGTTTTGCTTTGGTCATCGGGATGGATTGGGATTTGATGGTAACCGAGAATACCCATCAAGGAAACAAAAGAAAGAGTGCTTTGCAAGCCGTTCCGGCATCTCATCGATGAAGGGTAACGGGAAGTGATCTTTCTTTGTTGCCTTATTAAGTTTTCGATAATCAATGCACATTCTCCATCCGGTGACCGTTCGTTGTGGAATCAATTCATTTCTCTCATTTCTTACCACAGTCATACCCCCTTTTTGGGTACAACTTGTACCGGGCTTACCCACTCACTATGTGGTACAGGATAGATTATCCTAGCTTGCAAGAGTTTCAAAAGCTCTTTCTTAACAACCTCCCTCATCGCATTGTTGAGCCTTCTTTGGGGCTCCCTAGAAGGTGTATAAGCTGGGTCTATTGGAATGCGATGAGTGCAAAGGGCTGGACTAACTCCTTTGAGGTCTTCGAGTGAGTAGCCAAAAGCGAACGATGCTTTTCTAAAACGGTAAGGAGTCGGAAGGTCTCATATTCGAGAAAGTTTATCACTAATTATGACGGGAGACTCCTTGTTGTCATTTAGGAAAGCGTATTTCAATCTGAAGGAAGGGGTTTTAGCTCAATGGGGGACTTTGGAGGTTCTGAGTTTCATCCAAGGGTAAAGGATCTCGTGGTTGTTCTACTTCTTCGATGAAATCTTTGGCGACTTCTTCGAGATCTTTGTCGGATGATTCTAGGAAAGACATCGCCATTATCTCTTCCATTGGTTCTTGCTCGGGACTTAGCTCTACCTTGGCATGGAGTGATTGAGTGATGGGAATGGAAAGGTTTAAGTTTTTCCCGAGATGTATATTTATACTCCCCTTTCTTCCTTCATGGACAAGTCTCTTTATTGGATGCCCAATTAAAAGGTCAAATTCCCTAGTATTGAAAATATAGAAACTAAGGTACAACTTGGTTTCATCTACTTTGATAGGGATGAGGTGGAAGATTCCTTCACTAGGAAGGATTTGGCACGAGAGACTTTTTAGAAGCCTAGTCGTTGGGGTTAAATTCATGTCTTCAAAAAGTGTCTGTGCAAGAGACTCAGACATGATATTTACTCCTACAACTGGATTGTAAAGGCCATCGAAGGAGGTTTGGTGAATCTGACAACTAATAGAGGTAGAAGGAGAATCTAGACGAATGACTTCATGAGAAAGCTCGGATTCTCTCAACCATTCATTGCTTACGATTGTTGTCAACTCCTTTATCGTATCTTTAAGGAATTTATCTTCGGTTGGATCAGAAAGGTGCTGGTTGGGTGCAGATGGTGCCGAAGACTTCCTAATTGTAGAATAATTCGAGGTGTTTCCATAGTTCGAGAAAAGATCCTCCTCGAAATTAAACATGTCTTCCGAAAGTGGAATTTCTTCCTCCTTCGGTGGTTCAGGAACTTGGAGGATAGTTGAGGCTAGAAGTGGAGTAGCTAAAGGTTCGGGCTCAACTATCATAGGTTCTTCCTCGGGAGCTATCTCAACTACATCTTACGGGGATCATCGAAATGCTAGTGTACGGAGTGTTTTCAAGAATTTTTGTAAGGATTTCTCTCGCTTCACTAGCGAGAGAGATGCAAGAAAGAACCTCCGAGAGGATGTGTCAAGAATTTGTTTGGTTTCTCCACTAAGACCCACATAAAAGTGTTGCAAGAGCATTTGGTCTTGAATGGAAAGGTTAGGGCGAGAATTGACTAGGTCATTAAAGCGTGCCCAAGCCACACCAAGAGATTCTTTTTCTTTTTGTTTAAAAGTTAGAACCTGCGTTCGAAGTTTAACAACGAGAGAGGATGGGAAAGAAATGTAAGGAAAATCTAGAGTGTAGAGTTCCCCAGTCTCCCTGCACACTCCCTACGGTTCGGGAATACCAGTGTCTAGCTTTTCCCGTTAAAGAGAACGGAAATAGCTTCCACCTTAAGGTTTCATGTGACATGCCTTCAATTTGCAAGCATGCACAAATTAGCTCAAATTCCCGCATATGTGTGTATGGGTTTTCATCGTCTTCTCCTGAGAATGAATGGTCCTTGACCATCTTTATCAAAGACGGACGCAAGTCATAGCCGGAGTGTGAGGATAGGTTTGGAAGATTCCGGTGGCTCTAGTTGTGCGCCCGTGGGAGCAGCATATTGATTGATAGGAGTGATATTATCCATGCTTGACAAGGTAAGATATAAGAACAAAAATGATTTGACGAATCACGGCAACCGTTTCCCCGACAGCGGCGCCGAGAAAGCTTGTTGGTATTTTTAACGCACACGGATAAATCCGCAAGCGCACGGATACCGTTGTAGCTTTCACCCGGAGGGTTTTAAATATCGTATCCACGGGGAAACGTGTGTGGGTCGCCAAACAACTAGTTTATCTATGGGTAGCAATCAAGGTTTAAGATATGATGGGTAAAGAGGATTCCTATGGTAATGATCCTATGCAAGGCAAGGTTATGAAGCAATTGTCCTTCTAATGTTCACTTCGGGACACCACTAGACGGAAAGCACCACAAAGGATAACTCTACCGACGTGACTACGGTCCTACTAATTTAAGAACCTACTCAATTCGGTGTGGACGGGGCTGTCACCTCCCGTAACTACCACACAACCGAGAGAATAGGGCGCAAACACGGGTAACCGACGGCCTAAGCACCACGCTTATGCTAACAATTACTACTCTAATTCGGCGCTAACAAGAACTAGAGCAATCATAAGAACTGTGAACCAATGAACAAAAGAGTAAAATAAATACTTTAATAAAGATCAATTACCGAAGTATCCGGATGCAGGCTTGGAGAAGCCTGAATCCGCCGAAGTACAAGCCCGAGGGGGAGCACCGACATGCCGGCACCACCTCCAACTCTTCCCTCACTCTCTATCTCTCTATTATGCTAAGACTAGATCCTAATGAGGACTAATCTTCTCTTGATGGCTAGGTTTAGCGAGGAGATCCATTCAAGGGACCCCTCTCAGCTGATCCCGTTTGGAGCAAATGAAATTAGGGTTTAAGGGATGCCTCCTCCGGGGGCCGGGGGCCCCTTATATAGCCCTCTAGGATGCACCACGGCCCTCGGATCAAACCGACCTAAACGGACGATTATTATTCATCCTCAAAGGCGGTGGAACGGGGATCCGCGAGGCGATGCCGATTGGTCCAGTCACGAGTCGGCCGACCAAGGGTGGGAGTCGGCCGACTCTCCACCACCGAGCCCGTTCGGGCTCCCGTTTGGTCCGAGCCTTCTCGAACCTTCCGTTACGGAATTTTCACCGGTTCCCGATTATCTCTATGTAAACATGACATGTGGGCCTTCCTTGGGTATTTTCAGGTGACACCTGCGAAACAGGACATTCACCAAAACTCGTGGAATTCTATTAGTGTAACCCCTATATCTAGTTGGTGAACATATTTTAGTCCTTTCTCATGTTTAGTTGACGGTAAAAATTGGCACTTAACGACCGTCAACGGTGGTGCCATCAATGACGCATCCGCACCGTCAACGCCATGAACGCTCGCATGACATGCGAGGTGCGTAGTGAGCTGGACACTCGGGAATGACTGCCCCGAGACCCGTGAAGAGGCCGCCTACCTCAACAATGGGTTTCGCCGGCAAGGAGGAGGGAATGGCTGGAATAACCGGTCCATCCTCCATTCCAAGGTAATTCGAATTACGCCTCCGGGTTTAATTCGAATCAACCTTCATTGAAGGATCTGGTCTACGGCCAAGCCAAGATCAACGAAAATCTCACCAAAAAGATGATTCAAAATGACAAGATCTTGGAGAATATGAATAACAAGATAGAGGGCCTATCATCGGCGGTCAAGAACCAGGTGAGCTTCAATAAGATGATAGAGACCCGGCTCGCCCGGTTGCCGCGGCGATCCCGACAAACGCCGACACGACGGGATCCGGGGCAACCCGAGGTCCCGCCGAGTCGATAAACATGGTCGCAACGGGGTTTGGTCACCCCCGTTAAGCCAACAAGCTTAGGGGAAAAATAAGAGCACCGACAAAAGCGGGTCGGTAAGTATTTTCTTGCTACTCGAAAAAAAAGAGAGAAGAGAAAAAGAGAGTAGATGAAAAAAAGAAGGAATAAAATAAAACTTCTTCTCTGGAAAAAAAAAGAGAGAAGATTTTATTTTAGAATTTTTTTTTGGCCGGGGGCGAGATCACCAACGGCTAGCACCAAAGGCTAGCCGTTGGCACCCAACGGCCAAAGCGGAGCGGCAGCAGGGCCCGCCTAGGCGCGCGCGCGCCCGAGGCGCGCCCGCGCCAGTCCTGCCAAGGTGGGGCCCGTGCCGGCGCCCAACGGCTCCTAGCCGTTGCCCCTCCCCCTTGGTGCTGGTGATCTCGGCTATAAAAGGAGGGGGTGGCCGGGGTGCTCAACCACCTCCCATTTCTCACACTCTCACTCTCTCCCACCTCCACTCTCCACACAACAACCTTCCACAAGCAATCTTTGAGCAAGAGAGCAAGAGTTGGAGCTAGTCTCGGGTGTGGAAAATCAACTTCCATTAGTTCTTTCGCACCCGAGAGCTAGCCACCGGCATAATCCGCCATGAGCGACTACAGTTCATGGGGGTACGGTGAGGCTTCGAGCTCTCACCAAGGTGCCCCCTACGAACCCGAGGTAGGCGAGAGGCGGCGCCCGCAACCCCGAGCCCGAGGGGATCTGCGCGGTCGACGCCCCGTACCTCGACTGGAGGGAGAGCGGAGCTGCGAGAGGTACCATCGCCTCAAGGATCGGCTCTTCAACCACACGATGATCTACGACGCCAACCTCATCGAGAAGATAGGTATGGACACCGACTTCGACACCGTGCGGAAGGCGGTTGGTTGGGAAAACTTCGAGCCCATCGATGAGCAAGGTTCACGTCTCTTGACCATCCGGTTTCTTTGCACACTTGATTATGATGATGAGCGTATTTTCTTCCGTTTATTTGGCATGGATTATTCTCTTACTTGGGGGGAACTCGCTCATCATCTAGGCTTTCACTACAAATGTGCAGTTAAGCTAGATGCATCTATCCCTGGTTTTGATCGTAATTCTTTTTGGGAGAAGATCTCGGGTAGGGTAGAAGTTGGACCTTTCAAACCCCTGAACACTCAGATCCAACACCCTACCCTTAGACTCATGCATCGCTGGATTTCCATGTCTTTGTTTCCTGCTGGCAAAGTTAGATGGGTGCATTCGGTAGAACTTAAGCTTCTTTATGCCATAGTTCACAAGTTCAAGGTCGCTCCTGTGAAGGAGATGTGCCTTCACTGGCTGGACATGGTTAAGAAGTCTTATGCTATCGATTGCACCTCTATTGTTACTCGCATTGCCAATGCCGTAGGAGCACTAGATGGTAACGATGTTGAGTACATTCCCCTCGATCGGCCGATTTGTGATTTACGTACCCTAACCCAGGGACACAGCTTGAAGGCTGATGGGAAAAATCATATCTGTTTCTTCTTTGCCGGTTATGTAAATAAGATTCAGTTACCTAACCCGAATCTCTATTTATATAACTGTGATGTGCTCACCTTTGATTTGAAGACTCCGGAAGAAGCACGCGGGGAAGAACAGATCCCGAGAGCCACTAGAGGAGGAGCCGAGGCTTATGCACGGCCCGACTCCCTTGCTCGACCCGAGATGCTCTGTGCAGCCTCCCCGGCGGTATGGCTATGGTGGATGGGAGGCCTACCGGGGCTACGCGAGCTACTCGGGATGGGAGCGGTACCCCCCCGGCACGGACCGGCGAGAGGGCATGGTCCGAGGCGGGGACCGACGAGTGGGAGCGACGGAGCGGTACACGTCAACTCGCCACCACCAGAGCAGGAGCCGACGTTGACCTCAATCAACGCCCGCATTGGACAACTGCAGATCCAGACGAACGACATCAGGAACACCCTGGGTGGCTTCATGCGATCCAACGACCCGGTGGCGCGACGGCACGGGCGAGAGGTTCGACGCTCTTGCCGAGCCTCCGCATCCGGCGGGGAGGAGCGAGAGGGCCTCTGGAGGTCCCGGGGATACTACCCTGGGCCATGAGCTTCGGGATAAGCTTGGGGAGGACCCCCAATTGAGGTACCTGCATTGCATATCTAATTTCTTGTAATTTTATTTTTTTATTTTAGTATGTTTAAATTCAAGTTTCTTGCATGGAAAATTCAAAAAAAATTATTTACTTTTATAATTCCATTCCATATATGTGCTATGAAATGTTTAGTTCCACCCATGTTGAAATGATTGGTTGCTCTGTTTTATGTCTCGTTTGTACTTGCCTAGAATAGAGTTTTCTCTAATATTTGGGTTTATTGGCTTTACATTATCATGCTCTAGAAACTTGATTTAGTGGGTTGCATACAATTACTCTCATCTAGGTTATTGCGCGATATGATATAGTGACTTAGACCACAGCAATGAAACGTCCCCTTGAGAAAACCTGACGTCCGGAGTCTTTTGTTTCAAAAATTTTCAAAAACAATAGTTCCTCAGTGATCGCGAAATACCCACCAGAGCCATATGATCTATCTATAAGAACCTTCATACGCTACTTGTTCGTAGATTGAGTTCGGTCGGATTGCTACCGACGTGAGATTATGACTCTACACCCATGATTGAGATCCACTTGCACCCACCGAATAAAAGCCAACTCTTACACTGAGAGTTGCGCACAGCATGCACCCTTCACCATCCGCCGACTCTTACACTGAGAGTTGCGCAACATTTCTCCACCAAATAAAAATGCCGACCCTTACCCTGAGGATCGCGCACCCCTCTCTTGTAGTTTGCAAAATTTCTCCATGCATTGTTCATCATGACATCTCTCTCCACCACATCCTTTCCATCAATAAATTTTTGGGCTATATTCTTAGTCGAAAAAAAGTAAGAGAAAAGAAAAAAAAATGAGAGATTGTTTTAGTAGACAAAAGGGAAAAAATCTTAGATCCCGTTCAAAAAAAGAGAGAGAGTAAATATAGATGTTCTTTGGTAGCCCATCTTTTCTTCATCACATTCATCAATAAAAGAGAGTATGTCATGATGCATGAAGACCCAAAAATACCACAAAAAATTAGGAATCATCCTTCATTCCATCCACACACTTGCACATCTCAATCAAGGTGTATAGCTTAATCTCCATAAGGTTCAATCCTTGACCTTACAACATATGTGATACAAGTATGCCCACTTACATACCTACCCAAAACTCCACTCTCAGCTTTAGTGGTAGGAAGAAGGCAATTTGTAAATGCCTTTGGTGAGGTTACTATACACTTTGAGCGATCGAGTGGGTCATTTGAGGAACTTGGTTTATTTATAAAAACTTACAAAACCTCCGGACTGAAAGTTGATCTTGGGACGAATGAAAAGCACCGGTCTTTGGAACTGTTCTATTTTGCAATCACCCAAGATTTGAGAAAATTAGAAGCCCCACTCCAACAGGAATCATAGAGTAGATACAATTGCCGATTTATCCAAATAGCAGTAGAACGCTCTCTTCAAGCTTGTACACTTGAGATATAATCGGCATCGTAGCAACCCCTGATCAACAACCCAAAGCCAAGAATTGCTCGGGACGAGCAAGGGTAAGCTTGGGGGATCTTGTTGGCGGTCCTTAACTCGTTTTATACCCGCCAACTATAGGTCATTATGGGGGAAATAAATATTTTATATCACATATATCTTTACTATTGACCTAGTTCCACCTGTGCTTGGAGAAAATATTGTTTTGCAGAATATACACCAAGTGCAGGAATTTCCGGAATAAAAGTACGCTTTTCGGAAGGCGTAAAACAAGCTCAAGAGCAAGTGGGTGTAGGGTCGAGATGGACTAGAGGGGGGGTGAATAGTCCTTCCTAAAAACTTACGCAACGGCTAACCAAAACAAATGCGGAATTAAAACTATCGGTCTAGCCAAGACTAACCCCACTAACTACAACTCTAGTAGCACCTTGTAAAAGATCCTAAACAAGAAGCAAGGTGCTAAACTAGCTAGTGCTCACCTAAACAATTCTAGCTTGCAAGGTCACACAAACCTAAGCAACTAGTACTTAGCGAACCGGGGAGCACCTACACAATTCTAATGAGCAAAAGCACTAAGCCAAACCTAAGCTCACTGGATGCTCAAGGACAAGGCTACACAAGCCGAACCCAAGAGCGCAATTCACTTAACTACGCAAGCTAAGCAAGACACTAAAACTACTTCTAGCTACACAAGCAAGAAGGTGCTCAACTAGCTACACAAGCAAACGAGCACAAGAGCCACTACTCAAGCTAAGCAAGAATGTAACAAATGTAAATGCAAGCTTGAGCTAGAGGGGATGCAAACCACCGCAAAGAGTGGACACACGAAGTCGCGGCGGTGGCGAATCACCGGGCGTAGAGACCAACCACCTGCACACAATCACAAGGGAGGTCGAAGCCTCACACACAAGCACAAGGAGGTCGAAGCCTCGGCAATCACAAATCGACACACGATTTTTCCCTGGTTCATTTGGTCGCCACCAAGCTACGTCCGAGTTGTGGTGATACACCGACTTGGTGATGAGATGGCCGCTCAAGTTGGCTCACTTTGCCAACAACCCCTCTAGGGAGCCCCAACTCCAATCAACACAAGAACGGGATCCTCCAAGCCACACTCAACTAGAGTAGCCAATTCGCTCCGCGGGAAGGCTCGAAATCCTCCTTCGGAGCACCACACAATCTCCACGCGGTGCTTCAACGAAGTCTCTTGCCACCAAGCCGTCTAGGAGGTGGCGACCTCCAAGAGTAACAAGCACACCGGCTTGCAACACGATCACCTAGTGCCACTCGATGCAAATCTCTCAATGCAACGCACTAGAATCTCTCACTCACTCGATCGGATGATCTCTATCAAGCTCAAGTGAGTAGAGGGCTCTCCAAGCACTCTCCAAGGTGGACACCAAGTCCCCAAGGTGCTAAGCTAGCAGCCATGGCCGAGCAAGGCAAGTATTTATAGGCCAAAGCCCAAAACTAGCCGTTGCCCCCACGGCGGCAAAGACAGACGCGCCGGACGCGTTCGGCCTCCACCGCCGGACGCTCAAGCCGCGTCCGGCGCTCCATCTTGCGCCACGTGTCCCCTCGATCGAAGACGACCGTTGGCTCCCAACGGCTAACTCCTCGCGCGTGCGGAACATACTCCACCGGGCCGCACGGATCGCACCGCGTCCGCCGCCTGCGTCCGGCCCGCGTCCGCCGCCAATGTCCGGCGTCCCGACGCGCGCACGACTCGGCCCCAGAAGTTTCTGGTCCGAGTCCGGCGCACGCCGGACTCGCCACCACGGCGTCCGGCGCTCAGACACAGCTCAGCCAGCTGCTCGCGCCAAGACACCACTCGCCGGACGCGTCCGGCCCGCCTGGCCGCGCGTCCGGCGGCCGCGTCCGGCGCACAGAAAACAACGTTTTCCAGCCCGCCGCGAACGCCAACTTCTCCAACAATTTGCATCTAGCGCAATAGAAAATAGGCCTCCAATTTTCCAGAAAACGCCGAATCCCGCCGAGCTTGAGGGACCCAAACCCAACTCAACCCTGCAAACCAACACGCGATCAACGCCACCTTTGTAAATGTGCCAACACCACCAAGTGTACATCACCATGTGCATGTGTGTTAGCATTTTCACAATCATTTTCAAAGGATTTTTCTCTTGTTCTCACAGCGCCACTCGATCCTAGCATGTCGCAATGTCGATCACTCAAGTGGCACTAGATGACCGAGATGCAAACAAGTTTGCCCCTCTTGATAGTTCGGCTATCAATCCTAAATCCGGTCATCAACTTCTCTACACACCTCATGACCGGTGAAATGAAATGCCCTATAGCATACCTTTGCCTTGCGCATTTCCACTTCCACCGTCTTCCACCGGAGTACCAATGCAACACATGCACCGACACGATCTCAAGATGATATGATCCACTTCATATCGTCATGCAACCCTCTCGGTTCATCGATTTGCTCTTCACCGCCTCATGGTCCATCGGAACCAAGTCTTGCCCGAGCTTCACCATCTCATGGTCCGTCGCTCCACTGCCTCGACTTGTCCTTCACACACCCTCCGGTCTCGAGCCAAGCCTCATCTCGATCTTCACCATCGGTCACATGACTCCATGTCATGTCACATATTCAATGAAGCTCCTTCATCTCACAATCACTTGTGGACTAAACCCCGTGTATTCTCATGATCACACAATTAGTCCACCTAAGTTGTCACTCAATTATCAAAACCAAACAAGGGACCTTTCAATCTCCCCCTTTTTGGTAATTGATGACAACTCTACAAAGATATGGAAATAAAGTTCATAAAGGACTTTATGTCACTTATCCAACATTTAAGCTCAATGTTGTGATTTGGATAAGTGTCACAAAGTCAACTTGGTAGTGATAGCTCCCCCTACATGTGTGCTCAAATGGTTTGGTTTCAAGCTTGCACACATGCATAGATATGGAATCTCTTGGGAGAGTAATCACTACTAAGTGATGCTAAGGCATATAGGATAAACCTTTGAAGCGTGATACCAATCGGAGTTGCACAATGAAGTTCATCCTTAGCATCATCATGGTTAGCTAGAAATCACTTGAAACAACACTAGAAACCCCGTGAGATCAACATTAGAAGCAAGGTTCTAGTACCAAGTGGAAGGAGCACAAGTGTCTAGCTAAACCATCCTATGCATGCTAGTTATCAAATCATCAATCAAAACTATGACTAGCATACACCACACAAGCATTGCATATTGAATTTAAGACAATGCAAATGTAAGCAAGCACATGAATATGCACATATCAAATGCAATCAATCAAGTTCATGAGCTTGCTCCCCTACTTGTGTGCTTCTCTTGTCCAAGAACTTTGATCCTCTTCAATGTTGCTCTTCTCGGCTATGTCCATCTTCTTCTCCCATTTGTATGCATCTTGCATATCTTTGTACCATTCTCTCCCCCTTTGTCATCAAAGACCATAAAGGGTCCAAGACCACTTGTATGATACTTCATGTAAGACAAACTTCTTGATGCAAAGGATTGGAGCTGGGGGTTGATGGTTGATTCTTGAATCTTCCTTTTGATGGACACACCATATGTTGGAATGACACCACTTGTAATCTTCACATGTAGTTGCATGAACCCACTTGTCACTATGCATTGGGCACTCCCCCTTTGTCATAGCACTAAAGATACCACATGTGTAGGTCACTTTCAAGATCTTTGCCTCTAATACCAATGAAGTGGGGCTCCTCCCTATGACAAAGCATGGGTCACACCAAATGACAATCTTGAGCAAATCTTCATTTGATCACTTAAAGTTGAGGATCACTTGTGGAACCACCTTGTTGAAATATGCATGAATACCACATTCTTGACCTAGATTGTTTTCATGAGCTTTTTCTCTTGAGCTATCTTGATTTGCACATGAGCTTCCAAGTCCGGTTTGAACCAATGACAAGCTTCTTCACACCTCACTAGAAGGGTTATCTTGCCAATGTTGTACTTGTAGCTAATGTGCAATCCAAAGTAGATCAAGTACATGGGTTCACTAGCTCATGAACATGTTATATGTTACCACTAGAACAAGTAAGGCATAGAAACAATAGTGGCACCATATAAACATCAAAACCTTTTGATTTTTCATGAATGCTCCTAGATATCATGACTATATGCACTAAACAAGTCCTTAGCAATATATGTATGCATATGTCAATCAATGTGAAGTCCATTGATAAGCTTGATGAAGCCAACAGATATCCATGAGGAATTGCATGCTTCACCCTGAAATGAGAACCACTTATGATCAAGTGCACTTTCTTGTTGTGGTTGGCTTGCTTCCTCTCTTGATCTTTGCTTGCATGAGAGAATACCACTTGCATTATCACTTGATTTGTCATGTATTGCTCTCTTTTTGGATGTTGCTTGCTTTCTTGATCAATCTTCTTGATATCTTCAACTAAGCATCTTGAATCCCCTTAGATCATCACCTCCGTGTCGGCCTTCCAAGCTCACTTGTCAATCCCATCTCTCATGGGCGGCACACCTCCTCAATGGAGAGAAGCGATCTCACTAAGAACAATCCTTGACACTCAATTGAATTGTCATTCATTTGATTGATCCTTGGACTTGATAAGATGAAGCATCTTGAGTTCTTCTTTAAGTCCTTTTCTTTCTTGCTCTTGAGCTTGATCTTGATCTTCAATAAACCAAACATAGGTTCCTCAATCACTTGTAATTATGATTCCAACTTGAGGACCTTTCAATGTGAGTGACACTAGAGATATCCAATGTTTGTCACTTTTCTGGCAGATTCTGCAACCTTCAAAGATTAACTCATATCTTCCAAAGTACAGCTCCAAAAGCCATGAAATTTGGTCGAGATGAGAAACACTAAGTCTTCATGCAGCTGCAAAAATTTGAGCTTCATTGGCCTTCTATATTGCTGCCAGATTTCACATCTTCTCACACTGCTACATGCTGAAAACTGTTGCACTATAGCTGAAAAGAACTACTCCAAAACTGTAGCAATCCTTATCCAATTCTCATGAAATTTGCACAGCACATTGAATCATAAGCATAGAGCATGCATACCAAATTTCAAGCCAATCCAATAAGATTTGATCCATCAAACTCAGACTTGAACGCAGCTAGCTCAGATTTCAGAATTTGGACAGATTTAAGCAATTGAGCTATGCTTCTTCAAAAATGACTCAAACTTGATGTCAACTTGTTTGAACATCATCACAAAACATATATGCAGTCAAACCACTTACTAAAAGTCATCTTGTGATCATATCCATCCAAACTAACTCAAATTTGAATACTATGCATTGGATCCATTCAAACATCTCATAGCAAGCAACCAAAGCATATATATCCAATTCAATCAACTCATATGCATCCAAATGAATGTGATCAACAAAATATATACCTTGGTAGCACATGATCTTCCAATAGCAAGTTTCCACATAATACAATTGCAAGCCATCACATATGATAATTGATCACCACAATTTGAATCATGCACTTGTATATTGTAGCACTCGGACTTCACTTGTCATGACTTGGCATTGGGATGAGGGTAGCACTAAGCTTCAATACTTGATTCAATCACATGATGAAGAATGTGAACTCAATTGAATCAAGCCTCCAATGCCATGGTACCTACAAACAATCATCCACTTTTTGATGGTACCCAAACTAGTTTGGGTCCTCTCAAGTTAGGAGCAACATACTTAGGCAAAACCTTAGTATGAGTAGCGGGATGTTTTGCAATAGCAACCGATGAGGTACCATCACCATCCTTTCTAAGCATATTAGTATCATCAATTGAACTAGGCTTAGAAATTTTACCTAGGGGACATGAATGTGCCATGTGTCCCCTTTCCCGGCAAGAATAGCATCTTCTCTTTGTTTGAGCCTTTTCTTCATTGCTCATGTGATGCTCTTCATTGCCTTGCCTCTCTTGGGTTTCTTGAGCCTTCTTCTCAAGCTTGTTGGAGCACTTTGAGGCAAAGTGTCCCATGTCACCACACTTGAAGCACTTGATGTGAGCATGAGTGTTCTTCTCTTGAATCTTGCTCATCATCATCTTGGCATCTTGGATAGGAGTTGGATGCCTTGCTCTTCCACCCCTTCTTGTCTTTTTCTTCATCATCTTCAAGTCATCAACTTTGACTTCATGGTTGATCTTGACTTGATCTTGGGGTGTTGATCTTGGCTTAACTTGAGGCTTCTTGATAGGGCATATGCAAGATGCATACAAATGGGAGAAGAAGATGGACATAGCCGAGAAGAGCAACATTGAAGAGGATCAAAGTTCTTGGACAAGAGAAGCACACAAGTAGGGGGAGCAAGCTCATGAACTTGATTGATTGCATTTGATATGTGCATATTCATGTGCTTGCTTGCATTTGCATTGTCTTAAATTCAATATGCAATGCTTGTGTGGTGTATGCTAGTCATAGTTTTGATTGATGATTTGATAACTAGCATGCATAGGATGGTTTAGCTAGACACTTGTGCTCCTTCCACTTGGTACTAGAACCTTGCTTCTAATGTTGATCTCACGGGGTTTCTAGTGTTGTTTCAAGTGATTTCTAGCTAACCATGATGATGCTAAGGATGAACTTCATTGTGCAACTCCGATTGGTATCACGCTTCAAAGGTTTATCCTATATGCCTTAGCATCACTTAGTAGTGATTACTCTCCCAAGAGATTCCATATCTATGCATGTGTGCAAGCTTGAAACCAAACCATTTGAGCACACATGTAGGGGGAGCTATCACTACCAAGTTGACTTTGTGACACTTATCCAAATCACAACATTGAGCTTAAATGTTGGATAAGTGACATAAAGTCCTTTATGAACTTTATTTCCATATCTTTGTAGAGTTGTCATCAATTACCAAAAAGGGGGAGATTGAAAGGTCCCTTGTTTGGTTTTGATAATTGAGTGACAACTTAGGTGGACTAATTGTGTGATCATGAGAATACACAGGGTTTAGTCCACAAGTGATTGTGAGATGAAGGAGCTTCATTGAATATGTGACATGACATGGAGTCATGTGACCGATGGTGAAGATCGAGATGAGGCTTGGCTCGAGACCGGAGGGTGTGTGAAGGACAAGTCGAGGCAGTGGAGCGACGGACCATGAGATGGTGAAGCTCGGGCAAGACTTGGTTCCGATGGACCATGAGGCGGTGAAGAGCAAATCGATGAACCGAGAGGGTTGCATGACGATATGAAGTGGATCATATCATCTTGAGATCGTGTCGGTGCATGTGTTGCATTGGTACTCCGGTGGAAGACGGTGGAAGTGGAAATGCGCAAGGCAAAGGTATGCTATAGGGCATTTCATTTCACCGGTCATGAGGTGTGTAGAGAAGTTGATGACTGGATTTAGGATTGATAGCCGAACTATCAAGAGGGGCAAACTTGTTTGCATCTCGGTCATCTAGTGCCACTTGAGTGATCTGACATTGCGACATGCTAGGATCGAGTGGCGCTGTGAGAACAAGAGAAAAATCCTTTGAAAATGATTGTGAAAATGCTAACACACATGCACATGGTGATGTACACTTGGTGGTGTTGGCACATTTACAAAGGTGGCGTTGATCGCGCGTTGGTTTGCAAGCTCGGCGGGATTCGGCGTTTTCTGGAAAATTGGAGGCCTATTTTCTATTGCGCCGGATGCAAATTGTTGGAGAAGTTGGCGTTCGCGGCGGGCTGGAAAATGTTGTTTTCTGTGCGCCGGACGCGGCCGCCGGACGCGCGGCCAGGCGGGCTGGACGCGTCCGGCGAGTGGTGGCTTGGCGCGAGCAGCTAGCTGAGCTGTGTCTGAGCGCCGGACGCCGTGGTGGCGAGTCCGGCGTGCGCCGGACTCGGACCAGAAACTTCTGGGGCCGAGTCGTGCGCGCGTCGGGACGCCGGACATTGGTGGCGGACGCGGGCCGGACGCAGGCGGCGGACGCGGTGCGATCACTGTGCAGCGTCCGGTGGAGTATGTCTGCACGCGCTGAGGAGTTAGCCGTTGGGAGCCAACGGTCGTCTTCGAATCGAGGGGACACGTGGCGCAAGATGGAGCGCCGGACGCGGCTTGGAGCGTCCGGCGGTGGAGGCCGAACGCGTCCGGCGCGTCTGTCTTTTGCCAGCGTGGGGGCAACGGCTAGTTTTGGGCTTTGGCCTATAAATACTTGCCTTGCTCGGCCATGGCTGCTAGCTTAGCACCTTGGGGACTTGGTGTCCACCTTGGAGAGTGCTTGGAGAGCCCTCTACTCACTTGAGCTTGATAGAGATCATCCGATCGAGTGAGTGAGAGATTCTAGTGCGTTGCATTGAGAGATTTGCATCGAGTGGCACTAGGTGATCGTGTTGCAAGCCGGTGTGCTTGTTACTCTTGGAGGTCGCCACCTCCTAGACGGCTTGGTGGCAAGAGACTTCGTTGAAGCACCGCGTGGAGATTGTGTGGTGCTCCGAAGGAGGATTTGTGAGGGTTCTTGAGCCTTCCCCACGGAGCGCGAATTGGCTACTCTAGTTGAGTGTGGCTTGGAGGATCCCGTTCTTGTGTTGATTGGAGTTGGGGCTCCCTAGAGGGGTTGTTGGCAGTGAGCCAACTTGAGCGGCCATCACATCACCAAGTCGGTGTATCGCCACAATCGGACGTAGCTTGGTGGCGACCAAGTGAACCGGGGAAAAATCGTGTGTCGATTTGTGATTGCCGAGGCTTCGACCTCCTTGTGCTTGTGTGTGAGGCTTCGACCTCCCTTGTGATTGTGTGCGGGTGGTTGGTCTCTACGCCCGGTGATTCGCCACCGCCGCGACTTCGTGTGTCCACTCTTTGCGGTGGTTTGCATCCCCTCTAGCTCAAGCTTGCATTTACATTTGTTACATTCTTGCTTAGCTTGAGTAGTGGCTCTTGTGCTCGTTTGCTTGTGTAGCTAGTTGAGCACCTTCTTGCTTGTGTAGCTAGAAGTAGTTTTAGTGTCTTGCTTAGCTTGTGTAGTTAAGTGAATTGCGCTCTTGGGTTCGGCTTGTGTAGCCTTGTCCTTGAGCATCTAGTGAGCTTAGGTTTGGCTTAGTGCTTTTGCTCATTAGAATTGTGTAGGTGCTCCCCGGTTCGCTAAGTACTAGTTGCTTAGGTTTGTGTGACCTTGCAAGCTAGAATTGTTTAGGTGAGCACTAGCTAGTTTAGCACCTTGCTTCTTGTTTAGGATCTTTTACAAGGTGCTACTAGAGTTGTAGTTAGTGAGGGTTAGTCTTGGCTAGACCGATAGTTTTAATTCCGCATTTGTTTTGGTTAGCCGTTGCGTAAGTTTTTAGGAAGGACTATTCACCCCCCTCTAGTCCATCTCGACCCTACAGTGGGCCATCTGGGGTCGAAATGGGCCAAAAGCACCAGCATGGATGCGACCCAGATGGCGGCCCAGGCCCACCTGCCAAAGGCGGTCAGGGGGCGGCGCCACCCCGCGCGCGCGCGCCCGGGCGCGCGCGCGCCCGCGCGCCCGCTGTGGGCCCGGCCAAAGGCGGTCGCCTCCTTCCATCCGGGGGCATGACGGTTGCGCTGGTTATTTTACCTCCATACCCCTGAACCGCCTTCAGTGCCCTATAAATGAAGAGGAGAAGCCCCCCACCTCAACACACACCATTTGGAGCCATCTCTACACCTCACACTTGTTCTTTAGCATTAGCGTTAGTCATTTGGAGCTAGGCGAAAGCTACTTGGAGAGCTTGTCTCCAGAAAGAAAAGCTACACCTTTGGTATAAATCTATGGAGCGTTCTTCCTTAGTCAAGTTCTCATTATATTTATATAGTCGTGCATATGAACTAGAGTATATTCTAGTGCACGATATATTCAATGATCAAGAACTAGGCCATAGTTCTTGTGAGAATTGTTCATCGTGCTCTACATTGTTCTTCATCGTTCATATGTTTTACTTGTTTAGATTAGATTGTAGAAGAGGAATAGCGGTTCGATGTGCCTTCGGGCTTGCCTATGTTCTAGCTCGTCCATCCGTAGGGTGGGAGTCCTGGGGGGACGTAGGTAGCTCCTTAGTATGCGGACGTGGTGTCCGGGTGCAAGGGAACCTTCGGATATGTCGGAATGCCACGGTTGAGGTGGTAGGCGGTAGGTGGTGACAGCCCCGTCCGTCCTTTGTAATCCCCACGTTCGCATGTTGAGTAGGAGTTCGTAAATGCCGCCATCGACAAGGAGACCCGATTCGCGCCGCGGTCTCCCCATATTCCTAGTCTATAGTCGAGTCTTGACTTGTATACCATGTGGAATTAGCCGTTCTAACACCGACTATATAGGACCTGCCTGCTCCGCGTAGATTATTCTTTATTCTTTATTTTATCTTTATTCCTTTGAGGTTGCTCTAAGTGTGTGTCCACTATCTAAATTACCGTATGCTTACCCCTGTATAGCACATTGGTCGGTTTCTCCTCATGCTAGATATCGTATTCATACCCATGCTAGATTACTTAACTACCCCATGCCTTTCTTTGGGAAATTATAAAGAACGATACCCTGAATACTTCCGGGTGAAATGCTGCGACGATAGATCCGTGCGCTTGCGGATATTTATCTATTAGGATGTGATCTATCTCTGGCAACACTCGCGTAGTTGCTAGAACCAGTTTCTAGTAATTATGCCGAGTAAAGCCATTTAGCGTTTCTGGCGCTGTTATCAGAATCGGGCTCTAAGTCTATTTTGGTAATCGCGCTAAGTGTCAATTTTTACCGTCAACTAAACATGAGAAAGGACTAAAATATGTTCACCAACTAGATATAGGGGTTATACTTGACGAGAATTCCACGAGTTTTGGTGAATGTCTGTTTTACACGGGGTGTCACCGAAAATACCCAAGGAAGGCCCACATGTCGGGTTTACATAGAGATAATCGGGAACAGTGAAAATTCTGTAATCTGGAAGGTTCGAGAAGGCTCTGGACCAAACGGAGCCCGAACGGGCTCGGTGGAGAGTCGGCCGACTTCCCCCTTGGGCGGCCGACCGCCATCTCAACCAATCAGCGTCAGCCTCTCGGATCCCTGTTCCACCGCCTTTGAGGATGAATAATAATCGTCCGTTTAGGTCGGTTTGATCCGAGGGCTGTGGTGCATCCTAGGGGGCTATATAAGCGGGCCCCCGGCCCCGGAGGAGGCATCCCTTATACCCTAATTCATTATCTCCCAGCGGGATCAGAGTTGTAGAGGCGTCCCTTGAATGGATGACTTCTCTTCTCTAGAGAATTAGAGCTAGACATTCCAATGTAGTAGATTAGATCTAGATGAGAGTTAGGGAGAGCGGAGCTGCGCTCGGTTCGGAGAAGTCTTCGAGTTTTGGTATGCCTTTGTATCTATTCTTTACAAGACTTATGCTTTAATATATTTATTCTTCTCTATCTACTTTATGCCTTTCATATGTTTGCTTAGTATAGTTGTTGCATCTTAGCATGGGATCTTTGCTCGTATTGAGTGCTCTAGTTATTGCGCATAGCTAGAGTAGTAATCGATAGTATAGGCATGGTGTCTAGACTATAGGTTACCTGAGGTTGCGCCCAATCCCACGGATAGTTGTGGTAGCCCCGCAGGTGACAGCTCTGTCGGGCCTTTGTATTCCACCACGTTCGGGTTGGTGTTTCGTAGAGCTTTCGGCACCTTCTCCCAACTACACTTTACCCGGTCTTCTTCGAGAGTTGGAAAGGACCTGCTTTGCTCCAAAGTGCTATTGTATGATTGCTATATCTATTCATCCCCGTTATCATAGAACCAAAGTAATAGAGAAGTATATAGGAACCTTATCTCTCCCATTGTCCTCTCACTCTAGCTAGCTACTCATTTATCATAGAATTCTCATGTGTGCTTTATTGTTTATATTACCTTACATATATATATCATTTACCCCCGCTTTAGTCTAGTTGGTTTACTAAGTTAGTAGATACATGATGGTGAGTTATCGATTCTTTAACCCATGCTTCCCCGTGGTAAAATATAAATAACGATACCTGGTTTACTCCGGTAAAATGCTACAATGGTATGTTCTGTGCGCTTGCGGAATCCTTCATATTTTAGTTGCACTTAATTTATACCAACACTAAGAAATGCCAACAGCTTGCCACCACCCCGCTCCCTCATTTTCTTCGCTGAGCGCGTCACCGTGGCCGCCATCCCTCCCTCCATCTCCGACCGCCTTCAATCGACAAGCCCGAGCTGAGGTAGTGGCCAATTTGGCCGTCGTCTTCTCCGCCTGCGGGAGCCGAGCTCCAGCGAGCTCTTCGGCACCGTTGTCCACGCGCGTCCGCCATCATTTTCATTCTCTAGCTCGTGCTCTAGCTCTGCCTGGGCTTAGCGAAGGCCGTAGACGTTTCCAAGCACGCCGCCGTGGTCCGCTCCAGCGTCCCGCCGACGAGACGCGCCGCCGCACGCCGCCG
Source organism: Themeda triandra (assembly GCA_018135685.1). NCBI lineage: Eukaryota > Viridiplantae > Streptophyta > Magnoliopsida > Poales > Poaceae > Themeda > Themeda triandra. The sequence goes on along the minus strand of JAENPR010000245.1, from coordinate 219,035 downwards.
TTCGCTCCGCCCGATGCTCTAGTGCGCTATAGGCCTCATCTTCACCATGGTTGGATTCGCGCCGTCGCCACGAGCACGAGGGTGCTATCCGTGTCGCCTGAAACCTCGCCGCCGGCGAGTTATCGGCGGTCAACACCGGCGGTGTCCTGTTCCGGTGGCCGACGCGGGGCCGTTGGCCGGACCCACCGGGCCGGCGCCGGGCGCGCGTGCCTTGGGTGCACAGCGCGGGGTGCGCTTGTAGCAGCGGCCAGCCGCGTCGGCCCGCAGCGGGGGATAGCCCCGGGTGCGCGTAGCAATTTAGTGTATTTCCCGTTTTCGAAAATGATTTTCGAAATGTTGTTTAATCTTTCAAACTTCATATCTCCCTCATTTTAAGTCCATTTTGGGTGATCCAAATTTCTATATTTTTCTTATGAGGAGCTTTATGCATGTAGGATATTGGTTTATTTTTCAGAAATACTTTTCTATACAGATTTATTTAATGTCTAAAAATGCTTTGATATCTTGATAAATGCATAATTAATTATAGGTTTATCGAAAAAATGTGAATCTTGTTTTGTTGCTCTAGTTAGGAGATGATTTATCTGTGAAAAATATTAGTTAGACATGTCATGTGTAGAATATGGCCTGTTTATTTATTGTGCTTGCTTTGCTTAGGGATTAGGAAATTCATAATTAATTATTTATGCAAGAAAAATGCTTGATAATTTTTATAGGGTGTTTCTATACTTATAAGTAGCTGTTAATCATATGAGATCTGTTGTTTGACACTTTTCACAAGTACAAAGTATTTTTAGGTCTTGGTTTATTGCTGCCTTGTCCTTTTTGTATAGGATAAATGGTTTACTGTTTTGACTTGAAAAATTTATGGTAGGCTTCTTGTTACCTAGCTAAGCTACTGTAATTTTTGTAGATTTTTCTGAGCAGTCTAGCTATAGGTTGCTGTTGTACCCTTTAGTAATCGTCGTCGTTTTTCGTCGAGGTCTAGGTTAACTAGTGTCTTACTATGCTTAGTGAGGCTCTAATAGGTATAACCTGTTAGGATGATGTTGACTACCTTGTAGTACTATGATTTGGTTCATCATCATCATCATACGCTTTAATTCCGTATTGCATTCCCAATACTCATACGCACCGATGCATCATACAGGATTGCCGGAAGAAGTGACGCCTTGATAGTTCCCGAGGAGCCGGAAGGAGAGGAGCAGCGAGGGGAGCAAGATCTTGCGAGGGAGGTAGCAAAGGACGAGGACCCGGACGCCGACTTGCCCGAGTGCCCTAACCATCATCCTAGCTCCTTTGTGAAAGACAAGCCCCGCATCACTCCTACGCTTTAAAAATGTTTTACTTGAGTCATTTATTTATTATGATGCATTAAGTTAATAGGTGTTGCTTGGAACCGTTAATGCATAATGAGTACCTTGATCCACTGTATACTTTTACCCTATTAAGTTCGGATCGCGCTTATGCTTAGCACCGCTTAATTAGATCGGTAAAAGACGGGTGATTGACCCTCATCCGCGAGGTAGGTGGTTACTACCCTTTGGTTGATACTACGGAGGTTGGTTTAGAGAACATAACCATGTGGCCATGTTAAATCACGACTGGTCGGGGTTTGTGGTGTGTTAGACCATGGAAACTCCGGCTATGTCACTTAAGGAAATATGACTTTGTACGTCCTCGGATCATGTTGAACAATGCCTCACAGATAGCTGGAAGGATGCGATCATCCGACCGCGAAGCCTTGAGGATGTTTGGGCTGGAATTTCAACAGAGTTGAGTGTATTGCCCACAGGCGCGGTATTAATCCCAATGGCCGATCGCACCGGAGGTACTTGGTAGCCGGGCATGCCCTGGTGCAATCGTATTTGTTGAAATCCGCGATTCCACCCGAATAGGCCAAGGTGACCGTCATTCGCTTTGGCCGGCGAGTGTCGTTTGTGTGAGGAATACCCGCCAGCTGGTTTGCAATCGATTATAATCGCCATCGTTCCCGGACAAGGAGCACTTGACCGAGCAAAAGGCACTGTCGCCAATCTATGTGAAAAATGAGATGGTTATGTTCCTAATGTTGTTGATGCTGGTAAGCTCAACCTGAAGGAGATGATAGTGTTGTTTGTTCATACCCTGGAGTTGGAGTAGTACAGGTGCTAATGTAGTGATGTCGGATCTAACTTAAAAGATGATAAGCTAGAGAGTCCTTTATCACTAAATGATTATTTAATAAGCTCACCTTTTATTGCAAGTTAAATGAGTCAGCTACCCCACTTATAAAGCCTTGCATACTCCTTGGTGTCATTTATTTTAATTTATGACGGGTAGGTCTAGCTGAGTACCTTCTTGTACTCAGGGTTCCATTCCCTTGTTGTTGCAGATGGTGAGATGTTCTATAGCTATTGCCCAACTTGCTTCTACCCCGCGTATGGGGATGAGTAGATCATGGGCACGATCAATCTATCTATCGTACCTCTATGCTTTGTTGCTTTGATTTGATGTTGGACCAGGCACTATGTTTCAACTAAGTGTGCGTTTGTGAACCAAAACTTTATTTGCTTCCGCAATTTAGATTTGAACTTGGTATTGTAATAACTATTTCGTACTCCGATGTAGTTTACTATTTGTGAACTTATGTACTACTATGAACTGTTGTATGTTGAACTCAATTCGGTCCGGTCAGTATTGTGGAAAGTTCGAAATCCTTCGTGATTTCGCGGACTACCGGTTTGATATAAGCGCCATGTGCTAATTAAGTTGCTTCGGTGACTCATTAGTACATTGTGTTTATATTAATTGATCGGTTCTTCTATGAAGGGACCGGAGAAAATTATTCCATGGCGACGGCATCATCTCCGCCTTGATGCCGCCGTTTGGAAGTAAAAATCTCCCCGTGGACATGTCGATGAAGATGCCGACGCCGAAGTTGTCGCCTCCATCTTCAACGAATCCGCCATGGATAAAACGAATCCAACCTTCTCCTTCACCGTCACGGAGAAGAGAAGGAGGAAGACACAAATCTCCCATACCAAGAAACTTGGCATGGAGAAAAATCTAACCCTAAGACTCAACCTAAGAGGAAAAACTTATTAGAAAGCAATGGATCCCCACTCCTCCGGCCTCCGGTGAAGTACCGGAGGAGGAGGGGGGGGGACTGCCGGTGGGCGACGGCGGCGGCGGCGGCGGCGGCGCGAGTCGGGAGAGGAGAGGCCCCGGTTGTGGATCCTGGTGGGGATAATTCAAGGGCAACTCAGTAACCAGCATCTTGTTTTTGCTTTTTTTTTAAAGGTGTTATGCTGCTTTGTACATGGGTTATGTAATGTACAGTAAGACTGAAAGTTGTTGTCGGTGTTTCGTACCCCGGGGGGTATAACACCAACGAGTAAATTTCTGTTGCGTGCTCCCTAATCCGGATGGTGATGCAAGATGGACACAAGCGTTTATCCTGGTTCAGGCAAAGAATGCCCTACGTCCAGCAGAGGAGTGAGTTTCGTGTTATCTTGCACCGGGGTGCTCGTACAGGGGTGAATACAAGCGAGTCCTGAGACTTTAGCGTGTGTGGAAGGGTGTGAGCGAGAGTGAACGTTGTCGTCCTCCCAAAACGTGCCCTAAACTAGGCCCCGGCGTCCCCTTTTATAGGCCAAGAGGAGGCTCGGGAGTACGAGTAGATAGGGCCGTCGTTGCGTGACGTCGAGCTACATACGCCGTGTCAAGTCGTCGAGACCAGACGCTTCGCTCGGTCCGGCTCGAGCCTCGTAGCGATGGTCGGTGATGGCCTCGCTTGTCCTCCTCGGTCGTGGGCCGACGTAGTCGAGGCGTGGTGCCGGCGCATGAGCATGCGCGTCCGGAACCCCGCCGTACGGGCCGTCGAGGTGGGAAAGACAGGACACCGCGTGTCCTCTCGTTCGGGATTGCGTCCCGTCACCACTCCTCGAGTGGTTGGAAGCCGCCTCGAGGGGGTAGTGATCCGAGCGACGGGACGGAACGACGTAGTTGGTGGCACGAGCGTCGATGATGGCGTCGGGAGAGCGCCGCACGCGCCACGCACCCGGCGTGGTGTAATAGTGCAGCCTGGCACGCTTGAATCCCGGGTATGGGCAGCGGAATAGGAGAAGCGACCGGCATACTTCTCACTATGCCGCGAACTGTAGCCATGGGGTTAGGCGGAGCAGACATACTTCCCACTATTACATATACTGTAGCCATGTGCGTGCCTTGGATAGGTAATGATTGTGGGCGGACTCGAGCGGCTGCCCGCTCGAGCGTTCTCCGTCCCGCTCGAGCGGTCGCTCGCTCGAGCGGTTTACGTCGCCGTCTCGAGCAGTCGCACGCTCGAGCGGTTTCCGTATTTCTCTTCTCGAGCGGGTGAGCGGCTGTTGCTTGAGTCAGCAGGTCTCTGAGGCCTTGCGGGCCTGGTAGTGGGCCGGATTGGGGTTTCTCTGGTTAATTCTTGGGAGATTTAGAGGTAAGATGGGTTGGGTTATTTTCCTCTAACGTACCTGATTTAGGACCCCCTAATCTAGGTACCCGACAGTAGCCCCCGAGCCCTTGTTTGATTGTGAAACTTCAAACAAGGGATCATGTAGTGGAGCTGAAGTACCTAGAGTTGGGATTATTGTCGGTATTTCGAGGAGTCATTCCGTCCTTTCTCCGTGGGGGGCGCGCGAGCGTCCCCCGCGGGGGTAGCCCCCGAGGCCCCAGAGGAATGAGGCATTCCTCTGGGGGCTTTGAGATGAACGATTTTGGGCAAGAGTATTATTAGTTGGAGTTGTGGTATTTAGAAGATTTCTGTTCTACTGTTCGAGCCCCCGAGTTTTTCCCGCTCCTCCCGCGTCGAGGGAGTTTGTTTGGGTGACTCGAGCTCCCGAGCCCCGAATGGCCGAGCTGGAGTCGTGATCCAGTTCGCTGGATCTCTTGGATCAGACCCAAGTGGCGAGAGGTCTGACACTACTCGCGATCGAGCGAGTGCCACACCCTCTCGTGAGCCGATGGCGGGTAGTCCAAGTGAGAGCTCGTCTCCTTTCGAGGGGAGACGGCTTCGTGGCCCGGGGCGCTCTCATTGAAGCCGGGCTCTTAGTTTCCCGGAGGACCGGTCCCGTTCGAGGGGGCCGGCGGCTCGAGTGCCTCCCGTCGGCGGGATCTCTTAGATACATAGTGCCCGGCCTTGGACACGCCATCCGGGTTCGAGGGTTCGTTCTCGAGCGGAACTTTTCGAGGGTTCCTTCCCATTGGCGCCCGACTCGGGTGCTCGAGGGCGGCCGTTCGAACCCGTTCGTGGGTCAGCCTCCGCCGCTCCTCGAGACTTGCTTGTGGGACCGGAGTCCCTGGGTTTCTTACCGTGTAAGGGACCGTCCGTCGAGACGTCCCGTCATTGCGCCCATTTGATGCGCGTTTGTCCGTTGCAAGCGGCGCGCCTTTTTAGGTGGAAACCGGCGTATCGTGGTGATCGTGGCGACGGTTCCGCTCCACCTCGCGTCGTGTGCGCCTAAAAAGTAGGTGGCGGTTTGTCAGGTCATTTAATGCGGTTACCGTTTTTCGTCGAGTCCGCCGGGTGCGCGCGGCCGTTGGATGGCGTAATCTGGGTCGTCGGATGCGGTTTGCGCGGATCGTCTCGGGCTCTATAAATATAGAGGAGCAGCTCCGGGTTCTACTTCCCTACAATCTTGCCTTCCTCGCCGCCCACGCTAGGAGTAGCGCCCGTCGTAGATTCAATCTGCGCGCCGCCATTCTCGCAATTGCCGCCGCTGCCGGTGACCGCCGCGCCGTTCCGCCCGTAGTCGCACTCGTCCTTCCGTGCCATCCCGGCTCCCAGCCGCCACCGCGCTTGTGCTGCGCCGCCGCCGTTGTTCTCCCCGTTCGTCACCGCCATGGGGAGGACATCCAAGAAGACGGGCGAGCTCCGGCCGGGGCACCGCCGGCAAAGGCAAGGGCAAGGGCAAGGGCGCCGCCAAGCCTTCCGTGCCGGTGGTGATGGCGGACGCGCTCCCATGGCCCCGGTCCACGGTGACCGAGGGGATGCTGCTCAACCTGGTGAACGGCGGGTTACTTCCGCCCAATCAGGCTGGAGGGCTGCCGGAGTGGAGGGTGCCGGACGTCAACGACCTCGAGCCCAATCCCCCGCAGGGCTATGTCCTGAGCTTTATCAGGTTCCACCGGTGGGGACTTGGGGCGCGGCCAAGCCGCTTTATGCGGGCGCTCCCCCACCATTTTGGGGTCGAGCTCCAGCATTTCAACCCCAATTCCATCTCGCTCGCGGCTACCTATGCCGCCGTGTGCGAGGGATATTTGGGGATGGCGCCGCAGTGGGATTTGTTTACCCACGTCTTCAAGGCGACGCTTTTCACCAAGGCGGTGAAAAACCAGAAGGTCGCTGATGACGACGGTGATGATGATGATGAAGAGGAGGAGGAGGAGAACGAGGAGGAGGACGAGGATGAGAGCGAGGAGGAGGAGAAGGCAGTGTCGCAGAAGATCCGCCGCTATGTTCGAGCGGGTTCCTGCTCGCTCGGGCTGAAGAGGAAGGACTGCTGGTTGTCCGGTACGTGGTCGTCGAACAATGCCAACTGGGATCGAGAATGGTTCTACCTCCGCAACGAGGGGGGCCTTTTTCCAGAATATACCGGCGCTGTGCTCACCGCTCCCGGCTTCAATTGGGCGCATGGCCGGCCCGGCGCGCGCCGCCCCGTATGAATTCCCTCTCGACGCCATTGCAAGCCTCCGCAACAAGAGGTCCGGCAACTTCTTCTTCAACATCTCGCACGTGGTCGCCGAGTTCCACAGCCGCCGGTGCTTCCGCTCGCCGAGCGCCCGCGCGCGGATCGACCGGATGACGGAGGACGCCGATCCTATGGCGCTCGAAGCCGCGGGATGTCGACGAGCCCTCCCGGCCGCCACGATCGTGGCCGGTGTGCGACGCAATTAACTCGGGAGGAACTTCAACGAGGACCAAGTTGGCATCTTCCGCATGCGCCGGAGCACAACCCGCCGGGCTATGTAAGTTCTCTTGAGACCGTCTCTTTGTCGTATCCTTTGCTCGAGCGGCCTTTATTGAGATCTGTTTTCTTTTCGAACATCATCGACCACGCGGAGTCGAGACCCCGGTGAAGGAGGACGCGCCCGACCGCGAGGTAAGACGCCCGAGAGGCGAACGAGGGCACGCCGCCGTGGTCTCGAGGAGGGAAAAAGGGCGCGGGAGGCTCTTGCGCTAGAGGAGAAGCAAAAGCGTAAGGCTAGGCGCCGCCGGAACGTGAAATACGCCTGGCGGCGGACCCGACCGACTGGACCCCCAGTCTCGAGTCGTCTGACGAGGACGAGGGGGAGGACGATGACGACGATGACGATGAGGCGGCCGACAGTGGTGACGCTGTCGTCGCTCGAGCCCTGACGCTTGCTCGCTCTCGCGTGCAGGAGCCAACGTTGGTGCCAGGCCTCCTGCGCGACGACTCGTCGCTTGTTCGAGCGGGTCAGCAGGAGGGGTCGTCGAGCCGCGGCGCTCGAGCGCCGTCGCCGGCCCCAGCAGGGCAACGGGGTGGGGCTTCCCAGCACTCTAGCCGCCGTACCCGCTCGTCGTCGCCGGCTCAAGCGGGGCGGCGGGAGGAGTCGCCCCGTCCCTCTAGCCATGGCGGTCGGGCGACGTCTCCGGCGCGGCGGGCGCCGTCTCCGACGCGGCGGGAATCCTCCTCCCGCCGCCGCCCTTCTTCAACGGGCGCGCACACCCGGCAGCAGGAGGCTGCAAATGTGCGCTCTTCAAGTTCTGCGCAGCCCGTCGAGCAGCGCCGGCCTCCCTCTAGCGACCGTCGGGCTGAGCGATCCTCAACCGGCAGGTCCCAGGGCCCCGTGAGGGACACTGTGCCCGCGCCGGTCAAGGAGTCGGCCCAGGTCTCGAAGCCCCCGAGCGGCACGGGTGGTGGGCTCGAGATCCCCAAGCCCTCGAGTGACTCGAGGGGAGCGCCTGTGGCCCGGAAGCCCCCGAGCGCTTCGAGCAAGCCGGCCGGTTCGACTGGTGCTGTCTCGTCTGCGGGGTAAGTCTTTGGTCGACCTACCCCTTATTCCGCTTTTTTTTTGTTGTCGGTGTGCGAATGCTCGGTCATAATGAATTTTTGTTTTTCTCTTTCTTCCAGGACTAAGCGTTCCCTTCAGACGTTGGCGCCCCTCCCCTCCATGGTGCCCGTTAAGAGGCTGAGGAGCGTGGGTGGATCGAGCGGCACCCCGTCGATGCCAGGTGGAGTGACTCTCCCTCCCTCTACTCCCATTTGGTTAGAGCGGGCCAAGGATGCACTTAGGCGTGGGAGGCTAACGGCCGCTGCGTCTCGTGCAGGTGCCGGGGCCGTGACCAAGGTCTCAGGGGAGGAGAGCGCCACCACCACCACGGCCCCGACTACCCTTCCGCTCGAGACCCCGACGTCGTCCGGCGCGCTGGGTGACGCGGCGGCGGGCGACCAAGGGGCGATGGCGCCAGAGCCGGCGGCCTTTATCCCGGCGACAGAGGCTGGATCGGAGCAGCAGCCCGTCACGCTTGAGGATGAGAGTCCGAGTTCGGGCGCCAAGTCTTCCTGGCCAGTCGGCCTGCGCCGGCTCGAGGAGGAGCACAGGGAGAAGGAGGAGGAGGAGACGCCGGCAGCCACTGATCGGCCGGTGGGAGACGTGGCGATGCAGGAGGCGGGCCCGGTGCCTGAGCCTCAGCCGAGCCGGGCCTCAACCCCTCCTCGGGATATGGAGGTTGAGTCCTCAGCCGGGCAACGGGCCGAGGATGGGGACGCCCAAGCCGCCGCTCGAGAGGGTGCGCTCGAGGAGCACCCCGCCGCCATGCAAGAAGAGGAGAGGGCGGAGGAGCTGGTGGAGCAGCGAGAAAGGGGGCCGGCGGTGCAGCCGCGGCGCCGCCGCAGCGCGAGGAGCGCCGGCCCGCGAGTGGAGGAGCGGGCCGAGCTGCAGGAGCAGCGGGCTGCAGCGGGGGCAGCGGAGCGGAGCAGCTCACCGCTACGGCAGCGACGAGCGTCGGGCGACGAGCAGGAGCGCCATCTGCAGCCATATCAGGCGCCGCCACAACCTCCACAGCTGCTGGGGGAGCTGGTGCCCTACCTCGTGCCTGACTCGAAAACGGGCGAGGTGAGGTTCGAGGCCATGACCGACGCCGACCAATGGGCAGCCCGTCGAGCTGAAGATTTCCCCGAGCAGGAACGATGACACTACTGTCACCGGAGCGGGAACGATGACACTACTGTCACCGGGTGGCTAAGGAAGTAGTGCTGGAGTTTTCGTCGCGTGATCACGATCGAGTAGAGCAACTTTTGGATATGAGGGTATCGGATTTTGGCGTCTGAGAGCACCTCACTGATGAAATACACCGGCCGCTGGACAGGGAGCGCATGTCCTTCTTCCCCGCCTCGACCACTATGACCGTGCTGACCACCTGAGTAGTTGCGGCAACATAGAGGAGGAGGGACTCGGCGGGTTCATCGTCTCGAGCTGGTCGAGGTGGCACGAGTACAGGAGGAGATGTGAGCATGCTCTTCAGCTTTGAGAGGGCCTCCTCCCCGTTCAAAGCGTCCACGCGAAGCGCTCAGCTTTTCTGAGGAGTCGGTATAGGGGCAAGGCTTTCTCTCCTAAACGCGCAATGAATCGACTGAGCGCAGCTAGGCACCCAGTGATCTTTTGCACCCCTTTCAGGTCTTTGATCGGCCCCATTCTCATGATGGCCGCGACCTTCTCAGGGTTGGCCTCGATGCCGCGCCGGGAGACAATATACCCTAACAACATGCCTCGAGGCACGCCAAAAACACACTTCTCGGGATTCGCTTTGATGTTTTTAGCCCGGAGGCATTCAAACGTCAATCTGAGGTCCTCGACAAGGTTTTCTACCTTTCGAGTCTTGACAACGATGTCGTCGACGTAGGCCTCGACGGTCTCTCCAATGTGTTTCTCGAAAACACGGAGCATGCAGCGCTGATATGTTGCCCCGGCGTTTCGAAGGCCGAAAGGCATCGTGACATAACAATACATGCCCATGGGGGTGATGAATGAAGTCGCGAGCTGGTCGGACTCCTTCATTTTGATTTGGTGATAGCCAGAGTAAGCGTCGAGAAAAGAAAGTACTTCACAACCCGCAGTGGAATCGACAATCTGATCTATTCGAGGTAAAGGGAACGGAACTTTGGGACATGCTTTATTTAAACTAGTGTAATCTACACACATCCTCATTTTCCCGTTCTTTTTCTCTACTAATACAGGATTAGCTAACCACTCGGGATGATGTACCTCCTTGATGAATCCGGCCTTCTCGAGCTTCTCAACCTCCTCGCGGATGATCCTACGCTTCTCCTCGTCGAAGCGGCGCGGCGTTGTTTGACAGCCTCGAACCGGACGGATCTCCAAGGCGTGCTCGGCGACATCCCTTGGTATGCCGGCATATCCGAGGGACTCCACGCAAACATGTCGGCGTTTGCGCGGAGAAAGTCGACGAGCACCGCTTCCTATTTGCTTTGTCGAGGGAGGCGCTCGATGGTCAACGTCTTTTCCCCGAGGAGCTCGGATCGAGCGGGATCTTCTTGGTGTCGTCGGCGGGATCGAAGTTGCCGGCCCGTCGCTTGGGCGTTGGGGGAGAGGCCTCGGCCTGCCATGTGGTCGAGCATCATGGCTAGGTCTTCGATGTTCCTAGCACGTTTGCCAACGACTCCCCGTTCTCGACGCACTCCACGTCGCAGGTGGTAGGCGTGCTCGTACGTGGAGCCGATGCCGATGACTCCTTTTGGTCCCGGCATCTTGAGCTTGAGGTAGGCGTAGTTGGGGATCGCCATGAATTTGGTATAGCATGGCCTCGCCCAAGATGGCGTGGTACGTCCCCTCGAATGTGGGTACGTCGAAAGTTAGGACCTCTCGACGGAAGTTCGAGCGCGTCCCAAAGACAACAGGGAGGTCGATGCGGCCGATCGTGAGTGCTTTCTTCCCGGGACCACCCCATGGAAGCCCCGGCGCGGCCGGAGGTCTGCTTTTGTGAGGCCGAGCAACGTGAGGGTTTCCATGTAGATGATGTTGAGGCTGCTGCCTCCATCCATGAGGACTTTGGTGAAGCGAGCGTTGAGGATGATTGGGGCGACGACGAGAGGGTACGAGCCAGGGTTGGTGACGTGGTCAGGATGATCATCACGGTCGAACGTGATGGGAGCATCCGACCAGTCGAGGAATTGAGGTGTGGCGGGTTTCATGGCAAAAACCTCCCTGCGCTCGGCCTTCCGCTCTCGGCGTGTCATCTGGGTGGTCGGGCCGCCGTAGATCATGTAGCACTCGGTGATGGGCGGATACCCACCATCGTCGTCGTCGTTGGCCCGATCCTCGCCACCCTTATCCTTCTTGCCATCGTCCTTGTCAATGCCAAATTTCTTGAAGTAACCTCGAAGCATGCGGCAGTCCTCGAGGTTATGTTTGACTGGCTCCTTGTGGTATGGGCAGGGCTGTTTTAGCATCTTATCGAAGACGCCCCCATCCGGTGGGGGTCTAGGCTTCTTGCGCTCGGCTGCGGCCACCTCGTCTTCCAGAACCGCGCGCTTGCCTTGCTGGTTGCCTTTCTTCTTCTTCCCGTTTTTCTTCTGGGCCTTGCTCGAGCCCTCACCGCCCCCTGGGGACGGCGCGGATTTGTTCCCAACCACACCAAAGAAGGCCCCCACGGCCTCGTCGCCGGCAGCGTAGTCGGCGACAACGTCCATGAGCTCGTTCACCGTCTTTGGGCGGTTGCGCCCGAGCTCTCGCACGAGCTCTTTGCACGTGGTGCCTGAGACAAACGCCAGGATGACGTCGTGGTCTGGGATGTGCGGTAGCTCGGTGCGCAGCTTGGAGAAACGTCGAGCAAAATCCCGGAGAGATTCCGTGGTATTTTGCTTGCAATTTCGGAGATCCCACGAGTTGCCAGGTCGGACGTACGTGCCCTTGAAGTTCCCCTCAAAAATCTGGACCAAGTCGGCCCAATCGTGGATCTGATGGGGGGGGAGTTCCTCGAGCCACCGTCGAGCGGTGTCAGAGAGAAACAGCGGGAGTTAGCGTATGATCGCCTTATCCTCTCGTGCTCCTCCCAGCTGGCAGGCCAGCCGGAAGTCGGCCAGCCAGAGCTCTGGCTTGGTCTCCCCGTTGTACTTGACCACGCTCGTGGGGGGTCGAAACGGGTTTGGCAACGGCGTGTTGCGGATAGCTCGACTGAAGACCCGAGGGCCTGGTGGTTCGAGAACCGCCGATCCTCGTCGCCGTCGTAGCGTCCCCCTCGATGGGCCTTGTAGCCACGGTCCTCGGCACCCGCAGCCTTGCGTCGTCGGTTGTCGTTGATGCCATGACGCGCATCTGGAGGTGCACGGTTGTCGAGGATGCGTTCTCGAGCAGGTGTTCTACCACCTCGAGGGGTGCCTCCCGGTGGACGGAACCCTCCCGCTCGTGCCGTAGTTGTTCTGGGGCCGCCTCACGCTGCCTCGAGGCCGAGCTCTCGGCCTGCTGGACGGCGGCGACTTGGAGGAGCCCCTGGATCTCGTCCCGTATCCGCAAGGCGTGGGGATTCGAGGGTGCCGGCATGTCCCGCAGCAGCATAGCTGCCGCAAGTACATTCTGGCTTGCTCGAGGGAAATGGGCTGGCTCGGGTGGCGCTTCTGGCCGCCCGTCGTTGACGATGCGGTTGAAGACGTCTCGTGCCTTTCCTCGAGCGCCAAGAGCTCGAGGAGGGGGTGGATGGTTCTGCTCAAGCGCGCTTGAGCAGCCTCCATTTGCGCGTTCCTCATCCATCTTGGCCTCGATTTCCCGAGCCGAGCCCATTGTGCCGCTTGAGCATCGTCTTCGGTGTCGTCGATTGTCTTGCGCTCGTGGCGGTGGTCCCCGCGGCTCGATCACTGCGGGGCCGCAGCCGCCGATGTTCCGACCGCCGGGGTCACATCTGCCCGGTTGGCTGGGGGACGGCCATGGCGGCGCCATCTCTGGTCTCGTCATCCGACGGGACGTCGTTGTTGAGATGAAAACACTCGCGTGCCGGGTCATAGCACCCTGAGTCTGAGTTATCGGAGTCTGGGCTAGCGCTGGACGGCGTCCAGGGCCTCCCCGTGCTTTCCTCCTCGATCCAGCGGCGCATATCCCCGACCGTGTTGCGGCGTTGTGAGCCAGGTGCTCTGTTAAATCCATGGTTTACTGACGCCGGCCATACAATCTCCAAGTCCATGGTGGCACGCAGGAGGGGGCCGGGGCTCTTCTCCTGCGGTCCCATGGCCGACGGATCTCGCCGGTAAACGTGGTGGCGGCGTTGGTGAGCCCAACGGAGCCTCGCGACGAGCTCGGTAGAGCCCGTGCGGCAGCAGGTTGGGCGATATCGGTCGCGCGCGCGCTCGAGATGCCACGCCGGGCTCTCTCGGCGATCGCATGGCAAACGTGAAGCTAGGGTCCACGTCATGGGCTCCCTGTCCATGTGGCACCTCCTGCCACACACTTGGCACTCCGGCTGGGTGCGTCGTGGCGTCTGGCTGGGAGGGCACATGAGCAAAGTGCTCAAGGCTCTGTGCCTGCTGGCGGTGATGACGATGCTGGTGACGTCGGCGACGCGGTGGCGAACCGTGGTGGCGCGGCCGGCGCGCGACCCCACCAGCGCGCGGTGGTGATGAGCGTCCGGCTCCTGGTTCTCCGATCGAGAGTAGAACCATGTCGTGGCCTGGGCCGAGCGACACGAACTCTAGGCTCCCGAACCAGATCACCGTAGCGAACGGGAACGTTGGAACGGGTGATGCCATCCGAAAATGGCGGGAGTCGGGTAAGAACACGCAGCTTCCCCTACCGCGCGCGCCAACCGGCCGGTGTTTCGTACCCGGGGTATAACACCAACGAGTAAATTTCGTTGCGTGCTCCCTAATCCGGATGGTGATGCAAGATGGACACAAGCGTTTATCCCGGTTCGTGCAAAGAATGCCCTACGTCCAGCGAGGAGTGAGTTTCGTGTTATCTTGCACCGGGGTGCTCGTACGGGGTGAATACAAGCGAGTCCCGAGACTTTAGCGTGTGTGGAAGGGTGTGAGCGAGAGTGAACGTTGTCGTCCTCCCAAAACGTGCCCTAAACTAGGCCCCGCGTCCCCTTTTATAGGCCAAGGGGAGGCTCAGGAGTACAGAGTAGATAGGGCTGTCGTTGCGTGACGTCGAGCTACATACGCCGTGTCAAGTCGTCGAGACTGTAGACGCTTCGCTCGGTCTGGCTCGAGCCTGTAGCAGCATGGTCGGTGATGGCCTGCTTGTCCTCCTCGGTCGTGGGCTGACGTAGTCGAGGCGTGGTGCCGGCGCAGATGAGCATGCGCGTCCGGGAACCCCGCTGTACGGCCGTCGAGGTGGGAAAGACAGGACACTGCGTGTCCTCTGTTCAGGTTGCGTCCGTCACCACTCCTCGAGTGGTTGGAAGCCGCCTCGAGGGGGTAGTGATCCGAGCGACAGGACGGAACAACGTAGTTGGTGGCACAGAGCGTCGATGATGGCATCAGGAGAGAGCGCCGCACGCGCCACAGTACCCGGCGTGGTGTAATAGTGCAGCCTGGCACGCCTGAATCCCGGGTATGGGCAGCGGAATAGGAGAAGCGACCGGCATACTTCTCACTATGCCGCGAACTGTAGCCATGGGGTTAGGCGGAGCAGACATACTTCCCACTATTACATATACTGTAGCCATGTGCGTGCCTTGGATAGGTAATGATTGTGGGCGGACTCGAGCGGCTGCCCGCTCGAGCGTTCTCCGTCCCGCTCGAGCGGTCGCTCGCTCGAGCGGTTTACGTCGCCGTCTCGAGCAGTCGCACGCTCGAGCGGTTTCCGTATTTCTCTTCTCGAGCGGGTGAGCGGCTGTTGCTTGAGTCAGCAGGTCTCTGAGGCCTTGCGGGCCTGGTAGTGGGCCGGATTGGGGTTTCTCTGGTTAATTCTTGGGAGATTTAGAGGTAAGATGGGTTGGGTTATTTTCCTCTAACGTACCTGATTTAGGACCCCCTAATCTAGGTACCCGACAGTTGTAGTTTGATAAGAATGGTGTAAGTGGCGCTGATGATGTAATGGCAGTATTGTAGCGCAGGGGTTTACCATACTAATGTTTCTTTAGCCATTGATGACAGTTTTCTATGGAAAGATAAATACAAATTGTAGAAAGAATAAAAACTAAAAAAGGAGACAGAAAAATTTAAAAAAAATGCAAAAGAATTGTACAGGAATACCCGTGTGCCTTAGTCCCCATGTGTTCTCTGCCCTTCTCGCTGCTGTGCGAAAGTGAAACCGAGCAGCGTCAGACTCAAAGCCCCTGGTCGATTTTTTATGAGATGTGTGCGAAAGTGAAACCGAGCAGCACTCAGACTCAAAGCCCCTGGGCGATTTTTTTTATATGAGAAATTATTGCTAATGTATATGAGAATTATTCGTATTGGGTGTCTGTGCATATGTCGGGCCCTGTATAGAATAGGACTCGATCTCCTACTTCCAGTCGATCACGTAGGAACCCAATACCCATAAATATGCACTCGTTCCATGAAACACACAACACACTGATCGATTCATCGACTACTCTTCCGTTGCCAGCCCGCGTTGCCCAGCATGTACCCGGCGCACAGGTCTCATCGGCAGCCGTGGCGCAACACCGCGCCGCCTATGGTACTGTACCAGCCGCCACCGCCGCCGCCCATGCTCCTCTACCCGCCGCCTCCGTATGGGTTCGAGGGCCCTGTACGACCTCACGTCCCGTACTTCGGCCACCCGATGCCCGCGCCGACCGTCCACGCGGTGCACCTGCAGTCGGTGACGGCGGCCAACTTCGCGGCAGAGCTTGACCGGATCGGCTCCCTGCTCCACAGATACCCCTACATCGTCGTCGACACCGAGTACCCCGGCACCGTGCACCAGCCACCCGCGGGGCGCCGCGACAGCGACCTGAGCCCCGATGAGCGGTACGCGCTGGTGAAGGCGAACGTGGACGAGCTCCCCATCGTGCAGCTCGGCATCACGCTCTGCGACGCGCACGGCAACCTGCCCTCCGTCCCCGACTACCGCTACGGCTACGGCTACCACCACGGCGGCGGCGGCGGCGGCTACGCCGAGCGCGCCTGGGAGGTGGACTTCTCGGACTTCGACGTCGGCCGCGACCGCCACGCGGCGCAGTCCGTGACGTTCCTGCGCTCCCAGGGCGTCGACTTCAACGCGGCGCGCGTGCGCGGCGTCAGCTCGGCGGCGTTCGGGGCGAAACTCGCCGAGGTCCTGCGGCGCGTGGCTTCGAGGAACGTCGAACCGACGTGGGTGGCGTTCGGCGGCGCCTACGACCTGGCGTACCTCGTCAAGATGCTCGGCGGGGCGAGCCGCTGCCGGAGACGAGGCAGGAGTTCATGGCGCGCGTGAAGGAGCTCCTCGGCGGCAAGGTGTTCGACGCCAAGTTCATGGCGGAGAACTGCGGCCGCGCGGACCTGCGCGGCGTCGGCCTCAGGAGCGTCGCGGCCAACCTCGGCGCGGCGATGCCCGCCGCGGACATGCAGCCGTGGCTCGCCGGAACGAAGAGCGTCACCGCCTACCGCATACATACCATCTTGAGGTTGCACGTGCTCTCGCAGGACGTCGCTGCTGGCTTCGAGGGAGTAATCGACGGACTACAGTGAATTTTAGTTTTTAGATTTTTTGTGTAGCAGAGATCATAAGCAGGGGAAAAGGAAAAAAAAAAAAAAAGAGAAAAGAAAAAAAAAAAAGAGAGAAAACAAAAAGGGAAAAGAGAAAAAACAAAAAAAATCTTTTATAGGCTGTGCTTTTTTTAGTTTTTAAATCTGGGTATCGAGCTTTTTACTCCAATGTACATATTGGTAATAAAAATTATGTTTATTTGTTTGTGTAATATATAGTAGTTGTAATGCAATTATCTATATCCAGTTAGTATAGCTATCCTGCATAGCGGGTGCGTTTGGTTCATGCCCACACCATGCATGTGATTTACATCATCCACTAATATTATTTTATGATGTCCTTTATATACGACATATATCTATATATGATAAGCAACATAAGTTTGCATTTGTACAGTTTCAATTCCAGAACATGCGATCAGCGATTCCCGGCACCCCACCGGTCACTTCCTCACCCATCCTCCACCTTGACCACCTTGAGAAGCTCCGGCGGGTTCGCCGGCCAGCGGACCAGATCCGGGCCCCCTTGGGCCGGATCCACCCTCCACCCTTCTGGATCCGCCTGGCAGATGCGTGCAGGCGGCTCTGCCTGACCTCTAGCCGCCGCCGCTTTGCCGGCGGGATCTGGCTGGGCCCGAGCTGGCTCCGCTCCCCTGTGCCTGTGCGCTGTCGAGCTCCGGCAGCCAGATCCTTCCCCTACAAGCGCGTCGTGTGCGGACGACGTGGGCGCCGGTCGATCTGGCAAGGTGTCTCCGGATCTCGATGAGTTCGGGCTCCGCCGGCCGGATCTGGCCCCCTGCGTGCGTGCTTCGTGCATGGACCATCGGCCGGATCCAGGCCAGCGACGGATTTGACCCCGGTCCCAGGGTCCGGATCTGGCTTTGGGGGTGCTAATTCCCCACCTCGACGTCGCCCTGTGCCGGTTCCTTCTACTGGTGGCTGGTTGTGGCCGGGTCTCCAGTGGGCGGTCTGGCGTGCAAGTGCGGGAGGTTGCTGCGGTGATAATGGTGGCATGTTCCGGAGGACGTAAAGAAGCTGGGTGAAAACCTTGCCCGGATCTTCCGGGCCAGCGACAATGGCACATTCTGTGCCATCTTCCTTCTTGAAGGCGACGTCGAAGCTCATGTTCGCCGGTTGGTTGAGGTCGAAAGACCTACCCATGTGCTTATACTAGCGTTGTTGGCATCCTTGGATGTCAAGGTCCTTCCTGAAGGCTTCGCTAAAGCACTACTGTAACTCATCTCTTGCCACCCATCGGAATCGCTCTTTCCTACCTTAAGCTCATCTTTACAATGGTTTGTCCAGCTTGCTTGGTGTCGCCGCCGTCGCTCCTCCACAGTGGCTACCTGGTCATTGGCGGATAGGGTCGTTCTACTACGCAGGCGACTTCCCGGTCGTTGTTGGATGTTCCTACTGCGCAGTGGCTACCTGGTCGCTGGCGCTCCTATCCCGTAGCGGCTACCTGGTCGCTAGCGGTTTACTTGGCAGCGACTACCTGGTCGCTTGCCACCGCGGCTTGACTCACACTTGGTTGGCGGCTATAGTGCGGATGTATCTTAGGCATATAGTCAATAGGTGTGTTAGGTGGGGGCTCTCTTCCCCTCATGTGTTTCTTATTGTTTTCTTTTTCTTTGGGATTACGCCAAGAATCCCAGGATTACTTGCAAGTCCTCTATCCGTGCTCCGCCTTTCTTTTGGCGTTTCCTCTTGATAAAATACGGGTAAAAAGACCGGTTGCGAAAAAAAAGAAAATAACTTTTTTTTTTTTTTTGCTAATATGGTATGAAGTTTAATGAGAGAGAAGCACTCAGTATCATCTATATCTATAGAGTTACACTTCAGTTATTGCACGTGCTTTAGACAACATGACATGCTATGCATAGCAAACGGCTAGCTGTATTATTCTACTTTTTCTATAAAATAGCATCTTTATAGACAACATGACATCTATACAATGCAAGGCAGTAGCTGATCAATTCATTGATAATGCAGCCAATATAATACTTACTAATAGTAGTTGTCAGAAAAATAAATAAATAAATAACTATGATATGATGAATCACTAACTAATAGTAGTTGTCAGAAAAATAAATAAATAATTATTCCATAATATATTATATATACAGCACGTACGCTTATCTCCCTCCCCCAAACCATTTCTTGTCCCCCCAAAACAGCTAGCAGTCCCAGTAGTATTGAGACTGAATTAGCCAAGATGGCGGAGACGACGGACACCGACAGGCTCCGGTTCATCGAGGAGCTGACCACCGACGTGGACGCTGTGCAGCAGCGCGTGCTGGCGGAGATCCTCGGCCGCAACGCCGACGCCGAGTACCTCGTGACGAGGTGCGGCCTGGGCGGCGCCACCGACCGCGCCACCTTCGGGGCCAAGGTCCCCATGGTGACCTACGAGGACCTGCGGCCGTACATCCTGCGCATCGCCCACGGCGACCGCTCACCCATCCTGTCCGGGTCCGGCCACCCCGTCTCCGAGTTCTTCACCAGCTCCGGCACCTCCGGCGGCGAGCGCAAGCTGATTCCCACCGTTGAGGATGAGCCCGACCGCCACAACCGACTGCGCAGCCTCGCCAGGGCAGTCATCAATCATTAAGATGGCCGGTGCATGCATGTGCATGAGCATGACATGCCCCTGATGACATGAACATGACATGATCGATGCATGCCTGCTTGCAGGTACGCTCCTGGGTTCGACAAGGGGAGCGGCCTCTACTTCTACTTCACCAAGCCGGAGACGACGACGCCGGGTGGCCTGCCGGCACGCACCGTCCTCACGAGCGTCTTCAAGAGGGACCAACTCAGGAAACTCCCCTACGACCCCCACCGCGGCCACACGAGCCCGGCGGCGGCCGTGCTCTGCGAGGACGCGTTCCAGAGCATGTACGCGCAGATGCTGTGCGGCCTGTGCCACCGCCTCTCTGTGGTGCGCGTCGGCGCCTTCCTCGCCTCCGGCGTCCTTCGGGCCATCCGCTTCTTGGAGCGCAACTGGGCGCAGCTCGCCGCGGACGTTGATGCCGGCACGCTCACTGACCGCGTCACCGACCCCTCGGTGCGTCAGGCGGTCGACGGCGTTCTCCGACGGGCAGACCCGGAGCTTGCGCAACTCATCCGTTCCGAGGGCTCCAGAGGCGATGGCGCCAGCATCATCACGCGTCTTTGGCCAAACGCCAAGTACATCGACGCCGTAGCGACGGGCTCCATGGCGCAGTACGTCCCTGCCCTGAATTACTACGGTGGCGGCCTGCCCATTGTCTCCGTCTCGTACGCGTCCTCGGAGTGCTACATCGGCTTCAACCTCCGGCCGATGTGCGACCCGTCCGAGGTGTCCTACACCATCATGCCCAACATGGCCTACTTCGAGTTCCTCCCCACGGACGGCGCAGCCACGGCGAGCCGGCTCGTGGAGCTCGCCCGCGTGGAGGCCGGGCGGGAGTACGAGCTGGTGGTGACCACGTACCCCGGGCTGTGCCGGTACCGCGTCGGCGACGTCCTCCGCGTGACGGGGTTCCACAACGCGGCGCCGGAGTTCCGCTTCGTGCGCCGCGACAACGTGGTGCTGTCCGTGGACGTCGACAAGACGGACGAGGCGGAGCTGCAGCGCGCGGTGGAGCGCGCGTCGGCCGCGCTGCTCCGCCCGCGCCGCGCCGCCGTGGCGGACTACACCGCGCGGACGTGCGCCGCGGCCGTGCCGGGGCACTACGTCGTCTACTGGGAGCTGCTGCAGCTGCTCGGCGCCGAGGACGAGAAGTCGTCGTCGTCCAGGGACAGGGACGCGGCGGTCGACGGCGACGTGCTGGACCGGTGCTGCCTGGAGATGGAGGAGGCCCTGAGCTCGGTGTACAGGCAGAGCCGGGTGGCGGACGGCTCCGTCGGGCCGCTGGAGATCCGGGTGGTCCGGCCGGGCACCTTCGAGGAGCTCGCCGACCATGCCGTGGCGCGTGGCGCCTCCATCGGCCAGTACAAGGTGCCCCGGTGCGTCCGCGCCGCCGGACATCGAGCTGCTCGACTCGCGCGTCGTCTCCAACCACGTGAGTCCCGCATTGCCGCACTGGGTGCCTGGTCAGCGGTTCCAATAATCGAAAATGGAGAAATGCTATTATAATTGTCACTGCCGATCTTTCAAGAAAAATAATGATCACGTTTTTTTAGTTCTATATACTACACCTTTCCATTATGCTTGTTGAAATAAACAAACGGTGGTGGAACTGTGACCTTGACCAACATGTCCAAGGAGCAGTGACCATGGCAAGGGTCTACATGATCTTACCAAGGGTCTGCATGACCTGTCCATTCATGAGAATTCCCACGCCAATCTCATACGCAATGTTAGTGGTTTAGAACTACGTAAAAAACAAAAATAGATCATGAGTGCAAAGAATGAATGTATATGCGTGTATATAGTTGTAAGAGCATAAAAGACTCTAGCAGATATTTGCTAAAGTTCATGGTTGAAAAATGAATGTGACATTTAAATTGACCATGCACATTGTGTCCGGCCTGAGGTGAGCATCAACAACAAAGTCCTCTCGTGGAAGGTCACAAAGTGGCTCAAGAAGGCCATCGCGGAGGTGCACGACTTCGCCATGGGCATCGTCGTCCGCGCCCGGTGCACGAGCGCGAGGGCGTCGACCGACCACCAGCACCACAGGGACGACGACGTCCTGTCGTGGTTCGTGGCGAATTCAATGCCGAGCACAGCGACGAGGCGCTGAGGGACATTGTGCTTAGCTTCTTCATCGCCGGCCGCGAGACCATGTCGTCGGCGCTGACGTGGTTATTCTATTTCTAGCTCCTGTCATCGTCACGCCCGGCCGTGACGGCGTGCATCCTCGCCGAGGTCCGCGCCACGGTTGAGGCGTCCACGTCCGCCTCAGAAGCGTCGCTGCCAACCTCGGTGCTGCGATGCCCGCGGGGACCTGCGGTGGCTCGCCGGCACGAAGAGCGTCACCGCCTACCACATACATACAATCTTGAGATTGCACGTCCTCTCGCAGGACACTGCCGCTGGTTTCGAGGGAGGCATCGACGGTCTACAGTGACGTTTTGTTTTTATTAGACTTTTTATTTGAGGTGTAGCAGAGATTACAAGCAGAAAAGAAACAAAAAAAAATAGAAAACAGAAAAAACAAAAAAAAGGAGAAAAAAAGAACAAAAAAAAAAAGAAAGAAAATAGGGGAAAATATTCTTCTATAGGCTAGTACTTGATTTTTTTTATTATAATCTGATTATCGGCTATGTACATATTGGTAATAAAAAGGTAGATATATTTATTTGTGCAATCGTTATTATAATGTAATCTCTACTGTAATTGAAAACTTGAATAAATTTAGATCCACCCAACTAAACGTCCATTGCTGAGGGTTCCCAACTTCGTGCACACAAAAAATTGCGCACAAAAATTTGCCTCTATTAAAATCAATGGTCCATAAAAGACCTACGTTAGATCCGAGGGCTGAGATGTGATGTTTGTCCCCAGACTTCTCACGCACCTCACCCCTGCCCTCACGCCCGCGCACTCCCTCCAGCGGCCGAACGACCCTATACGAATGCCGCGGGTTTGATTCCCCAACTCGACAAACAATGTAGGTTTGCCTACGTACGTCGTAGTACATAATTCAAAATTCATCTCACGCTGATCCTATGGACCTTCGGGGACGCTTCGGGACTCCACACCAACCCGGCCAAGTGCTCCATCACGGTGATACATGCACCGGATGATGCGGACATCGAGGCGGTCCGCGACATTGTGGGCTGCCGATCTCACAGTTCCCCAACACCTACTTGGGCCTTCCGAGCACCAAGAAAATCCCCAAGGCCGTGGTGCGATCGGTCGTGGCCTCCGTTGCGGCTAGGCTCCCGGCATGCCACGAGCCGCTCATGGCGAGGAGCGGACGCCTCATCTGGATATAGTTGGTCCTTTCAGCGATCCCGATCTACACGATCATCGTGGACGGCCTCCCGCCGTGGGCAATTGAGGAGATCAACTGCATTTGTCGACGGTTCCTGTGGACGGGGAAGGAAGGATCCATCCGAGGAAAGTGCATGGTGGCCTGGCCGGTGGTGTGCAGGCCGACGGACCTAGGGGGACTAGGCATTCCGGATCTGCGCCTCGCCACCATCGCGCTGTAGGCAAGGTGGCTATGGTTGCACTGGGCTAACGAGGGCTGGGCATGGGCATTGCAGGACATCTAGACTTCGCGCGAGGTCCAGGATTTCTTCAGGGCCTCCACGTATACCATCATCGGCAATGGAAGGAGCACGCTTTTCTGGACAGGGAAGTGGATCGATGGTAAAGCGGTGACAGACATTGCGCCATCGCTGCTGTAGTTCATCGGTCGAAGGCAGATCAGGGACACCACGATCGCAGATGGCCTCCATCGGGGACCAAGGGGCAGGACCTGGGTGCGATAAATCTCGGGGGGATCCCAGTCGCAGTCGTCGGGGAATACCTAAGGCTATGGCACCTTATCGACCAGACAACGCTGACGGACGCAAACGACAAGATCTTCTGGAGGTGGACCGCCGACGGAAAATACACGACAAATCAGCTTACAAAGCACTTCTTGGAGCCTCGCATCCAATCCCCGGGTGTGCGAGGATCTAGCGAACATGGGCGCCTCTAAGAGTAAGGATCTTCCTCTGACTCGCGATCCGCCGTAGGCACTAGACCGCGGACCGGCGACACCGGCATGGACTACAGGCGAACGATAACTGCTACCTCTGCGACCAGGAGCCGGAAACCATCGACCACATCATCTCAGCGTGCTCCTTCTCTAGGCAGATTTGGTGGTCCATCCTAGCCTTCCTCCATGCGGACACCTCTAGGATTGGAGCGCGCACCATAGGGGACTGGTGGGACCAATGGAGGCGGAGGTGGCACGGAGACAAGCGGAAGGGAGCCGACACACTCTTCGCCTTGGTGGCCTGGGGGATCTGGAAGAAGAGAAATGCAAGATGCTTCAGGAGTGCCGAGGCCAGCATCCGGCCAGATCCTCAACACCATCAAGAGCGCCGCCGACCTTTGGATCGCCGGCAGGGCCCGCAAGCTGGAATGTTTAGTGCATGAGTAATCCGTTATGTATCCAAGCCGAGGGTGGTGGAGCGTGTTTAAAATCTTGTGGCCACCCCGGCAAAATTTGTAAAACTCTCTTCTGCTTAAATACAATGATGCACAAGTCTTTTGCGTATTAAAATTCATCTCACCCAGACTGCCGCCACGATCTCCGATCTCCACACGTTCGTCCGCCACGCCGCCATCGAAGACACAAGCGACTACATCGGCGGCATGGAGAGCGGATGCCCCTTCGTCCTCGTCGGGCCAGTCCGCCGTCTTCACGCGCGGCAGCGGCGCATCGGTGCCAGTCCGCCGTCTTCTCACATGCGCGGCAGCGGCACCGTGCTGATCATCTGCTCCCCACGATTGCCCGGGCTGCTTCCACGACGTCCGCCGCGCCAGCGGCATCGGGATCGTGCTGTTCATCTACTCCCTACGATCGCCCCGGCTGCCTCCACACACAAGTCCGCATGGAGAGTAGATCAGCAGACGGTGCATAAATATGCCTCGACGCCGGCGTCTTCGGCACTGTGCTCCAGGTTTGCTCAAGAAACTAAATGCCCGGTGCATCATCTTCGGCACCGTGCTTAGATTCATAATTATAGAATCAAATGTTATTATTTCTCCAACGATGTCTTACATGTTGCTCCAACTAGGTGGATACCCCGCGCATTGCTGCGGGTATACCAGACGATTTTTAAAAATAGACTATTTATATTTATAGTTATACGAATGAAACTATCTTGAACTAATTTTGATGAATGATTTGAGACATCTTTGTAGATAATTGAATGAAACTATCTTAAATTAGTTTTGATGAATTATTTGATATATCTTTGTGGACAACTATATGCATTTTAGTGGATGAAGAGAAACTATCTTAATTATGTGCTAGTTGGCTATAATTGCAACTTATAGTGGATTGTTGAGTGGATTGATGACGTGGATAGCTTGCATGTTGAAAGAATTCACTAGTGGGGTTTATCTTTATAAGAGGTATAGATTGGTAGGAACCAAATTATGACATGTAATGAGTGGACGTATCATCTTACGATGATCAGAAATCTCATGTCCATCTTCTCTCACGCACACACATACGCACAAAAACCCTCATGTTCATTTTGTAATGCAAGGTGGTTCTCTGTAGGCATTAATCTCGAAGTTTTACGAAAAGTATGTTTTGAAAGTTAGCTGTAACTTTCAGCCCTTGGGAGCAAAGAGATGACAAGCATGTGCAGTTTGTCTGTAGCTCTTGCACCATGCATTTTGTGCTATAAACTGTTCTGAAAAGAGAAAATACAGAACAAGATCGATAATTTTGAAGTTTGACAAATTCGATGCGTAACTCACAAATATTAGTTAGCTTTGACCGGTGGCAATTCTATGATAGTTATCGATCTGCATGGTACTGTTGTGCTGCTGCTGCTACTAACCAAATAAACAGTAGGTGTTTATAGTGCAATCATAATTACTCACTACTGTTCTGTCCATCCCAAAGCAACATTGATACAGTATATCAATGTCTACACCGCGAAATACAAACAGCGCACTAAGCAATATCACCAACGTCGAAGGTATGATTTGACACTGTATATATATATACCACTATGGAGGTATCTTATTCATTTTCTATCAATAGATGAGGCCCGGCGGACAAGGGAAGAAGGAAACTTGGAGATGAGGCCCTGAATCTTTAGAGTAAGTCATTCAAAAGTACATTATTTTATTCAAATTTAATGATTTCTCATTGCCTCTCTAGAAGTGCTGCAGTAATTAACTTGTTCATCATCCTGGTTTTTTAGTGAAGAATGGGTCCGAAACACATAACCATATCAGGTTTCTTTTAGTAGTAAGATATGACCCTAGATAGTTATGACAAATAGATCTCTCTGAGCCTGATTAAACTGAATAGGAATTTGATTTTGAATTCAAATCTATATCTATATCAATATCTATATGTGTATCTAACAATAAAGATGTAAAATTTTCGGCCATTTTTTCCGTCCATCTATTTTTTTCATCCACCTTCCATAACTACCGTAGTCGAGAGTTTCTTTCATCTAAACTTATATGACCCTAGATAGTTAGGACAAATAGATCCCTCCGATCCTGAATAAATCAAATATAAATAGTAGAAAATAAATTGAATAGGAATAGGATTCCTAACACCAGCCGCTGCCTGCCACTCGTCACAGAACCTGGGGCCACTCCGAGGACAGCTTTCCACCACGTCAGCCTATCATGGAGTCCCTTCTTCTCGTTGCTTAGTGCGTGTTTAGTTCACGAAAAAGGGTGAATTTGGCTACTATAGCATGTTCTTTTTATTTGGCAATTAGTGTTCAATTATGGTCTTATCTGACTTAAAAGATTTGTCTTGCAATTTCACGATGAACTGTGCAATTAGTTTTTGTTTTTATCTATATTTAATGCTCCATGCATATACCGTAAGAATTTGATGTGACATTTTCATGAATTCCTTTTGGGAATTAAACATGGGCTTAGTTTTGATAAGGCCTCGTTTAAATTTAGGGTGTAAAGTTTTGAGATATGACATCGATTGTTGTTACATTGGAGTGTCACATGAGAGTGTTCGGACATTATTAATAAAAAGTTACAGAAGTCTTTAGTACTCCATGATACGAATTTATTAAACATAATTAATTAAATCATGGACTAATTTGGTTTAAAAGATTCGTCTCACAAATTAGACGCAATCTGTGCAATTAGTTATTTTTTAGTCTATATTTCGTACTCCATGCATATGTCAAACATATGATGAGACAAGGACTAAATTTTAAGGGGAGAAACTAAGCAAGGCCTAAGTCCATTGACCGAAATGTACTTCTACCATTTTAGAAATAGTCTAAAGTAACACCACCAGCATTGCATAAGAATAGCCTAAAGTAGGCCCCTAATACACTTCTGAATTAGCTCATATGATATTATTGAAAAATAATATAAAGTAACCCAAAAATTTGTATCTAAATTACCCACATGTACAATGTAATTAAAAATAACATAAAGTATCTATGTCGTTAATTATAAAAAGGTTTAATTCTATAATGATTTTAATAATTCACTCATGTTATTGTTAGTATATGTAAAGAAACTAACTTAGGGTTTGCATGCATGGCGTGGTATTGCTATGCAAATAGGTATGTATAGAAGTGATGGCCATGTCAATTCTCAAGCTAAATACGTACATAGCTAAGGTTTGAACTAAACGTATGTTGAGCACATGCAAAAGTACAATCCAAAGGTGAAAATATGAATGGAGATAAAAAAAGTACACAGAGCAATTGGTAACACAACTCTGTGAAATGTTAATGATAAGAAGATATTTATACGAGCATGTTGAAAGAATATGAACACAAGGAAATGAACTAAAAGAACTTCAAACACAAATGATGTGTGATGCAATATGAATACGGATTGAAAAGTAGATACAATAATTGTATTAAAGCCTACCAAAGTACGACAAAGAAAATAAAATTGTATCAATTTTATTAGATCTAATATAAACACAACTAATTTCTAACACAAGTGGAGGTAAGATGCAAAAGCGGACAATTATTATTCAGATAGAAAATTGTATACAACCGTTAAGACTTAAAGGTCGTCACGACTAATAGTTAAAACTATTTTTAAATCGATATTTGTCCTATCAGAATATTTGAGTAAATAGGAGAAAGAGGCAAAGTTGTGCACCTAAATGTTTATAAAGATTTTAATAATGCTTCAATGTCTTTAAATTATTAGCCCGTGTGGTAGCACGGGTTGGGAGACTAGTAGTCCATAATTAAATATTAATTGCCAAAAACGAAAATGCTAAAGTAGTCAAATCTAAAAAAATTTCGTGAACTAAACAAGACCTCACTCAAGTTGTGTGCTTCTGCTGTCTTTTGCCCAGTCTTGCGATGTAAGCTGTTAGTACTACCGAATACTGCCGGAGTAGTATAAAGGTTTTGTGAACGCACTCCATGTTTGAACCAAAAGTGATCCCGCAGTCAGCACCTCATCCCGGCCGCAATCGCACCACCGGAGCAAGCGTGCGAGGTACATCCTCCACTTCAACCTCCCAAACTATGATATTAATAAATGGACTGGATCGGAGCTATTTGGATAGGACAATATTAAATTTGATTTTGAGCTTTGTCATGCGAACTACACGGTTATTGCAGTTCACCTAGAATGGAATCTGATTTTCTTTGTTAGAGAGGGAAAGAACACTGATTGTATATGACATTGACCGTTGAAATGTTTATGTCATCCCTTCCTGTGTCATCCGCTATCCTAGACCAAGCGGACGTCAACAGACTTTACTACCTTCTTTATGTTCTTGTGTTCTTGGAGTCAGTAGCAATATAGTAAAATTGGATTTGTCGTACAATTATTATACCAAAAATACATGGTACACGCCGGCATACATATACGAGCTATACAGCCGGTGAGTACAATAAGCCTCAAGAAAAAAAGGAGTTCCATCTCCAATAGCTCCCAGAATATCAACCGGTAAATTAATGAATTTTTAGTATCAAAAGAAGGCAAAGGGTATATTTGTTAAGCTTCGCCAACATTTTCCGAAATCTCAATCCTAAAATATATAAGTCAATTTTATATCGGGAAACCTAGACTATTTTTAAATCACTCTAACCACTTTTACATTTTCTCTTGTACATTTGAATTGAAAACATATCTTACTACTTATTCTTCCCCACATCCTTCCATCTCCGTATTAGCCGATCATTAGGCATGCATATATTTCCACGCTATTAGGTCGATTTTTTCCTCAAGTATCCAGAGATTGGAAGTTAAGATAGGGAGTCATTGGGAGTGAGTTTTGGAAACTCTTGGAAATTCTCTAACTCATGGTGTGTTTAGTTCCCAAAATATTTCACCCCAAAACATCACATCGAATCTTGCGGCACATGGAGCATTAAATGTAGACGAAAAACCTAATTGCACAGTTTGGTTGGAAATCACGAGACGAATCTTTTGAACCTTAATTAGTCCATGATTAAACAGTAATTGCCAAATAAAAACAAAAGTACTACAGTAGTGTGAACCTAAAATATTTCGGAACTAAACACACTCTGATCAAATGGGGGCCCCGATTACTCTTCCTCGTAGAACCTCGTGCGCAAAGGATTCTGGCTGCGGTCTTGGCACGGCCGGCACACGGTGAGACGTGCGTGTGGGGATGCCTTGTGCATCGCCAACACCCGCCGTTGGATGACCTCCAGGTGCTCATCTCCGGGACCCGGAGCTCCTTCCTCTTCTCCCACCGTGACCAGCACCAGGTGCTCAAGGGCAGGGGCCCCCTTCAGCAACAAGGCGAGCAGCAGCAGCTCCAACCTCGTCCCTCTGAAATTCACCAGCTTGATGAAGCTGAGGCTGCCAAGCACAAAGTCGTCGTGGATCTCGAGTTCGGAGTCGTCGACGACCTCGTCGACGACCTCGCCGGCCAGTGCTGCCGCCGCGTCCGCGTCGCATCCATCTGTAACGTGGCCGGGGTACTGCTGATTTCAGAAAGTAATTAACTTGCTGTGAGCATGAGCCAATTCGAAAAGTATCTCCTTGCAAATTGCATGGACGTGGAATCGTGGATAGAGCAGGATGAGATGAGGCAGAGAGCTTTACGCGGACAAACAAGCGGTCTAGGAATGGAAGCTCGTTCTCCTCGAAGAAAATGGCCAAGTCGAGGTCGCCGCTATGATGATCTTCGGAGACTATCAGCACTTGCAGCTCCTGTATGTTATTCGGCGTCTCGAACCGCAATGGCAACTGGTAGCCGTTGCAGGAAATCGTCCAAACCGGGACATGCTCGAGGTAGCTCAACGAGGAGTTATAGTTGGCCGTGTTACTGTCTTGGTCGTACCATATTCGAGAAAGGTACACGTCCCGCAGAGCCGGCATGTCGCCGTCGAAGACGAAGATGCGGTCGTCGAAGTCGGGGTCGTCGACGAAGACGTCGTACTCGTGTCTCCAGAAGAACTCGGTGTCCCGGACCTGCCTCACGGCTTTGCATGCTACGATCTCCAGGACCCGCAGAAGAACTCGGTGTTGCGCTGGATCCCAGGCGAACACCGCATCGACCAAGTGAAGACCAGAGAAGAAGATGGGCTGCACATCCTCAAAAATCAGCAGCGAAGTCACTGTGGTGTCGAAGTATCATGTTGCCTGTGTTGCCTGTGTTGCCCACCCAAAACTGTATCTGCCTGCGTGCAGAAGTCTCCTTTTCGTATGAGTCGTTTAAATTTCTGTTGCCAACTTCTCTGGGCAAGTCTAGGTTGCTTCTTCTGAACTATCTTTGAAACTCATCTGTATTTCCGTTAAGTCATTAATGGAAATGGGGAATCCCCTCGTTTGAAAAAGAAGAACTCGGTGTCGTGGAAGGCGATGGACTCGAGCGTGGGCGCGGTGACCCGGACCTGCCTCACGGCTTTGCATGCTACGATCTCCAGGACCCGCAGCGTCTCGCTGGCGATCCTGATCGACACTGAGGCTGCGAGGTATCGATCTCGAAAACGGTATCGATCAGGATCCGATGGCCAGGACCCGGAGCTGCTCAGCCTGAGATGCTCCAGCGCCCGGCAGCTGGACACGACGTCGCTAACCTCTGCGAGGTTGACGTGGCTGAGGGAGAGCGAGCGGAGGCCAGCGAGCCCGGTGGGGGCGGCCGGGACGGCGCGGAGGCTGAACCCGCCGAGCGCGAGGCGCGCCAGCGAGTTCCTGGCCACGAACAGGTCGCCGGGCAGCTCCACGAACGCCGCGCTTCCGTCGCGGGCGTCCGGAACATGTCGTCGTCGGAGCCTATGTGTCGGTGCCGGTGTCAGGTACACCTCGACTTCCGTGGCGCCCCTCGCCACGGCGGACGCGATCCAGCCGACGACGTCGCGCCCGAACGCGCCGTCGCTCCACATTGCTGGCGGGGACCTGAGCGCCACGCGGAACACGTCGAGTGGAGCGCCGTGCTCGGCGTGGAGCTCAAGGCAGCGACGCACCGTGGCCGCGGCCCGCGCAGACGGCTGGCCGCGGGCGAAGTCTCGGTCGGTGAAGTCGAGGACCCGGGAGGAGACGAGCGCGCGGAGCCACTGCGGCGCCCACCGCCGGGAGAGGGCGCTGGTTCGGACGGCGTGCTTGAGCGGGAGCAAGCGGAGGATGGAGTGGAGGACGTCGTCGGGGAGGCTGCTCAGCATGTCCTCCTCTTCCATGGATCCGCGCTTGCTCGGGTGGTGCGTTTGCATTTCCAGGTCAGGAATTTGGTTGAAACGTGCTCGGTGCTTCTGCTTTCACAAACCCTCCCTTTATACCGGGCAGTACCAGCTGCTTTACAGCGAAGTATTGGGCAAAAAGGCTGAGGAGAAATCTGCAAAGCAAAATATATAGAATAGAATGTAGCTCGTCTTTTCCACATCATAGAACACCTTGCTCTCCACAATCTCAAAGCACATAATATTGTTTGGTCCTTCCGGGTTCCTTCGACGTTAAGGTTCCAGGGCCTTTCTTCTTCATAGCTATTCCTTCCATCAGAAGCCATCCATGAGTGCTCTGTTCATTGGAAAATTCAGAAAATTGATTCTCAAAAGATGTGAATTTAAAAATAAATATTCGAGATTCTAAATGATTCCAAATAAAAAAAACTGTCGACACCAAACATGTGGCTCTCAAGTCGGCCTCTACAACTTCGTTATTAACTATGTGAACATTTGAGGTCGATTAATAGTTCTAAATTAGAATACATATTTTGAACAATAAATGACTTCAAAAAATTGGCAAGGAAGTTGTAGATCGTATTAAGAGCTATAACTTTCATATAGACCATGTCAACATATTTGGGAAAATTCTACTCAAATTCTACTGCCATTTGTACTCCATTGGTGACAACCAATACGATGACGTTGACCCGAGATAGTTCAGAGTGTGTTTAGTTCCCAAAATATTTCACTCCAAATCATCACATCGAATCTTGTGGCACATGCATAAAGCATTAAATGTAGACAAAAAAGTAATTACACAGTTTGGTTGGGAATCGTGAGACAAGTCTTTTGAACCTAATAAGAGCAAGTATTATAATATAGCCTGCTGCTGGCTGTATAGATTCTTACAGCTCACCTCTCAGCTTACTCATATTATAGTTTGTTTTTCCCAACAAACATATGACCCACTTGTCTCTCTCACAAATTGTATTGGTTCTTGTGTCGAAGCCGGCTGTAAGCTTGCAGCCCACCTCCCTTCTCTCTCCTCCCTTCTCTCTCCTCTCTTCTCTCCTCCACCTCAGCATTTAGCCTTCTTGCAGCCCACTGTAATACTTGCTCTTAGTTCATGATTGAACAATAATTATCAAATAAAAACAAAGTGCTATAGTAGCGTGAACCTAAAATATTTGGAACTAAACACACCCTTGTTGTTGTTTCCACCATTCTGATGAGAATTTACAAATCTCTTACTTCAAGCTTATCATGGAGTCCCTGCTTCTAGTCACTTAGTTTTGATAAGTCCATTGACCGAAATGTGCTTCCACCAATTCATAAGGGTTGTGCTCGTGCCCGGATGTCCGATGGGATTGATTCCCATCGGACGCCTCTACGTTTGCACGGCCTTGCCCCCGCTTCCTGCAAAGAACACGACCTCGCCCCTTACCCCCGCTTCCGCACCAAAGAAGAAAAGCACGCCTTTGCCCCCCTCTCTCGACCTCGCTGGCCCCCCAACACCATGCAGTTGAAGCAAAAATTGAAACAAAATCTCAAAACCAAGGCAAAATCTACCGAGACCTAATGCAACAAACGCAGAAAACCAATGCAACATGGTAAGAGCTCAAGCCGGAGAGCTCTCCGAAACACTACAACATCACTCAAGACCGCATGCAACAAACAAAGAAAACCAATGCAACACGGTGAGAGCTCAACCCGGAGAGCTCACCGGAACCCCTACTGCAACATCACCTGAGACTTGATGCAACAAACGGAGAAAAACCAATGCAACACGGCGAGAGCTCAACCCAGAGAACTCGCCGAAACCCTAACCTACTACAATATCAACCGAGACCTAATGCAACAAACGAAGAAAACCATTGTAACATGGTGAGAGTTCACACCATAAAAAGCTCACCGAAACCCTTAGCCACCACCACATCCTTTAGATCCGAGGGGGAGGAGTAGGGGAGGAGGAGGAGGAGGAGGAGGAAGGGGATGGCTAAGATCCATGAAGGATCCACCTACCTTGCCGGAAACCCCCGCTGTTGGGCTTCTCTCCGATGGCTAGAGGTCACTAGAGCCAAGGGGAGGGGACAGGAAAGGAGAGGACCGAGCAGCTTGCTGGAAAGCCACCACCGCCGCACTCTCTCAGTGGAATGGAGGGAGGGGGGAAGAGGAAGCGAACAGATGGAGCGACGGTGAGCTCAAGCGAGCGTGGCTCGCTAGGAGAGCAGCAGCGAGGGCGGCGTGAAGCAGCAGTAGGGCAGCGTGAAGCAGCAGCGGCGCAGCGGGAGCGAGAGCGGGGGAGCGCAGCGCGAGCAGGGCGGAGCGAGCGAAGTGGCGAGTGGATAAGGATGGCAGGTCGGGTGGGCTCAGTCGGGTCAAGCGCTCGCATGGGTCGAGTCCGTCCGATGCGAACGGCCGCACGGGAAGGAGCATTACCGGATTCATAAGTACCGTGGTAACACGAATTTGTGGAGAAAACCTTTTTTTTTGCGGAACAATTTGTGGAGAAAACTATGCGCAAAAGATACTATCACATCGTTCGATACACCATAAACTACCCCCTCACTTCAAAATATGGGGTGTTTTTAGTTCACAATTTTTTTGAGTTTGACTACTGTAGCACTTTTGTTTTATTTGACAAATAGTGTTCAATCATGTACTAATTAGACTCAAAAGATTTCTCTCGTGATTTCTAACCAAACTGTGTAATTAGTTTTTTTTGTCTACATCTAGTGCTCCATGCATGTGCAGCAAGATTTGATGTGACACTTTGGGGTGAAAATTTTGGGAACTAAACACCCTTATATGTAAGCGTGTTCTTAGCGTCTTCAATACAAATGGAATATACAATTTGCCATCGCAATATATACTGCCTATATAGACAATGTATGTAAAAAGTAGATTGAGGGAGTGTTTAGTTCCCACCCAGAAATTTTTGCGCAGTAAAATCGAATGTTTAAACACATGTATGGAGCAATAAATGTAGATAAAAAATAAAAACTCATTGCATAGTTTGCCATAAACTTACGAGACGAATCTTTTAAGTCTAATTAGGCCATGATTAGCCGTAACTGCTACAGTAACCCACATTTGCTAATGACGGATTAATTAGGATTGATAAATTTGTCTTGCAGTTTCTAGACGAGCTATGCAATTAGTTTTTTTATTAGTATCAAAAACCTCTTCCGACATCCTTTAAAAGATCTCATGTGACACCCAAAAACTTTTCACCCCACTAACTAAACACCGAATATTTGAAAACATTGGCAACACTTATATCTCGACAGGCCTTTAGAGTGTTTGCCGTCAAAGCAACTTCTTGATAAATTGCAGAAACCCTTACATAGCTTGAACTTCTTGATAAATTGCAGAAAGCCTTCCATGCATGCGAATGCTGGGTGCTTTCATAAACCCGTTATGCCCGGCAGTCTAGCTCTTTACACTTTTACAGCGCAATTTGGGCAAAAAGGCCGAGCATAAGCACGCGGCTTGATAGAGTGATGACACTTAGTGACAGCATCCCATTCCCACGATAGAGTGATGACTCTTAGTGACAGCATCCCATTCCCACGAGGCTTCTCTGGCAAGACTGCAAGGGAATCCGCGCTTTATATGGGCACTGGAGGGTCGTTGGGCGTTGGCGCCTGCTTGCGAGACAAGGAGGAGGCGTGCAATGCAACGCAACCGTCTCAGGTCGTTGTCACTCGCTCAAGCTGTGTGCTTCTGCCCTTTCTTTTGCCCAATCCTGCTGCCGAGTAGCATTAAGGTTTCGTGAAAGCACCCAACGTGTCTGAACCAAAGTGATCTCGCACTTGCAAGTTGCATCGCACCCCCGCCTGTGACTTGGAGATGCTGCAATCGTGGTTGTGGAGCCAAGGTACAGGAGCAGGAGGGGGAGGACCTGATGAGCAGGCTCACCTTTTTTTTTTCCCAAATCAGCGAAATCAGCTAGCCATTCAGCAGTGTTTTTTCTCACAACAAATCAACGAACAGTACTTTCCAGCCAGCCTCCCACTCCATCCTCTGTGGCCTTCCACTCGATCACGCCGAGCTGATTCCCACCATGGAGGACAAGCGTGATCGCCGCCATCGACAGCACAGCCTCGCTCGTCATGGCTGTCGTCAAGCAGAATGCACACACAAATAACATGGACACATGGTGCATGACATGATCGATGCTTGGCTGCTTGCATGCATTAAGGCCTTGTTTAGATTGCAAATAATTTTAACTTGATGAATAGTAACTTTTTTGTCTTATTTGATAAATATTGTCCAATCGTGGACCAATTAGGCTCAAAAGATTCATCACATGATTTTAAACTGAACTGTGTAATTAGTTATTTCTTTTACCCATATTTAGTGCTCCATGCAAGGGGCTAAAATTGATGTGATGGAGAGAGAGTGAAAAAACTTGGAATTTTGAGTGAATCTAAACAAGGCCTAATTGGATGCGTGCGCAGTACGTGCCAGGGCTCGACAAGGGGCGCGACCTCTACTTACACTTCGTTAAGCTTTCGGCGGTTGGCTACCGACGCGCACCGTCCTCACGAGCATCTTCAAGAGAGACCGCTTCAAGAAGCTCCTCGACGACCCCCACCACGGTTACACAAGCCCAGCGGCGGCCGTGCTGTGTGAGGACGCGTCCCAGAGCATGTACGCACAGATGATGTGCTCCGCGTGTGCCACCGCCTCGCCGTGGTGCGCATCGGCGCCTTGTTCGCCTCAGCGTCCTCCCCGGCATCTGCTTCTTCCAGCGGAACATCCGGCGCAGCTCTCCGCGGACACATCGACGCCACCGCCATGCTCACCGACCGCGTCAATGGCCCCTTAGTGCGTCAGGCGGTCACCGGCATCCTCCGACAGCGAGATGGCGTGTCCAACGGCATATTCCATGTCTGAGCGGGTGTCCCTAAGCGCGATTTTTCTTCCTATAATTAACTTGCTAAAACAATAAACTTAATGAATTAACAGAATAAGTAGCAACACCAATTTATTTTTCTCTCCAGCAGCTTACTATAATTACTTTCTATATAGTAAGCTGCTGGTTTGAGCTAGTTTACATGGGGCCATTGTTTAGATCTATAGGGCTAGAGCTAGTTTACACCAAACTAGCTTAAAAGCATTCAAACATAAGGACCGGAGTTAGTTTTTTTGCAACTAGTACACCCAAAAAACTAACCTCTCAAAGGGGTGATTATTTGAGCTAGTTTGAGCTAATTTTGATAGGACCCACTAAAAGTGATCTTTTTCACCACACCCGATCCCTCACCGCATCGTGACTCGCGGCCTTACTGCACGGAAGGAGCATTGCGCATGCAAATCTTACGCAAGTGGGACCCACCTCATATGCAACTACAAAAATTGTTATAACTAACAAACCAAACACCCAAATAAAATTCTGATTGCACCATTGAATTCGTTACAATAAATACTTTAAAACAAGATCCTACATGAATATATTTGGATAATTTGTAAAAATAATTTATTTGTGTCATTTGTGTGCAGGAGGAGGCCACAGAAGAGGCTGTCACACAAAATCCAGATGGGAAGGTGATTTAAATGTGTCAAATAATTAGAAAAGTGTATTTATTATCAAACTAGCCCTTGGATCCAAACATCTTCTTGGCTAGAGCTAGTTTCGAGCTAGTTTACAAACTAACTCACCTCTAGCTTTAGCCGAGCTAGAGTGATTCAAACAGGGCCATTAACTTTCTAAACAATTTTGCAATGGAACCGAACTATTTCTAACCAACAAAACATCTTTTAATAGCTCTTATTATTGTAACGCCCGATAGGGGGCGGATATAGTGGTCTTCTCGACCGCAGAAACTTACGAGTTTGAGATAATATTTGACAAGTTTTTATTTTTAAGGAGCTCTTTTACCAAATTGTTTGAGTAACCTTTTTTTCCTATGTCTAAACAAAACAGAATACAGAGATGTTTTACAACTCCCGGAGATATTCTAAGCTCCTCAAATTTTACAAGCTCCTGTAATTGGTGCTGATGCCTTCATTGCAACTACTAGTGTTGAGAGAGTCCTTTGCTAGCTCAGTGAATTATGTGAAGGATAATTTGAGTACAAAGATGGAGAATCAATATTTCGATGAATGCTTGGTCGCATTTATAAAAGCTTGAGTTACTTTTTCAAGTTAAGGGTAGTGATACTTTAGGGGCTTCCAAACCATTCTGGGGCTGTTAAGTCAATCTAAGAATTTTGAAAAGTCAAAGTGTCTTAAATTAGACCAAATTTATATGATAATATAATTATATTTATAATGTCAACTAAGTATAATTAGATTCTTTATCAATTATATTTTTATTGTATACCTATTTGGTGTTATAAATCTTTATATTTTTACTATAATTTTCATTAAACTTGAGATGCTTTGACTCTTTAAAATTTTTGAGATGACTTAATTTGGAATGGAGGGAGTATATTACACGGGAAACTAGCACAAAAGTACATGTGAAGTGGAAACAATACGAAGAAACTTACAACAAGTGATTTAGCAATTTTCAATTTCTGGGAAGTATAGTTTTTTTATTTGCTCTATCAAGAAAGAGCCCAGTTCACGCTGAAACTAAGACAGTTACAAACGAAAACACATGTAAGAGGAAAAGAAAAACATATCCTAAATTTAACCGTCATCCATTTGTCGGCAAATATGTTGAGAATTCGCATGAATTCTCTCGACAATATTTACTTATACATATGTATGTATATTCATTTATACAATTTTTTGGCAAAAGAATTAGGTATTTTGTTTAGGAAATCGGGAGGGGCAAGCCCTTTCTGGTTAATACTACCTGAATTCCAAATTATAAACCATTTTAAAAATATTGGTGAGTCAAAAGATCTCAAGTTTAACCACATTTATACTATAAGATAATAATATTTATGATGCCAACTAAGTATTATTTGATTCTTCATCAATAATATTTTCATAGTATGCCTATTTGATATCATATTTTTTTTTATAATTTTCTTGATAATTTTATTCAAAGATAAGATGCTTTAACTCTACAAAGATAAATAGGTTACAATAGGTATTCTTGAGAACCTATAGCTTCGCTTCTGTAAAGTGGCACAGTTCAAATTCGTGGTAAAATACATTATAATGTAACAAAACATTACTCTCTTTATTCCAAATTATAGGACGTTTTCGATTCTCTCTATATATATTTTTACTACATATTTAGACAATATTTATATGTGAATGTGTAACAAAAGTTACACATTTAGAAAAAAACAAAAGATCTTATAATTTGAAATGAAGAGAGTAGTCAATAGTGCGGTAGAACTAAAAACATGATAAATTTTACTTTTTGTTGGAAGATAAACAGGAATGACAGTTATAATAGCGTGGTCTTGTGAATGTGTGTTTTCGGACTTTTGGCACCTTTCCCATTTATATACAGAGCAGCACTGCAGCAGAGCCTCATTAACATTTCTCCCCGTTGTTCCCCTGAGCAGGAGCCCAGTGCGGCAATGCCGGGCTGAAATGGTTGGAGACGACGCGCGAGTCGAGCAGCTCGACGGCCGGCGCCGCGGTGACGCACCGGGGCACCTTGTACTGGTTGACGGAGGCGCCACGCGCCACGGCCTGGTCCGCGAGCTCCTCGAAGGTGCCCGGCCGGACCACCCGGATCTCCAGCGGCCCGACGGAGCCGTCCGCCACCCGGCTCTGCCTGTACACCGAGCTCAGCGCCTCCTCCATCTCCAGGCAGCACCGGTCCAGCACGTCGCCGTCGATCACGCCGTCCGTGGATTCCTCCTCGGTGCTGAGCAGCTCCCAGTACACGACGTAGTGCCCCGGCACGGTCTCGGCGCACGTCCGGGCGGTGTAGTCCGCCACGGCTGCGCCGCGTGGGCGGAGCAGCGCGGACGACGCGCGCTCCACCGCGCGCTGCAGCTCCACTTCGTCCGTCTTGTCCGACGCCACGGACAGCAGCGCGTCCCCACGGCGCACGAACCGGAACTGCGGCGCGGAGTTGTGGAACCCCGTCACGCGCAGCACGTCGCCGACGCGGTACCGGCCCAGCCCGGAGTACGTGGTCACCACCAGCTCGTACTCCCGCCCGGCCTCCACGCGGGCGAGCTCCACTAGCTGGCTCGCCGACGCCGGGCCGTCCGTGGGGAGGAACTCGAAGTAGGCCATGCTGGGGATGACGGTGTAGGACACCTCGGACGGGTCGCAGATCGGCCGGAGGTTGATGCCGAAGCTGCACTCCGAGGAGAAGTAGGCGGTGGTGACGATCGGCAGGCCGCCGCTGTAGTAGTCGAGCGCTGGGACGTAGTGCGCCATGGAGCCCGTGGCTACGACGTGGAGGTACTTGGTGTTTGGCCAGAGACGCGCGATGATGCCGGCCGCGTCGCCTCTGGAGCCCTCGGAACGGACCAGCTGCGCGAGCTCGGGGTCTGGGCGCCGGAGGACGCCGGCGAGCGCCTGGCGCACCGAGGGGTCGGTGACGCGGTCGGTGAGCGTGCCGGCGTCGATGTCCGCGGCGAGCTGCGCCCAGTTCCGGTGGAAGAAACGGATGGCGCGGAGGAGGCCCGAGGCGAACGCGGCGCCGACGCGCAGCACGGCGTGGCGGTAGCACAGGCCGCACAGCATCTGCGCGTACATGCTCTGGAACGTGTCCTCGCAGACGGTGGCCGCCGCCGGGCTCGTGAGGCCGCCCTCGGGGTTGTAGGGGAGCTTCCAGAAGCCGTCGCTCGTGAAGACTCTGGTGAGGATGGTGCGCGCAGGCAGGCCACCCGGCGTCGTCTCCGACTTGACGAAGAGGAAGTAGAGA
This sequence comes from Themeda triandra, assembly GCA_018135685.1. Classification (NCBI taxonomy): domain Eukaryota; kingdom Viridiplantae; phylum Streptophyta; class Magnoliopsida; order Poales; family Poaceae; genus Themeda; species Themeda triandra. The sequence goes on along the minus strand of JAENPR010000245.1, from coordinate 179,336 downwards.
CCGCTCCCCTTGTCGAGCCCTGGCACGTACCTGCAAGCAAGCATCGTCGATCATGGCACTGCACGCACCATGACCATAGATAGCATCGACTACCTGTGCATGCTTACTGATTGACGACGGCCATGACGAGGCTGTGCAGTCGATAGTGGCGGTTGTGGTCGTCCTCCACGACGGGAATGAGCTTGCGCTCACCGCTGGAGGTGCCGGCGCTGGTGACGAACTCGGAGACGGGGTGGCCGGAGCCGGACAGGATGGGGGAGCGGTCGCCGTGGGCGATGCGCTGGATGTACGGCTTGAGGTCGTCGTATGTCACCATGGGGACCTTGGCCCGGAAGCTGGCGCGGTCGGCGGCGCCGCCCAGGCCCGCGAGGTACTCGGCGTCGGCGTTGCGGCCGAGGATCTCCGCCAGCACGCGCTCCTGCACGGCGCCCACGTCGGCGGTCACCTCCTCGATGAACCGGAGCTTGTCGACGTCCGTCTCCGCCATCACTGCTGCCGCTGGCTGGTTTCTCCCGGCTCCACGAACTGTTGTGGGTCCAACTCCAAGCGCAGGGCGATGGGCGGGTTTGCCCTCGCCAAGCCGCGCGGGCGCCGGTCGCCGACGGCCGCCACCGCGGAACACCGCGCGAGCGCGGGTCGCCGAGGGCCAGGGGGCGCGAGGCCGCTGCGGAAGCGAAACTGCCAACGCCAGCGTGGCCGCGGATGAAGCGCCGGCACGGATTGTGTGGGTGGAGTGGAGGGCCGCGCGTGGGGATGAGGATAACGAAGTGAAAGCAGACGTAAAGGAGAGAGAAAAACAGGGGAAGGCATTATGGATTTTTCACCGTTTATTTGTTTTGCCAATAGATCGAAGAAATTATTCAACGGCCACCGAAACAGTTTCGCTCTGCTAGCAGAGTTATTCTAGGACAGCTTCTCCCATAAAGCTGCGAATCATCATCTGACGTCGTGCACAAACTCGACAACGGCCACGTCCACGGCCACCTCGAGCACGACGGCAATGACAGTGAGCCGCCTGTTTGCCTCCTAGCCCTCTCTCCTGGTGATCTTTGAATCCCAGGGCATGTACAGTACGTGCTACGAACTCTAGCTTCTCCTACCACGGTGGCTGTCAGGGCGTGTACATGGCCGTGACCTTCTGCTCCTCGAACAACACCAACAGGTCGAACTGAGGACATGGAATTTTGCATATATTTCCGTGCTGATCGAGCTGTTTGTTTTCTCAAGTGCCACAAGATTAGAAGCTGGAGTTGGAAGTTGTTGGAGGTGTATTTTTTTTTAATTTTGCCAAAAAACTTAGATTTGAGGTTTGTTTTAGAACCTCTGAGACAATCTTAGTTTTCACGTGCAAGATTTATCATCTACTCTAGATGATACGATATTACGATTTCTTCGGTCTCTTCCTAAGTCAATTTCGGGCCATACCTTACGAGCAAAATATTTGAAATCACACTCATTAAATACATAAAAATAATACACTACGTTTCTGACTATGCGTTGGGGCCAGCATAAAGGTGATGGGTTTGGGTGATCCTGCCCCATGGACCACGATTGACTATGACCACCGCATTCCCGCTTTATTTTGGACTCACATACAAATCCCACTCATCATGTACAATCATTTCGCCTGTCGCTTATTGGAGCAATCCCAATGCACCACGCTGTCCATATGCCCCAAGCTCCACATCAGCGCTGAGCTTTCATGCCATTCATGCTGGTGGCTCTGCAGAGGTTTAGAGCAGCTTGCAGGGGCACCTAGAGCTCCATCTGACACGTTGTAGAAGCACTCAATCGTGCATGTGATGGCAGGGGAAGAAAGTTGAATACAATGCTTTATGGTAGGGGACCATCTGATTGAAACGACCATGAAAAGTGACGGATGTGTACTGTGGTAAAAACTGAAAGTGTTCTCCTACGTTGGGGCTCATTTAGCTTCATCTGGTCATTGTCTAGGTGGACTGCATCTTTTTCTCAGGGCTAACAAAAACAAATGTCAGGGTTGGGCATGCTCTTATCAGCTTGTGCATGGTGGTTCGCGTTACGTGTGTCAGTTTCTTTTTAAATAACTCAATCCTTCAAGTGCAAGCTGTAGTATAACTTAGCACAAAATCACATTATACAATACCACAGGCAAACAAACACGCCGCTATATCTAAAGACACACTCGAAGCTAAGAGGTACTTGTAGAACATCAGACGTTTCGAGCACGACACCACCATTATGGAGCATCCGCGCTTGAGGCTCCCACTCGTTGACCACCGCCGCAGCTCTGAGGTCGCAGGTGCCACCCCCGCTGTTGCTCCCCGACTTGCATCAAAGCTCCTTGACCGTGGGCGCCGTCCCTGCTGCTGCTCCCCAGCTCGCTTCGGCCGCATGTGCCGCTACCACACCCACGGTCTGACGTTTCTATGTTTTTCAATCTCCAACAATTTTTCTATATTTTATGTGCAATATAGAGAGTCATTCTAGATCTCTATTTTTCTTAACGAGAAATCTATAATAAAGGATGTCTGTATTTAGATAACTAACTAAAAAATTCTATTGAAGGATGTTTTTTTATCAAAATTTTTATCCCTAACAAATCAGAAAGAATATAGAAAATCTTAGTTACTATATAATATACAAGATAGAGATAACCAGGCAGGCACAGAAATAACCATTTTAAAATAACTAGTAGTCGGTGTCACATGTACTAGGTACATACAAACATAGATAGGCGGCAGACGATATATGACATGCCAAAGGGTGTGGAGGGAAAATTAAAGCTAAGTACAGTACGGTGTCACCACTCACGCTACACCCAACCATTCTTCAGCAGCTGCGACTGCGACTGAAGCAGCTAGCGTCTAGCCTACCGGTGATCCCGGCGTGTGCGAGCATTGCCCAGAGGAGCGTGATCAGCTCCCCGCCTTGTGAAATGGCCTCCGCATGCGCTTCCAAGTTCTCCGATGGGGCGACGTACAGGATCATCTCCACCCAGAAGCGAGCCAGCTTCTCCCATCCCATGGCCGAGTCCTTCACCAGTTCCTCCGCGAGCCTCACGCCATTCCTAAGGACCTCATGGTTGGAGTCGTCTGCACTCAGCACTCGAATCACCAGCTGATCATACAGGTCTACTCCTCCCGGCAACTTGGCTAGGACACGGCCGGCATCTTTCTTCACCTGATTGTACAGTTTGCGGCACCATTCAGCATCGTCAGGGAGCAGCTCTGGGCGGCTGGTCATCAGGTAGGTACAGTAGCGCGACAGGTGAGTGGCGACAGTCTTGTGGTCGGACTCGGACGGCTGTTGGAGCTGGCTCGCCTCAAACACACTTGTGGCGATGTGCCAGACAAGTATGGTGTAGCCTGGTTGTTTGCCACTGCAACCATATCGTGAGAGAGGAACAGGAGATGACGGTGGTCGAATGCACTGCATCCAAATATAGATACACTTATAAAACAGTGCAAACAGTTGTATTTCATGCATTTTGGAAGGCAAACGAGAATATTTATATACATACGTCTTGAAATAAAATCAGAAAGGCAAATATCTATAGTAAGAAGATCGTACATACCCAGACAGCTCCATGGTCAACCTGGTCGGTGGTAAAGCTCTCTCCTTTGAGTGCTGCGAAGATGGCGGCCTTCACAGTGCCTTGTACCTCAACCTTCTTCGCTCTGCCTAGTGTAGTACGTAGGAGCCGGCGCAGAATTTAGAAGTGGGTTTGTCCTTCGGCGAAGCACAAGAATGGAGCACTGTTTCATCTTGTCGTCTCAATTGTTCACCAGCTTATTGCATTTGTGATACTTCAACAGGGAGCAAATGCATTTCTGCGGAAAACGGGATCGCTGCCAACGAGCTTGATTGACATGGTGGCCAATGAGGGCTATTTTAGTCCAGTTGGAACAGATGTAGGAAACAATCTCTTTCGCCTCTGCAAGCACGAGCACTGCAAAGGCTAGATATAACGGTACTATGTCGTAGTACAAACTCCCGAATCTAACCACCACTCGAAAACGTCCAAAAAAAGGAGTATTCCTCCGGTAAAAAAAAAAGGAGTATTACTCCGGTCAAACAAAACAGGAGTATTATCTCTACAATCTTGCGTGTTCACCATATAACAGTTTATCTGGCCACGGTCTCCATAATTTAGTAATTCTAATGTCATGCCCACAAGGCCCACAACTAGATATAAACAGTAACAGATGCTCCAGAGTGACAGCGTGATGCCAAAGGCAAGAAGCAGAGGATGGGAATAGTAGATTGGCAGGGATGAAAAGTAATAATCATTGAGTGCCCATGTCGTCCTCATCCAACTCAAAAACTCGGTCCAATGTCACCAGCAGCCTGTTTCCTTTTGCCCTGGCTGTATCTCCCAGTTGTTGGTTGGGCATTTCTTTTAAGCTGTAACCATGCGGCTGCTCCTCCACCTGCACTTTATTTTTTTTTTTTTTTTTTTTTTTTTTTTTTTTTTGAAATGCGCTATTGCACGTGTTGCTTGAAGGGAAATCGAGTTTGTTTACATGGCTTGTTGTGATCGTTGGCGAGGTGTCGTGGATCACCGCAAGCAAGCACACAATAACATGAATCACCGGCTCGAACGGTGGAGCAATTACTGATGTACAAACTAATAACTAATTGTGCGACTAAAGCGACGAGCCTGGCCGTTCAAGCCTGGCCCATTTCGTCAGACCTCGCCATGGACCGCTTCCCACGGCCGCGAGCGCCTAGCATGGGGACAATTGACGCATTGATTCCCGCCTGGAAGACGAAGTTGGATCACTGAACACTTCATGGAACTTGATGGTGACAGTGTCGTCCGGGGTATTAGCCGGCACATGATCAGGCCCAGCCCACCTGTTCAACATGACGCGCCGCGCCTGCCTCTCCGGCTGAGGGTCACGGTAGGCCGACGATGACCCTCGCAGTCCGGGCGCGTGGCGGAGTCTTGATCAAAGGCTCCTCCAACGGCAGCGTCATGGAATCGATGAAGGCGGCCACAAAAGCCGTTGTGGGAGCAGAGCGGTAGGCATAGGAGCCGTAGGCGGATCGGCAGCGGTAGTAGCCGGAGGTGGGTTGATGGAGAGTGCCCCAACGTCGGAGACGACCGCCGCATCCTCAACATCCATCCCCAGCGCCTCAGCATCCGCAAGGCTGAGCTGGGCCATACGTGGTGGCGAAAGGGCGTCCACCAGCATGACCTAGGGCGGACGCAGCACAGGAGGTGTCGCGACGGCAGCTCGTTCATTGAGCATCGGGTCCACCCGGGCGGTGGCCGGCATCCTCGCGCGCGCTGCCGTGAGTGGATCAACGGGGGCATCGGCGGCGCGGCGGCGTAGACCGGGGCCACGATGAAGCCACGGCGCCGCCTCAACCTCCACCGACATGGGGTCAAAGGCCCGATGCGGTAGCAACAGTGCACGTCAAGAGCGAAGACAGACAATCCCCGGGGCTCGCCGTCCACGGAGTGAGAAGTGCCGAGGTGGACCACATCCTCAGTGGCAACCGCCATAGGATCAGGGGGAGCGCAAAGAACAGCTCCCCAGGTAGGCACGTCACCCTGCGCAACAGACGGGGTGGAGCGCGCGAGGCGGCCTACCGTACTGGAGCTGGGGGATCGTAGTACACCCGTCATCAGTAAATGGGCAGGCGTGCGAGCCGATCTGAATTGTGCGACGAGGCATGAAGTCCGACGACAGCACTCCAAGGGGCGGTGCACCCCCATCGCTGGGACCGGGCGCCTCCTTGCGCTGCGGACCCGGCCACGGGGACCGGGCGGAGGTAGCATCATATGAGTAGCTCGGTCGATGTCCAGCAGGAGACCGGCGGCGAGCCACGGCGTGGCGGGTACAAGGCCGTTCACGCCCCTGACAAGACGAAGGACGATGGTGTTTCCCGGAAGCCATGGGAACGATGGGAGGGAAGGGGCAGTTCACCATCCGGTGGCCTTCAGTGCCACAGTTGAGGCACCTAGATCCGTAGACGCAATCGGTGTTGACGTGGTCCCTTCCTCCACTGTTGAAGCACTTGCCGACGAGATGCGGGGGGACCGGCTTGGATTTCTTCTTTGACGGCGAGCGCCTCCGCCAACGCTTGTGGCTCTGGACCCGATGGAAACCGTCCGCACACAGGGCAGCAACGGCGCACGGGCGGTGGGTAACCGGGGAGGAGGGGCGCCCACCGGAATCGGCACGACGACGGCCGCCGTCCAGTGAAGGATGGCTGCGACAGGCAGTGGCCATGTAGCCCCCACCAGCGGGACGCTTCTTGCGGCATCGGCGGCGCGAGCAACGGCGGCGGCGGCCCTCCGTAATCGCCACCATGCCCATCCCCCGCTGGAATGAAGCCCCCACCACGGGATTCCTCCTGCGCGCCGGCGACGCGAGCGATGGCGGCGGCGGCCCCTCCGTAGCCACCGCCTTGCCCTTCCCCTCGGCTGGTGGAGGCCAGTCAGGAGCTTCGTCTTCAAAGAATCCCCGGAGTCGAAGAAGGAGATCCTCTCCCCCCAATCGACCAACGAGCCTCCAGAAAGGGGGGCGGCAGCCCTGGCCGCGGCGAGCTCCGCATCTACAGCAGGACGGGCAGGGGGTAGGGTGGACGGCGTGACGTAGTGAAAGGTCCTAATTGGCTAGAGGAGGGGTGAAAAGCTTATAAAAATTTCTTGCTAAGCACTAAATCAAAGGATAAAACTAAGCAATTAATTCTAGCAAGCCACCTAAGCTACGCAAGCCACCGAAACAATTCTAGCAAGAATGAGCTATGATCACTAATCACACCAACAAAGCTAGGTTGCTAATTTACTCCTAGATGATAAAACTAAGCAACTAATTCTACACAAGATATATTTAGCAAGGTAAATACAAGAGGAGGGATTGGATTGTTTTACCACCTATGTAGAGGAGATGAACCACTCAAAACAATCACGATCACAAACACAAGGATGAATCCTCGGCAATCAAGATAACACAAGATTTTTTACGAGGTTCGCTTGCTTTCCTAAGCAAGCTAGTCCTCGTTGTGGCGTTACACCCACTTGGAGAAGTGCATGCTAAAATGGCATCACCTAGCCAACCCGTGGCCGGCGCAACACTATCAACACAAGATGGGGATCCTCCAAGCCACGAGCAATCCACTAGAGTAGCCAATTGCGATCTCCCGCGAGAAAGGCTCAAGAACTCCTCACAAGTCACCGGCGTGGCCTCGAAAAAGTCTCCAACTCGAGCTCAACACCGCCGCTGCTCTAAGCGTCTAGGGTGACGGGAATCACCCAAGAGTAATAAGAAATCCACAACAATCACGAAGGCACCAAATGCAACTCTAAAGCAAATGCACTTTAATCTCCCTAAATCTCACAAGAATGTCATAATGATGCAACGAGATGAGTGGAAAGGAGTCTCTCTAGCTCAAAGGGTGCACAAGTGTGTTAGAATGGCCAAGAGGACCCTCCCATGGCTGGCCACCATCTATTTATAGAGGTGCCAATGAAATTCAACCGTTACCATTTCAAACAGCTCGCTCAGGGTCGTCGGATGCTCCAGACGCCAGGCGTCGGACGCGTCCGCGTTCAATCTCGTGCAGAGCCAACTAGCCGTTGGAGCCTCGAACACTCGGACCCAGCGTCCGACGTTCTACCACACAACGTCTGATGCAGCGTCCGACGGCCACCGCAAATGCAGACTTCTACGGATCGTCGACGCTCTTCGACGCGTCCGATGCTAGTCCTATGCGCGTCCGACGCAGTCAAGAGGAAACTACTCGACACGAAGTCGCTCTAGACGCTGACATCATGCATCTGACGATCAGACCTCGGACGCGTTCGATGCCAGCTCCGGCTTAGCTGCTCACCTACAATGGGTCGGACGCGGGGACTAGCATCCGACACTCTGCCATCCAGCGTCCGATGCTTGCAAAATAGCGAAAAACACTTCGTCAAAAATGACTCCTTTTCAAGAAACAAATTTGCCTTTAGGCCCATCTCTACCCTGCAAACTCCACCGCCTTTGCAAAGGTGCTAACACCACCAAGTGTATATCATCATGTGCTTGTGTGTTAGCATTTTCACAATCATTTTCAAAGGATTTTATCGAAGTCACTAGATCAAAGTGCATATGCTCAAGTATATGGACCTAGTGGCACTTGAACGTCAAGATAACCGTGACTTCCCCTCTTGATAGTACAACTATCTATCCTAAATGTGACCACACTCTCTATAGTGTCTCGATCACCAAACCGAAGAGCCCTATCAAGATATACCTTTGGCTTGATCTCCATGGACTCTCCTCGATACCTCTGTTGATGTCTATTAAGTGCAACTGAAATAAGAAGGGTTCCGCAAGCGCACAGAATATATCATCGTAGCATTTTAACCGGGAGTAATCCAGGTATCGTTATTTATAATTTTACCACTGGGAAGGGAATGCACTTGGATAATGAGTGATGAGCAATGCACATGCGATAATGGAGAGCTTAACCTTGTCTCAGTATCGATCATCTCATACGGGGTAAGTGTCACATAAAATATAGGAATGAATGATAAATGACATAAGATAAATGAGAGCATTTAGCCGCATAAAATAATAGTAATAAGCCATCTCAACTTAGCACTCTAAGCTTATAACACTAGCATGGACTAGGACGATCTAGGGTATAATCCTATGTTATTCTAACTATAAAGTCAAAGCATACAATGATTAGTGCAAGAACATCTAGCAATCATGGCGGGAAAAGGTTACACCTATGCATAGTGATATTACCGGAGAAGACAAGAGACATAGCAATGACTTCAATGTAATAGGTTTGTTACGCTAGACCTATACTCGGGAGAAGGGCTACAAAGGACTCAACGGGGCTGTCACTCCCGCGATCTACCTCACGATCCGGAATATAGGGTGCAATCGCGAGATAAATACGGTCTAGGCACCACGCCTACACAATATTTACCACTCACCCATCGATCTAATGAGCAAGCGCTATACGATCCTATGCATAAACATAATTCTAGTCCAACTATGCTAAACATATAATCAAAGTAAACTAAGAACAATATAATTGAGAACATAATCAAATAGAGCAAAGTCAAGTCGATATAATAGAATAGAATAAAGTACTACTCATAGTATCACGAACAATGATGAATATTACAAGAATGTAGAGGGGAATTACCAAGAACTCCGACATCCGGACTCCAAGCTAGGCTTGATTCCCTCTAGATCTATTCCTATGTAGCTATGCTACTAAACTATGGAGCTCTAATTGAGATGGTGGCTCGGCTTCTCGAATCCTCTCGATGATGAATGAAGAGAATGATTTAGGGTTTCACCCGGGGGCCGGGGGCTCGAATATATAGCCCCTAGGATGAACCACGGCCCTCGGATCAAACCGACCTAAATGGACGATAATTATTCATCCTCAAAGGCGGTGGAGGCGGGATCACGAGACTCCACCCGATTGGTGGAGATGGGAAGTCGGTGACTCCCCACTGGGTCGGCCGACTGCCCACCCTCGCCCGAGTGGGGCCCGGCCTTCGGGGTCGCCTTACGGAGTCTTCTAGATTATACAATTTTACCCGTTCGGTCTTTATCTCTATGTAATCATGACATGTGGGCCTCCTTTGGTTCTCTTTCGATAACCCCCTGCAGAAATAGACAATCACCAAAACTCGTGGAATTCTGTCAGTGTAACCCCTATATCTAACAGGTGAACTCATATTAGTCCTTTCTCTTGCTGCGTTGACGGTATAAAATTGATACTTAACGACCGTCAACAACCTCGGAGCTCGATCATGACACCATGTACAACATGTCCATCACAATGCTCTTGCGGTCATCTCCATGCCACCATGCTCCTTCATCACATGTTGCTAATATATTCTACATACACTTAGTGAAATCATTAGCGACTAGGTGTGTCATCAATTAGCCAAAACCAAACAAGAGCTTTCACCTGGACAGCCAGCAGCGATGCGCCAGTGGACGTCGGGGCCGGGCGGCCGCCGGTGGGGTTGAGGGGCGGAGCTCCGCCCGCGGGAGTGGCCGAATCGTCGGCCTCCTGCCCAGCTGCCTCTGTGCGACAGGAGAGTCCGCGCCCGTACACGAGAAGGTCCCGGGGGTCGCAGATTCCGACATCGGCGAGGAGATGGCGGAGCTCTTCAGCGGCGTCGGCAGGGACTGGGTGGCCGCGGACCCGCCCAGGCATCGGACCGGCGGCGGTGGCCCGGCCCGGCCCACCAGTGCCAAACCCTACTCCGCTCCCCACCTGCTGTAAGGTCCTAAATGGCTAGAGAGGGTTGAATAGCCTATTAAAATTCTAGTATATCATGATCTCTATGTCACACAAGGGCTATGTTGCTACTTTCTACACTAAAGAGCTAGCAAGAACAACTATTTCTACACAAGCAACACAAGATAACCTAGTTATGTAAGAACAAGGGAGGGGATGATGTTTCTTATACCGACGGTGAAGAGAAGATGTTGCCAATCACCAAGATGTTAATCAATCAATCAATATGGACAACACAATGAGAAAGAGGCCAATCACCAATGAAGACAAGAGACACAATGATTTGTTCACTCGGTGTTTGCTTGTGCACTTGACAAGCTATGTCACCGGTTGTGTCGACCAACACCTAGATGGTTCCTCAATGTGACCCTCAAGTCACATGCCCCTCAAGGCACGCCCCCGCAAGGCACCACAAGACACCACTCTTAATAGAGTTGCTTTTGGCGCTCCGCCGAGGAAAGCATAAGAACCTCTCACAAATCAACCGGAGGTGGCCAAGAACATTCACCTTCTCTTGCCAATGCCTCCAACAACCTCTAAGCTGGCTAGGTGGTGTGCACTCACCAAGACTAACAAGAAATCACCAACCAACTGATCCCCAAGTGCCACTAGATGCAACCATACATGCAAATGCACTTGGAATCACTCAATCTTACTTCGGATTCGCAATCAAGCAAGAGAGATGAGTAGGAGTAATTTGCTCTAACTCACAAGAATGTCAAGAGTGTTAGAAAGTCGAGAGAGATGCCATGGAACCGGCCATCACCTATTTATAACACCCCTCAACCAAATAGAGCATTACCCCTTCACTGCGCTTTTCTCGGGACCGTCGGACGCGCCGCGCCGACGGTATAGCATCGATGTGTCCGACGCATTCAACTTTTGCGCGCCAAAACTTCGGGTTTAAAACTAGCCGTTAGACGTGGGCGTCGGACGTGTCCGAACCCTACCGTCGGACGCCGTGTAATCGGACGCACCGTCGGACGCTCCAACCAGCGTTCGACGCGTTCAAGCTGCGCGCACGCGCGCCCAACGCCACGGCCTCCGGACAACGCGTCACTCGTCGATGCAACACGTTCGAACACGTCCGGACGCAGCTCCACTCAGCACCTCACGACCGACAGCACGTCGGACGCAGCCCCAGTGTCCGACGCTCGGATCTGGCGGGTCGGACGCTTGCTAATTCAATAGAAACAAGCCGTCGACGATGCCATCTTCTCCACCTTTTCACATACATGCTAACCAACAAGAGTAACACCTTGTGACCGAGAATTAGCATGTTTTCACAAACATTTGCCTCCGGCGCAATAGAAAATAGCCATTTTATTTTCCCTAACCCATCTCTACTCTGCAAAATCCACCACTTTTGCAAATGTGCCAACACCACCAAGTGTTCTTCACCATGTGCTCGTGTGTTAGCTTTTTTACAATCATTTTCAAAGGATTTCCAATTAGCACACTAGATCTTAATGCATCAACATGTATGATCAACCTAGTGGCACTCATGAATCGAATTACCGAAGATCTCCTCTATTCCTAGTATCTGTGGATCTTGCCGCTCAGATCATGTAATACGATGTTTTCTACTCAGTTTGAGTTAAATATCATTGGACGATAATTGCATTTCTTTCTTCCTCCTCTCATTTATGTCGAGATTAATGTATGCTACGAAGTTGATAGACTTCACAAATAACTAAAGTCACATATATTCACTACTGGAAACTTGAAATACCCTGACCAACGTCAGGCAAAACTGAAATTACCCTGTCGAGCCAGCCCTGACGATATTTTTATTTTCCCTGACGGTAAGTGCACCGTAAGAAATTTTATGTCGATATTTTTATTTTTTATGACGATACGTACATTTTCATTTATTTTCCCTGACGGTAGTGCACCGTCAAGGTATTTCAAGTTTCTAGTAGTGATTATTATATTGAAGGATAAATGATCAAACATATTTACGATTACACAATTTTGCTACAAAGCTGGTTTCATTTGCTTGCATTCGTTGATACAAGTCAAATTCCAGAGATCGTGAATCCCACAGAGCCATCACTGGCTAGCTTGGTTTTCTAGTGTATCCCGAATCTCATAGCATAATGGACGAAGGATAAGAGGGGTGATACGTCTGCACGGACACCCTGAAACATTCGGCCGCATGCGTGCTCGTGGTCGTGGATCCTGAGGACCTGAGCATATCTAACAAATACGTAGGACAAACAAAGCGGGATGCTACAGAATCGAAGTTGCTGATGATTGCTTGCTTGCCTGGCGCTTTGGGAGCATGCATGATGCCTGGCGCGCGTTGGGAGCATGCATGATGGGGTTGGTGGAGCACGCAGGGCCGATTCCTGCTGGTAAGTTGACAATGCATGGGCGCATGTGTGCTCGTGCCTCGTGGTCGTGGATCCTGAGCATATCTAACAAGATAGACGTAGGACAAACAAAGCGAGATGCTACAGAATCGAAGTTGCTGATGATTGCTTGCTTGCCATGCATGGCGCGCGTAGGGAGCATGCATGATGGGGTTGGTGGAGCACGCGGGGCCGCGCGTGCCGGGCTGCCGCCGCAGGCCGTGCCTTCCTCCCTTCCGGCCTAGCTTCCTGGATTCCTGCTGGTAAGTTGACAATGCATGGGCGCATGTGTGCTGGTGCCTCGTGGTCGTGGATCCTGAGCATATCTAACAAGATACGTAGGACAAACAAAGCGAGATGCTACAGAATCGAAGTTGCTGATGATTGCTTACTTGCCATGGCGCGCGTTGGGAGCATGCATGATGGGGTTGGTTGGGGCCGGACGGCAGGTGGAGGCCTGGAGCCTGGAGTGGAGCCTGAAGGGAGCAGAGCGGGCACTGGGCGCGCGCGGCCTCGCTATATAGCCCCACACGCCTCGTGTCAAACCATCCAATCCAACCCTCCGGCAGCACAGGATCGAAAGGGCTGCACCAGCTAGCCGGCCGGCACATCGACTCAGCGTACGTCAGCGAGCGAGCGCGCGTGGGGAGGAACTAACCGATCGAAAGGCGGCGACGACCGACAAGTTAGCCGCCGGCCATGAGGATGCTGTTCCGTTGCTTCGTGGGCTCGGAGCCGGTGGCGGCGGCCGGGAGCAGCGGGAGCGAGAGCGGGGACGAGAAGAGGGCGGTGCGGCGGATGCGGAGCGCGACGGCGCGGCTGCGGTCGCTGTCGCTGGACGAGCTGCCGCGGGCGATGGCGTCGTCGGGCCTGCACGCCTTCACGGAGGCGGAGCTGAGCGCCGCGACGCGGGGCCTCTCCAGCAGCAACTTCATCGGCGAGGGCGGGTTCGGACCCGTCTACAAGGGATTCCTCGACGAGAGGCTCGGCCCGGGGAGGTCGAGCCGCAGCACGTCGCCGTCAAGTACCTCGACGCCGACGGGCCGCAGGGCCACCGCGAGTGGCTGGTACGCACGCACGTCGTACGCCCTACACATGCATTGTGTTTTGGGTGGTGTGGACACGAACTGAGTACGATGGATGGATGTGGTTGCAGGCGGAGGTGGTGTACCTGGGGATGCTGAGGCATCCGCATCTGGTGAAGCTCATCGGGTACGGCTGCCAGGACGAGCAGAGGATGCTCGTGTACGAGTACATGGAGAGAGGAAGCCTCGAGCACCACCTCTTCAAGAGTAAGCTAGCTATCGTTACTTGCTACTACTCGGTGTGTGTACGTGTTCTTAGGTTCTGTTACACCTGACCTGCCGCCTAGCTGCCGGCTTACTGATCGATCCACGCTCACATGATGCAATGCAGATCTGCTGTCGACCTTGCCGTGGTTCACGCGGCTGAAGGTCGCTGTGGGCGCGGCAAAGGGGCTGGCGTTCCTGCGCATGAGGCCGACACGCCTGTCATCTACCGCGACTTAAAGGCCTCCAACATCCTGCTCGACACCGTGAGTATCTCGTGTCGTGGCACATGAGAATTCTTCATTCTTCGTCTTCTCGTGACGACTTCGCCACCCTAGCAGCGGGGTGGGGCCTTTTTCGGGTAGACTGAAAGATGATCTTCTTTTCTGTGCATGGCGGCAGGACTACACGGCAAAGCTCTCGGACTTTGGCCTGGCCAGGGAGGGCCCACAGGGCGACGACACCCACGTCACCACTCGTGTCATGGGGACACACGGCTACGCCGCGCCCGAGTACATTCTCACCGGTACGTACGTACATTTCGTCACCAAGTACACGACGCACACCTGCCTACTGTACGTACACAATGCTCACGATTAACCAACCATGCAATGCAATGCAGGGCACCTGACGGCGAAGAGCGACGTGTACAGCTTCGGCGTGGTGCTGCTGGAGCTGCTGTCGGGGCGGCGCAGCGTGGACAAGCGGCGGCGCGGGCGGGAGCGGGACCTGGTGGACTGGGCGCGCCCGTACCTGCGCCACCCAGAGCGGGTGCACCGGGTGATGGACCCCGGCCTGGACGGCCGGTACTCCGCCAAGGCCGCGCATGAGGCCGCCACGCTCGCCTACCGCTGCCTGCACGGCGTGCCCAAGTCCCGCCCCACCATGCGCGACGTCGTCGGCGCGCTCGAGCCGCTGCTCGCCGTGTGCAGCGACGTGCCCGCGGGGCCCTTCGTGTACACGGTCCCGCCCGAGGACGACGGCGACAGCAAGGCCGCCGACGAGGGGGCAGGCCGCGCCGCCGCCAGGAACAAGTGCCTCAGGTCGGCCGTGCACGCGAGGCAACGGCGGTACGCGAGCTCCGTGGCGGGGCACGGGAGCTCCTCGCCCAAGCGGAGCAGGGACGGGGGAGCCTAGCTAGCTAGGTGCTTACGCTGTGGGCAACGTTGACGCGTGCGTACGTGTTAGCAGCTTGCGTATATTTGTTCGCTTCCCGACGAAATAGACTGTCGATCGCCAAAAAAAAAAAAAAAAAAAAAGAAAGACGAAAAAGACTGTCAAATGTACCTAGTTTCAGTGTCAGCATCGTGTAACCCAAATTAATTTGTTCGTTGATTCATTTCCTTGGTAATCCAATGCTCCGGATTTCGGGAATAAGTTGTGCGTTGTTTCGCAGATTTTTATAGATGCATTTGGGCAACTACATATAAATGGGTATGATAACTAGCATTGGCAGTATCTTTCAAAAAAAAAAAATAGCATTGGAAGTTAACGGAGGGAATTGGAGTGTGGAAAATCGACTTTTAGCCTCAATCTATTGTTTGTTTCATGGATAAAAATAAGAGGGAATTAATTTTCCCTGCTCATTTTTAAAAGACCAAAATTGATATATTAGGATTTTTAATTGCATACTTTTTGTTTTTCGAAAAACTACCTTTATGAACTAGCAACGGAATCACATCAGAAAAACTGCTATCAAAATCATCTAGGATGTAAAAATAAACGGTTTTAAAAAAAATGTTGAAAAAACGGTTTTAAAATTCAAATAAAGGCATAAAAACCGAATATTATAGATAAAGGGTGAAAGCCAGATGACAAAAACGGTTTCCTTAATTAGATGCCATTACTAAGAATTTTTACCAATTTGCCTATAAAAAGAACTTCTACCAATTTATTTACATGCCATTGCACTATATATATAAGAGATATATACGACACAAGAAAATTATAATAAAATAGACATGTGCCATGACACCGAGAGTATCAGTACATGTGCAAGACAAAAAAAATGAATGACACATATTTAGTGGCTCATTGGCTCCGTACTAGTTTCACTTGATGTGAAATTGGGAATGGGATGGAGATTAGCTAGGACCACATCCAAACCTACTCATGCATGATGCACTACTACAGGAAGCATTTTTAAGGGTAGGTCTCAGGGGTTTTTAAGGGCGAGTATTCCAACCCCCCTTGCCATGGGGCTTTTTAAAAATCAGCCCACTGTAAGGGCGGTTGGGCCAACCCCCCTTACAAATACCATTTGTAAGGGCGATTGAATCACCAACCCCCTTACAAATGGCATTTGTAAGGGGTTAGTGAGTCAATCGCCTTACAAATCATTTTCTAAAAACAGAAAAATACCAAAAAATAGCAAAATATTTTTTTAATTCAGGAAGGCCCCTTACAAAGTTTCATAACTTTTCGAGATCTAGAAACTTTATTTTGGGTGTTTTTCCATCCGAGGTCGTTTTCAAAAATTCAATTTTTAGTACTTCATTTTAAATGGTTGGCGTGCATTTGTAGGGGCGATTCAATATCCAAAGACACCATTTGTAAGGGCGGTTCAATGTCCAACCGCCCCTACAAATCGATTTATAAGGGCCGTTGAATATTGAACCGCCCTTACAAATGGTGTCCATTTGTAAGGGCGGTTCAATATCCAACCACCCTTATAAATCGATTTGTAGGGGATGTTGGTGATTGAACCCCCCTTACAAATCGAGAACCATTTGTAAGAGGGGTTCAATCATCAACCCCTTTACAGTGAAACGGCCGTGGCTCTTACAAATTATTTTTGTAGTAGTGATGTATAGAAACTTATGGATAGGACGCAGACTCGTGAGCTCTGGAGTGGAGGATGATTCGTATTAGACGTGGGAGCGTGAGTAGGGATCAAGATTATGTATATATCACCGGATAGATAATGACATTAGATCAAAATTTCTGGTAGTGTCTTTGTGGATGTATATAGATTTGAGGATGTATTGTGCCATGTTTTAGTATAGACTCCCTCTTCCCTCAAGAAATATTGTTATGCGTTGGTACTATCATGATCAGGTGATACGCCGGGTGATTCTGTCACCTAAACCACGCATAAACTTTTATTTTTGGAAAGTCTTAATAGTTCAAGTACAAGCTATAATATCTGAACTTAAGCGCAAACTCACACTACATCACGTGCTATGGTGGCACGACAACTTGACCATTTGAAGCATCCACATGCCTGGGGCTGCAAAAACTAAGAAAAATCCCTGGCACGTTCGCAACCACGCTTATGGTATGGTTATGGTAGGTCGCCGTATCTGTGTTGGACCAGCTTATTACTGGTTTTTCCTGCATGGGCTGATTTGTATCGACGAATGTGTGCAAAAAAAAAAAAAAAAAAAAAAACACAGCGAAATAGGGCCAAAAATCACACAGGTTTGCGCAGACCGTGGGCTGAGGCGAGCAATGGGCCATATATCTGGGCTAGGCTTCTGGGCTAGGACGATCGAGAGCCAAGAAAATTAGGCCGAGTAAAAAGAACATAGCCCAAGACACGACGCGCTAGTCGGGCATCTCGACGATGTCCACATGAGCGAGCTCCACGAGCTGGATCGCCGCCATGGCGTCGTCCGTTGGCAGGAACGGGAAGTGGGCCATGTTGGGTATGATGGTGTACGATGCCTCGGGCATGATGGTGTACGACGCCTCGGCCGGGTCGTCGTTGGCTCGTCGCCGGACATCAGCCGGAGGTTGAGGCCAAAGTAGCACTCCAAGGGCCCGTAGATGGTGGACACGACGGGCATGTTGCCGTCTTGCTAGTGTGTCGGTGGCAGTCCCTATAGGCATCGGGCGGTGCATTCTCATACAGAATCATGCACAGTGCTTCAGGTGGGTACTCACTACAGGTTCTGCCGCATTCAAGCCAACAAGCACGATGCAAACATGTACTCCGTGTACAAAATTATATACTTCATGCATATTATTACTACGGGACCAATTGCCACGCTATATGGTTCAGAATAAACGCAATTTGCGAGATCCAATTCTTTCATACCTCGTAGAGGATGCCAATTGTTCTACGTCACGTACCGCGTAGGGTAGTGGTTGGTAGACACATACCGCGTAGGGCGTTTGGCATTGTCGTAGACACTGCATGCTTGATGACGACGGTACATGTCGATGCGGGCGGATCGGTTGGAAGTAGAGGAAGCAGATCCGCTCCGCTAACAACTCGGGGGCGTCGACGTCGTCGAAGTAGTCGCAGCAGGGACGTCGGCATGAACGGCGGCGTCGGTCGGTGGCGGCTTCAACGGCGATGTCGACGAAGAGCTTGTCGTGCCGATAACGTGTTATAAAACATGTTGCCGGTGGTTTGGACCTTCCCTCTCCGTCTCTCATATAGTAGATGAAAGTAGAACAAGTAGACACAAGATAGAGGAGATTATTCTTTATTTCTCGAATATTGGTGATTACAACATAGAGCTCCCATGTATATATAGTCCTGCCAAGGTCTAAGAGTTTCGGTAAGAGCCCACAAACAAACGGACTAGGATTAAGATTCTTCCTTCTCCTTTCCTTCTAGGATAGAGTCTTTATGTTTTACAACAACCATATCTTGCTTGCTTGGTCCTAAAGTTTTGAGCCAGTCCACCAGGTCCCATATCCCACGGGCCCAACAAGAAAATAGGGGGAAATTCAAAGGAGCATATGCCGTTGAAAGTTCAAGTCGTTCCTTCAACGATTCCGTCATATATACTGTACATACATGTAATCACATGATGGGTTGACAAGGTCTCATCCTCTTTATAGAAGTTTCTTCCCCACAAAGTTCCATGCTCCCCTAAATTAGGCAGTCGACTAGCAAACACCATGCGTAGACTGCCATGGTCAAACCTCTGAGCAAGGTCATAGGCAAGGAACCTGCCATTTTCTTCCTTTTTTCATTCAGGAATCAGGACAGGAGCTTCGCCATTCAGTTAAGCAGCAAAGTCAGCTTTATTTCGATATTTACTTACGGATTAAGCATATGGGAGAGCATGATTAAGTTCAGTGGCTTTCTCGACCTTAATTACAATGTCACATGGCCCTGTATGGGTCGGAGTTTCGTTTCCCCGCTTGTGTGCTTGGCCTGGCCTGCAGGCCACAACAAAAGACGGTATCACTGTTTTTTACCCGAGACAGTAAAAACGACAAGGATGAAGGCTTTCACTGTCAGTCCAGATTTGAATAAACGGGCTCGGCCATCCATCCCAAATACATACACATAATACAGCTCGTATACGACAGCGAATTTGCTGACCTCAGAAAGGTCGCAGCAACGTGCGGCTTTGGCTTGAAACCAATGGCTACCAGCCGAGCAAAAAATTCCAGTTCAACCTTAGCCAATTTTCGCCGTTCAAAGAAGCACACTGTCACCAACAGCACTTCATCGTCAGCTGATGGTCGTCGCATGAAGAAGAAGGCCCAGAAGAGTGAAGGACGAAACTGGCGGCCCAATCCTAATGTCTACGGCCCAGCCTGGTCCAAGTGAGATATTGGCCCTGCGTGGCCCAATCAGAGGGAAAGCCGAGCACGGCTCCTCTTGTATCGCGAGTTGCGTGTGAGAGAGACAGACTTGGTCATTTTGGTGAACCTCTCGCCGGTGGCGAAGGCGACGGCGGGCGACGGCGGTGCCGGAGTCCGAGACCTTGTTCTCATTTATCCATAATATACATCGTCGTAGTAGTGTCTGGTAACATTGGTATCAGCTCGCTTCCGATCCTCGGCTACCTTGATTTCTGAATCCATCGGCTGTGTCGCAAACGCTTCGGGTCGGAGATCGGGATCCTCGATCGACGGTGAGCTTCCGTTGCCGAGTCGATCTCTCCGTAATTCCCAAGCACGTGATCGGTTTGTGCTGAAATCGGGCTAGATCGGAACCCTAGTTCCCCAATTTCATCCCATCCCCACCAATTTTTTCCCCAATTTTCATCTCCACCACCAACCTCACCGCTCCGGGCAAGCCACGCCTACGCTACTAGATTCCGGATGGCCGTCGTCACACCCGTAGGAGCAAGACGGCAAGATTATGGCGCTACTCATGGAGAACTCCAAGGATCTCCGCGCCATGAAGACAGAGTTCCTGACTTGGAAGCCCGACGTCGACAACTGCGTCAACGAGCTCGAAACTGTGGTGCTCGATCTCGGCGCCAAAATTGACAAGGTACTCTCCGCTGCTGGGATTCAAGCTACACCAGAAGATACAGAAGGACCTCCTACTGGATCGGAAGAAGGCGAGGGTGTGACAGTCACCATCGCTTCGCCGTCCATGTCTGCAGTACTTCGCGAGAATCACTTCGCCTCGCCGAAGGAGAAGATGCCGAGCTCTGCCCATCAGGAGCTTCACCCCAACAAGGTGGCATCAGGGTCGTTAGACCACGGCGTGGGTGGCTTTGGGGCGGTATTCACCGTCGCCCCGGGTGTAGGGTCGAGATGGACTAGAGGGGGGTGAATAGTCCTTACTGAAAACTTACGCACCGGCTAACCGAAACAAATGTGGAATTAAAACTATCGGTCTAGCCAAGACTAACCCCCACTAACTACATCTAGTAGCACCTTGTAAAAGATCCTAAACAAGAAGCAAGGTGCTAAACTAGCTAGTGCTCACCTAAACAATTCTAGCTTGCAAGGTCACACAAACCTAAGCAACTAGTACTTTGAGAAACCCGGGAGCACCTACACAAATCTAATGAGCAAAAGCACAAAGCCAAACCTAAGCTCACTAGATGCTCAAGGACAAGGCTACACAAGCCGAACCCAAGAGCACAATTTACTTAACTACACAAGCTAAGCAAAACACTTACACCACTTCTAGCCGCACAAGCAAGAAGGTGCTCAACTAGCTACACAAGAAAAAGAGCACAAGAGCCACTACTCAAGCTAAGCAAGAAAATAACAAATGTAAATAAAGCTTGAGCTTGAAGGGATGCAAACCACCGCGAAGAGTTGTCACACAGAGTCGCGGCGGTGGCAAATTACCGGGCGTAGAGACCAACCACCTGCAAACAAGCTCAAGGGAGGTCGAAGCCTCACACACAAGAACAAGGAGGTCGAAGCCTCGGCAATCACAAATCGACACACGATTTTTCCCCTGGTTCACTTGGTCGCCACCAAGCTACGTCCGGTTGTGGCGATGCACCGACTTGGTGATGAGATGGCCGCTCGATTTGGCTCATCGCAAAAACCCCTCCGGGGAGCCCCAACTCCAATCAACACAAGACCGGATCCTCCAAGCCACGCTCAACTAGAGTAGCCAATTCGCGCACACACGGGAAGGCTCAAGAACCCCTCACAAATCCTCCTTCGGAGCACCGCACAATCTCCACGGGTACTACAACGAAGTCTCTTGCCTCCAAGCCGTCTAGGAGGTGGCGACCTCCAAGAGTAACAAGCACACCGGCTTGCAACACGATCACCTAGTGCCACACGATGCAATCTCTCAAAGCAACGCACTAGAATCGATCTCTAACTCAAGTGGATGAACACTCTCAAACATGGATGAGTTAGAGGGCTCCCAAGCACTACCACACAAGCCACCAAGGCCCTAGTGTGCTCCGCAACTAGCCATGGCCGGCCAACACAAGTATATATAGGCTCCATCACGAAACTAGCCGTTGGGGTGCTCAGGATGCCAGATAACACGCGCAGGACGTGTCCGCCACTGCCCGCCGGACGCATCCGGTGCGGCGTTTTTGGCAAACGGCCGCCCGGGATACACACTCCGGACGCGTCCGCCACTGCCCGCCGGACGCGTCCGACGCTCTTCAGCCGCGCACCGCAGGTGACCGTTGCCTTCAAATGTTGCTGACGTCACACGTCCGTCGCCTGCGTCCGGCGCTCCCCGACGGACACGTCCGATAGTCCAGAGCCAGCGAGGAGCTCAACTCTGGAGCGAGTCCGGCGCTCGCCGGGCGTGCCTCCTCTGCGCCTCCTCTGCGTCCGGCGCAGAGCAATGCCCAGCCAGCCGCCCGAGCCAGTCCTCCATGCGCCGGACGCGTCCGGCCCGCCTGGCCGCACGTCCGGCCGCCACGTCCGGCGCCTTCTCCAAGGCGCTATCTTCGTCAACTTGTCGCCGACTTCACTCCGTCATCGATCCAAACCAAAACCTCTTGCCTTTGGGATGCCAACTCCAACAGATAGACCACATGTCTACACGAGTTAGCATATCTCTCATAGAAACAAGGCCAAGGGTTAGCTCTCTCAAACCGCCACTCGATCCTAGCATGTCATAATGTTAGATCGCTCAAGTGGCACTAGATGACCGGGATGCAAACAAGTTTGCCCCTCTTGATAGTATGGCTATCAATCCTAAATCCGGTCATCAACTTCTCTACACTCCTCATGACCGGTGAAATGAAATGCCCTATAGCATACCTTTACCTTGCGCATTTCCATTTCCACCGTCTTCCACCGACGTGCCAATGCAACACATGCACCGACACGACCTCAAGATGATATGATCCACTTCATATTGTCATGCAACCTTCACGGTCCATCGATCTTGATCTCACTTGCTCTTCACCGCCTCATGGTCCATCGGAACGAAGTCTTGCCCGAGCTTCACCTCTCTAGGTCCATCGCTCCACTGCCTCGACTTGTCCTTCACACACCCTCCGGTGTCGAGCCAAGCCTCATCTCGATCTTCACCATCGGTCACATGACTCCATGTCATGTCACATATTCAATGAAGCTCCTTCATCTCACATTCACCTGTGGACTAAACCCCTGTGTATTCTCATGATCACACCATTAGTCCACCTAAGTTGTCACTCAATTATCAAAACCAAACAAGGGACCTTTCACCGGGCCGACCCCCAGTGTTAGGTGCGATGATATCGAACCAATCTCCTAATCCTGTATTACATGAAGCAGTACCTATTCATACTCCACAGTTCCTTTATCATCATGTCCATCCACCTATACCAAACCTAGAGTTACATACTTTTGATGGTACAAATCCTCGTCTATGGATTAGGCGTTGTGAGGTTTACTTTGATGTTTATTCAGTTGCTCCTGTTAAGTGGGTTCGTTATGCCACCATGAAATTAGAAGGTTCAGCTGCTTTATGGTTTCAGACTGTCGAGTCCAAAGTCTTAGCTATGAGTTGGGAGCAGTTCATTCTAGCTGTGTGTAATAGGTTTGATAAGGAAGAGCATAATCATTTTCTGAGGCAATTCTTTCGTATCAAACAACTCAATAGTGTCCCTGAGTACATAGAGGAGTTCTGTGATACTACCACCAGCTTTTATCTCATGATCCATCTTTCTCCCCATTTACAATAGCCCATAGATTCGTGGATGGACTTAAAAAGGAAATTCGTGCAGTTGTTATGGTTCACAATCCAAAAGATCTCGATTCTGCCGTGTCCTTGGCCCTTTTTGCAGGAAGAAGCTATGCAAGATGGTTTTATTCCAAGGAAGAGTGATTCTAGCAACAAGAAAAGTTCAACTGACAGTTTCAAGAACTCTCATAATCACTCAAGTTCAGTAAAGCCCCCTGATGACAAGAAAGTTCCGGATCATAACCATACCAAGTCTACTGATGATAAAGTTGCAGCACTCAAGAAGTACAGGAGAGCTAAAGGACTCTGTTTGAAATGTGGTGAGAAGTGGAGCCATCAACATACTTGTCCAACACAAGTCAGTCTACATGCTATGGAAGAACTTTGGGAGTGTTTGCCACCAATGGAAATGCAACAGCAATGTCCATCTGATACAGAATCTGAGAACTTCATGCAAATCACATTGCAACCTATGCATGGTACTCAAGGCCTCAAGACATTACAGCTCAGAGGTCACCTTCAAAGTAAAGAGGTATTCATGCTCAATGATTCAGGGAGCACTAACAGTTTTATCAGTGAAACTGTAGCTGCTGATGTGCCCAACTGGGACCCCTTACCTCAGCCTGTTAAGGTACAAGTAGCTAATGGAGACAAACTCAGTTGTACACACCAGCTGACTGACCAAATGTGGGGTTGTCAGGGCCATACTTTCTACACCACTTTGAAGATCATTCCACTGCAAGGCTATGATATTGTTCTTGGACTTGATTGGTTGAAGCATCACAATCCCATGAATCACTACTAAAAAACCCCCCCTTATATCTATGCTTTTTTAAGACACTAGATACACTTTTATGCGTCTCTATAGGGATATAGGCACGCTTTACAAAAACGTGTTAGAAGCGTCTTCGTATGGACCGTGTCTGGCTTTGTAGAGACGATTTACATAAGTGTATCTATATGATGAATAGACGTTTCATAGATACGTTAAATGCATGTCTAAGCACATTGATACGCTTTTATAGATGCACATATAACTCATATCTATTACTGTAGTTACGTCGTATAGAAACGTTTTATAACGTGTGAAAGAACTTTAGAGACAATATTGTAGATATATTCACAATTTGTGTCTACTACTATAATCATTCTTTATAGTGACGCATTATTACGCATTAAACAATATAGAGACGATATAATAAGTGACACGAAAGATGACATGGCAGCTGATGTGGAGTATGACACATTCTATAGTTACGCTTAAACACGTCTCAACAAAGGTAGAAACAATATTATAGCCACGTCTTTATTGTGTGTCTACATATATTGATACATTGCATAGTAACGTTATAGTGCCATGTATACATCTATAGGTTGTGTATAGAATAGAGACGTTATATCGTACGCGTAACGCAATTTGTGCCCGTGAATGCTGGATGAGGGTCTGATATGTGCATTATATTTAGATTCCGTTATACCACTCCCTGCATCGAATCTCTTAGTCTATTTCACATCAGCATCAGATTCTTGATCAGGAAGGGCATCCTTCTCTGGAACTGAGTCAAATCGATGCTCCCTGCAACAGCGCAAGTACTGAGCTAATAAACGAGTAAACAAATCAAACCCAACTCACGATATACAGAAGAAAGATTCAGACCCAATTGTTTAAAATAGAATCCTAAATACACATCCTATTGATACCTAGATGGCTTGAATAGGTTTATATTTTAATCTGCAGCCACCGCCTAGAGGAGACGTTCAGACCTGAGAACTTGCAGTCTACCACTACCAGCCCTGTCGCCTGCAGACCGGCTGATTCCAAGCCTCCAACTGCAGCAGTGTGAGGACGATCCGCCGTGACCATCCGTAGGAGACTCGCGAACTCGCAATCGTGAGTTTCTCTGGAAACTAAATCGACATGGACTTAAATATGGGTTTACATACCTAGGTTTGAGAGGGCCGGAGGGCAACACGCGCCGCACCTGCTTATGTCGACGAACCACCGTCCGGGTGCAGGAAGGGGCTAGGATGCACGCGTAGTCGCGGGAGAGCACCGCCATCGCCTGTTCCACGGTAGCCGGAGGTGAGGAAGAAGATGCCGCCAGATCGCAGAGTCGACGACGGATCCGCATGGCC
The DNA here is from genome assembly GCA_018135685.1 of Themeda triandra. Classification (NCBI taxonomy): domain Eukaryota; kingdom Viridiplantae; phylum Streptophyta; class Magnoliopsida; order Poales; family Poaceae; genus Themeda; species Themeda triandra. The sequence goes on along the minus strand of JAENPR010000245.1, from coordinate 153,993 downwards.
ACCGAGGTGGAGTTGTGGGGCCCCACCACCGGGTGGGAGGGAGAGGGCCGCCTTATCGATGAGGAAAGGGCCCGGGAGATGGAGCATGGATCGTGAACTCCTCATGTACGATCTCACAGAGACGAAGGGATCGAGAGGGATCTAGGAGAGTAGGAGACGGCCAGAAGGGCGGCGTTGCGTTGGATCTAGGCGACGGCCGGCGAGGCGCAAGGAAGGATTGCGGGAAGGCGAAACAATCTGAAGGGAGTCATGCATGCTCGCCGTCGTGCTTACCCACAAGGCCACAACAACCTGTTGACTCGGGAGGTTAATGCGGGGTGGGGTGGTTAATTGAGGCCATTTTTTTGTTCGCTAATCGCAAGGCACGCGGGAGCGGCAAAGTTTTGGCGGCAGGTGAAAATCTCTACACATGGCCTAGTGTGGGCAGCAAATTATTTTTCACCGCTTATTCTTTACGCAAGCGTGGGCGACAATTTTTTAAAATTTTTTGAAAAATGATTAACTCGTCTTAAACTTGTAAAACTGCATAATAAGAAAATCACATAGTAGTTATTAAAAATATTGGAAGGCTATAACCTACATCTACATGACATATAGGTCAAAAAAATACATGAAACCACCTACAATTTAAAATTCAAATTTAAATTATGAAATTTCAACAAACTATTTGACTATATTTGATTTTAATTGAAAAAAATCATCAATAATAATGTTGTAGAGCTAATTGAGATCTATAATTTTTTGTTTTGGTCATTTCTCTATTCAACTTTTTCTAAAAGATTCAAAAATTTAACTTTTCAAATAACCGAAATCCGAACCAATTTTTTGGGATACTAAAGACTTTGAATTAAAAAACTATCATGAACAAAGTTGGAAAACTCATAGAGATCTACAACTCTCATTTTTAGTCTATTTCAACAATTCAAAAGTGAGATATGGACCTAAACTAGATACTTCTCTCACTTAGTCATATAACTATGTGATAGATGTATAAATTTGTGAATAACATACCGTACCACTTCGCTAAAATCATTTGAAACTTTTATACAATGATTATACACCAAAATCATATTATCATACAAGTTTATAGTTTTTTCTGACCAACTTAATATATTATTACATTTATTCTATGATGATTCAACAAATAATTATGAAAATAAGTAAATTTGGTCAAAAAAATTTCAAATTGACACAACAACATGTTTTGGGTCCATAAACACTACATAAAATTTTGAAGCATTTTTAATGAATTGGGACTATACTTCCTTCACAAATAGGTAGATCACTCGCTTAGACATATAACTGTGTGAGAGATGTATCAATTTGGACAACATGCAGTAAATGGTTTCACATAAAAAGGTCATTAACAACAACCTTATAGAACTTACTGATATATACAACTTTTGTATTGGTCATTTCACCGTTGGACTATGTAAGGTTGCTTCACAAGGAGTCTTCTGTATTTAGTTGACAACAAGCTATTAGGTGATGGGCTAATCTATGGGTCCAAAAATAAGTGCTCAAAATTGTAGAAAAGGATTTTACATGAACACTGGAAAAAGAACAATTCAATTTGGAGTTTATATGGTTGAGATAAACTAGTTTGAAATTTTAGTCGGACATTGCTACTATTCTCATTGAACTTCACAAGCAGATAGTATGGAGTTATATTACTCCGTCTGTCCCAATGCAATTCTCGGTTGTCAATAAGTCAAACGAGTTCAACTTTGATCAAAATTATTATAAAGTGATAACAATTCTAATACAAAGTAATTATATTAAAAAGTGCTAAGAATTCTAATACAAAGTAGGTATCAATGGATTTATGATGAAATATATTTCATAAAAAATCTTTTTTACAAAGTAGGTGTCATAGTTGCATTCTTTTTTAATGGAGAGAGTACCTGCTGGGGATTATGCCATATAGAATTTAGTACAAAAATTAACAAAAATGCTAATGTAGTTTAGTTGTAGAGCTATAGGATTCTAAGCTCATGCTCACAAGTTCGATACCCATATGCTTTTCTACATTTTTTTTACATCTTTTGTTGACACAGTATATATTTAGAACGGGGCTACTTTGCATGGAGATCACGTGGCAGGTGGGGCTGGGCACCACACGGGGGTTTCACTTGTTCCTAGGATATACGGCCCATCAAATCAAATTTCAGAACAAAGAAAATTCCTGAAGAATTCCTGGGCCACGTGGTGGGCACACCAGCTGAAAATTAATAAAAGTACTTGAGTGCCATGTGGTGTTGCAATTTTTTTCTCATCCATGAAGCATGGTGCAAAGTGATTAGTCCCACCTCAGCGACTAAGGAAGGCGTGACGGGGTGAGCTACCTATATAATACGGCCCATGGACTTGTTTGATTATTATAAAGACACAAAACAATGACATCTTTGTTGTGAAGAAAAATATCTGTCTACTTCACGCCACCACTATTTTGGAAAAGCTAAGCGCATAATAAATAAGTAAAAAATAACCCCGTTTGACATCTCTAAAAGATTAGTGCAATGGCAAGGCACACCAATATCAATCCTATAGAAGTTCAAGTCCAAAATCTGGTATTTTCCTTACTTTTTATTTATGTTTTTCTTTTAATTATTTGTTATTTATTATTTATTTCTACTAGTATTTTAATTAAAATATTATATGCCTTCAAGATATGACACATCAACGCTGGTATGCACTTGTGACCTACACGCTTTCAATTTCACACTAAAAAATGTCTCTACATAGTTAAGGACAAAATTTCAATGCACATCAAAAACACGTGTATCAGCTAGTAGTGGTAAAAGGTGTTTCTAATTTTACGTCAACTAGAGTATTTTGGAATTGCATATAAAAAATCTCTATGCGCATAAGAATGATTATTTGAGACGCTTTTAGACGTGTCTTCATGCTACACACGGTTAAAAAACGTGTCTAATTACTTGTCAACTTTATACGTTTTTAGTTGCATGTCAAAAAGCATATTTTTGTGCCTATTGATGATTTTAAGATGCGCTTTACAACGTGTGTAGAAGTTATTGACGATTGAAAACGTGGCTAATTTCGTGTCACTTTAATACGATTTCAAAAGCGTGTCAAAATATATGTCTAGATACCTCTTGACGTTGAAAGCGTGTTAAATATCGTGACAACTAGATACAATCTTCAAATCGTGCCAAATAACGTCTTTACATGCCAACGTAGACACGCTTTAGATGACGTTACAAATACATCGTAGCTATAGGGGGGTTTCTAGTAGTGAATGTTGACTGGAAAGAGTTTTGGATTGATGTTCCAGTTAGAGGAAAGAGGGTAAAGTTGTTTGGTGTGAATTCCAATACCACTATGGGGCCTCCATTATCATATAATCAGCTTCAGTACCTGGACAAGACTGACTCTATTCTATTTGTTGTACAAATGCAAGAAGTGAACAATAATGTCAAGGCACCAGAAGCATCTGAGTCAATTCCTGAGGAGTTACAACAGCTACTTGCTGAATTCAAGCCAGTGTTTGCACCACCAAGTAGTCTGCCTCCAAACAGACCAGGGGATCATCACATACCTCTGTTAGAAGGAGCTCAGCCATTTTCCTTAAGGCCCTACAAGTATAATCCTGCACAGAAGAGTGAAATTGAATCACAGATTGCTGATATGCTCAACAAGGGTTGGATTCAACCCAGCTCCAGTCCCTATTCTTCACCTGTTCTTCTAGTAAAGAAAAAGACAGGAGATTGGAGATTATGTGTGGACTATAGAAAAATCAATGCATTAACTTTGCCAATTTTGAGTGTCAAGAGCAGGCCAACCCCACCACCGGCCCATATGCATGAATCATCTGAACAAAGGAAAGCCATGGAGTCCCCATCAAGTCAAGTCAAGCAAGCAAGCAAGCAGCCAAGCACTTCAACGCGGTAGAGCAGCTACGGTTTTCTCGGTGTCACCTTGCCACAAGCGGGAAGCGTCGCCGTGTACGTCTGCCTCCTCATGGCTACTGCCGAGATCGGCAACGCGTAGGGGACCGGGCGGGGCCACGCCGTCAGAGAGTGGTTACTCGTGCACATGCATGCTGGGCGGCGTCGACGTCGGCGTCGTCGGCGCCAGCTCCAGCATGCCGCCTGCTGCTTTGCGTTGCCTTGTGAGGCCATGCAGAACGATGGTTGCCGCGCGCAAGCTCGCACACCTCAGCTCCGATCCTCACTGCACAAGCTGCAAGGATGCATACAGGCATATGAGCTAGCCTCTGCCTCTCAAGAATTAGCTAGCCCTGCTTGGTGCTTGCATCGTATGTTTTGCGTTCTCTGAAAAAAGAGTGTATGCGTCACAGGCTCGTGCATCTCTGCTGTCAGCAGGAACGAATCATGGCGTCAAGACATATATACGTGCTGCAGTCTGCAGAGATGTGAGAGAAGCATCTACATACACATGCCGGTGGAGCTAGCCATGGAGGTACTGGTGGTCATGCTCATCATTTTGGTATTCTTACGCGCTTTGATTCGCTGGTGGCTCAAAACTCAAAGCTCCCTAGCTCCTGATTAACGCGCATGCATTGCAGGCTGCACCGATAATTATTCAAGGAAATGATTAGTAGCTATATACACACCTTAGATGGACTATCTAGTATCTTCTATTATTCTATATAAGAATGAAGTTCATTTGACCCTCCGATCCTGTAACTTGTCTAGTCTGAAAACGACGCTGCCCCAACTCAAAAACCAGAAATCCTACTCTTGTTCAGTACATCCTCAACTTTGAAAACAAGACAAATTACCCCACCATACAATAGTTCATAAACCCGTTATGCCCGGCAGTCTAGCTCTTTACACTTTACAGCGCAATTTGGGCAAAAAGGCCGAGCATAAGCACGCGGCTTGATAGAGTGATGACACTTAGTGACAGCATCCCATTCCCACGATAGAGTGATGACTCTTAGTGACAGCATCCCATTCCCACGAGGCTTCTCTGGCAAGACTGCAAGGGAATCCGCGCTTTATATGGGCACTGGAGGGTCGTTGGGCGTTGGCGCCTGCTTGCGAGACAAGGAGGAGGCGTGCAATGCAACGCAACCGTCTCAGGTCGTTGTCACTCGCTCAAGCTGTGTGCTTCTGCCCTTTCTTTTGCCCAATCCTGCTGCCAAGTAGCATTAAGGTTTCGTGAAAGCACCCAACGTGTCTGAACCAAAGTGATCTCGCACTTGCAAGTTGCATCGCACCCCCGCCTGTGACTTGGAGATGCTGCAATCGTGGTTGTGGAGCCAAGGTACAGGAGCAGGAGGGGGAGGACCTGATGAGCAGGCTCACCTTTTTTTTTTCCCAAATCAGCGAAATCAGCTAGCCATTCAGCAGTGTTTTTTTCTCACAACAAATCAACGAACAGTACTTTCCAGCCAGCCTCCCACTCCATCCTCTGTGGCCTTCCACTCGATCACGCCGAGCTGATTCCCACCATGGAGGACCAGCGTGATCGCCGCCATCGACAGCACAGCCTCGCTCGTCATGGCTGTCGTCAAGCAGAATGCACACACAAATAACATGGACACATGGTGCATGACATGATCGATGCTTGGCTGCTTGCATGCATTAAGGCCTTGTTTAGATTGCAAATAATTTTAACTTGATGAATAGTAACTTTTTTGTCTTATTTGATAAATATTGTCCAATCGTGGACCAATTATGCTCAAAAGATTTATCACATGATTTTAAACTGAACTGTATAATTAGTTATTTCTTTTACCCATATTTAGTGCTCCATGCAAGGGGCTAAAAATTGATGTGATGGAGAGAGAGTGAAAAAACTTGGAATTTTGAGTGAATCTAAACAAGGCCTAATTGGATGCGTGCGCAGGTACGTGCCAGGGGGCTCGACAAGGGGCGCGACCTCTACTTACACTTCGTTAAGCTTTCGGCGGTTGGCTACCGACGCGCACCGTCCTCACGAGCATCTTCAAGAGAGACCGCTTCAAGAAGCTCCTCGACGACCCCCACCACGGTTACACAAGCCCAGCGGCGGCCGTGCTGTGTGAGGACGCGTCCCAGAGCATGTACGCACAGATGATGTGCTCCGCGTGTGCCACCGCCTCGCCGTGGTGCGCATCGGCGCCTTGCTCGCCTCGGCGTCCTCCCGGCCATCTCGCTTCTTCCAGCGGAACACTGGGCGCAGCTCTCCGCGGACACATCGACGCCGCCGCCATGCTCACCGACCGCGTCAATGGCCCCTTAGTGCGTCGCGGTCACCGGCATCCTCCGACAGCGAGATGGCAGTGTCCAACGGCATATTCCATGTCTGAGCGGGTGTCCCTAAGCGCGATTTTTCTTCCTATAATTAACTTGCTAAAACAATAAACTTAATGAATTAACAGAATAAGTAGCAACACCAATTTATTTTTCTCTCCAGCAGCTTACTATAATTACTTTCTATATATAGTAAGCTGCTGGTTTGAGCTAGTTTACATGGGGCCATTGTTTAGATCTATAGGGCTAGAGCTAGTTTGAGCTAGTTTACACCAAACTAGCTTAAAAGCATTCAAACATAAGGATGGAGTTAGTTTTTTTGCAACTAGTACACCCAAAAAACTAACCTCTCAAAGGGGTGATTATTTGAGCTAGTTTGAGCTAATTTTGGTAGGACCCACTAAAAGTGATCTTTTTCACCACACCCGATCCCTCACCGCATCGTGACTCGCGGCCTTACTGCACGGAAGGAGCATTGCGCATGCAAATCTTACTCAAGTGGGACCCACCTCATATGCAACTACAAAAATTGTTATAACTAACAAACCAAACACCCAAATAAAATTCTGATTGCACCATTGAATTCGTTACAATAAATACTTTAAAACAAGATCCCACATGAATATATTTGGATAATTTGTAAAAATAATTTATTTGTGTCATTTGTGTGCGGAGGAGGCCACGTAAGAGACTGTCACACAAAATCCAGATGGGAAGGTGATTTAAATGTGTCAAATAATTAGAAAAGTGTATTTATTATCAAACTAGCTCAAACTAGCCCTTGGATCCAAACATCTCCTTGGCTAGAGCTAGTTTCGAGCTAGTTTACAAACTAACTCACCTCTAGCTTTAGCCGAGCTAGAGTGATTCAAACAGGGCCATTAACTTTCTAAACAATTTTGCAATGGAACCGAACTATTTCTAACCAACAAAACATCTTTTAATAGCTCTTATTATTGTAACGCCCGATAGGGGCGGATATAGTGGTCTTCTCGACCGCAGAAACTTACGAGTTTGAGATAATATTTGACAAGTTTTTATTTTTAAGGAGCTCTTTTACCAAATTGTTTGAGTAACCTTTTTTTCCTATGTCTAAACAAAACAGAATACAGAGATGTTTTACAACTCCCGGAGATATTCTAAGCTCCTCAAATTTTACAAGCTCCTGTAATTGGTGCTGATGCCTTCATTGCAACTACTAGTGTTGAGAGAGTCCTTTGCTAGCTTAGTGAATTATGTGAAGGATAATTTGAGTACAAAGATGGAGAATCAATATTTCGATGAATGCTTGGTCGCATTTATAAAAGCTTGAGTTACTTTTTCAAGTTAAGGGTAGTGATACTTTAGGGGCTTCCAAACCATTCTGGGGCTGTTAAGTCAATCTAAGAATTTTGAAAAGTCAAAGTGTCTTAAATTAGACCAAATTTATATGATAATATAATTATATTTATAATGTCAACTAAGTATAATTAGATTCTTTATCAATTATATTTTTATTGTATACCTATTTGGTGTTATAAATCTTTATATTTTTACTATAATTTTGATTAAACTTGAGATGCTTTGACTCTTTAAAATTCTTGAGATGACTTAATTTGGAATGGAGGGAGTATATTACACGGGAAACTAGCACAAAAGTACATGTGACGTGGAAACAATACGAAGAAACTTACAACAAGTGATTTAACAATTTTCAATTTCTGGGAAGTATAGTTTTTTTATTTGCTCTATCAAGAAAGAGCCCAGTTCATGCTGAAACTAAGACAGTTACAAACGAAAACACATGTAAGAGGAAAAGAAAAACATATCCTAAATTTAACCGTCATCCATTTGTCGGCAAATATGTTGAGAATTCGCATGAATTCTCTGACAATATTTACTTATACATATGTATGTATATTCATTTATACAATTTTTTGGCAAAAGAATTAGGTATTTTGTTTAGGAAATCGGGAGGGGCAAGCCCTTTCTGGTTAATACTACCTGAATTCCAAATTATAAACCATTTTAAAAATTTTGGAGAGTCAAAAGATCTCAAGTTTAACCACATTTATACTATAAGATAATAATATTTATGATGCCAACTAAGTATTATTTGATTCTTCATCAATAATATTTTCATAGTATGCCTATTTGATATCATGTTTTTTTTATAATTTTCTTGATAATTTTATTCAAAGATAAGATGCTTTAACTCTACAAAGATAAATAGGTTACAATAGGTATTCTTGAGAACCTATAGCTTCGCTTCTGTAAAGTGGCACAGTTCAAATTCGTGGTAAAATACATTATAATGTAACAAAACATTACTCTCTTTATTCCAAATTATAGGACGTTTTCGATTCTCTCTATATATATTTTTACTACATATTTAGACAATATTTATATGTGAATGTGTAACAAAAGTTACACATTTAGAAAAAAAAACAAAAGATCTTATAATTTGAAATGAAGAGAGTAGTCAATAGTGCGGTAGAACTAAAACGAAAATGCTATATCTCAGCCGGGTGTTTTCTTGTTTCATTTTAGCCGGATTTGTGGCCGTTCGATCTGTCTTCGTGGCTCCTTCTGCGTCGTTCGATCTGGCGAAGGGATTTGGTGTGGACGCGCGGCTGGCTGGCTCTCTGGAACATTCGCTCGCTCTCTATGACAAGTGGGTCCTACCTGTCGGCGCCACTGTTCAATTTTTTGGGACTGCCGCCCATAAACGCCGCTGCCGTTTCGTCGCTTTCGTCATCCTCATTTCTATTCCTTTCCATTTCTCTTCCTCTCCCTCTGTTCATCCGCGGCGACGGCGACTGAAGGGCTAGGGTTTGGATGTTCGTGTTCCTCCCCGTCGATTTCTCCCATCTCGTTGGTTGATATTGCTCTTCCTTATGTTCCCCATCTATCTCTGTATCTTATTACCGGTGATTTTTGGTTTTTTTTGTTCTCCTTTTCGATGGTGCCGTTCGATCTGGCGATGGTGCCATCTCTGCTCGATTCGATGGTGCCGTTTGATGCTGCGATTTGCCTATTCGATGCTTCGATTTGGTGGAGGCAATTATTTGCTGTGATGATGGGGTCGTCGGCATCTGCATGGCGGGTTGACCTACGAATGGCTCGGCGATTTGATGTCCCCTGGGTTCCCTTGCGTCTTGATGCTTCGATTTGACTATTTTTTGATGGTACGATTTCACTGTGGTGATGATGTTTTCCGGTGATGGCGGGTAGTTATCTGCTTGTTGCGGTGGCCTTGGATCTGCTGTCGGGATTGATGCCCGTGGGATCTCCTATTGTTCGTGAAGGTATGTTTACCCTTGCGATTCCTCGTTTATGTGCGGTGATTCATGCTGCTTGGTAGTTGATTCATGCATGTGTGGATTGCATATTTTAGATTGCGTGGTGGTTCCCCTATTTTTAGGTCTAGATCTGGGCTTCTCTGTTTTAGTTTATGCATGCGATTTATATGTATTTTGTTGTTGTGTGATGATTCCATGATGTGTTTAGTTAAGGATAACAATTCTGCCTGCCTATATTTAGATGCTTGTATATTCAATGGTTATTCATTTCCTGGTATTTGATGTGCCTTTGTTTGCCTATTTTTAGTTCAGTGGTATAATCATTTATGTTTCCTCATGAGTGCTTCTGTTATTTTTACTTATTGTGCTACTGTGTATGTGCCGGATATTTGTTGTTTTTTCCTATCCTCATTTCACTGCCTTGATGAGATATGTTCTCTCAATCTGTTTCAGTAGAATTGATTGCAGGAATCAACTAGAAAGCTATTATGTACTGTATATTGCTGTCACTTGGATGTCTAATTTGCCTTGCTTTGTTTTGGGATTCTCCGGAATAACTATATTTTGTTAGTTTTACTGGATGCATCATTTTAAGTGTATTTTTGTTTCCTACTGAATTTGCCCTGTTCTAGTTCTAGCTTTTTGTGGATTTTAATTATTTTACTTATTGTAATTCATTTTTGAGATGTGATATGTTATCCAAGAGTTGGGTGGTGATATAATTAGTTTAGTTTCAATTATTTAAGTTGAGTGTCATTACTGATTCCAGCTAAGTGTCGGTTTTTCATTTCAGTTTTTGTTTCCATCTGTTTGTGCACTTTGATCATGTCTTGTAGGCAACCCGATGCTATCTTTAACTGAAATTTTATCCTATATGTCTAGGGAATTGATCCTTTAGTGAAATTTTATCCTATATGTTGAGGAAATGGATCCTATCTGTCATTTTGCTATAAAACATATCAACTCTTATTATCTTCTCAAATACTTGCTGCTACTTACTGAATGTGCATAATTTACTGTTATTTTGCTGAAAGTAGAGATAATCTCATGAGACTCTATGTTCTATAATTTTGTTGTTTGCTGCTTTTTTTTTTTTGAATGTGGATATGCTATATCATTTTTGCTTCTTTCTATAGTGCTACTTGCATTTTTGTTCAACCCATGTGTTAAAAATGCTTCCTAGTAGTGCAGCTAAATGGTAGGATGTGATGGTTGTGTCATTGTTTGGATGGATCATTTATTCCTGAAACTAAGTAGTGTTATAATTCCAAGTCTCTTGTTCGCCCCTTTTCCTGATCTTTTCATTCTGCATAATGAGTTTTTTTTTCTACATTTTTTGATAAGAATGTCTTGCTCACCTTTTTTCAGTAACTTTATCTTCTTTTCATGTTTTGTTGAATTCTATAACTTCAGCTCAATCTTATATATTCTTTCGATGCGTTTTTTCTTATCGATGGTTCAAAAAGGGGTGCCGGCGTTATTGATTTGTCCAAGTTCGATGGTTCGATAATGATGATTTGGAGGATATTCGGTGTTCTCAAGTTCCTTTATCAGATTTTGAGGTTTATGATGATGTTGCTGATAGAGAGGTAATTTTCTTTCTTTAAATTTTAGAACTGGTTCTTTTATTTTTAGCCTATAATTGTTTCGACATTACTGATATAATAATTTTTATATGTTTGTTTATTGTAGGGTGATTCATCTCGGTGATAGTTCAAGCTTTGAAATCAGTTCGAAAGATGTATGTTCTATTTCAAAAGTTTTTGTCTTTTTATCCTTTTAAATATATGTTTTTAAGACTTGTTCATAAGTTTTTGTTTTTTGTCTATTTTCTTCGCATCGGAAGGTAAAGAAGAAGGAGAGGAAGCTTAAAATGGCGTTGAGGCATAAGGTAATTATTTCTTATTTCTTTTTAGTCTAAGGTTCAGTTTGTTTTAGGTTTCGATACTGAATCATGTTGATCCCCCTATGACTCATTTTGCAACTTGATGTGTCTATGTGGTTGCTTTATATTATTGCTTTAATTTCCAAGTTGTGTATGTGTACCAAAATTGCTATCCAAAGTGTATCACCGGAGCTCTCATGTTGCATATGTTTATATTCAATATTATTTCTGAAATTGATTGCTATGATTATGTGTGTTAGGACTCCCTGCTTGACATATTTTTATGACTGATGAACTGGATATTGCTAGCATTTTATCACTGGAGCTGTCATGTTGCATATGTTTTATGTTCATATTTAATGTAATTTTTTGAAAATAATGGCTTTGATTACTTGTTTAGGACTCCCGTATGACCTTTTTCATATTAGCTTCTTTTTTTTTTTCTAATCTTGATTCATGTCAGTTCATTTTCTAAACTTCGAGTTATCATATTATTGTGTGCATGTGTTTATGCACAATTTTGTCATAAATTATTATCTTCCTTGTTTTGTTTTTCATACATTCTGCCTTTGCTTTCATTCTACTGTATTCATCCAATTTATGTTGTCATTTTTGATTGTATATATAGTGACATTAATGCGTGTTCTCCTTTCAGTCAAAGAAGCTTAAATCACAAGAAACAAAGTGAAGGGTTTACCCGATTTTCAGCTTCATCTTTCAGCAAAGTCATATCTGCTCTTTCTCCTCATCAGAAATCTATCATCAGTAGTTATGGATTTGGCTCTTTGCTCCTTTTTGACAAATGTTTCGTTCCAAACAATTTCGCTAAGTGGGTTGGTCATTTAGTTGACTCAAAGTCGGTGACATTGTTCGTAATGGAATCGTTATTTCATTGAGTGAGGAGTCTGTCAATATGGTGTTGGATCTCCCTATCGGGTCTAGACCTTTCCCCTCTGACCCTACTGCTGGAAAGAATGTTGTGCTAGACAGGTTTGGATTATCAAAGATTCCTCCTGTGAATTACTTTGTTGCCAAGTTAACTGGTGGTGAGGTCTTATCGGATGAGGATATGTTCATATGCTTTATGGTTGTGGCTTTGAGTAGTTTCTTATGCCCCAATACAAACCCTGTCCCTAGTCCGAAATACTTTGGTGTTTTTGAGGATATTGACAACATCAGAGAGTTCAAGTGGTGCAACTATGTCTTACAGTGGCTTCTTGATCACGTGAAGGCATTCAACAGAGGACAAGATGAGAAATTGAAGCGTTGTCTAGGTCTTGGTGGCTGTTTGTATTACCTTGCGGTATGTGGGCTTGTGTTTATGTCCTATTAGTTCTATTTTTCATGTATTCATTCTTATTTTTGACTCGCTTCATGCTTTTTGATGCCTTCTTTATTCTCTCTCGTCGTAGGTTGTTTATCTGGATCACATTGATTTTGGTAAACGGCAACTTGACCAGATCTATCCCTCGTGTTTCGTGTGGAAAGGTGATATGGTTAAGTCTTTCTCTCGAACTTGATATGAGATCGCATGGTATTTATGGTTATAGGCCATGCATTGAGTTTCGAAGACTTGTTACTACAAGGTAACCATCCAATCTTCTGTCACTCTGTCTATCTTTGTTATAACTCTAGTTGTGCCACTTGTCAATTTAGACATCATTTGCTCTTTTTAAAAACACACGCTTTATCGTTATGTTAATTGATGTGTGTGATGGTTCAATTGTGTGAATGTATGGAATGAATGTTTTGTTTTAGTCCTAGTGGATTACGGAGTGTATGATGCGTATGCATGTAGCCTTTCGATCTCCGTATTATCCTTTATTTTCTTTATCACCATGTTTGAGTTAGTTAGTATTAGCATCAATTAGTATCGTTTTCAGTTTTTGTTTTATAATTTATGTACTTAGATTATTTACCTCTCATCTTACTGAATTATGTTACCTCTCATTGCATAGTGTGGTCGTCTAAAGTCAATATCATCTGCTCAAGATCTTGATTCTGTCTTCTGTGCAAAAATGGAGGCTGTTTCTGGTTGTAAGCTGCCCTTGCATTTGAAGCTCAAGATTTCTCAACTGATCGAGAAGCATTCTTTTAATTGCGGTGTGTCGGTGAATATGGATGTTGTTTCTCTTGGAAATGTATCAAAAGAGTTCCAAGTTATGTTTGCAAAGCTCATGCAGCATGTTTGTAGTATTGACGCCATATCAAAGAACTTAATTGTTGATGTTATGGAAGCCATTGCTCAGACTGATCCCAATAATGACGAAGGTGACGAAGGTGCTCGTTCTCCCGTTGTGTCTCGCAATCCCTAATGGTAATGGTGTTAATGATGAACCTGATTTGGATTTACCTGATGGCGCTCCTGGTGATCTTCATCAATCTGAAGGTTGTTTCATGTTTTTTTTTGTGATTCTTTTTATTTTGTGCCCTCCCAATCTTTTTCTTTCTTATATGTTGTGTTTTGTTTAGGTTGTGCTCGCAAAGCCTCTCAGAGCACACCTGCTGGTGGTACTGACAATGATCCAATTGATTTGGAAGCTAATGTTCCAAGGAGTATGTTTTTTTTTTTTGCTTAGATCTTACTTGGTTATCCTTTTTTATGCCATTTCTTTTGTGTTGTAATATATACTACTTTTCGTTTGTAGGTTCTAGTTGTAGAGTTTCTCGTAGAAGAAAAATGGCTAGTATTCATGAAGTTGCTGTTAATTTGGAAGGGAAAATGACAAAGAGTAAGTGTTTTGTATCTAATCTTATATGTTTTATGTTTGTTTCTTTATTTTCATATTTATGCTAATCTTATCTTATGTTTAAATGCTGATTTCTAGGTGTTAATCTTATCTTATTGGTTGCTGTATTGTTGTATTTAGGTTCCCATTCTTCAAGTCAGCGGGTGATAGGCAATGATTCTAAATCTGCTCCTCGTGAAGCTTCTGTTGTTCATCATGCTATTCGGAATCCTTTGTCTGATAGGACCAATATTGTAAATCATTCTGCTCTTCGTTCCAATCGTTCTGAGTTAGTTGAGGATGTAATTGATCTTGAGAAGGAGAATGCTGTTCCTAGTTCACTTTCTCCTCCATTTCGTCATCGTTCGAAGTTAACACCCTCTAAGGTATTCCATTTCTGTGTTCTATTTTCTTTTCAAGTTATTTGTGTGTTTTTCTAAATGTTATCCACTTAGATTTCCTGTTTCATATTTTCATTTTTGTTATCCTGCGGTTTGCTCAAGGCTCTCAAAACCCGATCCCGCTAATCATTTAGATGAGGTTTATGCTCTCCTTTTTTTGTTTTTAATTTTCCTTGCAATCATAAAATATAGTTATTTGTATTTTTACCTTTTCTTCTTCCCCGCGGTTATTTGGTTATGCATAGTCTACCATTTTCGATGAAGAATCTCCTCTTATAACTCCTAATATTCCCAAGCCGCTTCTGTTTTCCCTGCCCTTCATCTTTCTCGAGAAGAAACGTCATGGTTCTACGTCAAAAGAAAAGGTTAGTTTTTTGTCTATCCATTGTTTATTTTGGTTCTTTAATTCCTCAACCAAGTGGCATTGGCCTTTTTTGTTTGACTTTGCTTCTCTTCCCTTTGTCTTTACAACATCTTGGTCTTGTAGTTGTATCGTGGGTCTATTGTACGTGGGTCTTCTTTTTGAATCTGGAATCAATGATGTTTTTTATGCTTGTCTTTGCATCCATTTCTCTCCTCTCTTTTCTTATTCTTTCTATCTCTTCAGCAAAGTAGTCATGTTTCTTTTACAATTCATTTGCTCTAATAATTTTTTGACACTTTGTTTTTTGATACAGGACAATTCTCCTGTTGTTTGCACTGGATATAGGTCTTTTGCTGAGAAAGTTAGAAGTGATACTGCAAAGAGTGATTCTCTGTACAATTCTAATCTGGATAAATCAAAGAAGAGCTCACAATCTCAAAATTTGAGTTTGAACCAGACTCGTGGCTCTCCATTTGAAGCTTCTAACCATTCTGATGGTTTGGCTGGCCCATCAGGGTTCAAGTCCAAGGATTCCTCAACTGGTGGTAAAGTGCCACCTCATGGACCAAGAAGAATGGTTCATCCAACTCGTATATTTGGCAGTGAATTTCAGAATGTACAAGAGAGGTTCAAAGTTTCAAAATCTCAGATTGACAATTACAAAGCTATCTGTGCATTGGCTGATAGTCGTTATAGCAAGTAAGTTATCTAATATTTTCTTGTTATTTTCATATTCGTAGTTTGTTTGCGATGAATATTAATTGTAGTTATCTCTGCAAAGGAAAATGCTCGTTCTTTAGTGGAGTGCGCTGTACTTTTTGGTGCCTTGGTGAGTCTATGAAGCCTCGTGGTGAGATGAAAAATTTTACTGTCTCTGCCTTCAGTTTTCATCTATGCTGTCGCCCTGATGCTCACCCACATGCATCCAAGTGTCATTACTTCTTTCCTAATGCTGCTGTAAGTGCCTATTCTTCTTTATTTGCTTTATGTCTGTATTTTTCATTTAAATTTTTACATATTCTGATTCCATTGAAATATTTAAGGAAAATTTCCTCAAACATCATGATGAAGCGGATATTGAAAGCCTAACCAAATCTTTCACCCTATCTCCAAAGTCTAGGCCTCTTTGGCGCTGTGATATGGTATCTTTAAACTTCTTACTTTCCTATATATTGTAATTATATTTTGGAAAGGGCATCTAGCAACTCTTTTTCGTTGTTTCTTCTGCAGTTGTACTTCCCAGCTGAATATGAGGATCACTGGTTCGTTTTTGTTGTTGATAACAAGGATCATTTATTTCTTTTCTTGGATCCATTTTATGGTGAAGACCATGGCTACCATATATATGTGAGGGAACATATGGTATGTGTTCATTTCTTTCAGTTTCCTTCTTATTTCTTTTTGTTGTCATTCTTTCTTTTTGCTTTCGATATTGTGTCTCGTGTTTAGATATCATATTTTGTCTTTGTTGGCTCGAGAAAGTGTCTCGGAAAGCACTGTCTCTTAGGAGTTTGTCACATAGTGAATTTCTACAAATAACATGGGGATTTCTTGATTGCACTATATGTTTGCCTTGTACACTGTGCATGCTGAATGTTAAAATCATGTGAGATGTAGTTGGAGTTGGTCATCTGATTTTGTTCCTCGAATACTTTAACTATGTGTAATTTATTTCTCTAATCTTTCTTTACATATTACAAAATTTGGATATCTATATGTTTTGATAGATTTTTGCTTACATAGTGATTAGGTAACTCGAGTCGGTTGCTAAAATTGCTTTCAATGCTAATTAATACAAATTTACAATGTCGTTCTATAATATTTACATCAATTTGGTGATTATAAATTTAGTGGTAGGGTGATGTAAATTTTGGATTTCAGCATTATAAATTCCAAATTTTCATTGAATAAATTTTTTGAATGTTTCTTTATGTTTTCCATTGATTTCTAACTGTTAAGTTTTATGTATTTTGTTTTCGCTTTCTGTTACTAATTAATTTCTCTACTTGCTAATGTGATACTAATTCATTTATAATTTGTTGTGTCTTTTAGATTCCGAATTCAAATGCTTGGTGGGATCACTTTGTCAAACGTGATATGGAATTTGAAGGATATGAAGTTAAATATCCTGTTGTTCCAAAGCACTCTCCATATGATTTGTATGTATTCATATTGTGGATTTGTTCTTAATGTCTCGATTCACGATTCTATATTTTTTCCTAACGAATTTTTTTTTCGGTGTTGATTCGGAATCTACATCTTGATGTTTCTAGAGTATTGGGCGTCTCCAAGGACAAACTTGTGTGCTTTCTTCAACCAGACGACATTTCAAATCTCGAGTCAAGTTAACTAATGAAATGTTTGTGGAATCCTAAGAACACCGGTGCGAAGCAACTTGTTACCTCATTTGACATTGATTCGGTATGTTGATTTGCCTTATCTTTTATATTTTTCAGCTTTCTTTATTTTTCCTCTTAATTTACTCTTCATTATATTATTTTACTTGTTTTTCGGATTGATGTTTCGCAAAGAGCTTCTCTGCGTGTGGCTACAATCTTCGTTCGCACATTTTCACCTTGCTTTTCTCCCGATAAAGGCTACATATTATCTCCGAACTATATAGTATAGTACTAGTTAATATCGTGCACATTTGATATGTTTGTGATGATGTGCATAGTCACACATCGAACCGAGATACACCAAATATGTCTATTACTCTATTACATTTAAAGCCATTACATAATAATAATGTCTTGGATCTTCATATTGTTGGCATTTCTTCCTCCTTCCATTTTTCTACTTGTTCTTCTCCGCTTCATTGCTTTTCTTTGTCCCTTTCTTCATTCTCTTGGCTTTTGGTTTTGTCGGCGACCTGTCATCGAAGGTACAAACATCATTAGTAATGTATTTTTTTTTCAATTTCTTATTTTATTCTTTCTTGGATGTGAATCATCAAGCTTTTTTGTATAATTATTTTACCCGTGGTTTGATTTGTCTTCTTCTTCCTTTCCCGTGCTTTTTTCATCTTGTTCTTGACAACTTCTATTTTAGTCTTCATCCTTTTTGGATCTTCCGGCCTTCCCTTTGGAATTGCCGCCTCGGATCAAGAATTACTTCGCCATTTCATTCAATGCATTTTCATTGGTTGTTTGCTTTGTTCAATGTGAGCATCTCCATCATCTTGAGTTGCTAGCATCGCATCTATGTCCAATTCAAGCCTCTCCATTTCTCGTTATAAGGTAATTGGTAGCCTCCTCCATCTTTGATGCTTTTGAATTTATAGCCGTTGACTTTCTTGACAAAGACATTGAATCTAAGGATTGAACTTGTCTCAACCGCATCATTTTCTCTCCTATGTCGGTTCAACTTGTGTTCCTTTTTCCTCCATCTCACAATGATGTACTTCTCTGGTATCTTGTTGATTTCTTTTTCTATCATGACTTTCGGGATATGGGAGCATAGGATGCCATCCTTGCCGAACTTTGCACAAATGCGCAAATTCTTCATTTCCTTCGTCGGTCGCTGAGCACAATGTAATTCCTTATCCTATGAATCTTGTGCACTTGATTGCTTCGTGCCATACTTCAAATGATTTGCCTTTTTCAGTTTCTTTGCAAGCTAGTTTGGAAGTAGCATGCAGCTGAATCTGAAATTTTTTGTAGATATTCCTTGTGTATAACTCTTGCGCTTGTTGCTCTATTGTGTATCCAAACAGTAGCTCCTTAGGCCTCTTCTCAATGCTATACTGGTCTTCTAGGTTCTCTACCCTGTCAATTCCTTCTATTAGCCTGTTGAATTCCTTGATGAAGCTGATAATACTGTATGTTGGCCCCACGTTCTCCTTGATTCTTGCATTAGTTGCCTCACTTCTTGCTGTGGTCTGGATGAATGGGAAGAAATCACTTTTATAGTACACAGGATGAATCTTTTCCGGTCTCCCACATTTTTTGAGAAGTACTTGTTGTTCCGTAGTGATTTTTCCTCAATCATCTTGGTCCACAGTTCCTCAAATTCATGCTCTAGTGACACGCTTGTTTACTATGTCTTCAAACTCATCATATAGCTTCACCTCATCGTCATGTTTTGCTGCGAATACTTTTATGTTCTTGTTGTAGCATTTAGTCTTGATATGGAACAGCGGTTCCTCGTGTCTTGTATTTGGCATGACCTCTTCTATTGCTGCCCTCATCGCTTTGTCCTGGTCTGTAATTATAGACTGCGGGTGTTTCCCTCCCATTGATTCCAGGAATGTGTTGAATACCCATTTGAATGTCTCTATAGTCTCATCACATAGGAATGCACATCCAAATATGCATGTCTGTGAATGTCCTGTGATGCCTACAAATGGTGCGAAGGGCAGCACTTACTTGTTTGTCATGTATGTTGTATCGAAGCCGACGCAATCTCCAAACTCTGCGTAGTATCTCGGTGATGATCCATCTCTCCAAAATAAGTTTCTCGCTCTTATCATCATCTAGGTCTAATTTGTAGAAGAATGATGGGTCTTTGGCCTTCTTGATTATGAAGCTCTCTATTACTTTGCTCATGTCTGTCCCTTTAACCTCTCTGTTTATTTTAGTTCTGTAGTTGCTCACATCCTTCTTTTTGACAGGCAGTGCATTAGGCCCTCCTCTAAGATGAGACAGAATGGATATCATCTTCCTTGTTGGTATGTTGCTCTCATTTAAAGTTCTGATCATCAACTTCTCCATTTCAGTCATATACTTGTGTCCTTTGAAGTTTCCACCTGGATGTAGCTCATGGTTATGTTCCAAGTCCAGTCTGATGATTGACCAAATGCCACCTTCTTCTTTTGCCACAAAGACGCATGGGCAGTCTGTTTTTACTATCAGGTTTGTTTTCCTTTTTGGTCCCTTCTTCTTTCCTACTTCCTTATCTACTTCTTGCTCTAGCTCTTCTATCATTTTCTCTTTTCCTTTATTTCCTTTGGGCTTCCCATGCCTATTACACTTCACTGTAACTTTTGTCACCTCACCTTCCCTTTTCCTGTTTCCTGTCCTGTAGAGCTGTACAACAGTTGTTTGAAGCCCGCAATTCTGCATAGAAGTCAAAGAATTTCTGCGCTTCCTCTTGGGTCTGGAACTCCTGCCCCATCTGCGGTGTGAACCTGCTTTCAAGATCAGCATTGTTTCCTTCAGTAGCTGCTATTTGCTCCTTCATTATGAATTCCTCAATCTCTTCTTCGGTAAGTTCTTCATTTCCATTCCCTTCTGCGTTCTCAATCTCTTCTGCCTGTATTCCCTCACTTGGCCCTGTTTCTGCACTAGTGTTTGTCTCAACTGTTGTTGCTTGTTCTGCCAGGTCTATTTCCATGGTGTCGAAGATTCTATTTTGCCAAAGGTCTTCATCATATTCAGGTAACTCTTCTGTATCCCAATTTGTCATAAGCGATTCCTGAAATATACAGTTTCAATAAATGTTTTAGTATTTGTATGCTTTGTAGAATATCATTGTTTTTGTATAGCTGGAAATGTAATTTGAGTTTACTTCTTTTTTAGAATCTTACTTGGAGTATTGATGATGAGCATTCAGAATTGCTGTTAAACTCAGATGTCCTCCATAAGCTCTGTAATTTGGTGAGTAAGAAACTTTTGTTAGTAATCATCTAGGTTTCAATAGTTCCTTGTTCTTAGTCTTTTTACACAATCTTTACTGTATGTCTGTTTCTCCGTCGAAATTGTTGCATTCAATCCCTTTGCATCTATCTGTTGAATTCAATTCCTGCAATGTCATGATGTCATTGTGGGTGAGCATTAACAAAAATTTGTGATTTGGCAATATTATTTTTATCTCGCAACCTTATTTATCTATTATGTTGGTTTTTCTTACCTTATTGATATCTCCTCCAAGCATCATACTTGTAAATGTTACTTGCATGTCTTGGGTTGTCTGTTACATGTTTCAAGAATTTTCGTCGGAAATCACAGAATTTACACTACCAATGTTGATGTAAGTTGTGAAACATTGCACTGTAAATTTGTACTCTAGGGTATTGTAAACTTTCGTGATTACCGTTTCTTTCTTCTTGGGAGTTTCTTACTTGATCTATCCATAGCCCATTTAAGCTTTCCTGTGTCAGAATACCAAATGGAGTTATTTTTATTGTTTCTGTCAGGCAATGTAAATATATGTCTGCACTGTAGTTTTTCTTTGTTCTTACCAAGTTATTCCCTGCAATTGTGTACTGATGTGTATTCTTTTGCTTCAACGATGTTGCTTCAATATTTGAACTTGCTCCTGCATGTGCCTTTTCTCCATTCCCTCTTGCATATTGTCCTGATGCGTTGCCCTGTCAACATAAATATATTTAGTTGTGTTCATGTTAACAAAACTGATGTTTGTTTCTTTCTTGTTTCCTGTGTTATTTCATACCTTCATGATGCTTGTCATTAGAAGCTGGTCTAGGATCTCGTTTGTCATGGTTCCTGATGGTGTTCCTCCAAATGGATTTGTTCCCAGGTATGCAAAATTTGGCTGTTCATGTGTAATGCCCAGATCAGTTATCATATGTGTATGACTTTTCATTATATTGAGTATGCAAATAAGTTATCTTTGAATCTTTCTACTTTACCTCGAGATTGGGTCCATTGATGTGTACCATAGTATCCCGATGATCCATTGCTTGGGCTCCTTTCGCATTCGATTACGCTTCTCCTATCATTGAAATGGCCGATGTCACCTCGCAAGTATTAGTTCGATGAGTGTAATGCCTCATTTTTTATCTACATTGCTTTAATTAACCTATATTCTTGGTTCGATAGTACCTCATTGTTGTATACATGCTGCATATCTTGCTGCCATTGATTGGCTGAGATTTTTTGGTATGTTTCTGCAAATGGATTTCCTGTCATATAGCCAAAATCTCTGTGTTGCATCTGTTGATTAGATTCCCATGATCTCTTCAGCATATTCTGGATCTGCTTGTCCTGGGAAGGATTCTGCAGAGAAATTGACTGGTTGTTAGTTAACATCACATGATATGGCTTAGATTATCTAAAATTTGATGTACTTACCTGTGATTTTCCTGCTTGTTGATGCAGAGAAAGATGCATAGAATTATCTGTAGGTTCCATCCTTGATTCCCTCCCTTTGGTGGAGCTCCCAATCGGTGATGGATCTCGGAGGTTGCATGCCCGTTTCCGTCCCTCCGATCCCCCTCCCTCCCAATTCGATGTGGACTTTATTTGGTGCCTCGCGGTTGATCGCAGTGTTTTCCTTCCCTTCCCCCTCTCCTCTCGGACCTTTGGAATCTTTTCTTCCGATCTTCTTGGTCTCCAAGTTAGGAGTTTTTCCGTTTCCCCCTTACATCTTTCATCATATTCCTTTTTAGTTGTCCTTGTCCGTTTACATGGGTAAACACCATGGGCCTTTCTTTGTCTCGTTATAATTTTTCCTATGGGCCTTTCTTCGTTGTTCTTCGAGTCAAGTGGGCCTTATTGGCTTTGATTATTTTTCCTATTTTATTCGCATTGAAGTGGGCTTTTTGGGCTTTTCTCATGTAATTTATGTATTGGGCTTCTATTATTTCAATGTAGTGGGCCTTGTGGGCTTTTCTTATTTTCAATGCATGGTCCAACCGAGGGCTTTTCTTTTTTTGGGAACTTGAACGGTTCCTGTGGTCTTTAACCATTTCATTCAATGCATTACTATCTACTCCACCTATCCCTCCTTTACTGCTGCCTCGTTGTTTTCTCCTTAAATACCTGGTTCCCTTCCCTCATTCTCATTCCATCTTCACTTTTCTTTACTTCTCCGTCGTCCTTTGTATCTGAACTAGGATCCCCGTGGTCCTTTTCTCTGAGGTAATGCTCGACACTTTTCTGATGCTTTTTTCTCTTTGCCTCGTTTCTATATTGTTTCCTATCTATGTCACCGTCATCACCCCATTCCCCTCCATTCCATTCTCTGTTGGATTTTTTTTCTTTCTTTTTCTTTTACTGTGTCTCAATGTCTCTCTTTTCCTTTTCTTTGTCACCCTCTCTTATTCTCGTTACTATGCCTCGCAATTTTCTCTCTTATTCGGCAAGCATTCTTTTCTAAGTTCACTCATGCTATTCGATTGCTTCATTTACCTCTATTTGAAATAAAGAAGATTAAAAGTACAAATGAAGAAATCTGTTAATTGGGCCCAAATTTTGCATGTGTTTTCTCCACCATTTGGTCCATTTTGGACTTTATCTTTAACTGTCATATGTCGACATAGAATAAATCTGTGTATTTGCAACAATTTGCTTGTGCATTATTCACCATTTGGTCCATTTTGGACTTTTTCTATAATCTGTCATATGTCGCATAGAATAATTCTGTTAATTTGGATCAATTTGCTTTGTGTCGTGCATAAGAATAATTCATTCGTGTCTCATTGTCTCTCTTTTCCTTTTCTCTCTCACCCTCTCTCTCGTATCTCTATGTTAAATTCACTATTAGCACTAAGATTGACAATTAGTTGGTAAAATAAATTCAATATTTTTGGTTCAGATCTTAAATCCTTGGAAGTATTTTTATTTATTCTTCCTTGTTTTCTTTCTCTATTTGTTGTAGTTATTGCTACTACTATTCTTGACCTACAATTACGGTGTCGCCATATATTATTTTACACTGATCCGATCATTGTAAGTTTAGTTCTTTTGGTGGTGTAAATTTATGTTTCCAATAACATAAATTTTCATATTGGGTTTATGTCATTTATGTTTATTAATCTAGTCTATTTGTTCCATGTGTCTATTATGTTAAACAACTCCAATTGTCTATTAGACACTTTTGTATTAATGCATCTTCTACTTGATTGTTATGTATGTAGATATGTTTAGTCTCGCTTTCATTCTCTAATATTACTTTGTTTTATTTTTATTTAGATGGGTTCAATTATGAAAGAGAAGGCTGTTTCAATATGTCTTTGAAGTTCTTGGTTTGAATCCTGGTCCGAGCCTAACATGATAGCATTCGGGCTCCACACCGCTCCCGCGATGCTTGTTGCTACTATTGATAAGGTTTCGTTGTTGCTGCCGGTTTGAAATTTATTGAGCGCAAGCCTCCTACAATGAAAACAAGCTAATGAGTTGAAGTTTTGTCTTGATGATATTGATGGGGTTGTTTATGCCTTAGCTAAAAGTTCTTCTCGCCCACATCAACTTAGACCTTTCAAGATTGGTGTTGATAACGCTGCTATCTCTCGTTTATGTTGTTGAAAGTATTGTCCGAAGGATTGATTCTTGCCGATCTTTCAATGACATTCTTGTTAGGTCAAGGTATGGTGATTATATTCATTTTTGTATTTCTTGTTTTTATTATTAACTCTCATATCCATGTTTGCTAATTTCCACTATGTATTTTATGTTTGGTAGTTTATTAAGTGAGCTTATATGTCTTTTGATTTGTTTCTAGGTTGTATCTAAGAAGAATTCTCTTGATCCCGAAGCTTCCTGCTCCTTTTCATCTCAATGTTGAAGTTGTATCTTTGCTTGTTATTAACAACTTGGATTTAGAAGTTGGGGATCGAACGAACCGATTGCCGCAAAGGGTTTCCTATCTCGATGATCCAGTGAAGCTGCTTTCTGACAATCCAGTGAAGCTAGCTGCTCATGTCCTCAAGCAGAATCGGGGTGCTGAATATCTGCCACTTTGCAAGCTAGTCTTTGATTCTGGCAATTCATCTGTTTATGTGAAGGTTCCATCGGAGGCTGATGCCAATTTGATGGCAGGTCGTTCATTCAAAGTTGCAGGCCACTCCATGTCATTCTATCGCATCCTTAGTGTCATTGTTCGCCCTGAAGCTGCAGATCATTATCAGAGCTATGCTTGCCGTCAGATTGCCCCATGATGTTGTTTGTTTCATCTTTATGTTGTGTTATCTTTAGTACTTCAAACTATCTAGTGTTCTCCATTTACATTCTGTTGTGTTTGATGTTTTGAACTTTTCTTTGATACATTATCGCTTATTGTAATAATTTTTACCTTTCATATTTCTGCTACCTATTATATTTTTGTTTATGTATGATGTTATGCTTGCGAGGTTTAATTTTTTAACTCCGCCTACTTTGGGGGTCACATTCTCTTTTGTGTGCCCCAAAGTAGCAGGTCCCAAGCCCTGGTAAAGGAGGAGGGTGAAAACTTATTTTTCCTGTTTTTCTATAGTCATTTGCAGGTTTGTGTTCTATTATTGGCTGCCATAAGAATTGTATGGAATCAGCAGGTTGGTGTTCTCTTTTATGTATTTTTTACACATGTTGTAACCTTTTCGATTATCTACATTTTGAGTTTCCACCTTTATGTTTTATGTATTTTCAGGGTTTCTACAGGAGGATCAGAGATTAGTTACCTAAGGTTAGTATCCTTGTAATCCTTACATTGCTAATCAATTCAAAGTTACAATGATATTTCTCATTATTTATAATATTTATTTGATTGTAACTTTACCGGTGGGCTCATGTAAATTTATTTTCCCAGCAATGTAAATCTTGATCATGGTCATTTGTATCCCTTTAAAATATCTGGTTTATCCCCCATTTGGTCCAATCTGTTCTATGTACTGCATACTAAAATATGTATAGTCTGCTGATATATATGATTGGTTTTTTCATCTCTGCCTTTCAATGATAATTGTTTTGAAAGATGTATATTTGCTCTTGCTATCTCGTCTACTTCAATTTTCTGGTCTACATGTTTGTGTCTTCATGAAACAATCTTGTAGGTTCTTATCTTCAATTCAAATATATTTTACTAATTAATTTGTTCTTAGGTTCTATTTAATGGTGGGTCATTCTAGAATGTGGGACTGTTGTGAATGTTGCATGAAGTTTTGAGTAGCCGATCCAACCTAATCCTGGTAAGTTTTAGTAATCTTGATGGCTGCTCCTTGAAATGCTTGAATTGCTACTATTTAAGTAGTTACATTGGCATTTTATTTTATTTACAGCATATTTGTCATTGTAAGTTTATTGTTTGGCACATGTAAATATAGGTTACCCGTATTGTAAAGCATATAAATTTGTTCTCTTCCTTTTCATTGAAAAATTCTTTGTGCTTTTCTTTTTCGAATGCATGATCCAATTTAATTATTTTCTTGCTAGGTTCAGTTGTGGTTCGGTGTAAGAGGTATGCCTCTGTTACATCTGTGCAGCAACTTTTGTTTTCCCAGGTTTGTTTTTTCTCTTTCTTTTTTTCTAAGTTCATTCTTGCTATTCAGATTGCTTTATTTACCTCAATATGAAATAAAGAATGAAACAGACCCTTCAATTGTCCATTCTGCGATATCTGTCTAAATTTAGTTTTCACCTTCTGCATTTTCTTTGATCAGTCAATATTTTTTTATTGCTAGGTTCTCATTGTGGTTCAGTGTAAGAGGTATGCCTCTGTTTAATCTGTGCAGCAACTTTGGTTATCCCAGGTTTGTTTTTTCTCTTCTTTTCTAAGTTAATTCATGCTATTCAGATTGCTTCATTTACCAGCAAAACTACTTAGGAAACAGAAACAATGTTGTTTAAACTGCTTCCAATGCTTGGTAAGTATAGTTTACAATGTTGTTTAATAATAATTACATCAACTTTTGATTGTAAGTTTAGTGCTAGATTGATGTAAACTTAGGTTTTTATAACTATAAATTAAAAAAATCTGTTATTTGGGTCCAATTTTGCATGTGTTTTCTCCACCATTTGGTCCATTTTGGGCTTTTTCTATAATCTGTCATATGTGAAACATAGAATAAAGTCTGTTAATTTGCAACAATTTGCATGTTTCATCTTCACCATTTGGTCCATTTTGGACTTTTTCTATAATCTGTTGTGTTTCAAGTATAGAATAAATATGTTTAATTTGCAACAATTTGCCTGTGCTATCTTCACCATTTGGTCCATTTTGGACTTTTTCTATAATCTGTCATATGTCAAGCATAGAAAAAAGTCTGTTAATTTGCAACATTTTGCATGTGCTATCTTCACCATTTTGTGCATTTTGGACTTTTTCTACAATCTGTCATATGTCAAGCATAGAAAAAAGTCTGTTAATTTGAAACAATTTGCATGTGTCATATTCACCATCTTGTCCATTTCAGATTTTTTCTTTGATCTGTCTTCTGTGAATTTGGATCATTTTTGTATGTTTGGTGGTTTAGATTCAGATTATTTGTTAGGGCAGTGTTCATAATGTGTAATAATCTTAGAAATGCTCATGTTTAATTACTTTTGTAGGTATCAAAATTGCTCATACCCACTATTTTTTTCATATTTTTGTAATATTTTTTGATGTAAATTTCTTCTTTGATTCATGTAAATCAAATCTGATTGATTTGTATTCTGAATGTGAATTTTTATGTATTTTGGCATTTATTTTTTGATTTTTTATTGTTAGTTTTCTAATATAAATTTTCGTTTAAATTTGGTCCATTAGATATAAATCTGATGGTTATCGATCCGGCTATTTTGGTCTGTAAAAATAGCCGGATTTTGAATCCTTTGAAATCCGGCTATTTTAGGCTTTCATTTTAGCCGGCTATGAATTAGGTTTAAAATAGCCGGATATAGAGTAGACAGATTCAACTAAAAACATGATAAATTTTACTTTTTGTTGGAAGATAAACAGGAATGACAGTTATAATAGCGTGGTCTTGTGAATGTGTGTTTTCGGACTTTTGGCAGCTTTCCCATTTATATACAGAGCAGCACTGCAGCAGAGCCTCATTAACATTTCTCCCCGTTGTTCCCCTGAGCAGGAGCCCAGTGCGGCAATGCCGGGCTGAAATGGTTGGAGACGACGCGCGAGTCGAGCAGCTCGACGGCCGGCGCCGCGGTGACGCACCGGGGCACCTTGTACTGGTTGACGGAGGCGCCACGCGCCACGGCCTGGTCCGCGAGCTCCTCGAAGGTGCCCGGCCGGACCACCCGGATCTCCAGCGGCCCGACGGAGCCGTCCGCCACCCGGCTCTGCCTGTACACCGAGCTCAGCGCCTCCTCCATCTCCAGGCAGCACCGGTCCAGCACGTCGCCGTCGATCACGCCGTCCGTGGATTCCTCCTCGGTGCTGAGCAGCTCCCAGTACACGACGTAGTGCCCCGGCACGGTCTCGGCGCACGTCCGGGCGGTGTAGTCCGCCACGGCTGCGCCGCGTGGGCGGAGCAGCGCGGACGACGCGCGCTCCACCGCGCGCTGCAGCTCCACTTCGTCCGTCTTGTCCGACGCCACGGACAGCAGCGCGTCCCCACGGCGCACGAACCGGAACTGCGGCGCGGAGTTGTGGAACCCCGTCACGCGCAGCACGTCGCCGACGCGGTACCGGCCCAGCCCGGAGTACGTGGTCACCACCAGCTCGTACTCCCGCCCGGCCTCCACGCGGGCGAGCTCCACTAGCTGGCTCGCCGACGCCGGGCCGTCCGTGGGGAGGAACTCGAAGTAGGCCATGCTGGGGATGACGGTGTAGGACACCTCGGACGGGTCGCAGATCGGCCGGAGGTTGATGCCGAAGCTGCACTCCGAGGAGAAGTAGGCGGTGGTGACGATCGGCAGGCCGCCGCTGTAGTAGTCGAGCGCTGGGACGTAGTGCGCCATGGAGCCCGTGGCTACGACGTGGAGGTACTTGGTGTTTGGCCAGAGACGCGCGATGATGCCGGCCGCGTCGCCTCTGGAGCCCTCGGAACGGACCAGCTGCGCGAGCTCGGGGTCTGGGCGTCGGAGGACGCCGGCGAGCGCCTGGCGCACCGAGGGGTCGGTGACGCGGTCGGTGAGCGTGCCGGCGTCGATGTCCGCGGCGAGCTGCGCCCAGTTCCGCCGGAAGAAACGGATGGCGCGGAGGAGGCCGGAGGCGAAGGCGGCGCCGACGCGCAGCACGGCGTGGCGGTAGCATAGGCCGCACAGCATCTGCGCGTACATGCTGTGGAACGTGTCCTCGCAGACGGTGGCCGCCGCCGGGCTCGTGAGGCCGCGCTCGGGGTTGTAGGGGAGCTTCCAGAAGCCGTCGCTCGTGAAGACTCGCGTGAGGATGGTGCGCGCAGGCAGGCCACCGGGCGTCGTCTCCGACTTGACGAAGAGGAAGTAGAGACCGCTCCCCTTGTCGAGCCCTGGCACGTACCTAAAAGCAAGCATCGTCGGTCGATCATGACGTACCATAGCATCGAAAAGGGCAGTGTGGCTCTATCTATTTGTGCAGCTTACTGGTTGACGACGGCCATGACGAGGCTGTGCAGTCGATGGTGGCGGTTGTGGTCGTCCTCCACGACGGGAATGAGCTTGCGCTCGCCGCTGGAGGTGCCGGCGCTGGTGACGAACTCGGAGACGGGGTGGCTGGAGCCGGACAGGATGGGGGAGCGGTCGCCGTGGGCGATGCGCTGGATGTACGGCTTGAGGTCGTCGTACGTCACCATGGGGACCTTGGCCCGGAAGGTGGCGCGGTCGGCGGCGCCGCCCAGGCCCGCGAGGTACTCGGCGTCGGCGTTGCGGCCGAGGATCTCCGCCAGCACGCGCTCCTGCACGGCGCCCACGTCGGCGGTCACCTCCTCGATGAACCGGAGCTTGTCGACGTCCGTCTCCGCCATCACTGATGCCGCTGGCTGGTTACGAACTGTTGTGGGTCCATCTCCAAGCCGCGCGGGCGCCGGTCGCCGAGGGCCGCCACCGCGGAAGCGCAGGTCGCCGCCGGCCGCCACCGCGCGAGCGCGGGTCGCCGAGGGCCAGGGGGCGCGAGGCCGCTGCGGAAGCGAAACTGCCAACGCCAGCGTGGATTGTGTGGGTGGAGTGGAGGGCCGCACGTGGGGATGAGGATAACCAAGTGAAAGCAGACGTAAACAGGGGAAGGCATTATCGATTTTTCACCGTTATTTGTTTTGCCAATAGAAGAAATTATTCAACAAATGGGCCGCCGAAACAGTTACACTCTGCTAGCAGAGAGTTTGTTCGTAGCTAGGGATTCGCTTTGCTCAGTTGACGACTCATCGTCATCAATCTGTAACGCTTATGCGTACAGTAGACTGCTTCTTTTCTTTTAATAAAATACAGGTATATATGTTTGCCCGTGAAAAATAACATAGTTATTCTAGGACAGCTTCTCTAATAAAGCTGTTTCATTAGAGAAGTACTCAACGCGGACTTAATAATTAAGACGCTAGGTGGGTAGCTATGGAGTGAGCTATTTAATGTTAAGAAAACTCTATGACAAGAGATGTTAAGACTGTCTCTTTACGAATCATAAGATAATTAACTATTATATTAAGTACATCTATGATACCCAAAAGCTAGCCGAGTGCATCAATCCAATACTCATGCCAAGCTATGACAGAGATTCAATCAAATGGGAATGTCATTCCTAGGTGTAATCTTGCTGGTGGTGGAACCGTGACCTTGTCCAAAATTGTCGAGGAAGGATTGACCTTGGGAAGGGTCTACATGATCTAACCATTAGCAAGGGTCTACATGATCTAACCAAAGGCAAGTGGTTTGAGTTGGATCGACGACGCGCGAAGAGACGACGAAAACTGAGCTGCAACAGGGTGTCGGACGCGGCCTAGGGTTGGCGTCGGACGCGGCAGTTGCGCCGGACGCGGTCCAAGAGGGGGTCGGCTTGGCCCGACTCCCCGGACGCGGGCGTCAGACGCGGCGTGGTGGCGTCGGACGCTGTGATCGTGCTTCCGGCGGGATCAGACCACTGCTCGCCTCGGCCAAGTCTACGACGTCGGACGCGGCCGAAGGCAGAGCGTCGGACGCGGCTCTGGACTTGTACGGCATCCAGCGGTGCCGGCGTGGCACGCAGGGAGCTTGCTGGAAACGGCATCGACACGGCCGAGGAGCAAAGCGGCGTCGGATGCGCGACGGGGCGACGGACGCACTCCAGCAGGGCTTGCAGCGCGGTGGCTCGATAGACGCAGCGCCGAACGCGCGTTGGCGGGACGTCGGACGCCCCGACGGACGCTGACATGGCGGGACGAGTTTGAATGCCGCCCAACGGCTAGTGCACGAAAGACAGCGTCGGACGTCCGATGCCGGGGTCAGACGCGTCCGATGCCCCCGACTGGGCAGCTCCGAAGGGGGCAACAGCTCTATTTGGCTTGGGGCTTATAAATAGAGGATTGGTCGGCTCTTGGGAGCTCTCTTGACCATTTCTATTCCCTTGTGCATCCTTTGAGCTGAGAAAACTCCTCCCCACTCTTCTCTCTTGCATGATTGATCATTCATAGTGAGATTGAGTGAATCACCTAGTGCATTGCATTGCTTAAGGGCATCTAGTGGCACTTATGGGTGGTTTCGCCGGTGGATTTCTTGTTACTCTTAGAGAGTATCGCTCCTTGCTGGCTTGGAGATTGTTGGAGGCGTTGGCAAGAGAAGGTGATTGTTCTTGGCCATCTTCGGTTGATTTGTGAGAGGTTTGAGCTCACCTCGTGGGGATCACGAAGAGCATCCTAGTGGATTGCGCGTGTCGTTGAGTACCTTGCTTGAGAGTGGTGTCTTACGGTGCCTTGCGGGGCGAGCCTTGAGGGGCTAGTGACTTGAGGGTCACACCGGGAACCATCTAGGTGTTGGTCGACACAACTGGTGACGTAGCTTGGCGGTGCCCAAGTGAACACCGGGTGAACAAAACAAGTGTGTTCATCTTTGTCTCCCGGTGATTGGTCATCGATTATGTGTTGCCATTGTGATTGATTGTTCATCTTCTTGGTGATTGAAAACCTCGACTCGACGTGTCGGCATAACAAGCTCCTTCTCTCTCTTGCATTACTCTTCTAGCTTGTAGTTCACCGAGAGCCTTAACTGTGCAGCGCTATCTCAGCTTTTGGTTGTTTGTGTGATCACTTGATCAACCCACTAGAATTGTTGGATAGGAGGCTTGCAACACCTTGTAGGCTAAGCATAACTTGCTTTCCGCCGTTTGTGTATCTAACGAAGTTTGCTTAGTGAGCTTGTAGAAATTTTTATAGGCTATTCACCCCCTCTCTAGCCATTTAGGACCTTACACCTGGTCCGGTGAGTATATTGTCTCAAGTTGCTTTAGCTTGTGTGGCCATCCCGGTACTAATTACATCACTAGGCCTTTGTGCGAGCACCGTCGCGTGTTCGAACCCAACTCCAGTGCCAGCCCTCCACCGGGTCCTTCTCCACCCCACGGCCGGCCACCTTACCGCAGACCTTCCCCACGTAGCAGTACGACTAGCCTCCTCCACCGTCGCGGGCACTCCAGGCCTGCAAGCTTCCCTTGGCCGCAGCAGGGGCACTACTGGCCGCAGCAGCCGCATCCGAGTTGGTCTCCATGGGAGCAAGGTGGGGGCTCTGGGACCCCTGGGGACGGCGCCTCGAGCTAGGTAGCTTCACTTCTCACTTTTGGACCTTCATCGATGAAGTTGTGGCACGTCGGACATGTTTTGCCTATGTTGGTGATGTATCGATGAATTTGTGTAAGGTCCTAGATGGCTAGAGGGGGTGAATAGCCTATAAAAATTTCTGCAAACTCACTAAGCAAACTTCGTTAGATACACAAACGGCGGAAAGCAAGTTATGCTTAGCCTACTAGAAGTTGCAAGCCTCCTATCCAAGCAATTCTAGTAGGTGATCACTAGTACACACAAAAGCTACCACTAGTGATCAAGAGTTCTACCCACGGGATTTAGTCTACACAAGAAGTGGTTCCCGACCGACCACACAAGCAATTCTACCCACGGGATTTAGTCTACACAAGATGTGGTTCCCGACCGACCACGCAAGCAATTCTACTTTGCAAGAATGTAATCAAAGTAATATAAGAGAGGGTAGGAGCTTGATATACCGATGTGTCGAGTCGAGGTTGCCAATCACCAAGGAGATGAACAATCAATCACAATCGGCAACACACAAAGGATGATGACCAATCACCGGGAGACAAGATGAACACAATGATTTATCCCCGGATGTTCACTTGGGCACCGCCAAGCTACGTCACCCGTTGTGTCGACCAACACCTAGATGGTTCCTCGGTGTGACCCTCAAGTCACTAGCCCCTCAAGGCTCGCCCCGCAAGGCACCGCAAGACACCACTCTCAAGCGAGGTACTCAACGACATGCGTAATCCACTAGGATGCTCTTCGTGATCCCCACGAGGTGAGCTCAAACCTCTCACAATCAACCGGAGGTGGCCAAGAACAATCACCTTCTCTTGCCAACGCCTCCAACAATCTCCAAGCCGGCTAGGAGCGGTACTCTCCAAGAGTAACAAGAAATCCACCGGCTAAACCACCCACAAGTGCCACTAGAATGCTCTCAAGCAATGCAATACACTAGGTGATCTCTCAATCTCACTTTGGATGAGCAACAAGCAAGAGAGATGAGAGGAGAGTGTTTCTCTAGCACAAAGGATGAGCAAGTGAGTAGAAATGGGCAAGAGAGCCTCCCATGGCCGGCCAAGGGGCTATTTATAAGCCCAAGGCGAAATCCAACCGTTACCCCTCGGGCAGGCCGATTTCAACCCGCCGGACGCGCCCGCGGCTCGTCCGGTGCCTCCTCGCGTGCCCGCGACAGCCGACCGTTGGTGGCCCAACGTTCAAAACACCTCGCGTCCGGCCCGCGTCTGGCCCGCGTCCGGCGGCCCGCATCCGGAGGAAACGCCCGCGCTCAGAAACTTTCTGGTCTGCGTCCGGCCCACGCCGGACGCGGCCAGCCCGCGTCCGCCGCCCTCAGACGGCCCAGCGGCCTCGCGACGAAGCCCAAGATGCGTCGGACTCTGCACAGTGAACGGCCCGCGTCCGCCGCGTGCGTCCGGCGCGCGTCCGACGTGCGACACTCGCTCACGCCAAGTCACAATGCGCCGGACCCGTCCGGCGCCCAAGCCATGCGCGTCCGGCGCTGTCAAAACTTCGTTTTTCAGCCCGTCGTGACGCCAACTTCTCAGACATGCTATCCAACAAGTATACCAACTTGATCAACAAAGATAGCATGAATTCAACCAAATTTTGCATCCGGCGCAATAGAAAATATGCATCCATTTTTCTCGAAAGCGCCGAATCCCGCCGAGCCTGTGAGGCGGGAGGAAGAGAGGGACCCAAACCCATCTCTACCCTGCAAACCATAGCGCACCAAAACGCCACCTTTGTA
Source organism: Themeda triandra (assembly GCA_018135685.1). NCBI lineage: Eukaryota > Viridiplantae > Streptophyta > Magnoliopsida > Poales > Poaceae > Themeda > Themeda triandra. The sequence continues at coordinate 120,051 of JAENPR010000245.1, read as the reverse complement.
AAAGTGCCAACACCACCAAGTGTACATCTCCATGTGCTTGTGTGTTAGCTTTTCACAAACATTTCCCAAAGGTTAGGTTAGCTCACTAGGCCCTACATGCAATGCACTTCATGAATTCACCTAGTGGCACCCGTGCGTCGAATAGCCGATAAGACTTCCCCTCTTAATAGTGCGGCTATCGATCCTAAACCACTCACACCCTCTATGGTGTCTTGAGTGCAAAACAAAATGGCCCTATCGGTTATACCTTTGCCTTGAGCCCATTTTGTTCCTCCAAATGATATGAACACTTCACACCATCATGTGACCGTCTCGATCCATCGACCTCGACTTCACTTGCCCTTCACCGTGCATCGGTCCATCGGCGCCTACTCTTGCCCGAGCTTCACCATCGCATGGTCCTTCACTCCGAAGCCTCGACTATCCCTTCACCTTCAACACCGGTCCATGGAGCCAAGCATCGTCTTGATCTTCATCTTTGATCACATGACATGTGTCATGCTTCATATGCAATAAGCTCATCATGTGGACAACCTTTCTCTAAATCAACCACTTAGATAAACAAGGTTAGTCCTAGGTTTCATCAATTAGCCAAAACCAAACTAGGGACTTTCAATCTCCCCTTTTTGGTAATTGATGACAACCTCAACAAAGATGATTTTATAATAAAGATTTTGAACTTGACATACTTGTCCAATCAATAAGCTCACAAGAGGAATTTGGACAACTATAGAAAGTTCGGTTTTGGTAGTATTGCTCCCCTACACATGTGCATAGAGTTTGGATTTGAAGCTTTGCACATATGCATGGATAGAAGTGTGGGGAGAGTAATTCTACCAAAATGATGCTAAGGTGTTAGAAATGGACCTTTGAAGCGTGATACCAATCGGAGTTGCAATAAACACCATCCTTAGCACCATGAAGTAACTAGACACCCATCAAAAACTCAAGAACCTCATGAGATCAACATTATAAGCAAAGTTCTTGAACCACATGTAAAGTAAGGGGAGTCTAGTTACAATCTATGCAAGCTAGTAGATCATTTCACCATTCAAGTCCTATACTAGCATTGCACCACACAAGCAAGGGGACACCACTTGTATAAAAACTTTACCTAGGAGCCAAGAGCAAGTCATATGAGAATGCACAAACAAATGCAACAACTTTGTTCATGAGCTTGCTCCCCCTTCTTGTGTGCATCAAAATTTTATTTACCCCTTTATCATGTTCAATCATCTTTTTCTTTCCCCCTTTGTCAACAATTGCCCAAAAATGGGATTAAATTGTGGAGAGAAAAAGACTTTGATGGAGTAAACAAAACTTTAGTCAAATTTGGTTCAATCTAGACCACTTGCCAAAGATATTTAATTCGGTTTGAACCAAAGACAAGCTTCTTCACACCTCATGACAAGGGTTATCTTGCCTATGTTGAATTAAACACTTGTAGCAAATATTCTAGATTCAACACTAGGATTGCAAGCCCATAAACATGTCATATGTCACCACTAGATCAAGCAAAACATAGAAGCAATAGTGGTAAACATATATACATCAAACACATTTGATTTATCATGAATGCTCCAAATGCACCTTGTATGTCTACATGTGCTACCACAAGTATAATCCTAAGCATGAATGACATGTCAACCAATGGTACCTTGCTTTGTCGAAGGAGAGGCATGTCAAGTAGTGGTGGGGTGCATTCAACACATGTTTGTGAAGTCAAGAATGTTCAACTCATTCCTTAGCTTGCAAAACCTTCTTTCATCAAGTGGCTTGGTGAGGATGTCGGCAAGTTGATCATCGGTGCCCACACTTTCAATGAAAATGTCACCCTTTTGTTGATGATCTCTTATGAAGTGATGCCTTATGTCAATGTGCTTTGTTCTTCCATGTTGAACCGGGTTTTGTGTCATCTTGATTGCACTTTCATTGTCACAAAACAATGGCACATTCTTGAAGTTTATGCCATAATCCTTCAAAGTTGACTTCATCCAAAGCAATTGTGCACAACAACTCCCCGCACTAACATATTCGGCTTCGGCGGTAGAGATTGCCACACTATTTTGCTTCTTTGAGGACCATGACACAAGTGATCTTCCAAGAAGTTGACATGTACCACTTGTGCTCTTTCTATTGATCTTGCAACCACCATAGTCGGAGTCCGAATATCCAATTAATTCAAACTTTGACCCCTTGGGATACCATAGTCCAACATCTCTTGTTTGCTTTAAGTACCTCAATATTCTCTTTGCGGCCGTGAGATGACTCTCTCTTGGTGAGGCTTGATATCTAGCACACATGTAAACACTAAACATGACATCCGGCCTTGATGCGGTGACATAAAGTAGGCTTCCAATCAATGACCGATAATCCTTTTGATTCACCATATTGCCATCATGATCACTATCAAGATTCCCATTGGTGCCCATTGGAGTTGAGATTGGCTTTGCATCTTGCATCCCAAACTTCTTCAACATGTCCCTTATGTATTTCCCTTGACTCACAAATGTCCCATTCTTCAATTGCTTGACTTGAAGGCCAAGGAAATAGCTAAGTTCACCAATCATGGACATCTCAAACTCATTTGCCATCATTTCACCAAATTCTTCACAGTATGCTTGATCGGTTGATCCAAAGATGATATCATCAACATAGATTTGCACAATGAAGAGATCATTACCAATCTTCTTGGTGAATAGAGTAGTATCAACCTTGCCCATAATGAACCCCTTGGAGTGAAGAAAAGTCTTCAATCTCTCATACCAAGCTCTAGGTGCTTGCTTCAAGCCATACAAAGCTTTCTTCCACTTGTACACATGGTTGGGCTTCTTCTCATCTTCAAAACCGGGAGGTTGCTCAACATATACTAGCTCATTGATGATCCCATTGAGAAATGCACTCTTGACATCCATTTGATATAACTTGATATTGTGGGCACATGCATAAGCCAATAGAATCCTTATTGCCTCCAATCTTGCCACGGGAGCATATGTTTCATCATAGTCAAGACCTTCAACTTGAGTATAGCCTTGTGCAACTAGCCTTGCTTTGTTTCTAATCACAACACCATCTTGATCTTGCTTGTTCTTGAAAACCCATTTGGTTCCAATGACATTGTGATCCTCCGGCCTCTTAACTAACTCCCACACATCATTTCTTGTGAAGTTGTTGAGCTCTTCTTGCATTGCCATGATCCAATCGGCATCATCCAAGGCTTCCTCAACTTTCTTTGGCTTTTTGGTTGACACAAATGATGCAAACTCACAAATCATAGCCACTCTTGATCTTGTTTGCACACCACTTCTAATATCACCAATAACACTATCAATTGGGTGATCTCTTGCAACATGTTGTGGTTGTAGCACTTGCACTTGATTGCTTGAGCTTGGTTGATCACTTGACTTGTCCTCATTGGATGAACTAGCACCATGATCTTGCACTTGAGCATTGCTTGCTTGTCTCAATGGAGAGTTGAGAACTTCATCTTTATCATCTTGCACATCAACCACTTGCTTTGCTCTTATGTCACCAATGTCCATGTTCTTCATAGCTTCAACCAATTGGTTTCCACCAACATCTTCTAGATTCTCATCTTCATCTTGTGACCTATTGGTTTCATCAAATTGCACATCATGGACTTCCTCTAGAATGCCACTTGAGTTGTTCCAAACTCTATATGCCTTGCTTGTAGTTGAGTAACCGAGTAGGAACTCTTCATCACATCTCTTTTCAAACTTCCCCAATCTAGTGCCCTTTCTCAAGATGTAGCATTTGCAACCAAATACTCTAAAATAGCCAATGTTGGGCTTTCTTCCATGAAGTAACTCATATGGGGTCTTCTCTAGCAAAGTATGACAATAGAGACTATTGATGTAGTAACATGCCGTGTTGATTGCTTCATCCCAAAATGATTGACTAACATTGTACTCATGAAGCATTGATCTAGCCATATCAAGTAATGTTCTATTCTTCCTCTCAACTAGGCCATTTGATTGTGGAGTGTACTTGGCCGAGAATTGATGACCAATGCCATAGTGATCACACAATTCTTCCATTCTTGTATTCTTGAATTCACTCCCATTGTCACTTCTAACTTTCTTGATTCTCATGTCAAACTCATTGTGAACTCTAGTGAGAAATGTCTTGAAGGTGTCATACACTTCACTCTTGTCACTAAGAAAGAATACCCATTTGAATCTTGTGAAGTCATCCACTATGACAAACCCATACTTGTTGCCACCAATACTTGTGTATGTAGTTGGGCCAAATAGATCCATGTGCAACAACTCAAATGCTTTGCATGTGCTCATTATGCTCTTCTTTGGATGTGAGCTTCCAACTTGCTTCCCGGCTTGACATGCACTACACAACTTGTCCTTCTCAAATACAACATCTTTCAAGCCTTCAACAAGGTTGTGTTGTGTGAGCTTCTTCAATTGTTTCATGCCAACATGCCCAAGCCTTCTATGCCAAAGCCAACCCAAACTTGATTTTGATATCAAACATGTTGTCAAAGAAGCTTCACTAGTGTTGAAATCAACAAGATAGAGATTCTCATATCTAAAGCCTTTGAACACCAAGTTGGAGCCATCAAGAGAAACTACCTCAACATCATTTGCCCCAAAAATGCACTTGTAGCCTCGATCACAAATTTGTGCCACCGAAAGAAGATTGAAATCCAAGCTTTCAACTAGCATCACATTGGAGATACTTATGTCATTTGATATTGCAATCTTGCCCAAGCCAACTACCTTGCCTTTCTTGTTATTACCAAAAGTAATTGACTCAATGCCACTATCATTCTTCTCAATTGAATCAAACATTCTTGATGTGCCGGTCATGTGTTGAGAACACCCACTATCAATGATTCAATGCCTTCCTCCGGCTTTATAGTTCACCTACAAGCAAATCAATGGAGCTTAGGTACCCATTTTTGCTTGGGTCCTTGTAGGTTAGTGACTAAGCTCTTTGGTACCCAAATAGCCTTCTTCTTTGGGCCAACAATGGGTGTACCAACAAACTTAGCTTGCACACCTTTCACACCCTTGGTAAGCACATAACAAGAATCAAAAGGTATAGCATTGTCAAGTTTCTTGTTTTGTTGCTTCTTGTTGCAATTTTGCTCTAGGTGCCCAACTTGCTTGCATCTATAGCAAAACCGACAATTGCTCTTCACAAAGCTAGGCTTTGGAGTTGCAAAGGCCGACTTGCCCTTCTTGGGGGTATAGCCCAATCCCTCTTTGTTAAGAGAGAACCTTTGGCTACCCAAGCACTTTAGCAAGCGGGCCTCACCACCATAGGCTTTGCCTAAGGCATGAGTGAGCTCATCCACCTCCTTCTTGAGGGTCTCATTCTCTACCATTAGTGTAGCATCACAAGTGAAGCCATCACTAGTAGTGGAGATAGAGTCGGTGGTGGTGGTGGATGATGTGCTACAAGAAGGGTTAGCATTTGTCATGATGATAGGTTGATAAAATGACTCATCAATGATGTCACAAGTAAGGCCTATATCACATGATGCAACCACCACTTTCTTTGCTTGTTGCTCAAGTATAAGTGAGTGAGCCTTTTCAAGCTTAGAATGAGCATCACCAAGTTTCTCATGGTCTACCACTAGACACTCATGAGTGGTCATAAGCTCACCTAGAGCTTTCTCAAGTATTTCTACTTTCATTGAAAGCTTCTTGCACTCCTTTTTCTTGGCAATAGCTATATCTCTAGTTTCTTGCATCAAGTCATATAATTGATCCTTAGTCGGTTCATCATCATCATCAACATTATCAACATCGTGAGCATATTCCATCTCACTATCATCATCACTATCATCATATTGTACCTTTGTTTCCTTGGCCATGAAGCATGATGGTGATGTAGAGAATAATGAAGACTTCTTGTCGATGGTGATGGAAGCCATAGCCTTGTTGCTTGAATCTTCATCTTTATCATCATTGTCACTCTCCCAAGTGACCACAAATGCACCATTCTTGCCCTTCTTGAGTGTCATCTTGGCCTCATGCTTCTTCTTCTCAAACTTGCCCTTGTTGTAGTTCTTCTTCTTCTCATATGGGCATTCAGCTTGTAGATGCTCGATGCTATCACAATTGAAGCACTTTCTTGGTTGCTCTTGCTTCTTGAAGTTGTTTCTCTTGAAGCCTCTTCTCTTGATGAACATATGTCCCATCTTCTTCACCACAAGAGCAAGTGCCTCATCATCAATCTCAAAGTCACCATCTTCCTCATTGGTTTCTTCTTCTTGAAAGATTGGTGCTTTGCCCTTGGAGGATGTGGCTTGGAATGCCACGGTCTTCTTCTTCTTCTCTTCTTCCACCTTCTCATCATCTTGATCAAATTTGTCATATGTCAAGACTTCCCCAAGCAAATCATTTGGCTTCTTGTTTTCAAGCCCATCTCTTTGTAGCATTAGCTTCAACATCTTGAAGCTCTTCGGCAAGCAAATCAAGAACTTGTGACAAAAATCTTCATCTTTTGTCTTGTGCCCCAAACTCTTGAGATCATTTACAATCACTTGCAAGCGATGAAACATTTCAATGATTGTTTCATCCTCCTTCTTCTTGAAGTTCTCGAACTCACTCTTGAGTCCATATAACTTGGCACTTTTCACAACCTTGGTGCCCTCATAGGTCTCACCCAACCTTGTCCACACTTCACTAGCAAGCTCCAAATCTTTGATCCCCTCAAACACCTTTGTATCAATGCCATTGTATAGGGTGTTGAGAGCCATTCTATTGCATGTGATGTTGACTCTATCTTCATCGGTGAGGTGATCATGATCAAGTATAGCATAGTCATGCAAAGTGACTTGCAAGACTCTCTCTTGAATTGAACCAAGATACATGATCATCTTTCTCTTCCAATGATCAAAAGAACTAACTCCATCAAACATAGGCGGTTTGCCCCCAACATGGTTGAACACAATTTGAGCCATCTTAACACCGTAGGATGTTAAGCCTTGCACTAAAACGGTGACCTCGGCTCCGATACCACTTGTAAGGTCCTAGATGGCTAGAGGGGGGTGAATACCCTATAAAAATTTCTACAAACTCACTAAGCAAACTTCGTTAGATACACAAACGGCGGAAAGCAAGTTATGCTTAGCCTACTAGAAGTTGCAAGCCTCCTATCCAAGCAATTCTAGAAGGTGATCACTAGTACACACAAAAGCTACCACTAGTGATCAAGAGTTCTACCCACGGGATTTAGTCTACACAAGAAGTGGTTCCCGACCGACCGCACAAGCAATTCTACACACGGGATTTAGTCTACGCAAGATGTGGTTCCCGACCGACCACGCAAGCAATTCTACTCTGCGAGAATGTAATCAAAGTAATACAAGAGAGGGTAGGAGCTTGATATACCGACGTGTCGAGTCGAGGTTGCCAATCACCAAGGAGATGAACAATCAATCACAATCGGCAACACACAAAGGATGATGACCAATCACCGGGAGACAAGATGAACACAATGATTTATCCCCGGATGTTCACTTGGGCACCGCCAAGCTACGTCACCCGTTGTGTCGACCAACACCTAGATGGTTCCTCGGTGTGACCCTCAAGTCACTAGCCCCTCAAGGCTCGCCCCGCAAGGCACCGCAAGACACCACTCTCAAGCGAGGTACTCAACGACACGCGTAATCCACTAGGATGCTCTTCGTGATCCCCACGAGGTGAGCTCAAACCTCTCACAATCAACCGGAGGTGGCCAAGAACAATCACCTTCTCTTGCCAACGCCTCCAACAATCTTCAAGCCGGCTAGGAGCGGTACTCTCCAAGAGTAACAAGAAATCCACCGGCTAAACCACCCACAAGTGCCACTAGAATGCTCTCAAGCAATGCAATACACTAGGTGATCTCTCAATCTCACTTTGGATGAGCAACAAGCAAGAGAGATGAGAGGGAGAGTGTTTCTAGCACAAAGGATGAGCAAGTGAGTAGAAATGGGCAAGAGAGCCTCCCATGGCCGGCCAAGGGGCTATTTATAAGCCCAAGGCGAAATCCAACCGTTACCCCTCGGGCGGCCGATTTCAACCCGCCGGACGCGTCCGCGGCTCAAGCGCCGGACGCGTCCGGCGCCTCCTCGCGCCGCGACAATGCCGACCGTTGGCGGCCCAACGTTCAAAACACCTCGCGTCCGGCCCGCGTCCGGCCCGCGTCCGGCCTGCGTCCGGCGGCCCGCATCCGGAGGAAACGCCCGCGCTCAGAAACTTTCTGGTCTGCGTCCGGCCCACGCCGGACGCGGCCAGCCCGTGTCCGCCGCCCTCAGACGGCCCAGCGGCCTCGCGACGAAGCCCAAGACGCGCCGGACTCTGCACAGTGAACGGCCCGCGTCCGCCGCGTGCGTCCGGCGCGCGTCCGACGCGCGACACTCGCTCACGCCAAGTCACAATGCGCCGGACGCGTCCGGCGCCTGCCCAAGGCGCGTCCGGCGCTGTCAAAACTTCGTTTTTCAGCCCGTCGTGACGCCAACTTCTCAGACATGCTATCCAACAAGTATACCAACTTGATCAACAAAGATAGCATGAATTCAACCAAATTTTGCATCCGGCGCAATAGAAAATATGCACCCATTTTTCTCGAAAGCGCCGAATCCCGCCGAGCCTGTGAGGCGGGAGGAAGAGAGGGACCCAAACCCATCTCTACCCTGCAAACCATAGCGCACCAAAATGCCACCTTTGTAAAAGTGCCAACACCACCAAGTGTACATCTCCATGTGCTTGTGTGTTAGCTTTTCACAAACATTTCCCAAAGGTTAGGTTAGCTCACTAGGCCCTACATGCAATGCACTTCATGAATTCACCTAGTGGCACCCGTGCGTCGAATAGCCGATAAGACTTCCCCTCTTAATAGTGCGGCTATCGATCCTAAACCACTCACACCCTCTATGGTGTCTTGAGTGCAAAACAAAATGGCCCTATCGGTTATACCTTTGCCTTGAGCCCATTTTGTTCCTCCAAATGATATGAACATTTCACACCATCATGTGACCGTCTCGATCCATCGACCTCGACTTCACTTGCCCTTCACCGTGCATCGGTCCATCGGCGCCTAGTCTTGCCCGAGCTTCACCATCGCATGGTCCTTCACTCCGAAGCCTCGACTATCCCTTCACCTTCAACACCGGTCCATGGAGCCAAGCATCGTCTTGATCTTCATCTTTGATCACATGACATGTGTCATGCTTCATATGCAATAAGCTCATCATGTGGACAACCTTTCTCTAAATTAACCACTTAGATAAACAAGGTTAGTCCTAGGTTTCATCAATTAGCCAAAATCAAACTAGGGACTTTCAATTTGGACATGTATGGATGATTTTGGACATGTTATATGTGGTTTGGACATGTATCGGTGAATTTGGACATGTATGGATGAATTTGGACATGTTATATGAATTTGATGCTGAAATATGATTAAAATGATATATTGTTGCGAATATATGAGATGAAATGTGGGTTATATGCTATATATGTCATGAAATGTGGTGCAAATGCAAGAAAACAGAAAAAACAAAAAAAAATTTCCAGCTTTGCCGACGGCTGGCCGTAGGCCGGGCTGTTTTGTCAACAAAGCCCAGGCTTCGCGCCAAAGCTTTGCCGATGGTCGGCCGTCGTCAAAGCCAGTTTTTCGTATTTTTTTAAAAAAATCTTTGCCGACGGCCGTCCATCGGCAAAGAATTTTTGAAAAAAATAAAAAATCCTTGGTTATTACCTCATGCTTATGAATCAACTTATCAACAACAACAAAGTTGTCGACCCCAACAACAGTGATAGTAGCATAATACTACATGAACTGCAAGTGGGATCGTGCTCAGTCCAATGGTTGCACAACCAAAATAGGCAGAACACCACCCTCTGCAATCGACAACCAAAAGAGAGGTACACTTATGGCACACCTCCAATTTTCACGCCCTTCTCCAGCAGCATATATAGAAGTGCACCAAATACAACACCTCCAGCTATAACGCCACCACTAAACCAGCACTTACCCACCCCCAACAACAAGAGCAGTTGCAAACTGTTCTTTGGACAACACGAGATCTCCAACGATATGCCAATCAGAATTAGCATGGCAAACGGGCGCCGCACCTACCACCTTCTCGTCCACGACAATCACTACCACAACGAGTCTCACATTTGGCTGGACACCTACATCAATGGTGAGTTTTTCCTAGACGATATGCTCAATTTTACTACACCAACAACGACCACGAATGGCTACTCCACGGGCCACGAATGGCTCAATTGTTAAAAAAGTTTAAAATTAAAAAAATTCTCAAGCACCGGAGAGTAGAAAAGGTGGGAAAACAGAGTCGGGAATGGATGGGGTTGGGCACCGCTGTTGACTGCACGCGAATCTAAATGCCCTCCTGAGCGGCGACAGATAGAAGGTATGCCGTTGCGGAGTTGCGTCTTGGGTTTGTTTCTCTTACTGCAGGAGGACGGCAGTCTGATCCTCGAATCACTATGCGTTGTGCACAGGTGCGTGCGGGGATCGGAGGCTGCACACGCACACGGCTGGCCGGGCCCGGCACTTGGAGGTCGCTGTAGCAGCCGGCGGCGACGCACATGGACGGCTTTGCGACCGGCGTCGTCGTGAAGGAACTGGAGTCCTGGAAGATGACCGTGACCGCTGGGTGAATGCGCCAATATAATATTGTCAGGTGTCATGGATTACGTATGCACATAAAACCATTGTCATGGCTTTATGCGTGATGGCTCACAAGAGAAATGACTCGGCAATTGGCGATGTCCGTCTATAAAACTGGACGAGGAGAGTCCAGGCTGAATCGGCAGTAGGCAGTAGCATAGCAGAAGCAGACGATAAGCAAGCAGCTAAGCGTTCAGTTTGGGCTTCGGTAGTGGAAATTCATGGCCGGCAGCGGCGAGGAGAAGGCAGCTGGGATGGTACAGAACAAGAAGGTGGTGCTAAGGAGGTACGTCACCGGGTTCCCAACCGAAGATGATATGGAGATCATTGTGGACACTATCAGTCTGCGTGTGCCGGCAGGGCTGACAGCCGTGCTGGTCAAGAACCTGTACCTGTCCTGCGACCCATGGATGCGTGGCCGCATGAACAAGCAAGACGACGGCCCCACCGTGCCGCCTAATGGAGAGGTACGCATCCAAATTCTATGTGGTTAATTCGTTGCATGCTAAACGTACGACTTGGGAATCAAAGGTCTAATCTGTGTGTGATTCGTAAATCAGGCCATGGTCAATTTCTCCGTGGGAAAAGTGATGGACTCAACCCACCCAGACTTGAGTGCCGGTGACCTCGTCTGGGGGATGACTGGATGGGAAGAGTACTCCCTCATCAGGGAACCGGAGTCCCTGAAAAGATCAACCACACCGAGCTTCCGCTCTCCTACTACACGGGGTTCTTGGTCAGTGATCTCACTGCATTTTGCCAGTTTGCTCGTCAAAGACAATGTTAACCACCATGCATACAGGGATGCCAGGGATCAGCGCATATGCCTGCTTTTTTGAGGTCGGGAAGCCCAAGAAGGGCGACTTCGTATTCGTCTCGGCGGCGTCAGGTGCCGTGGGGCAACTCGTCGGGCAGCTTGCCAAGATCGCTGGTTGCTACGTGGTAGGCAGCGCGGGCTCCGACGAGAAGGTCAGTCTGCTCAAGACCAAGTTCGGATACGACGACGCGTTCAACTACAAGTCCGAGACCGATATCGGCGCCACGCTCAAGCGGTTCCTCCCCGATGGCATCGACATCTACTTTGACAACGTGGGCGGCGCGACGCTCGATGCCGTGCTGCCGCAGATGCGCCACGGCGGCAGGGTTGCCGTTTGCGGGATGATATCGCAGTACAATTTGGTGGAGCCATACGGCCTGCGCAACCTGTCCTGCATCATCCCCAAGAACATCAGGGTGGAGGGTTCTTCTTTGCCCACTACATGCATGTGTACGCGAGGTTTGAGGAGGAGATGGCTGGCTACATCAAGGATGGTAAGGTCAACGTCGTGGAGGACGTCGTCGAGGGAATTGATAGCGCACCGGCTGCTCTAATCGGCTTGTTCTCGGGCAAGAATGTAGGGAAGCAGTTGGTTGCCATCGCAAGGGCATGAGCTGAAGCAGGAACTCCGTACGTAGTGGTGACGAGCTGAGCAGAAATAAGTATTATTGTACTACTATGTGTGACCGCGGTCTTTGTTTAAATAAGAGGGCAATGTTATTGTGTTGGAATAAAAAATACATATTATAATTTGCATTTGTTCGGTACATTCTCATCTAAATGAATGCTAATACGCTTTTATTTAAAGATTTCAATCAACGTCCCCGTGCGTTGTTGTGGAGATGTAACTAGTAGTTTAAGATGAGTTATCTATATCTTGTACTAAATATATGAGAGAATAATAGAAAAAAGAAACCTAGACGATAAATAAACTAAAGATTTTTTTTTTGAAACAAATCAGGTAGAAGAGATACCGATTATATTAGAATAAGAAGATAGGCCCAGTGAGTACAACAAATACAACAGTGACTATCAACCATGCTGGAAAGTAAACTCAACAAAATGAAAAAAAAAAAACAACTTCAGTCAGTCGGATTGAGACATCAACATGAACTGCGCAAAGCCGAAGCTGAACTTGGAAAAAAAAAAAGAAGAAAACAAAACAGAACCACTACCAACTCCTAACCACCACATTGCACCTCCAACACCCTGATGATGTGGATGTCAGGGCAAAGACACCATCGTCACCACTTGTATCGTCACTGCCGACGATGATCCACTCCAAGCTAGCCGACTACCAAGTAGGACTAGCTGCTGTATGTTGCTGCAAGCCGTGTAGCCAATGATGTGGAGAAGGAAAATTCAATGAGAAGGCCACGTGAAGATTGATAGCGAGGTTGGAGGAACTCCGTAGTGGTGAAGCTAGCTGAGCAAAAACAAGTCTCGTGCTATGTGTGATGCCTCTCCTATGGCCGGTCCTTGTTTAAATAAGAGGGCACTGTTATTGTATTGGAGTAAAAAAAAACATATCTAAAATTTGCATTTCGTCGGTACATTCTCATCTAAATGAATCACAAACAAAACTTTTGAGGAAAAATGCCAAACTATTCAGAACTTTTTTTTTTTTTTTTGAAAGTAAACCAGAGGGGAGAGCTTCCCCACCTTCTCATTTCAAAAAGAAACCGTAGGTTTTCCCGTCGTCAGTTACCCGACGAGGGTTACAGGAGAATTGTTACACGCATAGATGTACTCACGCCAGCAGTCGATGCCATCTACAAGATGGTCAGGTAGACGCGCTTTCGCCAAGTTACCAGATCGTCACAAACACGCGAGAGGACTGATCTGCGCCTGAATGTTTCGCCACAGAACGTATGCCCATTCCTACCATCCCATATTCTCCAGAGCACCGTCAGAAGTACGAAGGGCCATGTACCTTTGTTGAGTCCCGGTGGGGTTCTGGCGTCCCACAGCTGGTCGTCGTCCAGTAGGCGCAGATGGTCAAGTCGAAACAAGGTCCATATATATTTCGGCGCTGCTATCACATAAGAAGAAGACGTGTTTCCTGTCCTCGGTGGCGTGTCCGCATCGGTTGCAAACTTCATCGTCGACTATGCTTTTGGAAAAGAGCTTGACTTTCGTGCTGAGCCTGTCCTTGAAGAATAGCCAAGCGAAGATCTTCACTTTGTTAGGAAGACGGATGCCCCAGATCCGCCTCCCATTAGTGTCAGTATCGTCGCCTGCTGTGTCCAGTGCTGCATAAGCGTCTCTGGTATCGAAAGGTCGGCCCGTAGAGCGTAGTAGCCTCGTGTCAGCCTGCTCCGTGAGCGTGACATCCTGCAAGAAAAGGAGAAGCTGCTGCAGCTCATTGCTAGCAGCATTGGTTAGCCTCGGGCGCAAACGCAACCCAAACCCATCCCGGAAAACTTGCTGCACCGATATGTTGGGGGAGGTGGTGTCACTGGTGTGGGAGAAGAGAGCGGGGAAGCAGACGTTTAAATACATGTTTTGCTTTTTCAGGCTTGCGTGACATCACAGCCAGTTGATGAAAATTGAAAGGAAGCAGGGATGCGCAGCACGGCGTGGCGGTGGCGGTGGCGCAGGCCGCACAGCATCTGCGGTTCTGCGCGTGCCCATGATGTCATTGGCTAATCATTTGATCAGGGGCCCAGGCCCAGTTAATCATAACCCAAAATCAATAACAAAGCGCCATCCTGTACTTTATTTCAGGAGCTCACCAGTTCGTAACACATGAATGAATACATATAGACCAACATCATCGCGTGCCCATGCTGCCACAGATGGAGCGCCTCCTCGCCTGGAGCATGAACGGGGACAGCACACGAGTTGATAAACAGTCAAGAGAGGGTTTTTCGCTGCTTACCTTTTTTTTTTTACAAGACTGCTTACCTGGATTGTGCACTAGCTTCAAAAGACGACATCTATATTTCAGTGACACATGTAGCACAGAGAAGATTTACTTACTTTGCTATCAAGCAAATCAACAAATACCTGTATCATTGACACACAAACCAAACTAGCAACAGCTAATTCAAATCACTTATCTAATGATAGTCAACACACGCACGCTAAACTAGCAAACTATCAACAAACAATGGGTTTTACTTACAACAATACTAGCTATTACCTAAGTACAAGGATAACCAACTCTGTCCAACACGCATTGGGAAGATTAGTGCTCTAGAGTTACGCGCAATCATATATTCACTTACGCCTGTACTGTCAGCAGTCTGATGCTGGTGATGACGCCCCTCTGCAACCACAAGGTCATGTTACAGCGACTGCATGATCCTATTTGTAGGATAGGGGGCCAGATCTAGACACCGCGAATCTCTGCAGCGAGCCAGCACCATGGCTGCTCCCGGAGCTTGAGCCCTCGACGAACTTCACCTTCCTGCTCGCACCAAAGTCGAGCGGTCCGGAGCGCCTCATGCTCCGCAGCTGTCCGGTCCTCTTATCCACATCGTAGCCATCATCGTGCTGGGACCCCGACGAGCTGTAGTAGCTTGGCTCGAAGGTGTGAGACCTGGGAGTTGTCTCGGGCCGATTTTGCCTTGAGGATGGGGACGCATGCGCTAGAGAGATCAGAGGTGACTGCCTTGGGGATTGCTCCATCGGTTCTGAGGCCATCAGTGAGGCTCCGTATAGCTGGTGGTATATTGAGCGCAGGATGGTGTATGGTATGTGAACTTCTAAGGTGCTCCTTGGGAGGTAGGGGGACAGCTCGCAGAGTTGATCCAGGAATATCAGCTTTGGAACAATGTGTGGCCTGCATTTAGTGTCATGTAAAAGCCAGCAAACAAACTATAAAACCTTGCCAACCAAAATCCAAAAAATGCAGTGTGCGTCAGGTCAATCCAGTACCTGCTAGTGTCATTCCATGAATCCAGGATGATCCCTGCTGACAATTTGACGAAGATCTGCATAGATGATTTAATATTTGCTTCTGCTGAGACACGGCTTGGTAACTCAGCCTCTTGCAGCTCATCTGTATGCCCATTTGAAAGAGAATTTATTCGCAGCTCTCTTTCGACCCTAGTGTATTCGCTTCCCCGACCACAGCACTTACACACCTGCACAAATACAAGAGGTGGGTTTGATTCGGTCACCTGTACCATATTCCTAATAGTATCCTCTTTATCCGCCAATTTTGTAATAGGATCTTTCAAATAAAATTATTTATAATATATAGTGAGAACAGTATATGATAGTATTTTAGGAAATCAATGGTCAACAAATAGTGAGAGACTAGTCTCATGAGAATAGCTACAGTCAATGGTAAGAGGCTTTGTCTATCATGGATACCAGTTACTAACAAATGTTGACATCAAACTAGAGTACTAGACTTGCACCAGTCAAACATTATTATAGGAAACAAGTCCTTACCTTGCTAGGCAGTGCAAATTGTTATTGAATCCACCTATACTGACATCATAAACAGCACCATTCCAAACATTGGACACCATAAATGCAGCACAAAGGTATGGAAGTAGGATCCAAGAATTATCATTAGCTGCACCAGCTTCTGCCAGAATTGAGTGTACCCACTCAGCATCATGTTTGTCACCAACCCCAACACTGCTTGCAACCTTTCTCAGTCTTATTATCTCATTTTTATCAGGTACCTCGTCTGGCAACTGCAAGGCTAATCCTTTGAGCAGAGAATATATAAGAGGTACTTTCTCTTCAAGGACTCCTCCAACAGCCTCAACCAACAGTCGACGGAAAGTTATTGCCTGCCCTGCTTGAATACAGAGGTCAGCCAATGTTTCAAGATCAATAATTTGCTTCAGATTTGCATCTCTTTCAATCCTATCTCCAGAATTTACACTTCCAGCTAGGCCCTCTAAGGCATCACGATTTGACCTCAATGCTGAATCAATACAATTTAAAAGTGCAGATGTATGCTCCCTTAGCATCTTATCCATTTTATCTATTCCATAGCCACCAAAAAGACGAACAAGTGATTTAAGTTCTCTTTTATCTGTAAATGCTTCAGCTAAACATCCACCACCAATAGGTTGTGAGCTCCTGAAGCAATTTTGGATTGCATCAAAAGCAATTCCAATGCGAGAAGCATCCTTTACTACATTCTCAATGTACCAATTGCATATCATCTCAACAGCAGATCCCCCTCCTTGTGTCCCCACTGGAGTCTCAAACATTTGCAGATTGGGAAATGGACCAGTATAACTCTCTGCTAGTAGCACCTCCCGTATGCCTTCAGTAAGGTCCATACTAATATGCTGCTCTGCTAGATGTATAATGCCCAGATGTCTTCTTAGAAGAGATTCTATGATTGATGGTCGCTGAATGCTGTTCTCAGTTCTAATCATACTATGAAATCTTCTCCTGAAATTTCCTACGATGCAGTCTCTCATGTACTGTGAAATTAACAGAATCTAGGTAAATCAAACAACTCAATGTAATTGTCTTGATTTCAAAAAAAGCTTCCTTCATCTAAAAAGTGTAAGTCAAGCAAGGATATGCATGCCAGTTTAAGGAATAAACAACATAAAGCAGTAATTTCCTTTTGAAAATACAAAATTCTTGCATCGTTCTCTTTAGATCCCCCGTCATAAGATTATTACCTTAACATGAAAAGTAAGGATATTATCCACCAGGTGAATAGCCATGAACCACCAGTCATCTTATTATAGCATATTATTATGTTATCCTAAAAACCTAACATGTTGTAAGGTTCCCAAACATGCACATTACCTTCCTCTCAGTGAACATAAACTGTACATACCTCGCGTAGAACAAAAACATGGTTGAGAACACAAATAGGCTCCATGTCATTTAGAACAGAACACAAACTTGTCAGCCTTTGCATAGCAGCTTCCAGCCTGTTTTTGAGGCATAAATAATTATACTGAAGTCAATAGAATGATGCAAATATTTAAACAGTGGTGTGAAGTAACAAATTGACTGACATCTTAATTGATGAACTATTATCAGGATAGCTCTCATGTCCTGGAGTTAACAAGCTTGAAACACCTTTTGCTCTTGTTGTGTTATTTAAGCGAAGAGCTGCTTGCTCTGGGGAAAGCTGGCAAAATTTTTGAAGTGAGACTTAAAGATATAAACTATAAGCCAAAAATCATAAATATAAACTCAGAAATTATCTACCTGCATCTCTAATGAGCCAAATCCACCTTCTGAATCTAGAATATTTATCAAACCTTCCAATCCACCCATGATAGACTCAATAAGGGACTCCACATAAGAGATAGAATCTCTGCCAATTTTGTTAACCTACATTTCAAACAAAGAAAGATTTGTTGGAGTATATACATGTATTAGGCCCATGAGGCTAGGCCTATGAGGCCCATGTATGCTACACTATATAGCTACCCTTCTAGGGTTAGCCAAATTATGAGAGAACACTAATTCTAGCATGGTATCAGCCTAAGGTTACCTTCCTCCCCTCCCTCCCGCTCCCAGCCGCCGCCGGCGCGCCGCCATGGCCGGCCATGGGGCTCCTCCTCCTCCTCCCCACTGCTTCCCTCCCCTTTCCTCTCCCTCCTGGGCGAAAATCGCGAGTGGATCGGGCGGAATCGCGGCAGGATCGGGCGGAATCGCGGGCGGATCGGGCGGATCCGCCGCCACCGCCGCCGGCGGACCTCAGGCGGGCGCTCCAGCCGCCGCCGGGTCGCTCTGGCCGACGATTCCTCTCGCGGGTGGCCCTTCTCCGGCTGGAGCGGTCACGGGATCCTCCAGCTGCGCGCAGGCGCCGCCGGCGCGGGTCTCTCCAGCCGCCGCCGCGCGAGCAGCCGCCGCCGCGGGCTTCCCCAGCGCCTCCGCCGCCTCCTTCCTCCTGGCGGTGGCCGCGGGTGGCCCTGCCTCGGCCGGAGAGGACGCGGGCGACGCGGGCGGCCCTCCTCTGCATGGCCCAGGCGCGCAGGCGCTTCCAATGCCCGGCGTGAGACAGCCCGGCGCGGGTGGACCTCCCCTGGCGCCTCCTCTGCCCGGTGCGTCGACCCAACCTGCTGCTGCTAGCAGCGCCCTCGCCACCGCAGCCGCAGGTGCTGAAGGTCTCGATGTGGTGGCCGCGCGTCTGCACGCCGCCGCTGCCGCCGTGGCTGGCACTCCCTATTCCGGCACTGCCCACCTCCGGCAGGATCACCTCTCCGCAGACAAGGCCGCCTCCGACCTCGCAGCCGCCCTCGTCGCTGCCCGGGCTGCTGCTGAGGCAGGGCAGGCTCGTGTTCGTGCGACCGCCGTCCCTTGGGCGCCTGACTATCACGACGGGGTCATCTGGCACGATCCGACCGATCCACCCGTCACGGCGGAGCTCACTCTTGCGACCACCCCTCCACCGGCGTCCTCTCCCGAGCCAAGCGGGTGTGGCGGCCGCCGTCGTCGTGGGGGGCGTGGTGGTGGTCGGGGGAGCACACCGGTGCCTCCAGGTGCTCAGGTTGAGGATACTCCCTGGCCCTTCTTCTACAACCCATGGGCCGGGGATATCTCCATGTGGCCCCACCAGGCTCCGGGTGCCCCAGGCAGTGGCGCTCCGGTGGCCCCTCTCTCTCCGTGGCCCTTCCAGGCTCCCGGCGGTGAGCCTCGCCCGACGGCCACCGCCATGTTCGCTGCTGCTTCTCCCGGGGTGTCACCCGCGGCGCCCCATGGGCTACACCTCCGGCGCCTTGCCGGGCACATCGGTTGGGACCTCGCGGCCTTGGCCACCTCTTTCAGTACCATGGCTCCGACACCTCCTGTCGGGCCAGACTGGATCGCCGACTCGGGAGCCACCTACCACACCACTCCCGATCCCGGTATACTCTCCTCCGTTCACCCTCCTTCTTTCTCTCACCCTTCGTCCATCATGGTCGCAAATGGCTCCTGCCTTCCTGTCACGTCTGTGGGTGCCGCCGGCGCTCATGGCTCTTTTCGTCTTCCCGATGTTCTTGTGGCCCCTTCTATGGTTCACAACCTTCTTTCTATTCGTCGATTTACAGCTGACAATTCCTGTTCCGTGGAGTTTGACTCTTCCGGCCTCACTGTCAGGGACTTGGCTTCCCGGCGTCCACTACTTCGGTGTGATAGCACGGGGCCCCTTTACACCTCCGCTTCCCGGGGTCTCCTCCTTCGCCGGCCCCTTTGTCAGCTGCTTTCGCCACCACTACTTCCTCCACCACTTGGCACCGGCGCCTCGGCCATCCTGGTCGTGACGCCCTGATGCAGCTCAGTCGTAGTTCCGACATTCGGTGTCCTCGGACTCACGATGAGCACCTGTGCCATGCGTGTCAGCTGGGCCGTCATGTCCGCCTCCCTTTTCAGAGTTCTTCCTCCCAGGCGGCCCACATCTTTGATCTTGTACATTGCGACCTCTGGACATCTCCTGTCATCAGCATTTCTGGTTACAAGTTCTATCTTGTGATGCTTGATGATTTCTCTCATTACTCCTGGACTTTTCCTCTCCGTGCGAAGTCTGAGGCTTTCCCCGCGATTCTCCACTTCTTCGCTTGGGTGTCTACACAGTTCGGCCTCACCATCAAGGCCGTTCAGTGCGACAATGGTCGTGAGTTCGATAACTCCGCCTCCCGTGCCTTCTTTCTCTCTCATGGGGTCCAGCTGCGCATGTCTTGCCCGTACACCTCTTCCCAGAACGGCAAGGCTGAGCGCATGATTCGCACCACCACCGAGACCCTGCGCGCCTCCCCCGCTTCAGCGTCCCTCCTGCGCGCTTCGGGCCGAGAGCTTGCACACCGCCACCTATCTCCTCAACCGCCTTCCTTCCGCCGCATTGCCTGCCCGGCTCCCACGCCCCAACACGCTCTTTTCGGTACCCACCATCGGTACGACCACCTTCGTGTCTTCGGGTGTGCGTGTTACCCTAACACCACAGCCACCGCTCCCCACAAGCTGGCACCCCGTTCGACTCTCTGTGTCTTTCTCGGGTACTCCCCGGATCACAAGGGGTACCGCTGCTACGACCTCACCTCTCGTCGGGTCCTCATCTCTCGCCATGTGGTGTTTGATGAGTCTGTCTTCCCCTTCTCCACCCCTCCCACCACCACTTCCGCCTCCGAGCTTGACCTCTCCTCTTTGTTTTCCACTGACGCGGTGGTCGAGCCACCTTTGCAGTTGTCTCCTGCAGGTACTACCGCACCGTGCCCTTCGCCGGGCCGTGCCCCGGCTCACGGCGGCCGGTGCCTCTCCCGACCACTCGCTCCTGTTCGACCATGGAGGGGCCGAGCGGGGTGGGGGTCCCCGCCCCGCCTCGGCGCCACTGCACCTACGCGCTTCGCCCCGGCCCGGTCGAGCTCCACCTCGGCGCCACTGCTCGCCGCCCGGCCGGTGCACGTGTACCGCCAGCCGGGGACGGCTGCGGCCCCGCGCCGGGGACGCTGGCGCGCCGCCCCGCCCCGCCCGCCGCCGTCGCCGTCGCCGCGCAGTGGCCCGCTTCTTCGCCGGGTCACTGCGCACCACCGGTGGTGCCCTCTCTCCGCCGGCGACACCGACGCCGCCGCCCCGCCCTGCGGCCTCCGGCCGCCGTGTGGAGCCGCCGGTATACCGCCCGCCGCTTCTTCACCGGACCCTCGTCACACTCACCCTATGGTGACGAGGCGGCGTCCGTCCGCGAGGCCTCCGCCCGCACTGCGAGAGCGGGGATCTCTCCGGTACCCTCTTCCGTCCGCGAGGCCTTGGCGGACCCTCACTGGCGCCGCGCGATGAAAGAGGAGTACGCGGCCCTCCTCGCCAACCAGACTTGGGATCTGGTGCCCCGGCCGCGAGGTGCCAACGTCGTCACCGGCAAGTGGATCTGGACCCACAAGCGCCGGCGATGGTACACTTGAGCGGTACAAGGCGCGGTGGGTACTCCGGGGTTTCACTCAGCGCCCTGGGGCGGTCCGGTGGTGAAGCACACTCGTCCGCACCGTGCTCTCACCGGCTCTCACCCGCTCTTGGCTTTGTGCACCCACTGGATGTGAAAAATGCTTTTCGCATGGTCTTCTCACCGAGACAGTCTGCGGTCGGCCAGTGGGTTTGTGGACTCATCTCCGGCTTTGAGATGGTCTGCGGCTCAACAAGTCTCTCTATGGCCTCAAGCAGGGCTCCGGGCATGGAACCACATGTTTGCTTGCTTTCCTCCCGACACTTGGTTTTGTGGAGGCCAAGTCGGACACGTCCCCGTACATCTATCACCATGGGGCCGAGGCGCATATCTCGCTACTCTATGTGGATGACATAGTCTGACGGCCTCCAAGTCACTTCTTCGCCGGATCATCACCTCTCTTCGAGGGAGTTTGCAATGAAGGATTTGGGTGTGCTTCACCACTTTCTTGGAGTCACCGTTGAGCCTCATCCAGTGGTCTTCTTCTTCACGGCGTCGGTACACTCTGGACATACTTGAGCGGGCCGGGATGACGGTTGCAAGCCCCGCACCACTCCGGTTGACACTCGAGCAAGCTGTCCGAGGCGAGAGGGCCCCCGTGGATCGATCCTACGGCATACCGCGGTCTTGGCCGGTGCTCTTCGATACCTCACCTTCACTCGGCCTGACATCACCTATGCAGTTCAGCAGTTGTGCCTTCATATGCATGATCCTCGGGAGCCTCCTCAGGTACCTCCGAGGCACTGCTGATCATGGCCTGCTCCTGCACCGACGGTCTTCCTCTACAGAGCTGGTTGTCTAGACACTCGACGGTCCACCTCTGGCTATGCCGTCTTCCTCGAAGGCAACCTGGTGTCCTGGTCCTCCAAGCGCCAGCAGGTGGCCTCCCGTTCCAGTGCTGAGTCCGAGTACCGCGCCGTCGCCAATGGTGTGGCTGAGGCTTCCTGGCTCCGGCAGCTCCTGGCCGAGCTCCATAGCCCCCTTCGCCGGGCCACGCTCGTCTACTGCGACAACGTCAGCGCGGTCTACCTCTCCACCAACCCCCGTCCGGCACCGACGCACGAAGCATGTGGAGATTGACCTTCACTTCGTCCGTGATCGGGTGGCCATCGGCGAGTGCGGGTCCTCCATGTACCGACCACCTCCCCGGTTCGCCGACATCTTCACCAAGGGCCTCCCGTCGTCGACCTTCACCGACTTCCGCTCCAGCCTCAACATCACCAGTGGCTAGTTGTGGCTGTGGGGGGACATGTGTGTGTGTGCTCTTTCTTTTAGATGTCCAGTCTAGAACTCCGCTGTGCCGGTAGTTCAAACTGCGGGGGAGTGTTGGAGTATATACATGAATTAGGCCCATGAGGCTAGGCCCATGAGGCCCATGTATGCTACACTATATAGCTACCCTTCTAGGGTTAGCCAAATTATGAGAGAACACTAATTCTA
The DNA here is from genome assembly GCA_018135685.1 of Themeda triandra. NCBI lineage: Eukaryota > Viridiplantae > Streptophyta > Magnoliopsida > Poales > Poaceae > Themeda > Themeda triandra. Next base: position 97,264 of record JAENPR010000245.1, on the reverse strand, counting down.
GCAAGATTCACTAATTAATATGCCAAACATGGAAGAGAAATGCAGCCCTGTAGAGGAGAAATCTCAGTAACAGATTGGGAAAATATTGTTAAAGTCATAATAAGAGTTGGAGCATATAGGATTATTAAGTCAATGAAGGCATAGGCAACAGATCAGGCATAGCAAATGTCCATCTTGCCAAGCAAAAATTAATAGCCTATATGTCGCATTATAATATTTTACTAATCCTCAAAGCTAGCCATGTTGCAAAGCACATCTTCAGGATGCTGTAAGCATCAAAATAATGCTCAAACTGGAACCATATAGTGAATTCAAATATACACCTCTTCAGGAATAATTGCAGAAGCACATTCTGGAAAACTGCAAGCTGCTCCAAGCCAAGCACAACAATGTTGTGGACGACCTTCTGGGCCAAACATTGTATTTCTGAAGACCTGCAGGTCCCCAACAAAAAAGGACATATTATAAGCATAAAAGTCTAGTTACTTAGAAAAGATTTAAAGGACTATGTGAATCACACAACAGTATAAACAAATTATAGACTTACTGTGGTAAGATGCTGATGATAAAAGTAGAGTTTTTAAGGCTTCCATGTTTGGAGAGTTGGGTCTCAAGTTCATCCACACATCTGCAGAACATGTTAGTGAGATTCAAATGATTCTTAAAGAAATTTGATACAAATTCAAGTATTTGAGTTCTTGCCAAAAGCACAATAACACAGAACAAGAACTACGCAGATGGATGCAAGATAAACAACTACTTTAATTATTCTACTTTACCAACTCTATTTGTAGTAGTGTAAAAATACAGGGATAATGGATATGCAGTGAAACAGCATGAAGATGGTATAAAACAAGGTGTAATTTTAGGAGCATGAAGTAGGATTATTTATTTATGCAATTATGCTAAGCACCTTACAGAAGCTGGAGTAAACTCAATACCACACTAACCAAAGCAAAGACGCATAATGGGGAATTACCATCCCATGCTTGGGCCTGGGTCCTGGGACCACATGCCATTGACACATAGGATAGCGTTTTTCCAAATCATGGCCTTTCAGAAAAATATTGGCTGGCAAAAAAGTTAAAAATCTAGTTAAATCAAATTAAAGCAGATCTTTCCAATCACCTTGACCAATTATATGCAGCATTGCCTTCTGACACCAAACCCTCCTTCCCAGTAGACACAGTAGCCTTCTCCAAGTGCTTAATGTTTATCGAGGACCGTGAAGATGTGACTATCATCAAAATGGAGAGCCAGTGCTTGCGCAAATCCTGTAGCATCAATATCAGGTTTGAAAAGTTGGCAAGGTAAAATTACATGGAAGACTAAGCATATAGAATTGGATACACAGTTGGTGACATACTTTTGACTGGCTAATGCAATCGGCAGTGTAAAAGAAAACCAAAACCAAGATGTGAAGCTTTCAAGTTTCAAAAAGCAGTGTTTACATTAACAACCTTCAACATGATTAAAAATCATAAAATTGTCAACACATAGAAAAGAGGTGGGAAATGAGAACTTTTTATCAACAAAAAATAGCTCAATATCTAGAAGTTAACTTTTCCACAATACCATTGAAAAATATTCAAAACTACCTAATACAATATAGAATCTTGATAAATATTTGAACTGTAGTTATCTACATGTAGACTTAAAACATGTGCTACTGGTCAAATGAAACAGTTTGCATGAGTGCTGAAAATTATGCATAACAGATTTGAACTGAGATTGTATAATGTTGTGTGGATCAACAAGGAAACTTTGCATCAGTCTACCCATTAATGGGCATAGAAAATCATATTAACAACGATAGTGCTGTAGTTGTAGGAAAATTAGGTCTATCTTAATAGGTCATTGAGTAAATCTGTATATATGATATTAGGTTGTTTACTTACAGTCAAGTCAGCGGTAATGGCAGGAACACTTTCCCCCTGAGGTTTTGGAATGTTCTCCAGACAATGGAGGACTTGCTGAAATAGGCCCTTCAGTGTCGCATCTAGGTCAAGAGCAACCATTCCTGGACTACCAAGTAAGAACCGTATTCTTCCAGCACTGGATGACAAATACGATAATGCATAACCTTTTATTGCTGCAAAGAGGAAAACGTATCGTTTGATAAAAGTGGAAATTTTCGACACTGCTACTTTAGGACAAACTTATAAGTTTTTTTTTATTTGTAAAGATTTTATTTGCCTAAAAATAAAGAGATGTGCATCAGTATATAAATTCAGCACTGAAAAATCGTAATTCTTCTTAAGGCATAAATGAAAGTTTTACTTAACTCATATTAATGAATATAATCCTACCAGTTGAATCTAATGCGCTATATTCTAAGAAGATAGTGCTTGCAACATGAACTAACCAAACATTAACTAGCCCAGAATGGACTACCAAGAATGGGCATGCCAGCTACAAACTTTTCACTTGTACTGACATCAACATCATAATGACTACTCTATAAAGCACAGCTATAGGACTAGACAAGGAAAAATATTAAAAGAAACACTCAATTAAGGCAACAGTTTTGGAAGGACCTGCTATGTATTTACGAACCAGGCAACAAAGTTTGCCTATTCCATCTAGTAAGAAGCCAATAGTTGGATCTGTTGCATCCTGAAAGTTCAGGCAACAATTAGTATGGAAGGGGACATTTTTTTAGATGAGGAGAAACCTCTGCTTTTAGAAAGCTGTTGAACTAGGATTTATTCAATCCAAGGAAAAAATAACATCAGAGTAACTCACAATGTCAACAGTTTTCACTCGACTAGATTTTGATGCTGCAACCCCCACATGTTGGAAGTACCAAATCACCTCGCATTGAGACAAAGCAAGAGCAGAAAAGACCATCTGCACAATGTACCGACATTATATGTACACCAATTGTGGAACAACATGATTTTAGGTGCATCCCTCGATATGAAATCATGAAGATCTTTGAAAGTATATAGAGCCTACTTAAGTCTCATGGATTCTACCAAGGTCATCCTTATTGCACAGAGAAATATTATCTGGAAATCCATCAGTAGCTAGTAAATCCAAATTAATCAATTCCATTTACTTTCTCTTTCTTGTTTGACTATTAACAACACAAATATATAGCGCAATATACTAATGTTCTCCTCTAGAAAATATATTATATATACGTACAAGTTGCCTTACATAAAAGTTGAATTGTTTACAAGTGCAGATGAAAAAAAAAAAAAATCTAATATGTCCGACACCCCAGAACAACCAGTAGAAATGTATGGTAGGGTACATCTTTTATCATGGTTAATTGGTTATCTAGGTGGTAACGTGAGGCCTAGTGACTGACTACTGCCTTACAATTAAGCAACTAAAGTGTGAGGTGAGGCGAAGCCTTATAAATTTAAGGAAAACAGTGTCTGGCCCAGTCCACCAGGCAGCCCATGTCTCTCCCTGCTGTTCACCTTCTTCCCAGATGTGCTGCCCTGCTTCCCTCTGCCCCTCTACTTCCCCTCCCTCATTGCTCAGCGCTCTCAGAACGACAGACGCTGCCATTCTTGGGCCCTCCCTCCCTCCCTCCCCTCTCAGATCAACAGATGCTGTCATTCTTGAGGGGGAAGAGGGCTCTCTCCCTCTCGCTTGATTTTCCCGCCATTTCTCCCGCTTTTTCCTGCCCATATCACCCATATAGTGCTTGCCACAAGCAATTTGGCACAATTCGGATGCCAAAGCGATGTTTTTTGGACACCTCGGCTGTAAGGCAGACAATACAAATCTAAGACAAGTTGTCTGCTGTGGGCGTCATAAGTGCAGCACTTTTAATAACACTGCCCTTTATCGTTAAGTTTTTTGTTACATTATAAATTTATAAACATTTTACATTCATCAGAAGCTCAAGCATCATCAAAGAGACTAATGTTGGACGTAACATAAAAATATCAAATGCCAGAATCTAATGCATCAACTTGGCACCAAACCTGAATATTAGGTGCTAGGAGGCTAGGTTGATCAGTGAAAAATAAAACCATCCTTCCAATTTCCTGCTTAAGAAGAATTCTCCTTTCACGATGCATAGCATCACATGACACTAGTGCTTGCTCATGCACTTCCCTGTAGAGAGTTAACACAAAACATTAACGAACATTTGAAGAATGATGCTGAGTAGATAAAAACAAAAGTCCAATAAAAAAAGTAATGACACCAGAAGGGAAAAATGCTAAGTAAAATAGTTAACAAGTTATGAAGTTATTAGAAGTCAAAAGAACCAACCAAGAATAGGTTATCCGAACTAATGGCAAATCCAAAGAAGTGAATATGCAGAAAGACTTCAAAAAACAATAATCAAAGTATAAGGTAAATAGCCCAAACTAATGGAACAACAGAACCCTTCACATTACAAGCTAGTTTGGAACATAGAGAAAAGTATATAGATGAAAAGGCTGTGCAGGACATATGTCAAGCTATCTGAACTAGTGGCAAATCCAAGAAAGTGAATATGCAGGAACACTTCAAAAAACAATAATCAAAGTATAAGGTAAATAGCCCAAACTTGTGGAACAACAGAACCCTTCACATTACAAGCTAGTTTGGAGGATAGGGAAAAGTATAAATGAAAAGGCTGTGCAGGACATACGTTAACATTCTCTCAACTTGCTTTGCAACATTGTACTCCAGATCAGCTTCCTTTTGCTTAGTTCGGCCAGATTTAGCCATTCTCTTTGATTCTAGAACTTTTGGAAGAACATAAAGTTGATAATTTTCATGAAGTAAGATGTACTACAACACAATGAAAGACCAAATTAGAATAGTGCCACCAAAGAATTAATCATGCTACCACACAGTCTTTAATTTTACCTCATCTCTGAACAAAGGAAGTATTAAGTTTTCTTTCAGAACAACCTGAAAGTGACCAAGAAGAAACAAATCAAGGCTAAATCACAAATGACATGCTGGTTGCACTCAGGAATCTAGTTTGGTGAATCTTTACTAATTCTAGTACAGTTTCTTGTAACTAATACATGAAAGATGCTTACAACCAAATCCATCTAAAATTTTAAATAAATAAATGCTTTTAAAAAACCACCATAGCACTAAACGGAGACTTACTAGATACCAACATAAGACTTCTTATGATAAAATGGATTGAGAAAACAAGATGTATTTGCCACTATGTTGGTGGATGTAAGTGTAAAGTGTTCACTAAAACCATTATATACTCTGTAAATTATTAACTACAGGAAAAGAGAGTACCAAACTAATAAAAAAGACATAGGCATACCATGGCAACATCTATGCTGGTCACCCTAAGTAGTTCATCAGGACAAACAAGATATCCTAGAAGAACCCATTCACGGTACGATGTAACATTAGCCAAGTCTTGGGCCCTCTGAAAGGAAACAGAATCACATTAAATCTCTAAGTTATAATACATCTTTATCATGGTGTTGGCAGAATAATCAAGAGACATTTATGCTCTGATGATTCATCTCTAATAGTAAAAGCACTAACCATTGGATGTGCGGAATTTGTTAGGATGTCTGGATAACGTGGATGAAATGGACTGAGGAAGCCTTCGTTCCTTAACTTTTTTGTATCAGTTGAAAGAAAGATAATAGGGCCAACAGCTTCCAGGACCTGAGGAACAAAACATTACAGTCAAACCACCAAAAAAAATTTGACAGAAAATCTAAGTCAGATGCTGTAAGGTACTAACAAGATGCATGTGCAGATGTGCTTTTCAAAGGTGTTTAGCTGCTTATCTACATTGTATTTAAATTTACAAATTCATAGCACAAAGCATTGATCTTAATATCATACATTCTTTGAATAAAGATGTGTATACAATCTCCACTACAGAATATTCTCAATGCCATATCAAGTGGTCACAAAATCCATAGAACATACTCGAATCCCATCTTTTATATTAGTAATAAATATAACAGCAGAGATAAAGTATCGGATACAGAAGGAAAAAAAGCTTGGCAATAAGAACGACAAGTAAAAAAATGGGGAAAAATCAGAAAACTATTCAAGCAACAGACTGTAAGAAAAATAATTAGCTCTCCAAATATATTCAATGCTAATGCAAGCATGCAAAACTGACCCTAAGAAGCTTTTTCTGCAGCCAATTTCATGATCATAGTACTGAATAATGGTGGGAAGTAGCCTAGCATGTAACACATTTAGAATTTGAACACTCATATAGCATATGAAGCTTGATTCCTAGTTAAGTAGTTGTTACTACTGCAATTAAGAATGGCATAAGCACCACCTCTCCGATTCTTGGGCTCACAAAATTAAGATCTTCATGCAACCCCTTGATAGGTGGATCATAAGAGTCCACAAATTGAACCAATCTGTGTATACATAAACAACAGTCAGCGAAGAAGAATCTATAGAGTAGACTGGAACAAAAAAATAATTAATAAGGTAACAATAAACCATTCATGACACAAAAAGAATATCACAGGCATGCCGTTATCCAGTCAAAAATACTTGATATTTGACTTTGCATGGCCTTCGATACACACCTTTGACCACTAATTTCTTCTAGACTATGGCCCTGTTTGTTTGAGCTTTTGGTCACTTTTAAACTACTAGCTTTTGGACTTTCCAAAATCCAAAAAGCTCCCATAAGCCAAAAGCTGACTATAATGAGATTCTGGCTTTTGGCTTCGGGGAGTTTTTTGTTCAAAAGTTCCCAGAAAGCCCAAACAAACAGGCCCCCTTAAAATCCTTCAGAGTTATGAGATGCTGCAGGTGTTTTTCAAGACAATTCTACACATATAACTTAAATGTTTTCAAAGTAAACAATCAAAAGTTATTGATGTCTGTAGTTTATATAAAGTTTAGCTAAATCTTGTCTGAAATGACATTTATGGCCTGAGAGAGCAGTAAGTGCACAGGCTACAGTCCACTCAGATATAAAAAAAATAATACATTGAAAACATCCAACAATGACTTTTTAAATTAAAATTCTTAGAGCGATTAAGACATTTATATACTTATATTTATATGTAGTTTTGTTCAGGATGGTCACGGTCATTAGTGGTCATGTTATTCCCAAGCACACACACACTTTGTGTGTTCTTTGTTCTTTTTCTTGTACCCGGGAGGGGGTTTCTTCCTCTGCCATTTTACTTAGAAGAGTGATTAATATATTTATATCTAGTATTGTTCAGGATGGTCATGTTATTTGCTAGTATGGCCATAAATAACACCCCCCCAAACACACACATTGTGTGTCCTCTGTTCTTTCTCTTTCTCTTTCTTGTATCTGGGAGGGGGTCTACCTCTACTGTTTCTTTCTTAATGAAGTAAGCACAGCTCTTCTGCATTGTTCAAGGGTTAAGAATAACCTGCATAAGTGCCAATGCTTAAAAAGCAGCATACTTGGGCTTACGGACAGTTAGCCTTCAATTTCTGAATTATGTTTTTGCACTGCACACATATTTGTATTTTCATTTTAGCAATAACCAAGAATAACATTAGCACACATGATTAACTAATAAAGAATGATCTATATTTGTTTTCATGCAATTTTATAACACACCAGCAACTGGCATATAGAAATGACAAATGACAATGAACAATTATCATATTATTAATAAAGGTTTTATAAGGTGGCAGCAACTTTTATTTTCCAAAGGTAACGCCATACCGGTGATAAAACTCACAATCACGACCGCCCTTTAGCATTACATGCAAGATGTTGTAAACCTGGAGGATCATCTTTCTTGGCATCTGCAAACAGAAGTTCAGGTAGGACATTAATTTGGTAAAAGAGGAAAAACTACTATTTAGAGTAGTAATATATTCCAAATATAATGAAATTAAGAACATGGTTACCTTTTCAGAGAAAAGATTCACTCGGACAAATGAACAAAGCAGATCCATAAAAGCATGAAGAATTAAAGAGTTCTGGTGTGGCTGTGGAAATAATGCAAACATAATCAATTACAACAACGACAGGTCATTTCAATCAAGACCAAGAGATTTCTTACCAGCAATGTTATGACCGTGCTGCTCAAATCCAAAATAAGTCGCAAAGCTTGTTCACGAAATGCCAGCAGATCAAGAAGCAACTGATGGGATGAAATTTTGAAATCAGCAAAATGAGGAGAAAGAAAAACATCGTCAATGGGAATGAAGGTAATTAACTAAACTAAATACACTTTTATGGCATAGAAAGACAATGGTTAGATCAAGGCAGTGCATCACTCCAGCTACGGACTACGGTTCTAACAAGCCTTTTGTAAATTGGAAATACAGTTTTTTTCTGGTTCATATAGTAAGCTCGATACTCATGCAGAATTAGGGACAGCAAAGTTATGCTACCCAAAAAAGGCTGACTGCGCTAGCATGTGCAGCCTTCACGGATATCGTATCTGACGAACCCAAGTTTGGAAAATATATCAGGTGCAGGTGAAATGACAAATGGAAAATGAGCCAGTGCAATAAGTCGCACAGAATTAGAGCAGGTGAGGTTTTATGTCATATAAGTTCAACAAAGATGCTCGGTTACTGAGAGCATAATATAGTAAAGCTCATAGATTAATTGATGTAATCCGTTTTCCACAATTTGGACAGACTTGGGTGATACCAAACACACATGTTTTGGATTGCAACACATTTTTCATTAACAGAATTACAGAAAGAACGGGCTTTCCTAAAGGTTCAGATCTCTTTATATGCTTTGGGACATACCAGGATCCACTGCTCAAGATTGTGCATGTAACCTTCAGCATTCTCGTTTAAAGCATCAAGAGCAAACTTATCTACCTGCAAAGCATCAGAGTCATTGACTCGCCAGTCAGTCACCAACCATATTAAACTGAATGAACTCAAGTACGGGAGCCAGAAGAGATGTGAACAGCTGAACAAAACTGAACCGTTACCCTTTCCAGCTGCAGCCTGTTTGGATGCTCAGGAAACTTTTTTGACAGCGTGATGCAAATTTTCGGGAAATTTGGAAAGACGCCAGCTTTCCAAAACGAATCTGAGAACGTGTGCGTGGTTGGATCTGGATAGTCCAGGATGCTGTTCAGCCGGTACATTTTGGCCAGCAAGCCTTCCGCAACCTTTGACAGCTGAACCACCGGCTCCATCTGAAGATGCTTGTGGCTACCGGCAGAGGAGCCTTGCGGCCCATCAACACCCATGTTCCTCCAGGTTGCCAATGCCGAAGGAACTGGTTCTTCAACGCTTAGATACTCGGACCATCGGGACATACCCCCGTCCACATCTCTGCTTTTGAAGGAAACATGGGCCATCTCTTCCTTACGCGGAGAGCAGATGCCTCGTCTTCAACTGCATTGCAAGTAAGGAGGCATAAGTTGAGGAAAAGCGCACACTGCCCACACACACATATGAGTTAAATTGGAACGAACGACACAGTCGGCCTACAGTAATCAGCCCACTTCATGCCCTGGTGAACAAAACAGGCAATGAATTCACATTTTAAAATTACAGGCATGGCATTGGCATCGGTTGCCTCCAAAATATGCTCACTAGTAGCCTACTGGATAAATGAAGCAGTTTAAAATTAAACAAAGCAAAGCATAATGGAATAGCAACAGCGCTGCAGCGAGCTCGAAACAGCAAACACAACCTATAGCCTATAGGCACTATACATCCATGCATGTGTCTAATTTTAGCCGCATTGATGCTACCCTATGTTGAGCACAAGCAGCTGCTTGCCTTTCCCCACTAGTGGGGGGTTGATGTTGTGCTTCACTAATCGCTCCTAAGCGCTTCCCGACTGACACTGCCCCCAGCAACCAACCATGGGAGTGAAGGCCCGTCGTCGTCTCCTTCCTCCTCCCCCGCTGGCCGTTGGTACGGGTCCCAATTCGGCCGGATCTGAGGGAGAGAGTCGATCAGAGTGAGGAGCCCTCGCCGTGCGCCGAGTGGATCTGGGCCCCCGGTCAGTTGGCCGTCGGGACGGCCCCCCGTCGGCCTCGCCTTCGCCGCAGGCGTGGGGTCGCGCCGCCCCGCCAGCCAGCGCGCTCGGCCGCACGTCACCGCCGCCTGCGAAATTGGAACGGGGAAATGGCGCCCCCTGGAGCCCGGGGGCGGCGAACGCGCGCCAAGCAGCAGCAGCGCTGAACAAGCTGCTTGCAAAATGGGAGCGCGCGGCAGGAGGCCGGAATCGAAGCGAGGACAATTCGCAGTTGATGGACACAGATAGTTAGATGCTCAGGGAAGCAGATGAGATGAGCAGGCTGGAGCGCCTGAATCGGCATGGAACCCGGCGGCATTTCACTACTACGGGCCGGCGGGGGGTTGCTTGGGAACACGAGCACCGGCACACGCACACACCCCGGGCCAAGCGGAGAGCGAGGCGCAGCAGCAAGCGAGGAGACGAGCTCACCTGCGGGAAGCGCCGCCGATTCGGGGGTCCGCCACCACCCGCGCGGGGACTCGCTCCCTCGCTCGCTCAGCGCGGGGACGTCGGCGCCGCCATTGCGCGCGAGGAGAGAGGGAGCCGGAGCAACAGCGACAGCGACGGCGGTGGCGGTGGCGAGGCGTCCCCGTCCTCGACGTGACGGGAGGGAGGGAGTGGTGGGCGGGGAGTAGGTGAGGGAGGGCGACCGGAGCGGATGCGGTGGTTCGGATTGGATTCGTCGTTACGCCTACGCAATTACGGCGTCCCGGCGGGCCCCTTCCACACCCCCTCGTCACGCTGCGCCGTGGGGCCCACCGCTTCCCCGCGGCACGGGTGGGCCGCCTCTCCTGCTGGCTGCTGTGCAGCGAAGCGAGTGCGGCCGCGACAGAGGATTCGCTGGCCGGCTGTACCCCCGAGAGCTCCTCGACCAACGGCGGTCCGGCCCGGCCGTGTACGTGCAGTGTCGACGCGATCCGGGAATTTCCCAACGGACAACCAACCACGAGGAGGAGGACCGCCATGTTCTGGCCCCGAGGGATCAGGATTAACCGAATCAGGTAGAGAGAGGGTGGTAATCCAGTGGAGAGTAGGAGCTGTAATTTTTCAGTGCAGGTATGGGTATTCTATCTCCAATTAATCACGAAAAAAAAAACATCTCCATGCGTGGGAGCTGCTTCTTTTTTAAGTAATCGTTTTTATAATAACTTTGCTGGCCGGGTCCATTTAGCCACAGCTTCTACAGAGGTTTCATCCGTAGCTTGGCATCGGATTCGAGTCACCACAGAGCGTGCTCGGTGCAGCACGCACGGGTCTTCTCGGCCCTGTCTTGGCATCACTGCCGTCGAGGCATGCCACCGCCGTAACCGTGGAGCGTGGACGGAGCAGGTCGCTGCCCTGCCACCGCGCGCCCACCCCGCACACGTCAGAGAAGATCGAAGTAGAAAGGTGGGAAGTAGCTAGTTAGCAACCTCTCTTGGGGACTTGATTTTTTGGTGCATCAGGCGACACGGAGGAACTCTTTTTGGAGTGACTCAAGATGTTGATATGGTGACGTCCAGAGCAAATAGTTTTGGAAGGTTTGCAGTGGGAGTGCTGGAACCTGATGCAATCCTGACTAAGTTAGATGTCATCATTGGTAACAGGTTCTTTCAGTTGTTGTTTGAGGTAGAACCTTACCCGCCAAATATTGGGCTGAGAGAAATTGGGAACACTCAGAATCCTAGCAATGAAGGTAATGGGAAGGGAGCACCAATGGATACTGAGATAGGTAATTCACAAAATGGTGATAATACTGTCTCAGGAGCTAGTGCAGCAATGGCGATGAATAATATCAGTACTGAGAAACATGTAGAGGCTTCGGAAGCATATATGGACATTGAACTTTCAGAGAACGATCTTGTTGGTGAGAACAATGGAAAAATTAGCGAGGCGGCACGGGAATTTGTTGGGGTCAAAAAGGTCACTTTGTGAGTGTGAAGACTGCAGCTTCACGTCCTCCATTAGGCTCCCTGTCAGCACCAGCACGCTTGCCACTACCACAGGCGAGTGGTAAGAACATGGCAGCTGTCCAGGATGGACAACAGCAGCAGCAGCCCACTCTGGTGCAAGCGCACAGGCTGCAGGTGCCAACCAGCAGACGTCCCAGCTAGATGAGGAACAATTCAAGGCTCCAATGCATTTTGATGGGTTAGCAGAAGGTGTGATTGAGAATGAAGATCAACACCTTGGGATCCTTTCTGATGCTATGCTAGAAGCTGGCCTTTCAGCCGACGGTGCAGCAAAGATAGAGTTGGGAAGTGTGATGACGATGGCAATGCTGTCAGATGGTGAGCTTACCCCAGTAAGGCGTAGCAAGCGAAATGCGGACGTAGCTGATGTACACACTCTTGAAAAGGGAGAGAAAAGAATTGCTTACAAAATCTGGAGGATCCACAAGGTAATGCTAATGCAATTATTAATTCATTATGTTCTTTTTCTAGTGATCGTATGGAGCAAAATTTAGGAGAGGTGGGATCAGTATGGGTGGTACAGAAAACTTAATTGTTAGTTCTGTATCTCTAATTAAAGATGTAGAACAAGAGAGAATGAAACCTTCATTTGCTGGTAATTCTATTGATAAAGAATGTGAATCAGAGGAGGATGAGATCGATCCTGATACTTCTACCATCAGTCAACTCTTGTGGCGACTTGACGGAGGAGGTGATGGACGATAGTTTTGCGGGCCTTGATGGTGTACTTGTTGATATACCCATTAAGGTGGCAAAGAACAGAAAGTTTAAGAAACTCCTTAATAGGAAGACGACTATAAAGAAAAAATTATTCCAATGAAAGGGACTTCTGGAATTGCAGAGGTTTACGCGATCTGGCTAAACATACATTTTTACATGATGTGGCTAAAGAAAACAAACTTGATTTTGTAGCTTTATCGAAACCAACAGAAATAGTTTCACGACTCGGTGTTTGGAAAATTTCTGTGCGGGGCTGATTTTGTTTGGCATTGGCGATAAACCTCAGGCATGTCCGGGGCATGCTAATGGGGATAAATCGAGAAAGTTTTGAGATAGAAAACATTTTTAATGGGGACTACTACATAAAATTTGTCTTAAAAAATAAAGTAGATGGTTTTCGATGGGCTCTATTGTCTATCTATGGAGCAGCACAGGAAGAGCATAAAGAGAGCTTTTTAGCGAGTTAGTACGTGCTTGTACTAGTCAGATCTACCTTTATAGTAGGGGGGATTTCAATATAATTAGGAACCCGCCGAAAAAAATAATTCAAGGTATAATGATAAATGGCCGCTTCTCTTTAATGCCATTATCGAAACGCTGAATTTGAGGGAACTAGAAATGTCGGGCGTAAAGTTCACTTGGGCTAATTATGCTGAAGTTCCAACCTATGAGAAGTTAGACCGTATTTTGGTGACAACGAAATTGAACAAAATTTCACGTTGGCCACCGTCCAGCTCTTACTCGAGAAATCTACGATCACACACCACTCTTACTTGATGGAGGGGAACCATCTCACGAGAGGTAATACTAGAAATTTTAAATTTGAGCTAGGATGGCTCACAAGGGATGGTTTTTTTGATTTGGTGAAAGAGGTGTGGGAGTCTCGAGAATAGGGGTAGAACACCCTTGGAACGATGGCAATCTAAGATTAGGAGGTTGCGACGTTTTCTTAGAGGTTGGGCTCGAAATTTAGCCTCCCAAAGCAAGAAAACATAAATTAGAACTGATGGATAAAATAGATATCCTCGATAGAAAGGCAGAAAACAACTTTACTTTCATCTCAGGAGGTAGAGCTTAGATATCATCTTAAAGGGTAATTAACTAAGTTGCTAAGAGAGGAGGAGATTTATTGGCTCCAACGATCAAAAGCAACAAAGTTGTTGCAGGGAGATGATAACACAAAGTATTTTCATATGGTGGCAAATGGGAGACATAGAAAAAACAAAAATCACACAACTAGAACAAGAAGAAGGAGTTATTGTTGGGGATATGAACTTGAAAAACTACATAACCGGTTACTATAAGATTATTTGGACCTCATATACAAAATTCTTTCTCATTAGACGAGACTTTGAGGCATGATATACCTCAAGTGTCGGCGGAGGAGAATGAAGTATTGGGTGGCTCCATTTAGTGAGGAGGAGGTCAAAATGGCAATCTTTGATATGGAACATAATAAGGCACCAGGTCCGGATGGCTTTCCCCGCGGAATTTTACCAATTCTTTTGGGAGGTCATCAAGCAAGATTTGATGAGCCTTTTTTTATGAATTCTATATAGGAGATTGCCTATTCATAGTTTAAATTTTGGGGTAATTACACTATTGCCCAAGGTCTTGGATGCCTGACTAGGATACAACAGTACGGCCTATTTGTCTCCTAAATGTGTCATTCAAGGTTTTTACGAAGGTGTTAAACAATAGAATCTTGAAAGTGGCGGATAAGTTGATAGGTCCGTCTCGACGGCCTTTGTTCCAGAAGATATATAATGGAAGGTGTTGTAATACTACATGAAACAATACATGAGCTGCATAGGAAAAGAAAGATGGAGTGATCCTAAAGCTAGATTTTGAAAAAGCGTATGATAATCTTAAGTGGCCTTTTATACTACAACAAGTCCTTAGAATGAAAGGATTCTCACCAATTTGGTGTGAATGGATTTCAAAAGTCATATCTAGAGGGAGTGTTGCGCTTAAGGTCAATGATAATTTAGGCCACTATTTTCAAACAAGAAAAGGAGTACGGCAAGGGGACCCATTATCTCCAATCCCGATTTAACATAGTGGTTGATATGCCGGCTATACTCATTTCACGAGCAAAAGAGGCGAACAAATCCATGGTATGGTACCGCATTTGTTTGATGAGGGACTCTCGGTCCTTCAATATGCGGATGACACTGTTATCTTTATGGACAATGATTTAGAGAGGGCCAAAAAATATGAAGCTCTTGCTTTATGCTTTTGAGCAATTATCGACTCAAAATCAATTTTCATAAGAGTGAGTTATTTTGCTATGGAGCAGCCAATGCTAATCAATTTGAATATACACAGATTTTTGGATGTAATGTAGGATCATTCCCTTTTAGATACCTAGGAATTCCTATGCATCATCGAAAGCTACCGAATAAGGATTCACGGAAGCATGTGGAAGAAAGATTTCAAAAAGAGACGAGTGGTTGGAGGAGTAAGATGCTTTCAGTGGGTGGAAGGCTTGTCCTCATTAACTCAGTCTAAGTAGTCTTCCTATGTTTATGATGTCCTTTTTTGAAATACCTAGAGGGGTTTTGAAAAAATTGGATTACTTTAGATCTCGGTTTTTTTGGCAAAGTGATGAACACAAGAAGAAATATAGATTGACAAAATGGGAAGTAGTATGTACACCAAAAGACCAAGGAGGATTGGGGGTCCTTAATTTAGGTGTCCATAATAAGTGTCTCTTAAGTAAGTGGCTTTTCAAAATGATTAATGGTGATGGGGTTTGGCAACAAGCTTGCTTAAAAATAAATATTTAAGGGACAAGACTTTGACTCAAGTTCAATACATGCCCGGGACTCATTTTTGGGCCGGCCTTATGAAGGTCAAGGATGAGTTCACAGTTCGTTGGGTAGGTTTGATCTAGGTGACGGATCCCAAGTGCGTTTTTGGGAGGATTCGTGGATAACGCCACACCCTTTCAAGATGCTCTTCCCGTCATTATATAACATCGTGAGAAAGAAAATGCATCAGCATAGGGACTCGTACCGTCTACGACACCATTAAATGTAGCTTTCGAGATCTCTTATGGGGGTTAATTTACAAGCATGGCACAATGTAGTGGCTATGGTTGCGTAGACGCAATTAAGAAACCAAAGGGATCGTTTTGTGTGGGCTACATCGAACGGATTGTTTCGGTTAATTCCATGTACGGGGCATTATTAGACATACAAGCTTTACCTTACAACACTTTAATTTGGAAACTTAAACTACCCCTCAAGATTAAAGTTTTTATGTGGTATTTGTACAAGGGGCGTAATCTTGACCAAGGATAATTTGGCTAGGCGACAATGGCAAGGAGATAGGAAGTGTTGTTTATGTTCCACCAATGAGACCATACAACATTTACTCTTTGACTGTCATTGTGCTAAATTTATGTGGAGAATTGTTCATATTTCCTTTAACTCCGAAACCCCCAACGAGTGTACACAATTTGTTTACGGAGTTGGTTGGAAGGGTTAAATAGAAAAATGAAGTCTCAAATTCTTGTGGGTGCAAGTGCCATTTGCTGGGCTTTTTTGGTTAACTCAAATGATGTTGTGTTTGACAAGGCCATAGCACCGTCTTATTTGCAGGTTATCTTCAAGGGAATGTATTGGATCCGGTATTGGACCTACTGCAGAAGAAGGAGGACCGTCTTACATGAAGGCGGGTCAGACTATTGAGACAGCCGCGTTGGAGGTATTTGCTAGACACGGCGATTTATCAATAGAATTGCTCTTTAGTCATTTTTAGATTTTGGTTGTCTTCTATGGCGCAAACTTTGTTTTTGAGATTTCTTGGATTTAGTTGTGAAAGTTTGTAATAATGAACAGCCATATGCATTAGTCGATGCGCTGGGATATTATATTCCCTTTTCTAAAAAAAGCGTTGGGGATCCAGCCACGGGTGTGGATTTCGTGCTGCTGCCTTGGTCGCCATGGTGGATACCTTCTGTGTTTTTTTAAAGTCCTACCAAACACCCATATGCGAAAACAGCGCTTGTTTGCGAAAACAGCTTGTGTGAATTTCAAATTACAAGAACAATAAAACTAGTGAATCTAAAGCTTTTTGGCCTAGACTTGAAGCCGCGTTAACAAAATAAAATGCATTTTTCTAGCTTCACCGTTTTTTGAGAAATCAAAGCCTTACCTAAGAGACCCTACGCATTTGAGACGAGCTATCCACATATCTGTTGCTCCACATCCAGATTAGAGCTGTTGTGTTTTGTAGGGCTCTTAATTTAGAGTTGTGTTTGGGAGAGCTTAGAGTTTTGCCAAACACGCCTTTGTATCTAACTAAGGGGTTTTTTTCGTGTGTTACAACATAAACCAAACAAAAAACACGAGGTGTTTCAAATTGTTAAAAAATGCTCCTCGATCATCATCAAAATCAAAGACAGAGAGGGTTCATGTTCATGCGTTACTACATGTTTTACGTTTTCTATGTTATTTTTTACAAATCAAAATGTAGTACGTCACCCTCCAAAGTGTAGAGAAAAAATAAAACATCGGTTGTTGAGGTGGAGCATATTTATTTAAACATTTAAGAGTAGCAAGCTTCACCGCGACCTCGGGGTGGCCAGCTTAGCGCCCATAATTCCCCTACTTTCGATCGGTCGGACGGACGGTCCGAATCGGTCGAGTCTAGGTTATTTTGCAAAAAACATCCTCGAACTCTAACGAAATACAGCCCCGCAATCCATCGTCCTCTCTCGGGTTTTGTTTGCAAAAGACCCTCGAGCTTTTTGAAATAGGACCGCCGCCCAAAGCATTCATGGGCCGGCCTACCACCACATCCCTTGTACGTGGGCGAACTCTGGGCTGGATTTGGCCCAAATGGTCTTCTCCTTTTGTGTCTTTATTAAAATCCTATAATATGCTGATTTTATTTATTTCATACAAAATAATAATAAGAGGTTCTAAAATCATGAAATTTTTAAGACTCTCCATGATGTACTTTATGTCTAAAAACTATGAAACTTGAAATGTAAAGAAATTTTGAATTATTTAAAATAACCGCTTCTAATTAACAAATGAAACTTCCATGATTCCTACACATTAAAATAGTAATCCTGACATTATAAAATTTATTTTGTGGATGCTTTGTGATGTTGATGACCTCTAAAAAAATATAAATTTTAAATATTTCAACAGATTATTATTCCAGGCTCAATTAATAAATTAATTTAATAAGAAATTTACGTTCGATTTTATATGAATCAAAATATATAGACAACAAAATAAAAACTCAACGGTTAACATATACAATCATCCACAAATACTATTTCTCAAATAACATGATCAAAAACACTTATACAATGCATAAACAATGCGCGTACTAATATATTTGTGCTTTTGTGTTGTTTGCTATGTCGTTATCTATAACCGTAATGCATTTTCATAAATATAATTGTGATGCCAACCCGTGCGTATGGGGCGCGCAAATCACTAGTATACTTTTAGTTGCATGTCTCACTCCACCGTGCACACCAAGTTTAGCAATATATCGGGTTCCGACATCTTTAATTAGGAGATCATGGGTGGGTTTCTCTTGACGTATACCACGGCCTCCACCACCTTCTTGACTCTTTTCCGGTGAGGGTTGACCCTTACCAAAGGTGTCCGTCAACATTATCGGGTGGACTCGGCGAAAGAAGAGGAGCTTCGTCGGGGTTTAGAACAACCTAGATATTTTTTATGGATGGATTGTTCAATGTAGCCGCTCGAAAATATTGGAGAGGCATTTAGAGAGCGATGGTGCTTGTGGTCGCCTCTAGTAGAAATAGGAAAGGTCGTATCCCAAATTAATTTTGTAATAGTGTATTTGTGCTAAAATAGTAATTTTGGACTATATATGTATGCAAATCGAAGTTCATTATTTGAGCACTCGTTCTATAAATTGTTGTTTCAAACTTTTTTGACACCTCTTTGTTTCATTTTTAAGTTAGTTCAAGTTGTCATCACGTAATGTATTGATGCTAGGACCACCGGATAGACCAAAACTCACCCACCATGAGCTCGTGAGCGAGGATGAGAAACATGATTTTCCCTCTCTCACGTGGATGGATACGCATTTGACCTAATTTATCCCGTGGTGGCTCATGTTGCATGATGATACGAAATCGTGAAAGTTTAGTCTCACATTGGTTGTTTGAGATCGGCTAAACTAACCTATATAAAGGTTTTCGTAATGTACATTACCAATTCAAGTTAACCCCTCCATATGTACAACACAAGAACAAAAATGTAAGTGTGTTGGTGGAAGTGGAGAGTAGAACTAAACCGTTTGGACTTTAGTGTGTTATAGTTGGGTTGAGAAATAGCAATTCACGTTCGGGTTTTTTTCGGTTGTCATCGCTTTTGGTAGTTAGTGCTCACTATAACACAACATGCCTTTGCCGACACCTCAAACCGGCTGGGAATAGGTGCCTTCGCCGACACTTAACCTCTCGCGAGGATTCGCCGAGCGCTTTTAAACAGCCGCGGTAGAAGCAAATGGGGCAAAACTTTTGCCGACGGTTAAAGGAATCGCCGACACTTTTCTTGTTGCCAAATGGTGCACCTACGCCGACGGCGCTGGAACTTTCACCGAGGCTAACCCTTCGCCGACGCTTTGACCTACACCGACGCTAGGAGCTTCCCCGACAGTTCATATGTTGGTGAAACCATTTCCGTGGTGTTTCACAAACCCTGCCCCGTCTAACAGCTTAAAGTGTCGGCAATGCTATATTATAGATAATAGCATGTGAATACAATTTGAATAGTTTAATACATATAAATTACATTGATTGAGCAAATTAACATGATCTTATATGCATCTAAAATATCATTTCTTCCATACATACACACCAAGCAGGACGATCATAGCACATAGAGCCATACACACACGCACACACATATATATAGGTCCAATAATGATCATATATTTAGCAAGTCAACTGGATGATCATAGTACATACAACCATACAAATATAGGTCCACCAATGATGATCATAGTACATTCAACCATACATATAGAGGTCTAGGATGTAGATTAGTCACTAGCAGTATATATATAAGCATATAGTAAGTCTTATACTAACTGGTTATGGCTAAAGCTAAGAGATTGATAGATCATGATTTGGGCACAAGTGGCATTCAACACTTTCATATGTTTTTGGCCTACACAATAGTAGCCTAGTAGGTGTAAACAAAAGAACAGAACTGCAATTGATGTCTTCCTAGAGCATTTCGGACACTTGTTGCCACTCCAAAATACTTGTACACCAACTTGGTGCACATATTGTTGCTGCCACTTAGAGAAACATGTAACAGCCTTCTAGTCGGCTCAAAAGGTTGCCCAGTCCAAAATATACTTGCAACACCACATAGCTTAAGTACCTAACATGAAAAAGAAGGCTAAATATCAGTGAAATGTGCTTTGTATCATTCGCCGACTCTAGAGCTATAACAGTTGATTCTTAGGATGTTCATTCGCACCCTGCATGTCAACCCGAGGGGCATTTACTCTAGAGCTAGATCGTAAGTTACGTCCAGTTGCTGTTGCCTCAGCAGGACCTTGGGGCTAAGCATTTGGGGAGACAATTATTTCAGATTTCCATAGATATTTTGTAGAATTGTTTGAGAACATTTCAGACTCTTGGGAATACATACCTTTTTCGTTCTTTGTTTGGTGCATGGCCCTAAGTTGTTGTGCAGTAGGGTGAATATTCAATTCTTGCATTTTCGCAGTACTTGCCTGATGTTTTCATTCCTTAAATTTTCATAAGCATTTGGCTCCACATCATCTTCATAATCAGTTGGCTCCACGGCTTTTCTTTTTCCCCCTTTTGACATTGTTTCTCCTGAAACAAAAACAAAATGAATTAGTACAGGATTCCCATAAAACAGTGAATTAGTGAAACATTCTTTTCCCCCTAATGGAGTGTCAATTAGTGAATATATACACATCTGTTCTCATTTCAGATTGGGTCGTTCAAGAAAAAGAAAATAAAGATCTTGCCAAACAATTGTCCAAATCAAATCAATTTCACCACACTGATGCTAAAATAAATCGTCTCACCACAAGCCATCAACATGAACTATAGTGGAATTTAATCCAATTTTAAAAAGGCAAAATTATCACATCACGTACACACACAACCTGCAATTCTATGACAAATGCAGAGACAGTTCATAAGAAAAGGGAGAACATACCAATCAAGCAATGACAGTAGAAGAGCAGATGAAGACTAGAAGGCCAACTTGCTCGTGTTCCCTGTAGATAATATTGCCAACACTAATTAATCACAAGGCAATACAAATGTTGAAAACCCGAGCACAAGCAAACTTACTTGCTACAGCTGGTGACGACTTGTGCAGAAACAAAATCAAAGAGTTGAATCCTTAATCCTTGCTTTTTGATATTTTGCAACATGCACAAGAAAGAAAGAAACTCACGGAATAGATCTTTTTGCAACAAGTTATGTTCTTTGCCTTAATACTTGAAACAAGTTACAGATCCGGCACAAGAATACATACATGCAAGTTGTCTACAAAATCTTGAATCCACTGGTTCCTCTGCAAAATCAACTAATGTAGTAAACATCACATCTAAATTGGGCTCAATATGTTCCTGCTCCATAGAGGAAGGGGAAGAGATGGTGGATCTGGACTGAATCGAAGTTTGGCAAAAGAAGTAACAAACCTTGAATCTTTCTAGCCTTTCTCACCTTCGCCTACTACTTTCTCGCAACAAAGAAAAATCCAGAAATTCAGCTCGCGAACCACGCATCGGAATGGGGGTGAGAAGAAGAGGATGCGTTCCCTCAAAAAAAGAAGAAGAGGATGTAGAGGTGCCACACCTAGACGTGCACCGTGGCTGCGGCAGCGGCCTTGCCTGTCACCAGCGGGGCTAGGGTTACAGCGGGCTTGGGGGCGGAGGGATTGAGCCGCGCAGTTTAGCGGCGGGCTGGGGAGGGTCGCTAGCGGTGGCGAACCGAGGGCCGCCGTGTTGTGGCCGAACCAGGGAGGCCGCGCGGCGGGGCCGGGGATGGTCGCTAGTGGGAGCGGAGGGTTCGTAGCTCGCGGCGGGGCCGGGAGCTCACCTCGGCGCAGTTTTTTTCCCTTTCCGCGGGGTGTGTCTTTTTGCGGGCTCTATTTTAGCAGCCCGCGCGTCATTCAGCTTTCTTTGAAGTAATGGAGCAGTCCATTTTTTCATTCTCCCGCGCACAACCCTACTAGTGTAATTCTCCGGCGCACACCCCTGCGTGCTTCCCTGTGTACCCTTTGGACGAAGTTCCACGAGTTTGTTTAGGCAATGCCGACACTTTTTTCGTTGAACTTTTCGCCGACACTTTTTCCTTTGGTAGGAGAAACGCCGACAGGTAAAGTGTAGCCCTATAACACTATTGCCGACACTTTGGGTGACGTGAAGATTATACAATTGCCAACACATTATGTGTTGTCAAAAACCTAGGATTTCCCAACACATAAGTGTAGGGAAAAGTGGGTTATGGTGTAGTGGCTACTGTTGCTCAACATCTTGAGATTTTGTTGCTCTGTTGTCTTATCGAGCATGTCTAGCCCTCTTGTTTTATCTTTACCATAATATAATTGCCGTATGTATCAGAGAAATGGTATTGAACCACAATCCAAGAAGTGCGACATGCACTAAATTAAAGCATTATCATTGTTTGCTTGACATTATTACCATTATAAAATGCAAGTCTAGACGATTTGAGAAATAATATGACCATATCATTCCTTACGAAAATGAGTTGAACCTCGTCCATGTGCCGATGTGCGGCAAATATTAAAGCGTTACTTTGTTTGCTGAATTAATATGACCACTTAGACGACTTGGGAAATATCATCGTTTCCTTATCTTGTCGAAACTAAATGAATTGAACTATCTCCTTTCACCAAGCAAGGGCCCTATACATGGATCCTCCTCAAGAGAGTTTGTTTGAGT
Source organism: Themeda triandra (assembly GCA_018135685.1). Lineage (NCBI taxonomy): Eukaryota > Viridiplantae > Streptophyta > Magnoliopsida > Poales > Poaceae > Themeda > Themeda triandra. The sequence goes on along the minus strand of JAENPR010000245.1, from coordinate 74,719 downwards.
TGAGTGCAGTGGTTAATCAATTGGCCAGCATACTGCATGCCTACCATAGTACTGTGCATTGATGCGCCAAGCTTGATTGCATAGAGCAATGCTGCAGCAACCTACACGTACCAATGCACATGCACGCGAAAGGCAGTCATGAATCATGACCTTTATCTACCTCTGTTCGAAATTGTATTTTTTGTTTCAATATAGGACAATAATCCATTAGCCAACGTTTTTCTAATTAACATACATGAATTTTATGATAAATTTGGTTTTATGAGATTTAGATCTATAGAAAGTTGTGTACTTATAATTGTGATTTTGTATCAATATAAGTGAGGTATCAAGATCAGTACCGGTTAAAGTCTGGTTCTAACGAGATGAAACAGTACTCTCTCTGTTCTAAATCAAAAGATATTTAGTCCTTTTTAGATCTAGTCTTTACTATGCATTTAGACATACCCTACGTCTAGATTGTAGATAGGAGTACACATCGTAAAACAAATACATTTAAAAAACCTAAAAATCTTAGAATTTTGAACAGAGTGCGTCTTGATTTGGAAGGGGGCGAGTACTTCTACAACGTACAGGAATGGATGTTGGATGGGCACCAGCAGATATAGGTGTATATAAGGTCCCACAAGAAATCATGGCACTGCAAAAGTTGTTGCATTGCATGCTTCAATCTGCTTCACAGTACATCACGCGCGCCTATAAATGTCTTGCTCGATGGCGTGGCAACTGCCTGTTCTATCTAGCGTTCACAGTTTCTATCTGGGATTTAGCACAATCCTATAGAAGACCGACGTGCCGACCAACCCGGCCGGAGCCAAGCAGCCTCGCCTCGCCGCCGGCAATGCAGAAGCAGGACATGGCAGAGAAGCTCCGAGTGCATCGAGGAGATGACCACTAACGTGAACGCCGTTCAGGAGCGCGTTCTGGCGGAGATCCTTGCCCGCAACGGCGACGCCGAGTACCTCGCGAGATGCGGCCTCGCAGGCGCGGCGCCGCCGGCCGCACCACGTTCCGGGCCAACGTGCCCGTGGCGACGTACGAAGACCGAAGCCGTACATCCTGCGCGTGGCCAACGGCGACACGTCTCCCGTCCTGACGGCCCGGCCCACCCTGTCTCCGAGCTCATCGTCACCACCGGCACGTCGGGCGGCGAGCCCAAGCTGATCCCCGCCGTGGAGGATGAGATCGACCGCCGCATGCTGCTCCACAGCTTCGTCGTGGCAGTCATGAACCAGTACACTTCACCAAGGGTTGATCGACGTTATTTTTTCTTTGCATGATGATTGATATGAATATGATCGAGCTGCCTGCAGGCACGTGCCTGGGCTGGACAAGGGCAGCGGTCTCTACTTCCACTTCGTCAAGTCGGGGACGACGACACCGGCGGCCTGCCGGCGCGCACCGTCGTGACGAGCCTCCTGCACACCGACCAGTTCAAGAGGCGCCCGGCGTACGACCCAGCCGCGGCGGCGGCGGCAACACGAGCCCGGCGGCGGCCGTGCTGTGCGAGGACGCGTCCCAGAGCATGTACGCACAGATGCTGTGCGGCCTGCGCCACCGCCTCGCCGTGCTGCGCGTCGGCGCCGCGTTCGCGTACGGCCTCGTCCGCGCCGTCTCCTTCCTGCAGCGCAGCCTGGCGCCACCTCGCCGACGACATCGAAGCCGGCGCTCGTAAGCCAGCGCGTCACCGACCCGTCCGTGTGCGAGGCCGTCAACGCCGTGCTCCGGCCGGACCCCGAGCTCGCGCAGTTCATCCGGACGGAGTGCGGTGGCGGCTCGGAGGACGGTGACGACTGCTGGGCCGGCATCCTCACGCGCCTTGGCCGAACGCCAAGTACCTCGACGCCATCAGCACTGGCACCATGGGCGCAGTACGTCCCGACGCTTCGTTACCACAGCGGTGGCGCTGCCCATCGTGTCCACTGTTTACAGGTCCTCGGAGTGCTACTTCGGCCTCAACCTCCGGCCGATGTCCGGCGAGCCGGACGAGGCGTCGTACACCATCATGCCCAACATGGCCTACTTCGAGTTCGTGCCCACGGACCCGACGGCGCCACAGACGACGACGACGCCACGAGCGGCACGGCGAGCCAGCTGGTGAAGGTGGCCCGCGTGGAGGCCGGGCGCGAGTACGAGCTAGTGGTGACCACGTACGCGGGCTGTACCGGTACCGCGTCGGCGACGTCCTCCGCGTGGCGGGGTTCCACAACGCGGCGCCGGAGCTCCGGTCCGTGCGCCGCCGCAGCGTGCTGTTGTCCGTGGACGTCGAGAGGACCGACGAGGCGGAGCTGCAGCGCGGTGGCGCGCGCGTCAGCCGCGCTGCTCGCCCCGCGCGGCGCGGGGAAGCGTCCTGGACTACACTTGCCGAGCGTGCACCGCGACCGTCCCGGGCACTACGTCGTCGTACTGGGAGCTGCTGCTGTCGTCTTCGCCTTCGACCACCGCCGCCGTCGGCATGGTGGACGGCGACGCTGGCGCGGTGCTGCTTGAGATGGAGGAGGCACTGAGCTACTCGTACCGGGAGGGACGGGTGGGCACGGGCTCCATCGGAGCGCTGGAGATCCGGGTGGTCCGGCCGGGCACCTTCGAGGAGGTGGCGGACCACGCCGTCGCCTCCCGCGGCGCGTCCGTCGGGCAGTACAAGGTGCCCCGGTGCGTGACAGTGCCGGCCGTCGTGGAGATGCTCGACTCGCGCGTCGTGTCGAGACACTTCAGTCCCGCCTTGCCGCACTGGGACTCTGCTGCTCTGCAGTTTTGAAGAAGAAACGAACGGCAGCGTGGGCAGCTGTCTGTCAGTTGGACTTGGTTCCATGCATGCATATCTCCACTGCTGCGTGCATATGTTGATCCCTGCATCCCAAAAGGGAACAAATGTACTACCTTCAACTACAATTCACAATAATAAGCATATATGGTTAATAATATATATCTAGCTTATACATTCATATATATCTAATATTAGACTAAACTTGCAAGGTAGCCTAACATAAATTGTGGTGGCAACTATTCACTCCGGTTCTTCCAAAATCCAAATTATAAGTGGTTTTGATTTTTTTAGGTTTGTACTAAGACCTACATACCTAGAAAAGTTAGAATAAATTATAATTTAGAAATTATCAATTTAAGATATATATATGAATCCCAAATCAAGATTGAATTTTAATGACTAACTGTGGAATCAAATGAGACATAACGGATAGAATGTTTCGATCGTTCAAACAGTTCTCCAGCCTGCAGTGGATGCTAAAAGTAGGACTTCTAGCCCCTTTGCCTACAAAGCTACAACTACAACCAACCACAAACAACTGAGAATTCTAGAAAGACAACGTATCCTATGCAAACTAGGTATCTTGTGCAAACTTTCAAATTATCGATTTGGACTCTAGGATGATCGTCCAGTAGGCTGAAGAGAGAGGTGGGAGTAATTTTACGGGTGCGCCCGCCAGCCTTGTGGTAAGGCTTTTTTCAAAAAGACCCCTTCCTCCGTCTCACTCCGTCTCCTCCGTCCTCGACCACGGTTACGAGTCGCGACCGCCGCTGGAGCGAGAGACCGCGCCGCTGGTGGAGGAGCCGCCCGCCGCCCGGTGGAGGACTCGCCGCCGCCACGCCTCGCCCGCCCTCTTCTCCGCATCTCCTCACTTCGGCCCGCTCCCCGCGGCCAGCCGTCGTCGCGCTGCCGCCGCTAGATGCACGGCGCGCGCCGATGTGGCGCTCGTCGTGCCTAGGGCCAGGCCTGCTGCCCGTCAGCGCCGCCGTTGCTGCTCCTCTGCCGTCCCGCTGCTCTGTGTTGCCGTCGCCGTCGCCGCTTCCGCCGCCGGGTCAGCGCGGGCTCATGATGGTGAAGGTGTCCAAGAACAGGAGCTCCTGTCCCAGTGAGCTGCCGTTACATGGGGACGAGGGCCAACGCTACCGCGCTGCTGCACAAGTACCTCGAGGACCAGATGGAGCTCGGGGCCGCCGCTGTCGCCCCGTGGACCTGACGCCGAGCTAGCTGTGAAGCCACCTCGCAGAAAGATCCACGGGCACCGGCAATGGCAATTGTGATCCATTTCAGTTTACTGTCCAAGCTATTATTGCTTTGCTATGCAGAGTTCAGACAATGTAATGTACAATTAAGCAGCAGTACACTGCTTGCTAACATTCATTGTAATTTGTAAGCAAATTAGCACATTCAGTCAGCTAGCTGTACCTGTATTAGTGCTTTGTTGTTGTATGAAATATTCAGGAGTGCAATGAAATATTCAGAGTATACAGTGCAATGGAATGAACAGAAAAAGTTTGGACATTGTGCTAAGAAAATTCAGATGGCAATGCGAAAAAAATTGACATGTTCAAAAATAACTAGTAACATCGACAAGTAACAGTAAGCTTCCATGTCTTAACAGAATGGAAATCTAAGAACTTGAAATAAAAGTAAGCATGTCTTAAAAGGTTACACAACTTCAAATATCAACTAACAACATTGCTTGGGCAATTACATGCCGTCATGATCCACTAATTTCTTGCATTTTCCACATCCGTTTTAAAGGGCGCCTTCTTCTCCTTGCCCTTCTTGATTCTTTTGCTTCGCCCTCTCGGAGTTGATATCATTTGGTGGATGTACCTCAACTTCTTGTGAAATTTTGCCACCAAGGAATGATTCAAACTCATCTTGTTTATTGACCAGAAGCAGGAACAATATTTTGGAGAGGTTCTACAAGGTTTGATAAACTAGAGTATAAAAATTCCATTCCTTGTTCGGAAGTTCTTGGCCATCCGGATTAGATCTTCAAACTTGTTACGTGAATCTGAAATTTTTTCTCCCCATTGCCACCTCCACAGCATCTTTAGCCTTTTCATCCGAAGGTTACCTTCCTCATCAAGAACAGTTCTCTATGAAATAAAGATCCAATCAGAACTATTGCACATAGAAAACAATATGTCTATATAAAACAAACTAGGCATGTAAACTCACCTTTTACACCTTATATCCATATAATCAAATAAATTGGTGGTATCTTATTTTGCTTCTCGCCTCTAAGCATGAATGATATGATCGGCACGGGATGCCATAGGACTTCTAAAATTTACAGGAGCACATACCAAAATGTTTGATTTGTTCATCCGAACCACTCGCTCTTTGCAGTTGGTTGCTGATGGTGACAATTTTCATATCTTCGTCCTACGAAATCCCTTGAATAATGCAAATACTCTTGCAACATGATTTGTTCCTGAAACTTGCTGAAAATTTCATGAGTATATACGACACTACACTCGCTTCTCCATGACCCAATGTGTCATCAATTTACGGGGGTGTGAAGACTTTTATGTCGGCTATCAACTCCTCTTGGCGGCACTCCAAGCTGTTTCAAACCTTAGCCAAAACTCAACAAAGGATAATTTTCGATGAATGAAACGTTAAAGAAAGAATTTGCACTCAGATCGTGATGTAGTCCTAAGGAGTCCTGCTAGAGGTATGTCCATAAAGTATCTTTGGAATCCATGATTCTCGCATGTCGAACTTTGTGGAAAACCACTCATTCCCGTGAGCACATACTTTATCATGATAGAATTCCATTGAGACTCAAATTCATCTGAATTCTCTGAGCCCCAAACACACCGATTTAATAATTTCCAGAAATCCTCATCATTTTTTATGTCGGGCCCAACCTTCTTAGGTACCTTATCCATGATATGCCACATGCAAAGTCTATGAGATGTATTTGGTAGAACACGAGCAATAGCAGCCTTCATGCTCGCATCTTCATCTCAAAATGATTAGATGAGGTGCTACTTCACCGTAGCCTTAAGAAAAGTCGAAACAACCATACAAATGAGTCGATCTTTTCATCAGCCGGATAAACGCTGCCCCAAGGAAAATACTTTGCAAGTGATGATTGACCCAGGTGAATGGCACAAACTTTATATTATACTGGTTAGTAGTATTTGTAGAATCTACCGAAAGCACATCACCAAAACACTACAATTTTTTCTACATATGGCATTTGTCCAGAAGACACGCACAAGCCGTCCTTCTTATCCACTATAAACTCATAAAAGAAGGTAGGATTTGCTTCCTTCTTTCGCTCAAGTTGATGCACAAATATTTGTGCATCGGCATCCTGATTTTGTTCCTCGGAGTCCACGACAATAGTTCTTGAAATCCCCTCGTGCAACCAACATTCTCAAAGCCACCATCAATCGACTTGGAGAAGTCGAAATGCCCGGGGGACGTGCCAATGCTAGCCTTATGATAGTTGAACAAAGTACTCTTTGCCCTCTCACAAACTTGACGGTTGGATCTTAGCGGTGTCTCTTGTCCGACACAAAACCATGATCGTGGTCCTCAACAATTGACAATATTTGATATAGCACATCCTTATCAAGCTTGACAGCCAATACGTGCTGGCTTGACCACATCGGGTTTCCATCACATTTGGTATCTTCCTTTTTTTTTCCGGATTGATCACTAACTTCTTGTATGCTCTCCTTCCTATACCCTTCCTTGAGCAACAATACTTGGTAAAATATTTTTCTCATTGTCCTTCTTATGTGGACCAACACGAACAGAAAAACCGGCATCGTGTGCATACGATTTGTAAAAATTCTCCGCATCCTTGAGTGTATCAAAAAATCATTCCAACCACAAAAGGTTTTTTATTTGCTTTGCAATTATACGCTGCTTATATTAGGAGAAGGTATAGTCCGTGGTGTGCTTGGTTCCTCAACGTGGGCTACAACTCTAGCATCGACGTCCATGATGGACAGGACTGCATGTTAACGACGACATTACCAATGAGCGTAGTCAATGTGATAGTAAAGATGAAAGTTTTGTAGAAAAAACAAACCTGCATCGGGGCCGTGTGTTCCTGGGATCATAGGCAGCATTGCGGCGGCGTTCGTGGCCAACGTCGGATGCCGATTTCCGGGCAGCATTAGGGCGGCGTTCGTGGGCACCATCGGAGTGGAGTTCATGGGCATCGTCACGGCGCCGGCCGTCGGGCGGGGTCCTTCGTCTTCACCGGGACGCTGCCGGCGGGGGCTCCATCATCACAGTCGCAACGTCCGCGGCGGCGGCGAGGAGAGTCACGAGGTCCGGCGGGCGAAGGCGGAGGAGAGTCGCGGGTCCCGGCTGGGCGGGCGAGGCGGCGCGCAGCTCTCCACCGGGCCGAGTCCCGTCAGAGGGTCCAGGCGGCGCGGCGTTCGCGAGTCCGGCCCGGCGGCGGCGCCGATGTCCGACTCGCGAGACGGAGCGAGACGGAGCGAGGAGACGGAGCGAGACGGAGGAGGGGCTTTTGGAAAAAAATCACAGTCACCACAAGGGCTGGCGGGCGTTATTTTGTAAATTACCCCACCTCTCTACAATCGTGGATGATCATCCTAGAGTCGAGATCGAGAATTTGCAAGTTTGCACAGTATACCTAGTTTGCATAGGATATGTTGCCAGAAAGAAATACCATCAAATGGTTATCTTCTTCCTACTTTTTGAAATTATAATCTGTGGCAGCATGGCCGCATGGGCACCCGATGATTGTCTACAATATTTATTCATTTGTGACGAATTGGTGTGCTGAAATAAAGGTACTTCCTTGGGTCTTAAAAAGAATCAATTTTAAAAAACAAGAATATCTATGACACAAAATGAATACCTTATTATGATATATTGTATGATAAATCTAATGATATTAATTTAATAAAATAAAACTTAATTTTTCAAAGAAATTAGGTCAATGTTTAAAATTTGACTTAGAACAACCCTACAAATTGATTCTTTCTAAGGCGGAGGGATTTTTTGTAGTAGAAGGGAGTAATAAGTACAGGATGGTTTCTTATTGATTCTCTGATATGATTAACTGGGCCTGGCCCCTGATCAAATGACTAGCCAAGTGACTGTTTTTCTTTTTTCTTTTTTGGCGAAGAAAAGTAGGAAACTAGGAATCTGGATTCGTATCCGACTCCTTACCTCGGTGGAGAATCCAACGCGTTGCTGCCTAAAAAAAACCCATCGACCGGGGCCTCGTTCGTCCCTCAAACGAGAAGTTCATCTTCGTCTCCCAGGCTCCCAGCTTTTGCGGCTCGTGGGATCGACAGAGATGGCGGCGCTAGCCCTTGGCCCTGAGATCTTCGGCCAGGGCTTCCGTTTGCTCCCGACGCCGCACGACGCCGTGACGTACTACCTGCCGCGCCTCGTCGCCGGGGAGCCGCTGCACGACGCCGTCCACGCCCCGTCATCATCCACCACGTGTACGCCTCCGCGCCGGGCGACCTCGCGCGCCGCTTCCGCCCGCTGCCCAAGACCGGCGACCGCTTCTTCTTCAGCCCCAAGCGAGGGCCCGGCGCCGCCAAGGCAGCAGCAGAGGCGGGTCGTGGCAGTCGCAAGAACACGGTGGACATCAAGGCCCGCGACGGGGATGCCAAGGTCAGCGAGCTCAGGAAGCTTCGGTACAAGAACCGCGGCGGCGGCGGCACTTCGGACTGGCTCATGGACGAGTATTCCTCCGGCGACGGCGACGGCAACGGCGAGAGCTGCCAGTTCGTCTTGTGCAGATGTACGTGTCTCCTCGAGCTGCCCCGACGTCCGAAGCGCACAAGAATCCGCGGCTTATTTCTTCACGCTACCACCGCCACCGCCTGCCGCCGTCGTCATGCAGATGCAGCCAGCGCCAGCGCCAGCGGCGGCGCCGAAGAGGCCAGCGCCACCGCGGCCTGCCATGTCCCCGCCGTGCGCCAAGAGAATGCGCGGCCCTGCAGAGCAGCTAATGGCACGGCCAGCAATAACCTCCGGCGCCGCCGGCTCCGACTATCGTCCCGCACCGCATTTCGGAACACGCCCTTCGCACCACCACAGCCGTGTGCGCCTCGCCGTGGATCGACGACTCCCTTCAGCGACACAACCGTCGCCAGCCCGGTCCCTCTGCGCCGCCAGCTCCGAGCCGGACACCCCTCGCCACCGTTCGGATCATGTCCTTCGCACCACCACAGCCGTGTGCACCTCGCCGCTGTTCGACGACTCCGTCAGCGACGCACCCATCGCCCGCTTCAGCTCCTGCGCTGGCGCCGCCAGTTTTAATCCGTCCTGCGATGCAGCCGCATCGGCTCGCCAACGCCAATGCCGGCGCTACCGCAGCCACTTCCACAGCTGGTGCCGTTGCTGCCGACTCCCCGGTGGTGGTACGCGCCTGCCAGGTGCCTGTCCAGTCGCAGAGGAGGATTCTTGATCCGTTTGAAGCCGCCATGCTGAGAGATGAAGCGAGGAGCAAAAGCGCCCAGCGCCTCATCCGCCGCCGCCGCCCACTGGTTACGCCAGCGCTTCAAGACGAAGACGACTGGGACGATTTAGAAAAGGCATTGGAATTTGAAGAGTGACTGCAGCACCGGAATTTGAAGAGTGACTACTGCAGACACGTAGAGTTGTTGCAGTAGGTAGCAACCTTACCATAAACTCTTATGTATGCTGACTTTTGGGGGAGACCTTGATGTATGGCGTGACAGCAAACTGTGTTGAGCTAGTACAAAAACTGCTGGTTGTTTGTTGCATTTGTTTTGTTTATATATATCAAAAATATATGTATATATTGTCAGTAACTTTCAACAAATAGCCAAGGTGACACATCAGTGTCTCATGTATTATTAGTTTTTCAGTAAAACTTACAAAAAAAGTGGTGAATCCCCATAGGAACTACACCCTAAAATTACTACTTTTTTCATTTCAGGGGTGGAAAAGGTACTGAATTTTGAGACAATATCTATACATGCCTGTGGATCCTGTGTTTTTCTGTTGTCTTTTTTTTTTTTTTTTTTTTTAGAAAAAGGTGTTTTCTGTTGTCTCATGCTGATTGCAATTGCATCTGGGCAACGTCAACTGCAAACACTTTTGGAAACGTTACAATGGTACAAAAAATAGTAGCATCAGGTTCAGTTCTCCACCCTGTTTTTAAGAAATGGATATCTGACGGCAAAGATTGGAAAAAATTCAAGAAATGCATTTCGGAGAACAGGATCTTTTTGGTAGAAAATTGAAACTTATAAAAGACAACAGATGTCATATGTGTAGTGTAGGCGTGTAGCATTGTTCTATACAACAACCATATTTCAATGGTAAATCATCGGCAAGCAGAGGATTCGTCCACCAGCACCGCTCCCGTAACGGCTTTTGAAGGCGGGTAGAAGTAGAACACTTGAGCAATCGTTGTTGGGGCTCAGGAGGAAGGGAATGTCCTTCACTGCAAAAGTGATGCCAAGAATGTACCGCCAGCCTACTATTAACGATATACCAATCGCACCGATTATTCCGATCGGGCCATTCCTGCCTGCATTTTTTGTTTCTTCAGTCTGCAACTCTGCATCATAGACCCAAAGCATCAATTATTAGGACAGTGCTACTTAATTACTACCGCAGTAATAAGTTTCCTAAGTTTCCATAACAATAAGAGGATTTTTTCTGTTACCATGTGTGCAGACGCGTCATATCCTGACAGTGTGTGGTAAAGTAGACTTTTTTCAAAAAAAAAAAAAGGAAAATCCTTAGACACCAAGATCTTCGTACGTAGGGTAGAGAATGGAATTTGAAGTCTACCCCGATTGTAGCTAAACGCTAAATACAAGCGCAACTTATATGTACACAACATGTGGCTGGATGCAGTCCGGATCCCCAAAAATGCCGCATTTGCATTTGTGCAGAGCTGAATCGTCAGCTCGTCTCCGACCCGAACACACCCACCGCAGAGCCGACGGAGGCGAAGGCGCTGATGAGCAGGCAGACGAGGCTGAATCCATGGATGGCGAGCCACTGGTTGGTCCAGGGCGCCACCTTGTTCCTCGTGAGGTACATCTGCGACGGGAAGTAGACGGCGAGCGGCCAGAAGGTGAAGGAGCCCAGCAGCCCGATGACCTGGTTGAAGTAGGGGAACCACACCGCGGGAGTCGGCCGCACATCGACGGGGCCTCCAAGCGATCACGGGTCCAAAACAACTCATGCGCCGAGCGTAGCCACGGCAGTTCGCCATCCAAAGCATCCACCATGCTATGCACGATAGTGCAACGCGAGGACGGCAGAACCGAAGGTCACGAACACGGGAGCAACCTAAACTTATCAGCCCAGCGGTCTAGCCTACAGTGCGGCCACCTCTAGCCACCAACGCGGCCAGCGGGGTGGCCAGCCCGAAACCGACCACAGCGGGAAGCTGCTGGCCTGGCCATGGCCACCAACAATAGCGTCGCCAAGGCTGGCCAGCCTCGGAAGAAGCTGCTGGCCACCTATGGCCTGCTTGACCAACGCTGGCCGGCGAAACCCGACCACGGAAGGAAGTGGCCGGCGTAGTGGCCACCAACGGCTGCTCCCCAGCCGGCCTCGGCCGGCCTCGGAGGCCTCGCGGCCACCTATGGCCACAGCGGCCAGCCGCGGCCGGCGTGAGCCGGCCACGGGAGGTTTCTTGGCCAGCCATGGCCGTAGGAGGAGTGGGCGTCGGCCCGGGAGATCACCCAAGAAATGATGCGAAACATGTCGTTTCGCCTTCGCTGCCTTGGTTCTCGGCCCGGCGAACCCTCGCTCCATACTATACCGAGGGGCATGCCCAGCTCCCGGGTTACGTGGCGGTTTCGGGAGGTTACGGGGGGATTTACCGGACTTGGCACTGACGCGGTTTTTCAGCCAAAATTCGCGTCGTTTTCAGCGAAACGATGGTTTCCGCTAAGTTGCGCAGTCGTGTTTCTTCACGGATTCCGGACTTGGCGCGCGACGCGGTTTTCAGCCAAAATTCGCGTCGTTTTCAGCGAAACGATGGTTTCCGCTAAGTTGCGCACAGGAGTCGTGTTTCTTCACGAATTTACCGGACTTGGCGCGCGACGGTTTTCGGCCAAAATTCGCGTCGTTTTCAGCGAAACGATGGTTTCCGCTAAGTTGCGCACGGGAGTCGTGTTTCTTCACGAGATTTACCGGACTTGGCGCGCGGCGCGGTTTTCAGCCAAATTCGCGTCGTTTTCAGCGAAACGATGGTTTCCGCTAAGTTGCGCCGGGAGTCGTGTTTCTTCACGGATTCAGGACTTGGCGCGCGGCGGTTTTCAGCCAAAATTCGCGTCGTTTTCAGCGAAACGATGGTTTAAAGCTAAGTTGCGCCCGAGGAGTCGTGTTTCTTCACAGGACTTGGCGCGCGCGGTTTCGGCCACCGTTTTCGATGGTTTCCGCTAAGTTGGGCCGGGGAGTCGTGTTTCTTCACGATTACCGGACATGGCGCGCGACGC